>OU744316.1:42184697-42787079 GCA_916610145.1 Eristalis arbustorum
CATTGATAAGACTTTACTTACTTACTTAAGGTAGCGCTACAGTCCGGGGTGGACCTGGGCCTCAACCAACAAGCGTCTCCAGCCAACTCGATCTTTAGCTAGCTGTCTCCAGTTTCGCACGCATAGTTGGTTGAGGTCCCTTTCCACTTGCGTGCGCCACCTGAGTCGCGGTCTTCCTCTACTGCGCCGTCCCTCGGGGGTGGATTCGAAGACTTCTCGGGCCGAAGCATTGGTTTCCATCCGCTCTACATGACCTAGCCATCTCAATCGTTGGATCTTCACTCTTCTGGCTAAGTCGATGTCGCTGAACAGCCCGTATAGCTCGTCGTTGTATCTCCTCCTCCACTCACCATCTATGCAGACGGGACCGAAAATCACCCGAAGAATTTTCCTCTCGAAGCAACCAAGAGCTGCTTCATCCGCTTTTGACAGAGTCCATGCCTCCGCGCCATATAGCAGGACTGGGACGATTAAGGTCTTGTAGAGCGTTACCTTGGTTGTTCGAGAGAGGGCTTTGTTCACCAATTGCTTTCTTAGCCCAAAGAAGCACCGATTGGCAAGAGTTATTCTTCGTTTGATTTCAGCGCTGGTGTCGTTGTCTGAGTTGATAGCGGTTCCTAGGTAGACAAAGTTTTTAACTACCTCAAAGTTATATCTGTCTGCCGTGACGTTCTGACCGAGACGTCGGTGTTGGGTGTCCTTTCTTGTTGACAGCATATATTTGGTCTTGCCCTCGTTTACCGCTATACCCATCTTCGCGGCCTCCGTTACAATACTCACAAAAGCGCCTTTGACATCACGCTGCGTTCTTCCGATAATGTCAATATCGTCGGCATATGCGAGTAGTTGGACGGACTTCTGAAAGATTGTTCCTCTGGTGTTGGCGTTTGAGTTTTGAACAATTCTCTCAAGAACGATGTTGAAGAAGTCGCATGACAGCGCGTCGCCTTGTCTGAATCCTTTTTTGACATCAAAGGTCTCGGTTAGGTCTTTACCGACCTTGATGGAGCAGCGTGCATTCTCCATCGTCATCCTACACAAACGGACGAGTTTGGTAGGGATGCCAAAACTAGACATTGCTCTGTATAGCTCGTCTCTATAAATGCTGTCATACGCGGCCTTAAAATCGATGAACAGGTGGTGGGTATCGATTTGTTGCTCCTGGGTTTTCTCCAAAATCTGCCGGAGTGTGAATATTTGGTCGATGGTGGATTTTCCTGGCCTAAAGCCACACTGGTATGGACTGACCAAGTTGTTGACGAATGGCTTTAGGCGTTCACACAGTACGGCAGATAATATCTTATAGGCGATGGTAAGACTTTATTGATAAGAAAATGCTTGGAAGACCGACGAATACGAATGCAATACTAGGTAAAGTTAGTAGTTATTTAAGCATATATTTCTAATCTACATTGTATATCTCTATATCATATCTTTAGAGGATCAGTGTGTCCTAAGGCTCTAACAAAAATCTTAACGTAAAGTTGTGGAAATTCTATCTACTTAAAATAAAATAAAAAATATGCTCAAAGTCAGGGGGAGTGGAAGATTTGAAAGAGGACCAAAATCTATGTATGCCTATTGTTGCTCCTTATAATTTGAATGTGATAACTTAAGTTCCAATGTTGGAAGCAACGCTGATCGCCTTCAGTGTCCGATAATGGTCTTCTAAGTTTATGTTTGAAATTAATACATGATCTTGAGGCAGGTGAGGAAATTATCAGAACATTGTATCATAGGACAGCAGCTAACGCAAAATGAGTGAAAAATTGCAACAACCCATCATTAAACAAATTGCTTTGTGTCACCTGCGAGTGTAGGAAAGATTATCGACTTAGTGGAGTCGGTCGCCTATGGTGGAACAAGCCCAACAGAGACACTTTGTAGGATAACTCGAACATCCCCAGCTACTTTACTGGAAAATGATACAATTCAAGATCATGCTCTGTAGAGTCTAATGTCACAGATTACTTCGGACTCTTTCCATCGAAACAGACAGCAGTTGAAACAGGTGTAATGGATAAATTGTCATAACCATGAACCCAATGATCTGGAGAATCGATTAAACATATGTACGGAAAGACAACAGAATTGCCTTTAGGACGGTCTCCGAACCCCAACCACCTATTGTGGCAAAAATGTCTAAACATCCGATTAAGGTTAGGTTAGGTAGTAGTGGCTGACTGCTGCAGAGCACGCGGATTGTCTTCTCCTAACGCTGGAACCAGTTAGTGCTGCTAACGAAACGATTTAGTTGGCCAATGCTGGCACTTTTTAGCTCGTTACGGCCACTGAAGTAGTAGGCTCCTAGGTGCAGGAACCTACGAGTGGCAAAAGCACTGCAGGAGCAGAGAAGGTGATGAGAATTTTCTTTCTCCTCTTCATCCATGCAGCTTCTGCAAAAATCATTATATGGGGCACCCATCCTGCGAGCATGAGTGTCAATTACACAGTGCCCGGTTATGACTCCTATGAGAGTCCTTAATGAGTGCTTGCTGAGTCTAAGTAGACTGAGTGACCGTTTTAGGTTAAGTGATGGCCTGATTTCTTTTGTTTTAAGCCAGGTGGTGCCTTCTAGCTATTTGAACATCCGATTTAGCAGCCCAGGAAACCGGAAAATCTGTCTTCTCCTCCAAGGATTGCTGCCTCGGTGGCCGTACTTGTTTCTGTCATTTAGTTCCTGAGCTGATATGTAAGTGATTGGTATTTAGAGACGGAGAACTAAAAATTTGAATGTAGCGCATAGTAATGGTTTTAATGGCCTTGCGTTGTGACAGTCATCAATGTTCGTGATATATGAAGAAGATAAGGTGCGTTGATGCTGTTATCCAAAATAAAGGTTAGTCCTATGGCACAGCATAACGGGGGGATTTGGTGTGTATACCCCTCTAATATGTTTGACAAGCTGCGAGTTGTTCAAATCCAGAATGGTTTTCAAACCTCGACAATTACTCAAGTTTATTGAATAGCTCTAGGCCGTCGTTGCATAGCATGCATGATTGCATAATTTTAAAACGAGAAGCAACTGCAAATAATGACTTTACTCGATGAGGATAGTCTCGTAGGGTCAGCTAGGATATTTATGAAATTAGCTAAAAAAAACGTGCGTTGACTTCTGCCAAAGCTTATAATGTTTTACGCTTTCCTGGCTTTCACCACTTATCCTGGCCTATATGTAATGTTTTTTTACACTTTGTCGAATTAGTGAGTCAAACGCCGAAAACGTGTGCTCGTTGGTTAACTTCGGAATGTGAAGCTACTAACAAAGAGGCTAGATTGGTTGAATTCATAGAAGGGTGGTGGATTGATGTAACATCCTTGAAAAATGGGTTTATTCTGGAATATAGAAATGTGTGTTGGATCAACCGAAGTGCAAGCACAGAGTTCTGCTTTATAAGCATCAGAGTCTTGGCGAATGCTCGTCGATTCGGAATAGAAACCGGTGCCCAGTTTTATTAATTAAACAATCATCAAACGATATTAGTTTCATCGCGTTAGACACCATAGGATTCTATTTGTTCAATGTACACATTGTAAAGCTCACTTTGTCTATTTTCCACCGATTTGATGAGTCACGAAAGGTACGCATTAAAAGCAGACCGTAAAGACTCAAGCTCAGTTGAATTAAGGCTGATTATTCTCTTGCTCCAGTAGTTACGGAGTGGCAGTAAAAATATCGAGAGTCAAAAATGTAAACGCAGAAACGTCGAAGAAACTATCGCAATCCGATTAAATTGAATGCAAACCAAGCAATATTGAGTACAGCACACCCCGTTAAGCACACCTCTTCAACGGATTAGCAGAACGGTCTGGATTAGGCCTTATTTCCCGATCGAAACGAATTTAAATCTGTTTGTTGTTGAAATAAAATCCCGAACCACGGCCACAAACCATTTAATTCGCATCAAGTGCCACTTCAAATCGAGCATGCATGTAAGCATCTTCAAATTGAAATCACTACACGAATGAACTAGCATTTTTTTTTTCTCAACATCCACCTCCACGAATTGGGTCAAGTGAGGCTCACTTGAGCCATAAAACCATCACAAAACACGGGGCAAGCGCCCACCCTCATTTAATTTCATGAAACAAAAAAAACACCGCAAGATGAACAAAAATAAAATGTGCGCAAGTGTAATGCTCATACGCTCGTGTTCGCATATTAAATTTTACGGCAAACTAATTAAGTGAAAAGCTTTCATTTTTTAAAAGTTTCTGCACGTTCGCCGGCGCGCAGATACATTTCCGTCTGCAGTGAAAAACAACGGAAAAAAACGCATGTTCTTCGCTTGCGTTCAGTTTAATTAAGAACCCATTCAATTGGAATGCGTTCGAGTTTTTTTTAATGAGGT
This sequence comes from Eristalis arbustorum, assembly GCA_916610145.1. Lineage (NCBI taxonomy): Eukaryota > Metazoa > Arthropoda > Insecta > Diptera > Syrphidae > Eristalis > Eristalis arbustorum. Next base: position 42,189,050 of record OU744316.1, read on the forward strand.
TCCATTGACTTTCACTTGGGGAGAGCCGAGTGAAATGCAACTGCGATCCGGATTAAGTGAATAATATGTCTGCACCTCGGGTTATTTCATTCTTTTTCAACCCACAACCCACCCAACCTAGGTCGTCGTCATCGTCGTCGTGTTCATCCACCTTCTCAGCTCGTCTATGCAAACGCGTCCTTTGTCTCATTGTGTTGCTACATTTTGCAGCAAAACTCGCCCCCTCTTCAGCTGAGAGTGTAAACACCGGGGCAACCCGTGCGACGCGAGGCAAACGACACTTCTCAACTTTTGCGCGAACAATTAAGATGGCATCAATTTGACGAAAAGAAAAACACAAGAACAAAAGAAGAACAACCGAATCGACGATGGAGGACCCTTTGAAGGGATGCCCACGTCGTCCGTCTGCCCGGAGGGAGGTGTATTAAAAAGGTGACAATGTAATAAATTAAAAAGTCAAATGAGACCGGGTTGGGAATTCGATTAAAGAGCGAGTGCCACCCCCGCGCTCCCGCGCCTTGATGACGTCCGAGTGACGGTAGCACAGCCCCTCCGGGCATCTTTTAGCGCGAACAATTAAAATGAACCGTCCCGTCCTAAATTATATATTTTCAACCAATTGCTTGCCAACGCCGATGGCGAATTGCGAATTGCGCTGAATCGATTTAACTGAACTGGATTTGAGAGTATCTCTCAGATTTAGAATGCGGCACAGGATAAACCATTCATTTACAAATGAATTGAATCAATTTAAGAGGACGTGCGCCCCGAGGGGATGCGGTTGAACAAAAAACAAAAAAAATGCGAAAAGCCTTTTCAAATTGCTGTTCGGACGGTTGCTGCAGGTGCGGATATATATCACGGGTTGCTGTGCAAATATATTATTTAGGAAGCAGTACGTAAATAATTGTTTCGATTAATGCGACTCATTAATTTATTTTAATTAATTTTGCAACCCTTCATGCGAGATCGATGGGCGATGGGGAGTCTATTAAATTCTTACAAAATTGAAATCGAGTCTCGTGGGCGCTGATTGATTGATTTGATTATGTGCAATGGATTTTTTTTGCTTAAAAGGCATGTCACGTGTGGAATATGACACCATTCAAATGACCGCCGATGTGATTACACACACGCGCTGGCTTATTTAAATTTAAAGACAGGAAGCGATTTTATAAAACGAACCACAAAGTGTGAACAATTTTCAGTAGTATTAGAATTTATTCTGATGTAGAATATTGATGCTTGGATATTGAAAAGGTGTTTGTTCCATTTTTCCAAGTTGTCAAGCCGATGTTGAAATGTCCATGGCCAGTCATTCATGTGTGCGTAATGTACAGAGATGTGTTCCTCAATGCTCAGTTCTTGGATCGATCTTGTATAACTTTTATTGTGATCTGCTTCCATTTTTCAACATATGGAAAATTAATTTCAATCACGAAAAGCTGTCTTTTCCACAAGAAAAGCTGTCCGATGAGATAATAGTAAGCGACTGACACATAAAATGGGAGAACTTTTAATGAAATTACTCTTGCATAACTAAGGAAATTTTGTTGCATGGTTTTTAGGTAAGAGGAAATTGTACAAAGTGTAATATTAAAAGATTACAAATACAGCAAAAAAGTCGCTAAAAGTGATGTCTATCTTATCTTGAGAACATTTTGCCAGCCATTTACAAAGCACGGCGAACTCGCAGACTTACCAAAAGGTTTGTGGTCAGATGTGATTTTTGTGCGTGTTATGAGATCATTTATTTACTATTTTACGTATTCATTAATTGCTATATTCTAAAAACAATCCCATCACGGAAAATCGAAAAACGCTGTTAAGCGAATTTCTTTTTTACACAAAAAAATTGAAGTCAACAAAAACTTTTAAATTCAATTTAAATGATGCGTTGTAATCAAAGTGATGAAACTAACGAAATTCAGCAATATAAAAGGGATGCTTTATTTTTGAAATAATACCTACACTTGATTTTGGGATGTAAGGCAACCTTGACGTCGTGGGTTCGATGACTGGTCTGTGCGACAAGAATGATTTTCACGGCCCCACCTCTTTCGAGTGACTGACAATGTCAAAGAATATTTCCGGTATAGAAAAAGAAACTTCACAACCTTGCCCGTTCCGAGTCGACATAAAAGTGTAAATCAATTCGACTTGTGAAAGAGCAATATCACGTACCCCATGAGTGGTTGGTGAGAAGCTAGCCCCTACGGTCTGTAGCGCCAACCATATTGTTATTAATATTATTATTAGTTACACATTATCAATGACGTTAGGAAACCTATATAATCCGCTGGCCAACAAAGTGCGATGTGTTTTGGCATGATTTTAGCCTGCACCCTGGGTAATAGATTCCTTTCCGGTACATTTAATTTCAATTGGAGAATGTTTTTTTTAAATTTTAAATATCCCCGGTTATTCAGCTCTAGACTGTATTTGATTACCCATCATTAAATTGTATCTGTTTGCTATTTCCCTCGACTCATGCAACTCGTCGATCAAACCAACACCTCAAACCTTACCATTGTTGACTCAGTAATTGCAACTCCTTAAAAAGTGTCACTCGATAAAAGCATCTTTTGGGTTCATCAAAAGTGTCTAATGAACTAAATCCTAATTGTTGAAAAAGAATCCGATCTGGAATCGACTCAAAACCACCCGGCAGAAGAAGAAATCGAAAACTATGACAAAAGAGAACACTCAGTCCCAAAGTTAAGGAGTTTCAATTCCACGGCGAATGATGGGCTGCTTCCAGGAAGACACAATAAAACAGTTCCATTTTTTTTCAAAAGAATTAAAATTAAATTTAAATTCATTCCTTCATTATCGGTTTTTGTCTCTCGCAAATCACATTTTCCTTTGTAATTTAAAATGTTTAACTTTTTGTCTCCAAGAAATTTGTGATTCAAGAAATACCTAAAATGTTTTACTCGATTATTGCAATAAACTTACAAAATGAAACTTCTCAAGTTTCTTTTAAAGGGTGATTTTTTAGCTATAATCTTTTTGGCAAGACTGGTTTATACATATCTTCCGTAGGGGGCCAGGGACTAGCTTCTCTACCTAGCTTGTCAGTGACTCGAAAGAGGTGGGGTAGTGAAAATTGTTTTCGTCGCACAGAGCAGGAATCGAACCTACGACGTCGAGGTTGGGGTCGACGCACATACCCACAACGGCTCGGACCGCCACGCTTGCAAATTATTGAATTTTATTTTCAAAATGCGCTTCATTCATTCTTCATTCTTTTTCATCGACGAAGCTCATTTTTGGCTCAATGGGTTGTTGCAAAATGGTTACTTGCTTTTATTGATGTCACACTGTATTGTTAAATATCCAATCTCGGAACTACAAATGTTCCTTGCTGGTAAATTTACTCAAAACTTGAAATCTCATCACCTCTGTAAAGCTAGTAGGTTTTATTACCTTTGCCTTTACCATTACCTACACCCACATTTTGGTTTCGCTGTTTTTATCATTTCGGCTAAGCTCGCCAGACTGCGCGGAGTTCCGATGGAAAACTCTCTCCCTCCTCCTTGTTGTTGTGTTGTGAACTCACCGAGAGCTTCAATGTAAAAATAAATTTGTTCAATATCATTCTGGAGAAGATCGTAAAAAATCTCTGGCCATCAAAAGAGGCACGATCGTCCAGATGCCCGTTCAATTGTTATTATACGCGGACGACATGACGTGATTGGTCAAAATCAGCTAGCTGTTAAATAGGTTTTGGTGGCTTGAAACGGAAGGTGCTTAGATTGATACTTTATATAATATATTGTCATCGACAACACGGCCAGAATGTCACCGTGGGTATCTATAACTTTGAGGCGGTGAAGGACTTCGTCTATATCGGCTTTCAGTAACGAGATTAGTCGCAGAGGAAGTCTGCTGTTTTTTTTTTTTGGCTTCAAAAACAATTGAGCAGCAGAGCCCTCTTTCGGAAGACCAGGTTGCCTCTGTACAAGACCTTGATCGGCGCAAAGGCATGGACTTGCGGATGATGATGTTTGCGAGGGTCTTGTGCCCGATCTTTTGGCCTATTTGCATTGACGGCATTTAAGGAAGATGGTTCAATAACGAAATGTGCGTGCAATACAGCGACATGAATCTAGCTATTGGTCTACAGATCCAACGCCTATAGCAGAGCATATGGACAACTTGACCCCGACCCCAAAAATCATCCGACTGGTAGCATGACCAGAGGCTATAGTCTGGTGGCACGGGAGATCAGGCTTAGGGCCGTGAGACTCGCATTTGGTTCATTCTGATCGCTTGAGATTGCGGGGTAGAAGTGGAGATATATCTACATGTCTGGGGGTTAATCTCGTCTCTTAACGCGATGGGCGGCTTGAGACTCTTCGACGTGGAAATTATTGAAACAAGTCTATGTGGAGTTGCAGAGAACAATCGGCTGCTACGACCTAAAGAGTTATTATCCGTAGCGCCATAAGAGTAGAAAGAGGTTTTTTTTATCATTTTGTCATATTGTCTGCCATAAGAACAGCAAAAGCTCATTTGCCTCATTTGGTGTGAGGTGGTCGTACTTCCTTGTCACATAAACATCAACGTACATATCAGTGCCAGCTTACATTCATGGTGCAATTGATTACATTGTCGCACCGATGTCATCCATCATGCACCAAGTTGAGTTCCACAAATAATTGTATTAAATGCAATTTCATCACCCGCCATTTCAAATACACCCAGGCACCCTCATAGCAAACAACAAACGTTAATTGAATGGATTGCAACTGATTCAACGATAATTTCCCAAAAGAATGAAGTACACATTCGAATTTAATAAAATCCGATTATTTTTGATTCACAAAACGCGTGGAAAATACAATAATTATTCTGTCAACTCCACTGAACACGTAACAACGCTTTAATTACCTCACACTAACCACACGTGAATGCTGAAACATTAATAACAGCTCACTCAATGAAAATAGAAAAATTGGAAACATATACGGAGTGGGCCAGCCCCCTCGGTTAGGGAGACGGCTCCCACGAGTGGAGGGCGCAGAAAAAAACACCGATGTCCAAATTCAAACGAATGTGCACCTGCACACATAATGGCAGCTTACACCCGCACTCAAAGGGCTGCTCGTGGATACTCGTGCAACTCAAAACCAAAATCGATTTAATTGCCGTTGTCGTGGACACACAAAGTGAGTCCCCGTCCGAGGCGACCCACTTGTGAGGGAATTTCCACGAAATTGTGCTTGTGACAATCGAAGCAAAACGCTTTCCATTTGGCACACATAATTGAGCCCGGTTAGAGCCAGCGTTTGTTCGGACACGGGATGCTTTCGAAAGTCGCTCAAGACACGCCGCGAATTGGCATACATTCCCATTCGGGGTCAACAAACTGCCTCAACGTGCCCCGCCTCATGGAGAAGAATTTGTTTTTTACAAAATATTTTTTTTCCGAATGGAATTATTTCCTTTTTTAAATATGAATGCCGGTGCATGCGAAAATCCATTAGAGCCTGCAGCATGACGTGGGAATGTTTTTGTTTTAAATTCATTAATAAGCATAAATATGCTTTTGTTTCGGCTTCTGTTTCCGAGGAAAACAGGACAATAAATCCACAGATGACAGATGTTTTCGCCGCGCCGATCCTGGGTGGGCTATAGTTCGGCCGTTGCACTCGGGCATGTTACCTGCGAAGTAAGAGGTAAATGTCCCTTCTGGTGCCCAATCTAATATGCGTCTGTCAATCACTGGCCGGCATATTTCATTTAAATCACAACAGACAACAGAGAGTCTACTGTTTTTTTTTCCTCTGCCATTTCCCCTTCCACGGGGCTGAAAAAGCCTTTATCTCTGACGATGCGGCGGCATCCAGACAGGCGGGTATGGGCGTGTTTAAAGGACTCTCCGCATGCAGATTGACAGGTGGAGCCGGGGCGAAACAGGAAAAAAACAAATATTGTGCAGCGGTGCATATAATGTGACAGGATGATAAATTGAGTAGGTGGTCACTTGGGGTGATGATGATGATCCCGATGCGGGAGTCGGGACAGCGCGTAGGGGCCGGCCATGTGTGTGTGCCGGAATTGAATTAAATTTCATCGAACGACGGGCTTCATCATATCGGGAATCCATTACATTGTGCCTCTATTGTTATGCCCTCGTTGTCATCACTCATATGGTCTTCCTCTTTGTGTGTAATTTTTTGTTATTGTTTTCCTTTTTTTTCCTGCCAGTGGGAGTGAAGTGGCAGAGTCTGGTCTGAGCACGCATCTGTGAATTGCAATGCTTTACTTTCTAGTTATTGTTAAAAAGTTGTGTGTGATGCAACAACGAGGCGGGCAGTGGACAAAAGGGCTGGGCTGCTTATGGGGACTCTTGCATCAGGTGGCCCCTCTCGGTACTGTGAAGGAGGCACGTGACTTGTAATTACTCAAAAGAAGAACAAACTGATGGAATGAGTGTGGAATGAGTGTCATTTGTGACAACGAGCGGAAAAAATTACAGAGCTTTTCATCAGCAGGTGAAGGGCAGATTTGCAGGATGGACAACGTTTTAAAATGTCGATTTTTTTCTTCAGAACTGCAGAACCGTCACATCTCGCAGTGCATATACCAAATCCAACCAATGGCTAGGAGTAAGTCTGAGGACGCGAACGAGAAGACACCTGCCCTGAACACAGAAAGTCATCTTTTCATCTTCCAACTAAGTGAGTGTCTGGAAGGAGACGGGTAGACCGTTCAAACTGCAGGACCTTGTTGGATGAGTGCTAAGAGAATTCTCTCTGAAACCAGTGCCGATTGTATGAATTTAACTCTCTTCATATTTGGTGGCATTGTTTCTTATCTCCAGAAATTGGAACAAGACCGATCTTTTTGTAAACTCTTGAAGTCAACTTACGAGCTTTCGAGGTAATCTTCAGATTTTCCTAAGCCACTGAAGATGATTTTGCTGGATCCACTAAAAGGATAGCGAAGACAAGGCACTCACCGAAGATTTCCAGGCCACGCGCTCTTCTGCCATCTACTCTAACTTATCACGAGTTGTGCCAGATTGGATTTGAGTTGATAAGCACACCCTCCTAGCTCTGTCAAACAATCACTTCGCTCGTGTCACATTCAAGGGACGTCTCGGAGGTCGTAATGGTGGTAAACATACGCTTCACTTTATCAAGCCATCGAAGCATAGCCCTTTCTGTTCAAACAAGCAGCTGCTCAACATAGAGTTCCATTCACTACTTCTCAGCTTATGGCGAGTTGTGAATCGCTTGGCATTGTCACCCGATTAAAGATCTTCGAAGCTGTTTTAAAACCGATCAAGCTCGGCCAATCCTACCGGAGTTCAACAGTAGTCCGAAAAGTGCCCTAGGTACCGAAAGCATCTCCACTTGTATCAATGGGACTCCACTAACTTGTAGAATTCATTGAGCAGCCGGTCTGGAAATAACCATAGCCGTGAGCTTGTCCACGTCAAGCCCCACAGCAAGCCTATCAACCCCGAATTTGCTTGCTAACTCTGATTGAGACAGATTATGGCTAAGAAATCTCGTCAGACATACTTTTTGCCATCACGATTAAGATGATACGCCATGGGCCACTGGACTGAACATGTAGCTATTTAATTTGAAGGTCGTCAGTATGTATGTCTTCATTTCATGATGTGCAAACTTTGTCTTATCAACAATCTTTCCGGTTGCTTGGCCCGAATGAGGATGCTTACCTGTAACCAAAAAAAAAAACACGATTAATATAAGAGAAAATAATAATAAAGAGAAATAAAAATAAGAGAGACGTACATGGACTTATTTTAGCATTCAAGATACTGATCTGTTGGCAAATATTTTTATCAATTTTATTCCATTGTTCCTCAAGTAAGATTCATCAATTAAGAGTAAGTAGATGAAATAAGATTGATTTTTCTCAATTTACACCAATTGTCGAATGTGGTATAAAGTGATTCGATTTCACACGCATGTACAGAAATCATTAAATTTTTGAAATAATTCCGTGTTATACTAAAAAGTGTGATGGCTCGTAGGCTTGTGAGGGTGTGTGTCAACCCCAACCTCTACGCCGTAGGTTCCATCTCTGGTCTGTGCAAAAATACTTTTCACGGGCCTACCTATTTCGAGTCACTGACAATGCTCAAGAGTATTCCTGTCAAGAAAACGCTTCTCAAACTTGGCTTTTCGGAGTCGGCATAAAACTGTAGGTCCCTTCCACTCGTGAGAGAAAAATAGCACGCACGACACGAGTGGTTGCTGAGGAGCTATTCTATATTCTAAGAAAACTTAGAAGACCCTATGATCCGAGAATTACTTTGTGGTACATTTTTTTAGCATGGACCGTGTAAGCTCTTCGAGAATGTATGTATCTGCCAGAAATCAGTAAGAATATAGAATTGAGAATATTTAAAGGCGATGGGAAGGTATCGGCTGATCACTGCGGCCTCGGATGGTTTTGCTGTGATTTCCCCCATTTAAAGTTCGCGCGATGGAATTTAGTATATTTTTTAGCGAACTGGCTGGAATTGTGTCCGCATAAAGATAGTATCCGCCTACGTGTCGATGACGTCTCCTGACTAGGCAGTTACAGTGACACAGTATGTGTTCTGCAGTTTCTTCGTCCTCGTTACACATTCTGCAGGTGTCACCGCAGAAGTCTAGTAGGTCTGCTCTTTCGTTTCCTGTGAGAATGCTGTAATTGGGTATCTAAATGGTGTGGACTCTGTGCTGGTCAGCTGGTGTAACAGTTGTAGGCAGTCCCTTACATGATTATTAGGTCTGTAACTTAATTCGTGCAAAGAGAGTGAGTCAGAGCAGAATATCAGAAATTGGCTTTATTCCTACTTGGTTGCCAAGCCGGCGCAATTCTTTTGGGATGGGATCCACAAATTGCCAGAAAGATGGGAAAAAAGTCATAGCTTCAGATGGACAATACTTTGAATAATACTATTGTACAACTTTCAAAAAACCGCATAAATTAAGTTACGGACCATAAAAGTAACTTCGTAGCTTCGGGGCCTAGAAGCTTTGCTGTCAGACAGAGTATAGATGTGCCTGTTAGTAATAGCCCTGACTACATTCTTTCTGAGGAAGAGTTCAATTGCGAATATCTCTGCTTGAAACACGGAGATGTGAATGTCGACGCGACCATAGCTCCGGCCCGAAGAGTCTTCGATACCGAGCCATTGGGACAGCGCAACAGAGGACATCCTCGCACTAGATGGTGCACACAAGTGAAAAAGGACCTCAACCAACTTGGTGTGCGCAGCTGGCGAAAGATCGTGCTGGGTGGAAAGGCATGTTGCTTGAAGCCCAGGTCCATCCCGGACTGTAGCGCCAACCAAAGAAGAAAGAAGAATAATGTTGATGCTGTGATATATTTGGGGTTAGTGTTGTTAGTGTTTCATCAGTTACTACAGAGATATCCAATTTTACAGCTTATTGACTGCTTGCTATGTAAGTTTGATGGACATTTTTGATGTCGCGAAATGTTTTCCAATGCATCAGAATCGATTAATACACGTAGGAAAACATGGAAACAGGTGTGCGCAAGTCATTGGTAGGCCTAATAGGGCCACTGTGGCAGTTGGGTGATGAGCCGTAAAATCCATCAGAAAAACTTTAACCGCTGCTTAGATTTTTCTGCCAAACTCTCAATGTTGCCCGAAGACTTTGATAGACGTATTGACAGTTATTACCACTTTAAATGTTCAGCTGGACTTAAGAAGAAGACCACCAAAGTACATAGAAGTCGATGTTAAAGTGGCAAAAAAAGGCTATCTCTACTTTATTTCTGGTCTTAGGAGAGTTGTGTACTCGACGAATATTTAATGGGATTTAAAATAGGGCTTTTGGGCCTGCAAGTGCAAGTGATGTTCATCCTCTCCTTTCACTTCCAAAACACTATCGAGTTACTTAACCAAACGGAGTGACCTGAGAATTTTCACACTCGAAAAACGAAAGGACATTTTTACTCTCAGCGACAGAGCGCATTTCTGTCTGGTTGAGTGTGTGAATAAACCAAACTGATATATTTGGTTCCATGGGCGACTTGAGATCGATAGATGATCGTTCACCAAGATGCGCGATTAAGAACAATTGGCCAGTCTAGAATCTGAGAGCTCCAGTGCACTACGTACGTGTGGGGATTGAGTTCGGTCAGCAATTTATCCCTCGATTTGGATCGGTAATTGACCGACAGATTTTGAGTTTTAAACTATTCCTCCGGGGATAAGTCAAAGTACTCACGTCAGTCAGTTGGCTAGATACCTGTGAGTACGCTCGAAAAAGTGAGTCGAAACTGGACTCGCCGTGTGGTTCAGATAAGGACACCACCGGGCACATAGGAATTCTAACAAGCACACACTCAAAGCCAAGCAGAACTATCAATACGCAATTCGGTAGTCAGTCTGCAACACTCGTCCACCATCTTTAAAGGCACTATTGATTATAATCGGTTCTTGCAGTCACGGGCGGTCAATATCTACCAAATTCTGATGAGACAACAAGTGCATTTAGCTAGAATTGATCTATTTCTACAAAGCTAAAATTGTTATGGCAAAGCCGATTGCCATGCCACAGCCGGAAATAGACTCAAGCGCCTTCGCTTACTGTAATTGCCTCTAAAACTAAACTCACAAAAAATCAATTCTCCATCCCACCGAACGCGTGAAAAGACACATCATCATTTAGCCAAATTATGATTCATCATTACGATGAGATAAGATGTATTTCCATACCGGCCCCTTAAGCACATTTTTAGTGTCCAGCGCAAAAAAAAAAAAACACAAAATATGTGGGATTAGACATCTTGCTGCTCTCGCAGCGTAAATCTTTACTTCAGCCTCCGCCGTAATGTTCATTTAATGAAGACTTTAAGAAAACTCCGAAACTTTTGACCCACTTCCGCCCATCGCCAGACTCACTCGACCCACGACTTCCAAACTTAATACGATCTTAAGCTCGGCAATAAAACGCCACGTAATGAGATATGCATGCGATGAAAATACGAATGATCAAGCTGGCTCATGAAATAAACAAACCACAAAAAAATACGAAAGCAAATAATTTGTGGCATTTCGGTTGGACTGGAAATCATAAAACCAACCGCAGGGACATTTACGACGCGCTAGCATTATACCGCTGTTTAATGCGTCATTATACACACTCCACTCTCGGCGTGGCCATTGATTAAAGGGGGTAAGGCGAAATAAAATGTCGGCTTGCAATAAAAAATTCACTCATTCATGTTCACATATAATTAACACGTTCCATACAATAAATAACCCGGCTATGTGCTATGTGCTGTGATAACTTAAAAGGACATTCCATTCCTTGGCCTCGCGGCCATGTAGTGTGTCATGGTGCAGCAGTAATCAGAGATTGGGGAAAATCATTAATTCGTATCTTCATTGGTTGCGGCGGTATCGTGCGGCGGTCATAAAATCGCAACGACACTACAGCGGGCTTAGGGTGGACAGTCGGGATCGTAAAACACTTTCGATCTGCATACTCCTTGGGATCTCATTAAATCTCAAGTTAATGCCGGTCTTCGGCTGAGTGATGCGCATAATTTTTGCTCCCGGCTGCCGGCACAAATCTCTTCGACTTCGCATCATCGTCACATCGGTTGGCGGACCTATAAGTGCCCATTAAATTCGAATCATCTTTATCAGCTTGCTTACACAGGGTATTCGTTTGGGACGCGAGAGAGCACTCGCATAATCTCCTCCGTCGTCGGACAGTGACTCAGGAATGCTCTCAAGAATCCTTGCGAAGGATGAGCACCCCCACCCAAGGACTGAGGGGACTGATAAGCGCGGAGGACAAAACAAATAAGAGAGCAGGAAGGCAGCTTTTTATGCGACCGGAAGGGAGACGCCATTTTTATGGGCTCGCTAAATGCAACATTGCAATCAAACCACACACACTTCCTTGTTTTCTGTTTCCCATTGCCGCTCAATATGCACTCCAACCCCACGGCGCGCAGAGCAAGGCTCGCGTAAAGCCTAAAATCGCATAGATTTCCAATGTCGATTTCCGACTTAAAAGCAAAATCCATTAAAGGCTTCCTCTTCATGATTTATTAGTCACCCAGAAAAGCTGCAATTTGTTTGCTCAAAATTTCGTCCACGGGCGCGCGGAGCGTAACAAAACCCACCCGCAGTGTGAAATCGCGGTCGCGTCGGTCGCGGTTATTTAGAATTTGTTATCCCAACCACTGTGCCACCGCAGATGTGAATCCCGAGCGTCTAAAGCTCCACAAAAAAAAAAAAACGGAGAAGAGAGTCACCACCATTCACGGTGACACACATTCGTTTGGGTGTGTATATCCGTGCGCGTAATTCACTTTGTTCGACCCCGGCACCCGCTGCATTGTTTGCAAAATTCAAAACCCTGTCCAAATAGGAATAAAAATTAGATACCCATTCCGCAAAAGGATCACCACCGGCAGGTCACTTTTCCATGCATACAAAATGCCTCATGCATTTCAAGGATTCTACGCGTTTCTGTTATGCAGTTTTTGATACTCGCTTTTTTTTTTGCTTTGTGCTGTTGTTGGTGCTTTTGTCATGTCCTCCATGGATTTGCACAGTTATTGCATGGCTCCGGGGGAGTTCAAATGGAAACCGATAGATATGGGCACTGAGTGGAATTTGCAGGCGCAAGTGGGTGCATATTTTTGCTGCAAAACGAAAACACCATCACCACCGCCGCGCCGCCACGAACAGGCCAGTGTATCTGGTCGCCTCGGCATCTCCATCCGCGGGACACCTCATCGTGTGCATGTGGTGGGGGTTAGAGGATATCTGTTTTTTCTCTTGTTTTTCTTTTTATCGTCCAATACACGGAACAACAATATTATTTATGCTTAAATTGTGTCCGTAAACACAGCAAAGGACCTTCGCTCGTATCGCGGATGGTGGTCGGTTGGTATTTTTGCTTTTGCTTGCAGTTACTGCATGCATATGTGCATACATGCAAATGAAGCTGCGCGATGATAATTCACGCTTAAAAGTTCTTTTTCCGGTTTTATGAATTTTGTTTTCAGAAAAAATAATGTCCCATGATGGTGTACACCAACGTGAAAGGAGAGATACCTACTCTTCCTTTTTTTGTGAAAAAAGGTGTAACGAGGAACTCACATGTGCGTGGGTTGCAGCAGTTTTGGCGCACTCCTTGTTTGCTTAAGTGTGTCGTCTGAAAATGAAGACATCACACTCGAAAGTTTTCTTGTCTGTATACAAGGTCAGTGGATACGAAACGGCCACTGGTGTCAGTTTTGCTGTTTAAATTTGTGCAGAAAGGACAAAGACGCCACGCCAGGGATCACCGATTATCCCAATAGACACGTTTGCATTATACTAACGCGTATTTCGACATGTCTGAACGGCCAAAATGCTCATGCGCATGTTCTTCCTTTAGTGAAAAAACGCACGGCAATAAAATCGATCATCAACATATCATTTTCGTTCATCCGCTGATGCTCACTCGTTGAAATCTAAAACGTGAATTGTGTTTACATGGTACTACTTGCTGTACGACCGAGGGAAAAAGTTTAAAGAAGTTACCGCCTATATTATCGTCCTACGAAGCCTTCACATTTGCACGACCCAGTACAAATTGGTCTATACGACCCAGGCGTTCTAGATTTGTAGCTTTATACGAACGTACCTACTGGCATCCCTTCCGACAATATGGGTGATCGCGATCAGTTGGTTTTAATGATGAATAATCTATTGTCCAACTAATAATAATAAGGGTGGCCCCACAGCCCGTAGAGAGCCGGGCCTAGCTTATCAGCAACCACTCGTGCTGTGCATTTGTTCCGCCACGAGCTGAAGAGACCCTTTCTTTTGCAGTGGTTTACCCATTTTAGCCGCTTCCACTTGAATGCTAGCAAACGCCTCATTGACGGTTCGCTGTGTTCGTCCAATCAAGTCAATGTCAACTGCGAAAGCAAGAAGTTGAATGAACCTCTGGTGTTGACGTTTGAGTTTTCAGAACTAGACTCACGAGTGGAAGGGACCTACGGTTTTATACCGACTCCGAATGGCCAAGTTTGAGAAGCTTTTTCTAGACAGGAAATTCTCTCTGAGCATTGTCAGTGACTCGAGGTTGAGGTTGACATTCATACCCACAACGCCACGGGCCACCACTACTGTCCAGCTGACAAGCTTAAAAACGATCAAATATTCCTACGACTGGCCACAGTCTTTAACCTGTCAAACGCAATAAAGTGGAGCTCGTCTTGGTTCCTGGCCACAAGTGGGTTGTAGACAATGCAGCCAAGGAGGCTACAAATGAACTGGCTCGGAGTATCATTTCGTAGGAGCCGAACTGTAAATGCCGTAAAGGCTTTCTAGAGTCTGCAGAGCTAATCCCCCAGTTCCGTCTCGTGAATTTTAGTTCATGCGGCATACGATGTCCTGAAGAAGACAGTTGTTTTGCTTCTGGAATTTTGTAACCAAAATTATGTGGAAAATGGTGAACTTTGTATAAGCTATGTCGCGGAACTGTCTATACCCGGAGAGGTGCTTCAATCATGGCTTTCTGGACCGCATAAAAGGGCTGGAAGAATTAGTAAGGGTAGCAGAGAGTATCGCCATATGAACTGACGGAACAAATACAAGTGCTGGTGCGAGTGCGGGAGGTTCTGTGATCGATACGATTAAGAGATGGTGAGCTCCAATAAATAAATCAGCACTGGCGCTTTTTCTAGACTAAGTGGTGACCCGTGGAGTTGTGGGGACCCCAACGTCGACGTCGTAGGGTCGATTCCTGCTCTGTGCGGCAGAAATTATTTTCACGACCCCACCTCTTTCGAGTCACTGACAATGCTCAAAGAATATTTCCTCTCTAGAAAAAGTTTCTCAAACTTGGCCGTTCGGAGTCGGCATAAAATTGTAGGTCCTTTCTACTCGTGAGGGAACAATAGCACGCCCAAGACGAGTGGTTATGGAGAAGCTATGATCTGGCCGTCTACTGGCTGTAGCGCCACCCATATTAGTATATTACTGGCGCTGAAAGTGTGCATCGTAACCGGCAAATCTATCACAATTTATTTTGTCAGTCAAGTACAATAAGATGGATAGCACCAGGCGTCGTGTGCAAGCAAGGTACGGGACATACTTGTATCCAATCCAAGGAAAAGTCAGATAGCCTTGTGAAAAAATTTTCGGAGTTAAAAGAATTTCAAGCCATGCCGTACATGTACACGCCCCAAGTTTCATAGACGAAACTTAAGAACGAAGCTTTATATTAAGCAGGAGCTGTATGACTTAACCAGCGAGGGCCCAAAGCTGAGCAAAAGAAGATCAACCTCACCGATCGGTCATGGGAACTTGGATGTACGCATGTTTATAGGAGTCCTTACCGCACGACCACTTTGGTAGAAGCAGCAGAAATGACGACGATCCAATCGAATCCATCTAACATCTGCTCTGCGACTGTCCAGCCCTAGCAAAGAAACGGATTGAGTTGCTTTGCAAACACCTTTACAGGGACAGAAGCTGTGATGAACTGAAAAATCGTGTATAATATATTTGTGTATTCGGGTGGGATACGACCAAAATATGTCTCACTGTGGTGAACCATCCTAAACCAACAAATTGGTTTATGTGAGCCACAGCCTAGACGGCCGACAGGGCAGTCTCAGCCCTTAACACTAGAAATACATTTTGAAGTTTAGCTTCTTATATTTTTAAAGCTATTAATCTCTATGGCAAGCCTATACATAGAAATAAGGCGAGGGTCATTTGGTCCATATACACTACATTTGGCGCTTGATTAGCATATTAGGAACAGAACAGTCGAGCTCACTCTCCCACTTCGCAGACCTTTTTGAACGCCAGAGACTGTAGCAGAAATAAAATTGTCATTGTTCTTAGAGAAGTTGATAACATACGCCGCACCTGACCAATGAACCTGGTACTCAGTGGCTAATGAACCGAACATCTTTCGTAAGTCATTCTAGTTCTTACTTAGGTTCAATTGTGGCCCTAATCTCTCACATGACAATCATTTTTGGGGCGGAATTCATCACGAGAAACCTTATGAGTTACAGGCCTCATCTTGAAACTATCCGTAACGACCGGAATGAAAACACCAAATGTACGGGAACGACTTCTGAGAGTTTTAATTTCTATATTAAAGGTAGCTCAAGAACCTTTTTCGAGCAAACCTTCAGTCAATAAGTGGGTTTCGCCACACATATTCGATTGACTCTAGAGCTTGAGGTTTAGACTCTAAGGCAATAAAAATCTGGCCGGCTAGACCTACTTTTTGACAGAAAGTTTAAAGAACGTACAGCACAACAAACGACCTCTGTAATCAATGCAGATCACCGAAAACTCGCAAACAAATAATACTGCACAACTGTCAATTACGTACCGCTCAAATTCAGTATTGATTGCTAAACCAATCACATTTCGGAAAGCTCTACTCAATTCCCCACTCCTTTCAGAGTCAAAATCCGATTTCCAGCGTTCACCTGTCTTTTCACGAAATTTCCCCGAAACCCCCAACCGCTTTTGAAATGTGTCAGCCCTTTTCGAAGCACGTGCAATTTGTAAAACTCAATTCGACTCCGAACATCCATTCAAACTTCACCACCAAACTTTCGAATTAAATTACAATTTTATTTTTTTTTCAAAAAATTAATTTACCCGCCAGGGGAACTGCGCCACTGTGTCCATTGCCAGAGGTGTAATTAACACAAGTTGAGAGGCATTCAAAGGACTCGCTGCTCGGTTCTCAATAAAATGCATACATTCACGAATGGATACATTCGAGACACGAAAAGGGAACCATTTATACATTTGGAACAATAAGACCGCACTTGAATGCATCGCGTTTCCACATACGCGACGTGGCCGTGGTGCTGTTGCCTTTTTTTGACTGACTGTTTTCTGTGACACCGGACACACACAAGCGGTGAACGCTCGGGGGGGATTGGAAATTGGATTAACGCTTGGCAGAATCGAATTCTCGGCAAAAGCAATTCAACAAATATAAGCACGCCGAATTCTGACCGAGGTGGGCAAGCCTGTTACGAGGTAATTTCGACGAGCGCGTTTTTACTCTGCTTTTAATTATGCGAACGCTGGCAAGGAGTTTAAGGTTGACAGCAGCTTTTGTCGCAGGATTTAAAATCAGAGCGATGCAATGCGTCAGCTTATTGGACGGGAAACTGTGTACATGTAAGTTTTGGAGAAAAAAATGGAAAACTACTGAAATGTTTTAATTGCTAAAAGTTACTTAGGGTGGTCGTTGTGTTGGTGGTTGATTTTTGGATGACGTTTGACAATTGGGATTTGGCAGAGTGATCAATGAGGAAGCAGCTAAGGCAGCAACCGAAATGCGAAGTTCCAGCACTTTGTTACAAAACTTAACTGGCATTGGGTGTGATCCGATTTCGTACTGACATGGAGTCTGAATTCGCGAAAAAGGTGATGCCGGGGAGAGTAAGCTCAGTCGTACAGACCAGGGATCGAACCTACGACGTCGAGGTTCAAGTGCGTTGGGGTCGACGTACATAACCACAACGCCACGGGCCGTAACACGTAGTTACCCATAGCGGCAAACAAGCGATAATACCCATGACTCATCGGTGGGAGTAGGTAAACGTCAGGCAATCAACAGAAAAGGTACTTCATTTTATGGCTCAACAGACCGGCGACCCATGGAGAGTCCGAGCCTTAGCAACGGCTTCCTTTCATTGGTTTTGAGACGCTGCTTCCAATCATCAAGACCAAGCTGTCTTAGGCTAGATAAGGTGGAGGTGGCTGACTGCTGTGCAAGGGGACATCAGCCGCTCTGAAACCAGTATAGGCCCATTGTGTTACTACGCGGTATCATCTGTTTATCAATTCCGAAAGCCAATTAGAGCTCCTTATAAAGCGAAGAAGATGACCAACATCTACTTTGTTTAGTTCGGCCAGGTTATTGAAGTGTTATCCTTTAAGAAGTCTGTATATGCACAATGATAGAGTGCTGCAATTGTATAGGAGGTGTGCAATGGGTCGTTATAAGGCAGACCTATCCTAAGGGGCGTGGGTACCAACGGTGCAGTGCCGTTTTATAACGCCCACGAGGATTCTAAGATTAGGCCTAATCATGTTAACCAGGTTAAGTGATCTCTTGAGATCCAGCTTAGGCCAGAGTTGTTTAGTTACTAGACATCCTGTGCCTGTTGACAGTCTATGATGTGTCCCGGCACCCACGTAAGTAGGATATTAAAATACTTGACCATCACGTTAAGAGATCAATAACGGGTAATGTGATGATGTAAATATCTGTTCTTGATACCACATTGTTTGTTTTTTTTAGCTAGGACAGAGATTCCTTTGTTGCCATGGTTTCTGCCTGGAAGATGCTGTAGTGGTTCGGTAAACGGAAAGACAACTGAACGTTCAGATCCTTGGTATATACCCCAACACCCACAGCTGAATCCATCTTCGATCCGTCTTTGAAGATTCTCAGTGGACCCTCCAACGTCTGATTTTCAAACTCCAAGTAAGACCTTGGAGAGATGCTGGCTAAGAAATTCTTCACGAAGAGGAGTTCAGGTATAGTGAGGTCAGTGTCTCATAGTTCAGATGTTAGTTCTTTTTAGAGACAAAACAATTTCAACCTGATAACCCTTGCTGTCTGCCGAGTGGATCAATCGGTGGAAGGCACCAAGGGTCAGCTCTGCAGTCTGCTGCCCATGGTCCATCTTTCAGCTCCAAAAAGCAGGACTGCATGATGATGAGCATGATTTTGGTATTTCGAGTCATTAGCTTTGAGACCAGTTCTTTCTCAGACCGGAGTAACATCGGTTGCCAAGGGTTGTTCTATATCGGAACTCCACTGTCATGTCCGATTTTAATAAGCTCCTTTAGGTTAGGATAGGTTTTTGGGCTCCAACGGCAAATGGTGACGCGACGAGATTTAAGATTTGAACATTTCAACTTTTGCTTTCGGTGGAATTCGAACCTGGGGCTTCTATAACCAGAGGCAGGCACTTAAGAAACTGCGCCATCTTGCCGTTAGAGTTAGCGACGATCTGCATATCGCAAAAGCTGAACTTACTTGTAGAAGATAGTGCCTTCCGCGTTTACTTTTGCAAGTCGCACAATATTCTCCGGTACCACATTTAATAAATCACACTAGAGTTCATCTCCTTGCCGAAATCCGGTTTCAAACGGCTCAGATGTCTCCAACCGCATTTCAGTGTGCATTGCGTAGATTTTAGCGTGTTTTCCCGGGATCCTCAATTCGGCCATCGCTTCGATCAGTTCCTTGCTATGTAGTATGCGGCTTTAAGATCGATGAAAAGATGTGGACTATCGATTTGAAACTCGCTAGTCTTCTCCAGCATTTTTATAGTGTGAAAATCTGGTCTATAGTCGATTTGCCGTGACGAAAGCCTCACTCGTACGTGCCGATTAAAACTGCTTTAGACGTTCACACAGTACGTTGGATAGGATCTTGTAGGCGACGTTGAGAAGGGTACACTTCTGCAGTTGCTGCAAGAGGTAAGATCGCCTTTTTGTGGATGGAGCTGACATGCTTTCGTCGTCCCAAATGAACTGGTGCATGCTCCCTACCAGTACATTACGACCAGCTTTGAAGAACTCGGATGGTAAGTCATCTGAGCCTGAGGCTGTGATGTTCATCACCCTTTTAATGGCTGTGCCGACTGGGTGGGAGGACTACTTCGTCGACTGGAGTTGGGATTTCCTTATTTCCTATCACTGATTGAAGAAATCACACGACAGCGAAATTCCCTGCCGACATCCAGTGCATACGCGTGGCGTAATTCTATGCAACTTTATCGAATTCTCCGGGATCACGAATCGACAATGCCAGTTGACAAATATTTTAAATTTTTTTAGCATTTACTTCGTGGACAGCAGCCATTTGCACAGGAATTGCCCCAACTGCCAAATTGGAAGCAAACTCTCAAGGTACAGTCAAGGTATTCAAGAAGACTAATTGCTTTAATTCTACCACCCCTTAGTCTGAAAGGAGTGTGTGTCAAGATGTCTCATATTTACGAAGCTGGGGGTTCTCTCTGACTCCGCCCCAAATCAAATTAGTCAAGATCCACATTTCTGAATGGAGTAGACTTCTGAAACGCGTAGCCACGAAGGAGGCCCAAAAACCGCACGAACATATGTCACTGATTTAATCAACATTAATTAAGAGGCAGCATACTTCTACTTTTGATTGTTTTTTGGGAGTTCTTCATTTTTTCCGCTCTCCACTCGTGCCAATGGAATCGCATTTCATCCACAGGATCAACACATTCCTGCTAACCATGACTGTGAGCGCCTAGCAGTCTAATTTACTGAACACAATTAAGAAGTTAAATTGCCTATTCGAGGGATCTCAAAGCCTGCCTGAAAATCACGGAATGAGGTTATTAACTTCTTGAGAGCCAGGCATTTGCAAATTAAATTCAATTAGACTCGCATTAGGTACAATCTAGTGGCCCCGAGGGGTGAACTTGTATTTTTTCTCCATCTGCCTCAAACCGATCTCGGCGGAGATTTGACGAAGTAATTAAGTACAAGATGAAACAATGCTTACTAGTGCATAACGGTGTAACATTTCAAATTATGACAATCATCCTTGAGAAAAAGCAGAGAGCAACCGAAAACAAAAAAAAGCGAAATAAAACGCTGAACAAACAAAATGCTGTGTAGTCAGAAGCACAGGCACAAGAAATCAACTTCAAAAAGTCCAAAATACAAAAGAACCAAACAAGGGCACAGACAAGGAACAGGTTTTATGAAATTCCAAAGCTCCTAAACTGATTAAGACGAAGTCATTGCCGAGCGGGAATATGGGCGGGAGATGAGTGAAATATTCCGAAGAATTTCCAAACACTGGTGCTGGAACGATGAACCCCCGACTGTGGGGTGCGCTGGTGAAAGCCGGTTAAGGGTACAGCAGTGGCCGCGGGTAGCCGGTGGTGGGCTTCGTGAACCCAAGAAAAACTTCCACTTGATTTAAAACGAAATTAAATTCCGAAATTCTTTTGAGAATAAGGATTTTCATCATCATCATCTTCATCAAACGAATGACGAAAGGCAAGGGAGGAGGAGGAAAGAAAAAAGGCGAGCATCCAAGCCCCACGCATCCCGCTCCACGGGTCCACAGCCTTTCATCCATTTATCCATGCATCCATCCAAGCATTCATTCATTCATTCATTCATTCATTTATCCTTTCATTCCTCAAATCGCTTCGAATTATAATTTATTTTCATTTTGTATCCTTTTTATGGACTAAAGTTGTTTTTGGTCCTTACCCCCTCGCCCCAGTAGGAGGCACACTCCTAGCAATGTTTTGTTTTTACCCCTAGAAATGGAAACACTTTATGAGCCAGCCCACAGAGGACACTTTTTACTTACCCAAATGCTCTGCAAAAAAAAAATGTATAAAACTCGGATGCTTCTCCGGTGGATGGCATTTTTATTTCGATTTCATTCATGTGAGTATCTAAAAATACATGTGTGGGAGCGTTGTACACGGGAGAGGATGGATATACGTCACTTGTGAGATGGATCTTTTCCCGGTAAAACGACACTGGCATGTCCTTTGTGGCACATGTCTGTGGGTATAATTAAATGTGTGCTTGCTCTACCTAAACCTGGATATTCAGGGTTTTCTCCTCTTTTTTTTTTTGCTTGCTTGAGGAAGGACCACAAAAGTGGTATCTTATCCCTTTGGTATCTGTTCACATTTTTTTGCGCCTATGTACATTTTTCTGGGTCCTGAAAGGAATTACCTTGCGGACAGGACCGGTGGATAATCTAGAGAAGCGGTCGAGATGGGGGGTGGGGGGTGAGAAGGCGAAAGCATAAAGTGCGATAAAAAAGGATTTCAATTCTCACTATGGCGAGTGCAACAACAAGTGATAAACAAAAGCGTAGCGAAACGCCGTAAAAGAGGAGCACACGAAATGAAGGAGAGCTTGGAAATAAAATTCTTCTTCATAAAAATGATACCTTCCGGTTTATTACCGCCGAATCGAAACAGTCCTATTGTGTATCCAATTTAAAGCAAGGCCGCACCGCGTGGGATGCTTTATTCGATTTGATAGGCTCATGAATTTAGAACAAAACCCGGCGCTGAGCTGTGTTCTTAAAAATTGCAAAAAGAACGGCCTTCATCCTCCGCCCTGTGGGTACCCAGTAAAGGGTGGCGGATTTTCGGCATGAATACTAAACCAGTGCAGGATGGGTGGGAACGGAACTCGCCTGCCTAGGCAAATCGGTTAATTCAATCTTGAGGGGCACCTCTCTCTTCAGGTGACCAGTATTTTAATGTCTGTTGCAACCACAAATCGCGGCGGTCTCTGTTGGTAATCTGCTTAAAGGTTGATATTTGCATTTTTCCCGAGTTTCATTCGCCCCCCCCTCTCCGAGTGCATACAACCCTCAGACGGAGATTCCACAAAGCATGTTCCTGGCGCCCGCGGCTAAACAAGTACACATCCACTTTATGAGACGCGAATCGGTGTTGCTTCCCGTTCTGTGAACAAACCGACGACACATCGTCGTCAACGATTGCTCAAAATCACACTTGTGCGCAAAGTGAACGAACAAAACTTTCCTAATCTCATCGCATCGCCTGTGGGACTTGGGAATTGTTGCAAAGCACAGCGCCGAACGACGCATGTTACGTAACCCCCTATCGTGCTTATCGCACAAAAGGGTTCTCCTCCTTTCGTTCTCACCGGAAACATGTTGGGAATTTACCCCCATCCATCTTGTATCCATGTACACACCACTCCTTGAAGGACTAAACGTATGGTATATCACTCTCAAGACATCCTGTTCTCGTGGCTAACCCTACAACTTGGGACAATACCAGAAGTCACATGCCCATCCACCCCACGGGAGAGCACATGACAAAGAGAGCCAACTGGAAAACAAAAAAAGGACAACAGCGGCGGGATGTTGTACACATTTTTGAGGGTTCATTTATTTCTGTTGGAGAAGAGCCTGACAACGGTCCTGCATGTCAATTGAGGCTGCCGGGTCAACGTTACGCGTAATATATTACAATCTCACCTCCTTACTCTCCGCTCTGTCAACTAAGGCATCTTGCCCTCTTTGACCCCTCCTCCCCGGTGAATAGGTTGAAATATGGCGTTTTAATTAAATTTGCCAGGAACGCGTGGGAATGCCACTGGTGGGGTGGGTAAACCGCGGTCAGGATGAACACACAATGTACCACGCAGCGGTGGACATACCAGTCCAACACCTGACTGACTCCATTTGCGACTTAGCAGTGGTTTCAGGAATGAAAAAGAGGACGACTCATACACCTGGCAGGGAATAGGTTGATTTAGCGATCGATTTTTTTGGAAATCGTTGCTTAGAGTGTCTCAAGGTTGTGACCCACTTAAACGCCGAAGACTGAGCAAACATATTTCAAGTCTCGCTGGTTTTAGAAGACAACTTAAGAACCACGTAAGTATTCAAATGGGAATGGTCCTCTGTACTCCATCAAAGTCTAAGAGCACATTGATGTACCTCCCTGGGGAGAGTTAAATAATGTCCCCGTAGGATGACTTTTAGTTTCTTTTGATGCCAGGACTGTTTGTGTAAGCGGCGGAGGTGCTTAAAATCTAGACACCCACCCTGTTTCCACGTCGATTTCGATATTCAAACAGTGACTGGCTTATTTAAGGACCCCTGCAAAGGGCATTTTTAAGTGCCAACATTGTTTTCTAGGACAGTTGGAAAATAGAGAGCTGATCAACAAGAGGAAAAATCGGAGTAGCGACAGGAGCGATTTTGATTCAGCTTGATCTTGTGCGGATGTTAACGAAAATCCTTACGCAAAATACGCCATAATGTGATCTGAGCGATGCCCAATTCTTGACTGATTTGGATCGTTTGCAACGGACGCTTGAATGATATTTTCGACACTTCCACCAACCCGTTGTCTCACTGATAGGGCAACAGCGCACAAGGAATACGTAGAATTAAATTTTTGGAATTAACTTGTTATTGCCTGTCTACTATGGCGATATACGACCGAAAATTTGGCGTTAACGCTCTTAAAATTGCGGTCACCTACACCGAACTTCGTTAGAAAATTTGCAGTCTTTGCTTGTTTTTGTTCTTTCCATGATGGAAATGTTGAATTTACTGAACAAATTGACAGTGATAGTTTGATGATTAGTGTAAGAGCGCATTTGCAAATCAAATTCACAGTTGTGAAGTCCTTATTCAAAAACCCTGTACTAGGAACCCATCGGCAAACGAACCAGTGTGTTTCAAGCATCAGTCCTTGCAATAGACAGATGCGCTGTCATCAATTTTGACAGGAACTATACCAACTGCGAAATTGCAATAAAGTCACACAGTCTGTCGCTATCGTGGCACTTGACTCCTATGTCATCAAATCCAATTTTTTGGCAGTAGGCATAACAGAATCAGGCTCTACTGGATACCTGGCCATAGAAATGGCCGACACCCTCGTTAGCAAAGGAGCATCGACACCTTTTTAGGTCATAAACCAGTCTGCATTGTCGGAGATCATATCCTCAGAGAAGATTTCAGGAAACTAGAATAAAGGAAGCGCTTAGACATCCGGAACCATACTCGTGGCATGAAGCGGGCCAAGAAATTCTTGGGTCAATATAGCCGGAAGAGGTTTAAGGGATGTGTCACAAAGAGCAAGGACAACCTTCGTATCCTGACAGGCTTCGTAACAAGACACTGAAGACTCAGAGAGCACCTAAGGAAACTAGGAACATCAGAAGCAGATTCTGCGTTGAATCTAACAAAATTTCGGAACACATACTGTTATTTTGTGAGGCTTTTTTTAACATAAAAGACGAAGATTTCTGGGTAAGCTCCTAACATGGGAGGAAGAATTGAAGTCACTTGAACCAGCGCTCATTCTCAGATTCCTACAGGAAACTGGCTTGGCGAGTATACTCAAGTTCAAATCTCTTGCGCAATGGCAGAGGTATACGATTTCATCCAGCGCTCGCAAGCTCCCTCCTTTCACTTGAGTTCTACATCAAGGGTTGTTCCGTGATCGGCAGCAATGTTCGCTCCACTTCGACCAGCCCGTTGTCTCCCTGGCACGAGAGGTTCCAGGAACGACAGCACCATTGCGTGCAACTCTGAGTTGATCTGTATGTGAACACGAAAGGGGGCACAAGAGATCTCAAGGTCGCTGTGCAATGTACTCTTAACAATAATAATCATCATACGGACTTAATGGGCAAGTGGATCATGCGTGTGGGACAATGATGGTGATGATGATGGGCTGGTGGTATGATTGATGGTTAGTTACGTTTGAAACTTGCTTAGGCCCAACTTTAATGCGCGAGTATTGTCAGCACTTCCACAGTTCTAGATAAGTTAACTGTTAAAGAGCTGACATTACTCTTTCAGAGAATGTGCATCACAGAGTCGCCATGTCATCTGATCCCGTCTAGACAGATCGTGCAGTTCTGCTCATGCAAACTTTTATGTATTGCCTACACTCATTTCTTCGTGTCATCATCTCTCCTGTGACAATTTAAGGACTGCGCAGAAATTGTTCACTGTGACAAGAGTCAGCGCTTTGGCAGTTTCGCTCAATTTTCAGAAGTTCCATTCACTGTTGTTCACTTAAGTGACAACTGTTGAGAGGCAGTTCTAGGCACTTTTCGACAATTTCGTTAAGTTTCGTTTAATTTTCGGTAGTTTCGTTAAGTTGCACGATAGCTTACGTGACAACTGTTGATCGACAGTTTTCTGCAGATTTCGACAAGTTCGTTAAGTTTCGTTCACTTTTGCTTAATAAAGCTGCGGAAGTAGGCCGATTTGGTGTGACGGTCGTAATTTACTCCACAAATCGGGGAGAAAATAATCGGTTTTTCTCCTTTTTTTGTGTGGCGACAAGCATCGTTTTTTAAGTTTCCTGCAGCAGTCTTTTCGCATTAAAACAGACCTGCACCACTACCAACCATGTGTCAAATACACCCACCACCTCAATTTACACCCTAAATGCCTTTTAATCCCTTGCTTAGGTTGCCGTAATTGCCCCTGTCCACCGCAGTGACTTACAACATCCGAGCACCCTATCAAACTCGTTTCATCCCATCGAACATAACCACATCGTAACAAACCACCAGTCTCTCGCCATCGTCAAGAACCTCTAAGTGAGTTTAACGACGCATAGCATGACTATCCCTCGAATAGAGCCGGACCAAATTGCCAAAGTGTCATTAAAGCCCTTTAATACCCGCCGGCAATGGGATACAAATTGTAATTCCGCCGTCACTTACCAATTCATTTGCATGCGCCGCGCGCAATCCCTTCGACTATCCTTGCCACGGAACAAAAGAAAACTCCAACTAAACCATAATGACCGCCGAATAGTGTAAAGGACTGCTTCGCTCTTAATCAGCAATCCGAGCCGTGGGATGCCACCGCGGAACCTAGTTCGAACGACTTGCACCGTCTTCGCTAAATTAAGGATAACATTACGTGCTTAATAGTCCACCCACATCCGATGTGAAGGTTTTGTGCCGCTAACCACACAGCGCAGCGTCGCCGTTTAAAATGTAAATTTTCTTTCTCCGCCGCCAAATCGCCCGTTCGACATTCTGACGTTCGTTCGATTGCTTCTCGCTCTGCTTTGCAATTAATGACGAGGATTAAATTGTCCTCGGCGAACGTTACATAAACATTGATTAGTACTGTTTGTATGTTTAATTTGTGCGTTTATATGGAAAAACAGCAGCTACCACCCACCGGTCCCCAGTCGACACCGATGCTCCGAAAACACGCGCACTTGGCAGAACTTGTACGAGTAGAAGCCGCGACAAGAATACCAATACAATCACTTGAAACGGAGCAAGGATAAATAAACATCAACTTGACAGCGACAAGGACTCGCACCCCCACGCCCGGCTGTGGCAAGTCAAGGGTAAGTTCATGTTTTTTTTTTTGCTCGCCTGGGGGGTGGGGAGTAGGTGAAAGGCTCCTGCCCGCTGAGTCTAAGTGGTGGCAATTTCCTGTCAACACAGATGACAATGTCTCAACGGAATTCCACCTTCAATCTCATTCATTTTCCAGTGCGAGTGCGGCTGGATGTGTCAGCGGGCAGGGGATGGAGAAATGCGCCCCCACCCGCACCCACGACCTCATTGTTTTGTGTTCACAGCTTCCGAATGAAAACCTAATTAAGGATGTGTACAGCAAGCGACGGTGGATGAATACAAATCATGCTATCCTTTGGAAAAAAAAAACAAGAGAAGTAAGACAAAACGACACGACACGCTCCGAGATATGATGGAAATCACCAGGGAGAACGACCGGCGCGTCGGCCCCTCACGTAGAGAACCTTTTTCCGGAGGGCGGGTGAAGTGAGGCGGCCCAGTAGGACACATTGTTTGGTGTCATTGAAAGAGATTTTAAAATAATTCACATTTCAATCCGAGATCTGCTCTGGGACTGGTGATACGGTATTCTAAGCAGGCGGCGCTAAGCGTTTTCGGAAAATAACGCAACCCTTACGACGGGTCCCGTCTGTCAGGGGAGCACCGCCATTAGACGAATCCATTAAGGCAAGCCGGAGAGCGTAATAAACCGCCTTGTGTGGGGATTAAATATCTATGAGATACAATTCGTGCTTAATTTTAATCGCACGACATGGGTGGCGGGTACAACCGCTGCGCCACGCCACAAGAGACTTTCGGCTAATATCACTCAAAGTCGGTGACAGGCGAACCGCAACTGACAAGAGCACCTATCGCGGTTGGCGTCGATTTTTCAAGGGATATGACGGAATTCACGCGAACTTTGTTCAACCACACTCGCCACAAGGCAAAAAATTATTCTATCACAGTCAGCGCATTGCAAACCGGTCGACCGAGGGGTGGTGATGTGAAGTGTGATGGTTGTGCTCTAGGTTGCTCTACAGTCCAGTTAAGCTTGACTGGTTGAAATTAGACAAGATGAAACGTACCAAGTGCACTTGGGAGAGTCATCTGAAATCGAAAGGAATACCGCCTGGGAGCTGGTAACGAAAAATACCAATTCCGGGCAGCTTGGTCTTTTTTGAGGAATTTCTTGTTTCGACTGCGAGCAAATCGAGTGCCTCTCCGAGTGCCAGGCGGCTCTTAAGGTGACATTCGTTTCACAAAAGAGTTGTGACTGGAAAAAATAGGAACATCCTACAATGTGACGTGACATCGTGGCGTATTGGGTGGATGCGTCGAATCATACGCTGGGCTCTTAAGTGCCCCACTAACGAACTTCAGAAGAGACTAATTTTCTCGCGAGTCAATGAGAATGATCACAAAAAATATGTAATGTTCGACATCGGCACATTTTTGCCACTGGCCCGGACCATCTGTACAAAGATGATCACAAAAATAGAGGCCTTCTAACTGCAACATGCATGTCAAGTTCATATAGACGGGTCAAGAATCGCCCTTAGGACAGCTTCCAAGGCAACTGCCTATAGGAACTAATGTATCCAGTGGGCCAGAGGTATAACTGAGCACTCGGTGCTTCAGATTCGGAATTGCGCAGGGAGATAAATGCTGCACCAAATAAAATGTTATAGTTCAGAGACGGCAACAAGCCTCTAATGGATCAAAAGCTGACGACAAGGACAAGCATCCGGTTCGCAACATAGAATGGAAGGTCCCCTAATAGATCACGTTCCGCCGATGAACTTGCGAAGGCCTTAGAAGCCTACATAGCAGACATCACCGCCATCTAGGTGGTGCTGTGGGATGGGCCGAATGAAAAACGGGGAAGGCAGTGTTTTTTCAGGTATGGGTTTGCCCATCGAGGTAGAAGTAAACGAGTGCTTTATATCAATCCGCATCAATGCAACATTCATCATCATCAGCTTCATTTGCGCTCAAACCCCAAGGGTGGATATACATGACTAAAATCTCCCAGAAAGGACATGCAATCGTCGTTCCTGAGGGTCTGTTTGCATAGCACCTTCAGACAGCTGGTGATGAGTCTGGGAACAGCTCATCTGTAAGATGTGATATTAGGCAATTATGCCCAATGATTGGATCTCAGTATCATTTGCCCGATCCATATAATAAGAGATCCCTCTAATTGGGACGACCATCGAGCGATAAGTCTCCATTTTGTGTTCACACATGAATAACCCGATTTACATCAGTAGGGTTCCAGGAGCTACAGCATATCCTAGAAAAAGTCAAGGAATTTAGATCGGCACTCTCTCTCTATTTATCGATTTCAAGGTCGCCACCACAAGAGACGATCTTCCAACAGCCCTTGCACTGCGAGCCATCAATGAACCACTAGCTGGCGTTGAATCAGAGGCGTTTTGATCAGTGAATGAAGTCAAACTGATGTAGCGGCTGTCTTCACGGAACACAGACTTCACAACGCCCACTATCGATGACTTAGTAACAGAGTCACATTGGGAAGTATACACTTGAGGTGCTTAAAATCGAAGTCCGCTAACTGTAACGCCAGAAAGGAAGACGTTGTTTTCTACTCGGTAATGTACACCTTTTCAACGATTTCAAAGTCGCTTACGGCAGCATTCAGACTGCTGAAGCCGCAGAAGAAAAATGTTGTTCCAACTTCGGTGAGCAATCGGTATCGCCATCGTAACGCATTCCCAAAGTGTTAAATTTCATGCCGATGAACGACCGGGCAAAACGAGCTGCTCTCAAGGTGGAAAGCTTGTACAAGCAATAGTCGATCCACCACTCGCCAACTACGACAAGACAATACGATCCACGACATCACCCATGTGACGATCCCGCGGACGATCGCGTTTGTGCTTCGCCTCATCAACACAACTTATTTTGACTAGAGGCAACTTTTATTCTCTTCTTCTTCTTTGGCTAGCCCTACAGTCCGGGTTGAACCTGGGTCCTTAGCCAACATGCCTCTTCATCTAGCCCGGTCTTATCCTAGTTACTTCCAGCCACGCACGTTCAACTTATGCAGGCAACTTTTGTTAGTCAAGCAAAACAGCAGCGCTGGTGCCGTAGGAACAAAACATTCTGCGATAGTTCTGTGAGTAAGGTCAACAAGGGGAACACACAGCTGTGGCCTCCATGAGTTGCTGAAAGATGTGGATGCAATCCAGGAAGTTTCAACACCAGGGACTCGGCTACATCGAGTGCATGGACACCTCCAGCTGACATGGTCTTCAAATCCCAGCCTGCACGAAAAGAAGACGAAGTCTGACACTACTCTGTAAAGACCAAGTAATCCCCGATGCAAGGCGAATTGACAACTGCAGTCACACCGGCTGACTGGAACTGTCACGGGTGGTTGGCAGGTTTAGCGCAGGCTCATAGTCGTCTGCTAAGAACGAGTAAGTTAGCAGAGATAGTTTTTGCAGGAAGTTGTGTGAAGGATTATCGATCGTTTCTCAGTAACATCTTGCTGCTTACTTATCAACACGAATCTCCATGGCGTGTCATTCTTGACAATTCAGAAATGGCGCGAAATTTACAAAGACACCTAGTGTTGGATGAGCCTATAGGCAACATCCATTTGTCAGTACTGAGTGCTGCCTTTCGAGAATGTTGCTAGATTTGAATAAGCCTCGAATATGGTCACTCACATCCCACAGCCCCTGCTCCTTAAATTGGTCTAAATTATTTCAGTTTTATCATCACTCAACAAAACCAACAAAGCGTGCAATAAGACATCAGAACCCCGTCCCAGTGAAACCTCTGAAGCACCCACTTAGATGATTAACAATGTTTCCAGTTAACTGACTAAATGCTTGGAAACTGAGTGCACAAACTTTTCGCGCGGCTTCTGCAATCAGGTAACCCGACTCAATCCCACACAAGTGGTCTCAGACTCCTCTCATGGCAAACTTTGGGCCAACATGCTTATCTACCCACCAGCCGACTGAAGGAAGTCCTTGAAAAACTGAAACCCACCGTTGCCGGTAAATATAATCAGAAAACCGTCCGATTGTGTGCACAATGGACTGCGGGGCAGCATCCACCACCGACCGCAGATCCTTGACGCAGCCCTACTCATAATGGCAACATCCTCACGCACTTGGCACACGAGGTGGTGTTGTGTTGTAATGCACAGAGATGGCTTGTTACGATCCCTGAAATGAGATCCCCTCCGCACTGGTGATGTGTGCTCGCAACGTCGCGCCGGATAGAGCTGATGCGGTTGATGGCAGCATGAAATTCGCGCACACGCTTGCGGTGAAGAAAATCCAAACGACAACACCCTAACAGCTCCGAAATGATACGAAATCCTTCATAGTCCTTGTATTACAACAAGTACGAGCATTTCAGCGCCACTCTATCACTTCGCTCTGATTACGTTACGTAAGCTGTGCGAGTCGAGCCAGTCGAGCACTGCAGCACACATTCAAGTGCGGATTGCATTTGCCAGATTTACATGTCATGCCAGCGGCACAGAGCACTCACTGGCGGCGCTCTGAAGGCGACGGGTGAGAGGCCCACAGAGACAATGTCTGTCTGTCACTGGCTGTGCACAGAGGCACGCGAAGTCGCCGGGGGAGACGGATTACTTGTAGTCGATATTTCGGTCTATTCTGCATATCGCTGCGGGTTGACTCAACATTGTGCAAATCCGAATGCAGTACAAAAAGGGGATCAGAGGACACTTGAAGCATATGATTTGCATGCTGCTGCCAGAGACTTGGTCTCGCTACGTAATTCAACGCCAGCGAGCGAGGCGGTGCAGATATGCTCATGATGGTGAAATTACCCGTGTGTGGTTATTAACGCTCGCTCGTGAGGGAGGCGCACACACACAATGCGGCTGGGGATTGGCGACCTTGATCCCCTGCGCTGTGCGGTCCAGACTAGGTGAATTTTTCACGCTGTAAGTGAATAATGGACTTCATTATGCGCTCACTGGCACACTGCACACTGTACACACAGAAATCCAGGCATGACTGCTCGCAAAAGGACGCCAGTGCAATGCGCAAGGCACACACTTCAATTTGATTTCTATCACTTTTGTGGTTAAATATGAGTGAGGCTGGTCGAGATTTGTAGAGCAAGGTTACCAGTCGATGTTGGCACTCCACCGAATCTGATATGGCAGACGCACGATGCGGATCGCAAGCGGAGGCGAGCGAGCATCCATACATTTGTGCATTTGTGCCAATGACAAGTTGGACGGTGATTCGATTATTTTGTTGCTGTTGCATTCTGTCTCTCGTCCTTCTTCTCCTTTCACCGGCAGTCCTCCTCTCGGTGTCGTGCTGTGTGCACAGATGGTGAAGAAAAAAGCGAATCACCCGGCACATCGGAGTGAAATCGCAATCAGTGGTGTTCACTTTTTGCATAAATTAAGTTTGATCACATCGGAGGCGGACTATTTCCATTCAGATGGCTGTGCCCGCGTGTGTGTGTTTGTTTGACTAATGCACGAGATGAGAGCACAAGGATGTGTGCAGCCTTTGTTTCATCCCCCCAAGGATTTCACGTCGAAGTCTCGGAATAAAAATTGCAAATCAAGGCTTGAGTCTATCGTGATTTTTTTCTTGCCTCCTCCTCGGCGTGTGCATTGCAGGCTGACGTAGATGTGAGCGGACGGACTGACAAGTTGGTTTCCCATGCCTTCGGCGGCTGGTTGTTATCCTTGGGATTGGATGAGGCAAATTTCAAGAACTTTTCATGCGTCTCATGCTGCCGGACGTTCACAATGGATATCGACTGAAGTTTCAAGGGGAAGCATCCATTGACATTGGGAAATGTTAAATCCTGCAGCAAGGACTCTGCATAAAACAAACCACTCGAGTGCGTCAAAGGGCCGCAATTAATTAGGTGTTCTAAGTAAACCGAATTTAATGCAGTCACACCCTGTAGTGCGCGGTTTTGTGGCTCCCTTCCAGCCGGACAACAGTGCACGCATGTGGGTTGGGTAAATTGCCCCCGGAACTGCCGGAATAGGCAATAATTAACCAGAGGGCATGCTTCATCCCGTGATATCTGATTATCCCGGCACAAAGGCACCGGCTAATTAGAAGCGACCCTAACCAACACCATCAGTGGTCGATGTCATAAGGTGGCGGCCACCCTTAATTGAAATGTCCATCTCGTTTCACTTTGAAATGGGCTGAAGCGGCTCAAAATAGAAAACGGAAATCTAATAAATTACGGACTTAAACGGGAACGTGACAGGGGCCAAGAGACACATTTGAATGCAATGTGGTGTGGGGTGTGGAGGAGTGAGGTACAAAGGTGCCTGGGCGATGTGATGATAGCATTCAGTCCGACTGACTGAGGTGCGGTTATCGGTTGAGTTCGATCTCAGCTGGACCGAAGGCATGCCGCAAATGGATTAGATCTTGTGAGTGATGTGTAATCGTCTTCGAAATCAAACATTGAAAAGGATACGTTCTCGTTAAGGTCAGCAGGTGGGTATGTGACAGTGACAAAAGTCACTTTTCTTTGAGGGTTGAATCCAATACTTGTAGTCTGTTCAGAGCAGTGCGCACATGTTCAAAGTCAGTGGCACATTGTGGTTTTCTGTAGCAGACGTACCCTTATTTCAAACATGACAAATTTTTTTTAAATAAATGTACGTCGCTCCAAATGGTTCATCGCCTTTAATTCTTGCGGATCTTGTATGGGTGTAAGCCGGGATCCAAAATACGCCATAATGTGGTCTGAGCGGTGCCCAATTCTGGAGAACGACGTGAAGTTGACTGATTTGGATCGTTTGCCTGACCGGCGGCGGCTACCTCATTGTCCCTCTGACACGACAACATTACACAACGAATATGTAGACTCGAATTTGTTCACTAAACTTGTTATTGCCTGTCGACTGGGGCGAGAATTACGCACAAGAGTTGTAAATCGTTAATGCTTTTAGAGTTGCGATCGCCGAATCCGAATTTCGGTAGAAAACTTGCAGACATTGATTGATCGTATACTTTACCATGATATAATGTTGAGTCTACTGATTAAGTTGACAGTGACAGTTTGATGGTTAGTAAAAGACAGCGGTGAGAAATTAAATTTAAAGTTGTCAAGTCCTTGTTCGAAAACCGTTAAGTAACTTCTGGAACATCTAAAATTTGAACCCTGAAAAGGTTCCTGTAAGGAAGTTAAGTGGTGAGGTTTCAAAGTAGGACATTTTTATGGCAGAGTTGCCTGCAGATAGGTAAGAGGCAATACTGTATCAGTCAGCCGCTGTTAGGGGATGTTGAAGCATTTTATTCTGCCGGATCAATTAGCTTCTTAAAGCATACATATGCTTCGACAAAGCCGCTGCCATACCCATTCTCATTGTGTAAAAAATTGTGTAAATTTGGATGTACATGACCCACGATGATGCCATTTCGCGATAGTATGATTTATACTTTTCTTGGCGTTGATGTCGTAAACATACACCTTAAATTTCCTTTAGGACAGTTACTGATGGCTGTATTGTGCTACAAACGAATGTACATGTACCATCCATGTGAAATGCAAGAATCAGGATTTTTATTCTAGTCAGCATGATATTGTAATCGAACGTCTGGAGCTAATGCTCCTTTGAGTTCAAAGGTTGATCGGGCGTAGACCTGACTGAGACCTGCCAATTAACTTCGTGGTGTTATCTTATAAAATTTGGTTTTATTTGAAGGAAGGGATGTAAAAACGATCATGTTCTTGTGCCACATTGACAGTCACCCATTAAACTAACAACACATTCCGTAATGTTGAAATCCATAATTCAAGCAAAATGGAAAGTTGAAAATGCATAAACAAATTGCTGACACATGGGCGATACCTATCATGTGAGTGAGTACATGCCATTCATGTGAATTTGCCACCATATAATTTTACGAGGAATTACTCTGGTTTGACATTTAATCTCCGGTCCCAACGCGCCATAGTGGAAGCTTTCGCGGCAATTGAGGAACAGGCGAACTGGACTCGAAACTCGAAGGCACTACAAAGCTCTTATTCTGTCAGTCCTGCTTTATTGAGCCGAAATCTGGACACTAAGCAAAACGACAAAGCTGATTCTTGGTGTCTTTGAAAGAAAAATTCTGCGTCGAATATATGGTCCCGTCTGCGAGGAAGGCGAATGGAGGAGAAGACACAACCGCGAACTCTACGAACTGTACGGAAGGCAAAAATCCGTCGACTACACTGGCTCGGCCACATCGAGCGACAGGACAACAACGCTCCAGCAAAGAGGGTCTTCGAATCCGAGCCTCCTGGTTCGTGAAGGAGAGGAAGACCGAACCTGCGGTACAAAGACCAAGTCATCGCTTGGCCTTGATGACTGGAAGCAGCGTGCCCAGGTCAGTCGCCGATGGAAGGCAGCAATTGCTCAGGCTCAGACCCTTCATGGCTCGTCTGCCTGATAAGTAAGTAAGTAAGTAACATTTAATCTGGTATTTGGTGTCAATTTGTTACAGTTTTGGTGGACCGTGGCGTTGTGGGGTGCGTCGACCCCAAACTCGACGTCGTAGGTTCGACTGTGCGACAAAAATACTTTTCTAGGTCTCACCTCTTTTGAGTCACTGACAATGTTCAAAGACTATTTCCTGACTAGAATAAGCTTCTCAAACTTGACCGTTCGGAGTGGGCATAAAATTGTAGGTCCCTTCGACTCGTGGGAGAACAATAGCACGCACAACACTAGTGATTGCTGGGAAGTTAGGCCCTGGCCATCTACGGGCTGTAGCGCCACCCATATTATATTATTATTATTGCCTCATTTTTTTCTTTAAGCAAAACTTATAGAAAAATTTAGTGATGTCAAACGCTAACTTTTTCTTTTATTTTCGGTAAAAAAAAATACTTGTGGCCAGAGAGCTCGCAAGGCTTGTAGAAGAGTTATTACATATCTGATGTTTGGTGTCAATGTGACACAATGCAGTGTCGGGCAACCACCGGGCAGAACATTGGTTTATCAGTCAACCACATTCGACACAAACCAAGATACTATGGCTTTTTTGCTTTGCAATAGGCAATTGACAAAAGTGTATCAAATTGACACCGAACATTAGATTAGCACCGCAAAACTGAGTATAGACTAGTGTTAGCATTCCAGCAAATATCCCGACATTGTGCACTGTAATCAGAATAACCATTTTGTTTCGTTGAATTTCGTTCACTTCTGCTTGCGTAGACAGAGGCGCAACGAATTGTTTTCTGTGTACTTAAATGACTGCTGATGTTGGAATTTCGCGTAACTCAAGAACAAACTCAGGGCCCACACTGCAAACTTTCAGTCCTTCTATCTTCCAATCAAAGTTTCAAAATCTATTATTCTGTGATCGATTATGAGAGCATAATTTTTACAACACTTTGCAACATTTCGTGGCTCCAAAAAGCATGATAAAAAAGCCTTTCAAAAGTGTGTCAAGAAATATCTTATTTTAAGGATTGACGTCGTTCACCATTTCGTCATTTTCGTGCCTGCTTTGTACTTGTTTCAAAGCTTCCCATCATCCACAGGGCTTGAATCCACTGAAAATTGTGTTCACCAACGATACTCACTTCAGCTCAACGGGTACGTTCCCGCGAATAAACAAAGTTCTCGCATTTGGAGCGAAGCTAATCCACATGAGATTATTGCAACGCTGTTACATCCCGGAAAATGCACAGTTTCGTGTGGTCTGTGGGCTGGTGGAGCCATCGGACCGGACATGGACCGTGCTGCGGCTGCTAGAGAGCAATGATTAATTACATTTTCAGCCCGCCGATGGAGGACCATGTACATGGAAGTGATGTTGCTGCAGCAGGATGGTGTTGGGTGCCATAAAGCCAGTGAAACAGTCAACTTAGGTGGGTACCATCGTAGTGGTGGCTTGAGAATGTGCTTAAATATGATAAGGGTCATTGTGTTGTGGGTCACGGAGGGATGTGCAAAAACGCGGCTTTCGATGGTATTAAAGACAAGATCTCAAGGAGGCTTTAAATTATAACAATCATATCCATGTTTTGAGTTTCGCCATTTTTATGCAAATTTCTCTAAAAATCCTTGAAGGCTGCATTAGGTCTTCTTGTATGTTTTTCGATGAGGCAATCACCAGTCAAGAGAGATCTGGAAAGTTTTTCAAAACTTTTGAATTTAATTGTGACAAGATGATCCTCGAAATGCGGGCGATGACCACTGCCCTGTTTAGTGTCCTACCGTTCTTATATTGGCACACACTACGGATATAGCCACTGAAGTAGACGGCTCGTGTTTCCGAGTGTCCATCATAAAGAACTTTATACGGCAAGCATTTCACCGGTGATAAGATCACCCGGATGCTTCTTACTCTGTTGATACTTTTGCCTCGTTGTCTTCCGGAAGAACCATAGCGCAACTCTGCACATCTTCAGTAGCGTGCGGTTGCATTGTGCTTTTCTGAGCCAAATTCGTCGTCTCAGTCAACGTGCAGCAACCAACCGGCAACTTTGCATTTTATTATATACTTGCAGCAAGGAGTATGTTTATCAGTGTTACCAGTTTTTTTAAGAACAACATTACCTAAACACCTTACGTAATTTTATTTCACATTTACATTTTCATAAATTTGAAAGGTGTGAACTACGCTTTATTATTTTTTGAACGCTTTCATTTAAAATGTCTGGGCATATACTAGTACTGCACCCAGGTATAGCTCTGACCAGATTTCGAGCTAGGAAAGGAATGTAGTCGTATCTTCAAAGATGGCTCCAGAACCTATGCTTTCGTAGAACGTTACAACTTTAGACTGTACACCTCATTAAGTATCAGTCTTCTAAGCGGAAACCTATGCGCAATAAGCCATATTTGAAAAAAAAATGGAAGGGTGATGGTTGGACCTCTCGAGAGCACTATGGTAGAAGGCATGACAAGCATTTGCTCCCAATTCCGCGGCATTCTTGTTGTCCCTTGACAAAAACGATTGCAGACGACTTACCGCTCAACACCTTTGTTAAACAATGGATTTAAACCACCCTTTACGATGTCTGTAAAGAGGACGACTACACGGCAGATCACTTCCTCTGTCACTGTCCCGTCTTTGATTGGATCAGACGACAGCTCTACGGTGCTAATGCGGTTGGTGCTGGTTGTATAGGCCCTTCACCACAGAAGCACCTGCTGATCTTCCGATGGAATTGCAGGTTGCCCTTGGGTCTTAGTGCTCCAATGTAGTATCAAATACTAAAAAAAACACACTGTTTTCTTT
The DNA here is from genome assembly GCA_916610145.1 of Eristalis arbustorum. Lineage (NCBI taxonomy): Eukaryota > Metazoa > Arthropoda > Insecta > Diptera > Syrphidae > Eristalis > Eristalis arbustorum. The sequence goes on from OU744316.1 coordinate 42,227,171, forward strand.
GTCTTTTTTTAGTTCTCACATAAGGAGGCATTCTGTTATCCAAACCTTTGTTGGGACTCATTCATTTTCAAAATTACTCGTTTTTTAAGCTCCTGGACCTCATAAATACTTAAACCTGTGGTAACACTGATGTTTATGTTAGAGGCTCTACCTTCAAGTCGCATGGTTGTTGATAGCCTCAGTCATCTCCTCTTAGAACGAGTGACAGTCGGCTACAACCTTGGGGTTCATCTATATCGACAGCTTCGATTTACCGATATTGATCTCCATTTAAGTCAAGACAGTTCTTCTTGCATTTCCATAATTTCAAGCTGAAACAACGTAATTGCTCGTTTCAAAGACATTGCAAGACATAAGTTAGCCTCCAATAGCTTATGAGTTGACGTTTGTCACTGTCTGCCGTGGCAAAGTTGTTAGATACCTAGGAAGCTCTGCCTTCAATATCCGAATCGGCCCCACCGTTTTCGAGTCACTGACAGTGTTTAGAGGCAGAGTCGGAATATAGGTATCTCTAGATTATTCTTCTCAAACATGCCATACAATTGTGACGTCCCACCTCTCGTGAGACAAAAAAGTCACGAACAACACAAGTGGTTGCTGCTGAAAGTCCAGCCCGGGTTGGTTAAATCGTCGGCTCTAAATTGACATCCATTGTATCGCCATTGCAGTGGAGAACTGATTCTCACCCTAGTCGACAGGCAATAAATTTAGTGCAAAAATTTGAGTCTACATATAGACTCGTCGCTCGTTGTGTGATGTTACCTGATCAGTGAGACAACAGTTTGGTCCAAGTATCGAAAATGTTGCTGCAGCTCTGGCGTCAGTAAAAAATGGTCGAAATCAGTTTCCGGCGTTGGCTTACACCATGACTCAAGCATTGAAGCCGATGAAGTATTTGAAGCGACGTACGTTTACTTAAAAAAATGTCCAAGTTCTTATTGGAAAACCCCATAGTATAAACCAGATGCTAGCTTCGAGCAATTGAGTGGAGGACATTAGAAAAACGGGTACAATATGAGCACAAAAAGCCAGGAGGAATATACGTAGGCTCTACTAGCCGCCATAACGAGCTATGAAATCTAGGGCTGCAACTAAGAGTGTCTTCGACTATGAGCCCCCAGTTTCAGGAAGGGAGCTCGAACATCACCCAGAGAATGAACCACAACATCGTCAATGCAGAGCAACTTAGTTTAATGACAATCTGATCTGAAAATGGAGCTTTAGATCTTTCTGCTGGAATGTAAGTAAATTTTAACCTACAAGCCGCCTCCAACTCCACCATGACATGCAAGGATTGCAACGGATTCAGTGGGATTGGGTGCGTCTGGATATGACTCAAATTATAAAGTGGCGCACCCACGTGGATCAGCACCTTAACTAATTTGCTGCGCGAAACTGGAGACAGCTAACAGGTGGTCGTGCTAGTTGGGGAGGCTTATTGGTTGAGCCCAGGTCCACTTTAGAGCCACACAACGAAACAATGGATCCTCAAGCATAGCACTAGCGGAGACGAACTGAAAGGCTGATTTCAAAATGATCGCATCCAGAATGATTTTCAAGTACATTTCAAAAGTCATACATCAACGGAGGGAGCACAATAGAACTAATTCAAACACCACCCATTACCATTTACCAAAGCCAACTCAATCACTCCTTCCAAGAAATTCAAATCAACGTCCCTGATTGAATGAGAAAATGTCGAGTTGCGTGGGCAGTAAAAATAGAAATGGATCCTTGGTAGGGCATACCACCCGCTATAACTCTTAAAAGAAAAACGAAAAACAGCAAATGCACTCCAGGATGTGCGCGAGATTACTCCACAATCCGAAGGGATTCACTCAGCTTCCCACTAGGACGGCGACAATCATAATTATAAATGAATCATTCTCCGTCCAAGAACGGACGTAGAATAAAACCGACCGCCAACTGGAAGGACAAACTGCTTATCATCAATCTGGGTAAAAATAAATCACTCAAGGCAATGTAATCGATTAGTAGAAGATTAAATTCGTTAACTTTTGAGATTAAATTTGCAGAAAACAAATTTAATTACTCCCACAGAACCGCCTTGGCCGGGGGCGTCCAACGCAGAGAGAGAGAGAGCGAGAGAAGTGGGACTTAAATTGCGCTCTTCCTCCTGAAAGGACACACCAGATAAGGCGGCGGCAGCAACGAACGAACCAAAGAGCACAGAAAGAACTAAAACAGATGAAATTAATTTGAAACAACTCAAGCGAACCGAAAAAATGCGGACTTTATACACACCATTCAGCGCTGACCCACCCGGGACGACTGTTGATGATCTAAAGCTTCCCCACCGAACAGCACCCTGTGCAGCTCGGCAGCAGCAAGCAAAAACGGAAGAGCACCCCACCCGCAGGGCACCCTTTTCTGTCCGGCATTTTAATCCGCATTATTGTCATTATCATCGCTGGTGAGTTGCTGGGCTTCCTTTTTGTGTTTGGTATCCCTTTTTTGTCTTGTTTGCCTCTTGCCTCTCCCAGCGAGCAGTAAGCTACGGCCGTGTGATAGCATCACCAAGTGAGTTCGTGGTGTCATTCCAGATTACGTCGCAAATCCGTGTACACCAAGAGGGACGTGTACCGCCTACGATTCTCGAAAATCCTTTTGATTGCGGTAATTTCATTACTTCAAGGATTGAAAGAAGAATTTTATGAAGTGTCCTCCTCCTGTCCGATACTGCTGCTCAGCAAAAAAACAAATCCCAAACAGTGGTAGGCCGACAGGGCGCGTGGAACGGGGGCAAAATGGAGCAGAAGCTAGGACAAACAGAAAAAAGCAGCAAAACAATGAAACCTTTTAGGATAATTACCTGCTGACATGAGAGCTTACAGTTAAATTAAAAAATCATCACGAACAGTGGCGGAAAGGACTCCGAAGGACGGCAAGAAAAGAGAACAACTAGAATTTTATTAGGTTTATCAAACGATGATGAGAGGCGGGCCGATGGACTGGCGGCTGAGGAGAGGATCTGCATTTTGGGACATGTCCGAGAGGTGGTAATCATCAATTAAGCCGTTGGATACGCACATATCCTACTTATACTAATTGGCGAGCTCGGGGGCGTCGTAGCGTGGCTGATAATCCCCCGGTGGTGAAGGGCGAATTAATTGATCGTCTTGCGGTGGGTGTCATAAATAAATGAATTTAATGGCATTTATCTGCAGCGCCCCCAGAGTGCCAAGCAGGCCAGGGAACCTCGCATAAAGTTGAGGATACAATGGACGGGTTGAGTGGGGAATATCCTTTTTGCAACTACAAATTATGAGAGGCGTGACATGAAGAGGGCTTGAGGCTAATGTGGGTTGTGCGCCATAGTTTTAGAATTTTTCACTCATATGCTCTTCATGCTCTTCAATGAAGGACAATGACAATTCCATGAAAGACAGATAAATGACAGATGACAGATGACAGATGACAGATGACAGATGACAGATGACAGATGACAGATGACAGGTGACAGATGACAGATGACAGATGACAGATGACAGATGACAGATGACAGATGACAGATGACAGAAGACAGAAGACAGAAGACAGAAGACAGAAGACAGAAGACAGAAGACAGAAGACAGAAGACAGAAGACAGAAGACAGAAGACAGAAGACAGAAGACAGAAGACAGAAGACAGAAGACAGAAGACAGAAGACAGAAGACAGAAGACAGAAGACAGAAGACAGAAGACAGAAGACAGAAGACAGAAGACAGAAGACAGAAGACAGAAGACAGAAGACAGAAGACAGAAGACAGAAGACAGAAGACAGAAGACAGAAGACAGAAGACAGAAGACAGAAGACAGAAGACAGAAGACAGAAGACAGAAGACAGAAGACAGAAGACAGAAGACAGAAGACAGAAGACAGAAGACAGAAGACAGAAGACAGAAGACAGAAGACAGAAGACAGAAGACAGAAGACAGTGACATTCAGCGTCAATTTGACCAAAGATTGCGTATACGCCTGCATTACCTTGAATGCCTTGATTTGAATCGAAGACATTGAGGAGTGGCTATGGAGCCACCTGCCGTTGCGACCGCATTTGAACTATTCTGCGCCCTTACTGTCTAGGTGTCTATGACTTCGGATCTATCTTGAGAATTTGTATGATCTCTTTTGATGGGATGTCCTGATAGTCTTTTCCTGTTAATGTGAATGGTTGTCTTTTATTTGTCAGTTTTGGACACTAGACAAGTAGGTGTCCCATGGTCTCCTTTGATGGTCTTCAGTGTCTGCAGTTTTCAGTTCTGCTGTGTCCCATTTTCTATAGTGCACCGCATAGGTGGTGCTGGCTTATTTAGTTTCAGAGCTTCTTTGGTTCTTCTGTTGTCAGTTCGCATATATTTGTGAGTTGTTCCTCCTGGTTGTTTAACAATTGGATCCGGCTTTTCATTGTCCAGTTGCCTATACGTTGTTTTACATCGGGGTTGCTGAATCCTTGAAGGGGAAAAAGCCCAATACATCGAGATTCGTCTGTTTTCATCAGCCTTGACGGCCATAAGCCCGATTTCCATTTCCATACAAACCCATATTTAAGTAAATTCATTGCCCAACAAATGGGTCAGTTTCTGGACATCCGGACCCCCGGTAGGACATCAAATCCAAATTCCCCAAGACGTGTGTGGAAAAACAAACACGTAGCGTGCTCTCCCATCGTCAAGCGCTATTGGCACAATTTCCTGTGCACTTGGTTGCCAACAGCGATTTGCATTGAATCTCCCGGACGCTGCTGCTGAACATTTTCCCCCACTCTCACCAGCCAACACGTGGTAATTACCCGCAAAGCCGGTTCGTGATAAATTACCGATCTTACATGACACTTGCAGTCTGCAACTCAACTCCTTCCAACTCCTTCGAGCTCCGCATGGGACTTTAAACTGTTTTTTTTCTCTCTTTTGTTTAACTTTCAAAGCTCCACTGATTTATGACGGCAGCGGTTATAAATTTCCACACCTAATCTCCATGTGGAAACTTCCAACTTTCAAAAAGTAATTTCTTTCTCAATTAACCGAATGAAGATGGCGGGCGATATGAAAATGCAACACAAAGCTTTGTCACGCATACAACACATCATTAGGGGCTTTCCGTGAGCCCCCGTCTGAACGTAGAGAAAAAGGAATGTAGCCAAAGTCAGTGATTGCGAGGACATCTGGCAAGGGAAGAACTAGGCACAGCGCGCAGAGCAACCCAGAAGAACATTTCAAGTTTTATTTGATTTATCAACAAGCTCATTCGCTCTCTCGCTCGGTGTGTGTGCTTCCACTGCGACCCAGAAAACTGAAAACTTTGAAACTGTTCGCGTGAGCGAGTGTGCGAGTGTTTGTGCAGAAATTTATTTAAATTCACCCGTCCACAGCCCGAAGCTTGCGGGGGAATGAAACAACTGGCAACAGGCGAAACAAGGATACACCAACTACGAGCACATCCCACGGACGTAGGACCGGATTTATGGTGGTTGTACCCGTCAGCAGGGATGCCGTACGTACGTTAGTTATAAGGACGTTATACGGAACAATGGCATTTGTTTTTACATTTTAACTTGTTACGCGGTAAACAAATCCTCCGCCGCGCACACCAAACCGAACCGAATAATGGAGTAAAACAAGAAAACCCTGAGAGGGATCGCAACTAATACGACAAAGAGGCAGAAAAGTTGCGGCTGCTTGAGGACTTGGGACTTGCAGTGGCCAACGTGAAATTCAACTGCATCCAGCAGCCAGCAGCCAGCATCGAGAAACCCGCATCCATGCATGTGTCAGGGTGAAGTGTTCTCGCAATCCTTTACAGTTATTTAAAATTTTGATATATAGCCGAGCGGGAATGTGTGTAGCTGCTGCAAAGCAGCATAATCAGGGCTCGCGTCAAGCGCTGCGAATGGAATACACACGAGGATGAAATGCTTGCATGCTGGTTAGCTGACTGCCTAGGCTGCCTGGCTGCCTGGCTGCCTGGTTGGCAGGCGGGCATGCAGTCAGGATGTGTTTGTTAGTTTGCCGGGTCGATGTTGCAGCGGCAGCGGCGGCGGCAACAAATTCGCTGTCATAGTCCTGGAAATAAGTGAAATAAATAAAAGTCCCACTCAGCAGATGTGTTCCCCAAGAACTCCCATCGCCTTGGGTTTCAGTTTGAAAAGTCTCCCTCTTCCGCCCACTCAGGCTGGTTAAGGAGCGTGTGTAGCCGCTGAGCTGCATCCACTTCCCCAGAAGCACTCCTTCGCAACATTACTTTGCCTCCCCGGGAGTTGGTGCAGTTCTTCTTCTTCCCGGGGAGCTGCGACTGATGGGAGATTTCTCTCTCGTTTTCCTTTCATGATGAAGCGAAATTTTTCGCAGCGAAAATAGTTCGCCGAAGTATTTCCTATGTACCGAAGTGATTTGTGTTGGCATTTGGAACGGAAGTGTCTTTGTGTAGGCGGCGGTGACTGGGATGTGTGTTTCGGGGGGGAGGCACTCGCCTTCATGTTTGGTGCATTAGCTATTTAAGATGAAAACTTTGCTGCTGCACAACGAGCCGCAAATGTCCTGAGGGTTGTTCTTTTTCTTTTCGCTCGTCTTCCCTTTTCAAATGGGCGCTCGTAATTCTCCCTTCAACTTGTTTGTGCTCCGGGAGTGGGTCTTTTACGCCACATCGGGTTTGTGTGTCCCCGCAGTGCGCCCTGTTACAGACACAGTCTATTAGAGGCAGTGACTTCGGCAAGGCGTCTGTGTTGCGTTGAGTTAAGCGCGTGTCAATGGTTTCTGGTCTGAAGGAATGCTACAGGCAATTCTGATAAGTCGCATTTCTTTGTCGACGGAATGCTGCTTAACCTCAGCAGAGAAAGAACAAGTTGGATCCGGTTCCTTCTGCACCAAGTCATAACTATTTCGAGGAAAAGTTGCGGGGGGAGTGCCTCTGCTGGGTGGTGTTAGCGCTGGACACTTTGCCTCGGGGATGAGCTTGGCCCATGTTGTGAAATTGCTGCGCTGCGCCTCAGGTGGTTGGAGTTTAAAGTTCAGCTACGTTCGGAATGTGTTTTTGGTGCAGAGTTCGAAAGGAACAAGGTTTTTTCCCTTGTTTCTGGAAATTTTTCCATCTCCACAGAGGTGCCGAAGTCAAAGGAGTAAGGGGAACCATTTGGGAGATGGAATACTAGCTGGGGTACTAAATGCGGTGGAGTTTGGTTTAATGTCATGGCAACAGGATCCTTTTTTGTTGGGTCATTGAAATTGAAACTTGGTATGGCATTTTTTGTTTTGGTGACTGGTCGACCTGATTCTGGCTCTGAGCAATGCGGATGCCGTCAATTTTGTCACGGAAACTCGCATTGTTGAGACATTGCTAACGACGCTGCTCTTGATTTACACAAATCCAGGGTTTTCGAAAAATGCTTGGATTACGTAAAGCATTTCGGACGTCTGCTTGTTTTGAGTGCTTTTAGTTGGTCCCCAAAAAGAAAGAAATAAAGTTCATCTGTTTACATTTCATAACTTCTTGTAGACAGAGCCAGAACTCGACGGCTTAGTATAAGTACTGGAGTATGAGAAAGGACTCTATGGGCGCCGTTGATCAAGAAGAGTTCGTGTACATTTCTCCCGTTCTTTTATCCGCCGCTATCACTGAACTATCACAATTGAAGCATCGCACTAGCTTAGAAAGTTTGGTAATGACGCTGATAATACATCACGATGAAGAAATGTGGGAGATATTCAGAAGCACGGCAGAAAACGAGGAACTAGGTATGCTTCGATGGTTTGGCTATGTGGCACGAATGTTCCCATCGTCTTATTATAATTCCGAGGCGTGCCTTTCATGCGACAATATTAGATAGGTGAAAGCATAGCAGAGCCAGAATGAGATGGTTGAATCAAGTCCATAAGTACGTCTAGTTGCATTTGGGCACAACTCCTGTTGAGTTGGAATCCATGATGGAGGATCGATTGGCGTGAAAATCACTCGTCCGTGCTTTGCTCCCGCCTCTTTTGTGATGGTGCGGGGCACTGAGAATGATACATGTTAGAGTGTACTTCCACGCATTTACGAAAGCGTCCAAGCTGAGGCTTTAACAGCGGCTGCACTTGACACGAGTGTATGTTGTTGAAGACCTCACGATGGCAATCAGTTGGGGGTTATAAAATAAAGGTGTGCTACATCCTTGTGACTTTTATTAAAATTCATTCCTTCTCTTTGAATATCCTTGAATTCGTAAATTGACAACACTGTTGTCAAAACGATTTTCAAATCCACATGGCGGCAAAGAAAGTTTCGAACAATTTTTTGCGATACTTAAGCATTTGTGCACTGATGTCGAGCAGCAGACTCTACAATAGCTAAGAACGATGACTGGTACAACATTTTCTAGAAAGGTCTGCGAATGGTCACACCCGAAAATGAGACGGCCACTTCAAACGCAAATTTAACCAGAGAGCCCAAGAGAGAAACCCGAAAATGAGACGGCCACTTCAAACGCAAATTTAACCAGAGAGCCCAAGAGAGAAACGCACGCCATGGCAGCATATCTCCCAATAGGTGCTATGTGTTTCTTACACCATTCGACATCACAATCCGCTGACGAGATTATCAACTACAATATAATATTATCGCAGAAGGCAATGGCTGGACGTCTCTACAAAAAGCTTGGACATTAGCAACATTGTTGCTGGGAGAAAGCGTGACGGTGCTTACAAATTTGAATGTTGTGGACCGCACTAGTTACGAAAAATTGGTTTCAGCCTTATAAGCCCGGTTTTTGAGTCAGGCTTATTGCGACTTATTCTAGACGGCACCAGCTCAACGAAGGTCTAGGCGCATTTGCTATTGACATACAACGACTTAACAGACTTGTCTTCATAGTGATTGCCCTTCAAGAACGCAGGAGTGAATTACCAACATGCAATTTGTTGAAGGGATCTATGATGGCAGCGTGGGGCAGATTTTTTGACACCAAATTCTTGCGGGAGGAGGGTACATGATTTGGAATTATGCACTGACGGTTCCAAAAAGCAGGAGTTAAATATGCGGAGGATTTATTGTTGAATACACAGACACCTAAGCGGCCATAAAGACTCCGAAAACACAAACGATTAACTCCAAGATGTTAAAACCCTGCCACTCATCTCTAAAAGAGATAGCGGGTAGATGCCTAGGGTAATGCTGGGTCTCGGGGGACGATGCTATTCCACAAATAACACCATCCGTAGATGAGTAGAATGGACATCGAAAACAATATGGCCTACAATAAATCCAATGAAGCTCTTCTAGAAATGGACAGGAAGCTAATGAGTAAACTAGGTTAGGTTAGGTTAAGTTAGGTTATAGTGACTGACCGCCAAGGGCAGTCACACTTAGGGCAGAGTAGAACCATTGTGATACCACACGGATTGACTTCTCATAACATCGGAACCAGTTGGAGTGCGATTTAACCGGCCTATGCTAGCGCTGCTTAGCTCGCTGAGGTTGTTGAAGTAGTAGTCCTCTAGGTGTAGGAACCTACGACTAGTCAGAGCGCTGCAGGATGAGAGTAGGTATTGAGTGTTTTCCTCCTCCTCTTCATCCATGCAGCTTTGGCAAAAATCATTGGGTGCCCCATCTGCATGAGTGCCAATTGCACAGTGCCCGGTTATGACTCTTATGAGAGTCTTTAATGAGTGCTTACTGAGTCTAAGTAGACTGAGTGACCATTTTAGGTTAAGTGATGGGCAGATTTCTTTTGTTTTAAGGCAGGGTGTACCTTCTAGCCATTTGTCATTGGTGGTTTTAATTGTGTGAAGCCTTAAAAAATGGCAGTCTATAGCGATCGGCATGGAAGTTGGTACCCCCGCTATTGATGGGGATGAAGTTGTACCATACCTGGCAAGTTCAACGGCCTTGTAGTTTCCTGGCTTGTCACAGCGGGTAAATGAGTTAGCTAATCGGCGCAATAACTGACGAATTGGCAATCAAAGCAAGAAGGCTCGGAACGCACTACAATAACTTCAGTAGAAGCTGCATGGGTAATGAGTTGGAAACTATACAATATTAAGACCTGCCCCGCCCTTAAGGAAACAAGAAGAATTCTATTGGATAGATATTCCGTCAACAGCCTTCAATATTCAACGAACGTACGTGTCAAGAACATTCTAAATGTTGATTCTTGGCTGCCCTTGGTTATAGGGGTCCCCGATTCGAGTCCGAACAAAGTAAATGCTGTAATCACGAAGGGAAGCACAACATCGACGTTTCGGACAGAGTGACATAATGGAAGCAGAAACTTTGAGGTAATCAATAACTTCGTCTACCTCGGCTCTGGACAACAACCAGTACCAAGATCAAGCGCAGAATTACTCTTGCCAATCGCTGTTTCTTTGGGCTCAAGAGGCAATTGAGTAACAGAGCCATCTCTCGAAACACCAAGTTGACTTTGTACAAAACTCTGATTATCCCAGTCCTGCTCTATGGCGCAGAGACATGGACGCTATTGAAAGCGGATGAAGAAGCTCTTGGTTGTTTTGAGAGAAACGTTCTACGCACGATCTTTGGTCATGATTGCGTTGATGGCGTTTGGAGAAGAACTGTACGGGATGTAAAGCGGCATGTACCTAGCTGAGAGTCTTCGGATCCAACGCTTAAGATGGCTATGTCACGTAGAGCGGATGCACACCGCAGCTCCGAGTATTCGATATCGAGCCATTGAGACAGCGCAACAGAGGACGTCCTCGCACTAGATGGCGCACACAAGTGGAAAAGCACCTTACACAAATTGTTGTGCGCAGCTGGAGGCAGCTGGCGAAAGATCGTGCTGGCTAGAATGGCATGTTGGTTGAGGCCCACGTCCGCCTCAGGCTGTAGCGCAAATCAAAGAAGAATAAGAAGATTCGAGTTTAATGAAAGCAAAAGTTAATATGCTTTCATCTGGTTTTCAAATCTGGTCACCATTAGCCATTGGTATCAAATTAATGGCACTGGGTATCACAATAAACTAACAATCGCAACACCTAGACGTAAAATATCTCAAAACTACAAACTGACTATAAGATAAATCAAAGCTACAAGTGGAGCAACGAGGACTCAATGAAAAAGGGCCGAAATGAGCGGAATGAACCTTAAGCGAAGTGTGTGGTTCCAGGAGCTGATGCTAGTCACGCCAACCTACCCACCTAGGGTACATGGTTTTACTTACAATTTGCAAAATGTTCATGTGCATGTCTTTGGTTTAAATTGGTTCTTAGCCTGGTACTTTTCCCATACTATGCTCAAGAGAACTTGTCCGATTTAGGTTGGAACTTGTCTTCAGCTCGGGAGCATCGCAAAAAATTCCGGACAGAAAAGCATTCCCTAACCGACCTGTCCGGTGTGTTAGAAGGCGAAGCATAGACTCGAGTGTGTGCAATGTGCGCTTATTCTAATCATCAATTCATAGGATTTTAAATCCGAAAATCCATCGAAAACTAGCTAACTACATGTTCACTCCGTTTTAAAGGACCTGCTGTCTGCCGCAGAATGCGCCACTATTCCACGAAGCATTGTAATTGAAAAACAATCGGCTGAGCCCAGCTGAAGTAAACAACGGCAGCATTTTGATTTAAATTGCCCTTAATTATGCATTCGAAAACACAGTTTTACAATTCTAATCACAACAATCCACCAGCACTCCGGGCGGCGAGTGACGAGAGGCCCCCCACACCCAAGCACAGACACGCATGTATTCAGTATTGTGTATCACTGAAACACTCACGTGCACGTGCAGAACTCCGTTGCCGCTGTTGTTGTTGTAGTCCTGCGAAAGCCTACTTATGCTCCACTATAGAGCGTTGTTGATTAAGGAATTTATTATGCTAATGAATTGTGTAAATATTTTCATAATGTGTACTCACGACTTTTGTATGAACATTCTTATGAAAATAAACACTCGACTGAATATACAAGCGCCGTGCGCCGGCCCCCGCGCTCCACCACTCCAGATTCAACAATTTCCGTTGAAACATTACAAAATAATCGACAAAAATACGGGGGAACTACAGAAAAATAAAAAAGAAATAATGGCCCACACAATCGACGGGATTACACGAAGTAAGCGCACGGAAATAGCCCGGCTTGGTGTGTATCCTTAAATCAATATCCAGCAATTTGGTTTGTTTTTTAACAAAGTGTCGATGGCGGGTGGAGGGCGACTTTACCTTCAAATCACCTAGCAATAGACTGGCTGCTGGCCAACCGAGTTGAACAGAAAGGAAATTGAACTTGGTCGCCGGAAGTTGGAGTCCGAGGAGCGCATAAACAACTTTACAACACCGGCTTGTTGGCGAATTTCCGCTCCACGGTCGAATTGCCATTGGATTTCGGCTTTATAACCTAGACCCGTTCGTGAGACTGAGGCGGGCACCAGTTTTCGGGGCGCCATCGAAACAAGCACTCATTGAAAGGCAATCACTCGTTCGTTTGAGTTCGAATTGATTTTGAAGGATAATTAAGACGAAAAATTCACTGCCACTGTGGAACGAATTAAAACAATCGTTCGGCCGATTTCAATTCGCTTTTAGTTGCTTTTGCACTTTTTTGTTCGTTTTCCTGATGGGGACGTTTATGGGAAAAAAAACGTTTTTGAAATATTGCTGCCATGGACTGCGAAGGGTTGAAAGTTAGGCCGGCATCCACGATATGTCGGCATTCGGGTACAATTCGCTGAAGTACTCGCATGTCGTTGAACTGCCAAAATGACTGATTCTACGTGATTGCCATCCTCGACTTGATATGGTGGCCGGTTGCCTTTGAAATTATGCAGTTTCCATTGTGTTTCGAGTGAGCGATAAGTGATTGGGCAGATTTTTTGGGCAATACTTCAATATTTTTGTGTGCTTAAGTGCATTAGTAATTTCTATTAAAAGGCTGCATTTGAGAGGTATTCTGCGTGGAGTGTAGTTTGGATTAATTTCTTGTTGAAAACACGGGCAACTTCTGTATGACACTGCCTATTTTCCCCCAGCTCTAGGAACAATTGTCGTTTTTCCGGAACGGGCTTCAAAACGATCAGCAATTCCAATTTGATCTCAATAATCGAACACCCGTAATGGTCTCTTGAACTAGGAAATGGTCACACTCGCTACTACCTAACGAGAGGAGAATGGTGTGATCAACGTGAAGTTAAAGCGCTAAAGGAAAGAAAAGCTCGTATGGTCGCCCGGGTAATATAAGCTTCAGGGTTTGCTGTCCTGCGTCCTTTAAAAGTTGACAGTAAGCACAGTAGAATATGTGACAAAACAATACATTAATCATCTGTTCTGTGAGACTAAATAGCTTTTTTTAGCGGTCGCTACCAACGCTCTATCATTTCGTTAGATTTCTGGTGAAAGAGTGTGGTTAGTATAATAATAATAATATGCACCCCATTGAGGGCCAGGGCCTAGCCTCTCAGCAACCACAGTTTTATGCCAACTCCGAAAGGCCAAGTTTGAGAAGCTTTTTCTAGACAGGAAATACTCTTTGAGCATTGTTAGTGCTTCGAAAGTGGTGGGCCCGTGAACATTATTTTTGTCGAACAGAGCAGGAATCGAACTTACGACGTCGAGGTTGGGGTCACCGCACATTGCCACGGGCTATACAGAGTGCTACTAGCAGATGTTTAATTCGGAGGGAATATGTCAGATCCATAAATGCGTGACTCTCGAACAGTCTTTTAACGCATGTCGGGATATCAAACCGCTTACTAGTGTAAAGAAATATTAATTCTCAAGAGCAAATGAGAATATCAGCACGAGCGTACTTTAGTGCAGAAAGAAAACAATCAGTTGGTAGCTTGGGCATATGAGCGGCGTGTTAGAGAGCTCAGTTCAATATCGGCATGCAAAAACGAAAGTCTGAGTTCATCAATATATTTGAAATAGTCGTCTTGCTACGTCTTCAGCACTAATGGCCGTAAAGGGTGGTACGATGGGTCGGAATGCGCAGATCTGTTGTCACACAAGGGTGGCGTGGTACCGCTTTGAAATGCAAAGACTGATTGTGTCTTGTCAAAAAGATCTGCACTGGTTAGTGTCGGCGTCTCGATTCACAAATCCAGTCAAATACAAATACAGTCGGAATTGTGCCAACTCTAGAGGAATTAGTAAATAAAATCTGCAGTATTGTGTGACCGCCTAATTCCTTTCGTCAACAACCTGGTCGGTCCATACCAGTGTGGCCTTAGGCCCGAAAATTCCACGGTCAAATACATATACGAACTACGAAAAATTGCGCAGACAGGTGCACACAAGTGTAAAAGGACCTCAACCAACTTGACGTGCGAAACTGGAGGCAGGTAGATTGCTTGAGACATTTGTTGGTTGAGATCCAGGGTCTGTTGGGACTGTAGCGCCACCATAAGTAAGTAAACGTCAGCGTCGTCGTCTCTAATTGTGAATCAATCGATATACTAGCTTCCTTGATTTGTGTTATTTATCAGTTGGTGTCGACGGTAGTCCAGGACGATATTTGTCTTCAACGCTTGCTCTGCCTTCTTTGAATCATTTGTACAACTTGTCGACGTCTTTTTGTGCCAGTACAGTTCACCGAATGTCTATGGAAATATTATCAATGTTCCTGCAGCAGGCTGCTCTGAGTGAGTGCATCCGATATGTCCAATTTACCATGACACAGATGCATAAATCCCAGTACCGAGATCAAGCGCAGAATTACTCTTGCCAATCGCTGTTTCTTTGGGCTCAAGAGGCAATTGAGTAACAGAGCCATCTCTCGAAACACCAAGTTGACTTTATAAAACACTCTGATCATCCCAGTCCTGCTCTATGGCGCAGAGACATGGACGCTAATGAAAGTGGATGAAGAAGCTCTTGGTTGTTTTGAGAGAAACGTTCTGCGTACGATCTTTGGTCCTGTTTGCGTTAATGGCGTTTGGAGGAGAAGGTTCAACCACGAACTATGCGTGCTGTACAGCGGCATGCACCTAGTTAAGCGTCTTCGGATCCAACGCTTAAGATGGCCAGGTCATGTAGAGCGGATGGACACCACAGCTCCGGCCCGAAGAGTCGTCGACACCGAGCCATTGGGACAGCGCAACAGAGGACGTCCTCGCACTAGATGGCGCACACAAGTGGAAAAGGACCTCAACCAACTTGGTGTGCTCAACTGGAGGCAGCTGGCTGGAGAGGCATGTTGGTTGAGGCCCAGGTCCACCCGGACTGTAGCGCCAATCAAAGAAGAAGATGCATAAGTCAGGTTAAATTTGACCGATGTTTTTGTTTACGGTAAGCCACATGATCCTCCACCATCGACTCCAACTCATTAGGACTTATGGTCAGAAGCAACCAAGCAAGTTTTTGGACTTGGTTCAAGCACCTCGTCCTAGGTCTGCCTGATGGAGTGCCATTTTTGAGTTTTTATCGAGCCAACCTCTGATGTCACCAAAAACTCTCGTATTTTTGTCCAAGCCTGTTGGCAAATTGTCTAGCCGGTGTCAACAAACCAGCCAATTAACCTTAAAAGTTGAGAAATAAATTGCTCGAATTCATCATTGGTTCATGGTTTTGAGTGATGTGTGGTAGGTACTGCCATCTCGCTAAAATCACATATCTTTGCACAAAAAAAAGGTTCGAAAACATTGAACGACAGCGGTGTCACAGGTGTCAATGGCAGTACCAAACCTTGTTTTCCCGTTAAATTAATCCACGTCTGGGGACCCTAAACGAAGGACTTTCAAAAGTTCCAAGCAACTTTCCGAATCACAAGAAACCGTCCCCGTCTTGAGCGTGTCTCGACCAAGGCTAATGAACCAAACAACCCAAATCTCAGTCACGAATCCCGTCCCAATTCGTCGCAATCGATAGAAAATAAATTGCTCAATCCCGTTAATTGGCTTACCCGAATACCGTAATGTTCCTTCGTGTACACCTTTCACTCACTTCACAATGGCTGCGCTCAAATATTCACAGGCCCCAAGGCCGAGACCAAAAAAGAACTCATTCGGCCCCGTCGATGACTGTTGCTCTGTCAACCGCCATTCGGGCTGTCAAATAATCCCCTTGTTAGGCCGGTCTCTGATGATAAACAACTCGTGACTGGAAAATTCGTCAGCCAATTTCAATTTCAATGAACGCACTTTTCGGCCGTTGTCCTTAAGGACAACACAAGCACACACAAGAACGAAAAAGGAACAAACAAATCGGAGAAGTTAATAAGCGCACCGGGGGCGGGCAGGACGAAGGCAGGCAAGGCAAACGCAAATACTTCGGTAACATTCCACAGTGAAACTTGCGGACTAAATGGCTTCTATTTGCATTAAGTATCCATTAAGCCCTAATGTGTGCTAATTTCCGTACGTGCTAATACGCCATCAAGATACGTGTGTGGATATTGAAATAGTTTTCCGTTAGCCGGGCGGGGGGCTGTGTGATAATTTTTTTGCTCCCCTTCTTTTTGTGGGAAGGCGCGCGCGGCCTTTGTATGAGTTAATGACTAATTTTCTCGGTTTTATTGTATTTCGAGATCATGCGATACGCAGGATATTCGTTTTGGTTAGTTGATTAATAATTTCAATTACGTTGGTCACAGGGACGATGCGTTCGCGGAGATGGGCCAGTCAGAGGCGCTTAACGGTGGCAGATTTATGAGGAAATTCGGGATTGGTTTGGAGTTCGAAACCTATAATGGGATGGCATGCAACCAATGGCAGCCCGGCTTCGCGATAAAATGAGGAAACTGATATTCAAGCCGTTAAGGAAGGTGCCCAAGTGTCCAGCGGCTAACAACATCGCCTGTCCCTCTTGGACTAGAAAATTGGCTCCATTTTGGCAAAAAAAGAACGTTTGAAGAATCAATTTCTAACTTTAGTCTTAGTCCAGCCAAATCGTCGATGGCGCCGATTTCGATACTCTGGGGGCTCGAAGAAATTCTGTTCCGTCAGAGAGTGACCAAGATACCACATGTTTGTGACTCGTCTCTGGAACTCCTACAAGGGCCACACTTAAATAGGCTCCAGGAATGACTTCCGTGCGTATATTCCTGCGACACGTCAGAGAGATATGTTCAGCTGGCAATCATGTCGTCGATTCCAAGCATATGTGACAGTGCAACAGAGGACGCTCTCGTATAGTCACATAAATGCTGGAAAATCTGTACTTATGCCTCTGTGCAAACCATGCAGGTCAGCTGCCAAAAGTCAGAACATAAAGAGAGCGCTCCCAAGCGGTGCAGAGATATCGACGGGACAAACTGGCCAAGTATGTAGTCGTCAACTTCATGGAAAGTTTGAAGCTTAACAGCTATTCGGAACTAACCCTCAAGAAGGCCAACCCAGGTTTCCATCGAATCTATCCTTTGATGCCTAAAAAAAATGAACTAAGCCAGAGGACAAACCTTCTGCTCCAAAGTCAGCTAGATAGAAGAGTACTGCGAATGTGTATAGTGGTACATCACAATCAACTTTCAAGAGTGGTACTGGCGCGACGTGATATCGATTTCCTCGGAGTGAGATAACTGAAGGAGGGGAATCTGGGCCTAGCTTCCACAGCAACTACTAGTGCTGCGCCTGTTGGAGGAGGTGACACCGAATACCGAAGTTTGAAGAGGTTTTTCTAGACATTTGTGGTGTGTAAACAATGTGAGAGGTGGATCAGTGCAGAGAGCTAACTCATTACCTACATTGCCAGGCTGAAGGAGTGTCACAAAAGTATCGTTGCAGGCTGCACACCTTAGGAATTCTTGTTGTTCAGAAGCTCATACTAATTTTCTCTGGATCACAGATTCGGCAAGACGACGAAAAGCAAGCTCTGCGGCGAAGCAAGCATAGTCCCCTTCAGAAAACAGCTTCTAGACATCAGCAAACAATCCAACGAGGAAATCAGGAACGTTCCTGCACAACCCGAACGCGCTAAATCTGCTACATGAGCAGAACTTTCCAACAAACTCTAGTAACGGGCAGCATGGCTCCGACCAGAGCAGCGATAGCAGTCACCATCGAGGCTAAGCTAAGCGGCTATATACCACCACCCCATTCCAAACGGATCAACATAATAATGTACATCTTGATGGCCCCGTATGAGCCAACACCTTAATTTTTACTTGTTGTTGTCTCAAATTGTTGCCGTACACAAGTGGCAAACGCACTCAACTAATTTGGTCTACATAACAGAAAAAAACCATTGAGAGATCGCACAAGCTATAGACACTTGCTCATTGAGGCCGGGATCCACCCAAACTGACCACTGTAGCGACACTCAACGCAGAGGAATGGATGAATATGATATGACATGATCTGAAAACGGTCACTTAGATTGCATCGAGGAATAATGCTTCTCGCAGTCAAGTTGTTCCAGATTGATCGACTTACTCGTGCTCTAAGGCGCAGAGCCGTGGACAACTTGAAAGCGGATGAAGATGGAAACGTTGTGTGTATTGAGTCTAGCCAGGCGTCTAGGAAGTTTGTGTTCACCGTAGCTTGACTATATATGCAGCTTGCCTTCAACTCGTAATCATCCGGCCCGGATGCTCTTAGATTCCGACCATCTGCGTTTTGAGAGAGGATCACGGCGCTTACATAAGTGCGGAAGAATTTCTATCCTCAGTTAGAGACGGCTATGTAACTGGTTACGTCCACTGGAGACTGTAGCGCCGCTTGCCCAGAACGTAATATATTCCATTTGGAAGCCACCGACAAAGAGAATAGATCCTTATATCGGAACAGGACTTGACAGAAGCCTGAGACATACACAAGCTTGCTATTGCTTGGTTTCTCCTTTCCGCATTTCTGCGAAGCTCGTCAGATTGTCTGAAGAACTCTCGCTGCTCGATCAAGATTGGCAAAGAAGGTGTTCTTGGGATGGTGTGGTGTTTCCATCCACGGGCAGGCCGAAGTGAAATCTCTTACGGCAAGCACTACTAGTTTGATTAATTGAAATAACTTGGATCGAACTTCTGATCTTCAATAATCGTGCCAGTCGTGTTTATTAGATCCGAAGAATGGGCGCGACTTTCGAAAGCACACAGAGTCGCCCCCCATCAAATGCATGGACCCCAATGCTGCAACTAAATAGGTAGTGGAATTTATGCACTTATGCCAAGGTAGCCCTCTTGTACCGCCATGTGGGTATTTCAAAGAAGGAGGGGTGATTATGACAGCCAGTTCGTTTTGTCAAACAATTTTACCACAGCGTTGACCGGTGTATTGCTGAGATCATTTAGGCTGTCATAGAAGTTTAAGCATATAGTGGCTTTACTAGTTGAGGCGAGAGCAAGACAGTCGCAGAGAAGAAGATGGGTGCTTTCCTCCTAGTCTAGACAGCTTCGACAGAAGTCATTGGCGAAAATGCATTTCCTTTTTGCAGAGAGCCGTACTAGGCAGGGTCTGGTGATCATTCCACTGCAGTGCTAACTCTTGATCGCTCTAGTGATCTTTTTGGATCAAGATGAGGCCAGATTTGTTTTTTCGTTCGGTAGGTGCTACCTGGCAACCAACTGGTATTTGTTTTCTGATTATTGAGCCTATGTTAGAAGAGATTCCATCAATCGGTGAACCTAGTTGCGTGTCTTGACGAGTTCGACGGCTCTACAGTGTCCTGGAATGTCCTAGGGCCTGGTACTCAGCACAGGTGAATTTTGAAGTGCTCGAATATTGGTTTAAGAGATGCGCCGCAATTGATTACTGTTTTTGGAGTTAGAGAACGATGTCAAGGCTTTCCTGCATGGCTATCCGTAGACATACAGATATCTCGGGCGGACATCACGTGTTAGCCAGGATATGGCTTTGCTACTCGTCATTACTTCCGCTTGGAAGATGCTGCAGTGATCGAGCGACCTTTGATCGGCACATGCCAGTATTATGAATTTGAATTCGCAGTTAGCCGGTTTTCCTGAATGCTCTTCTAAGTCGACTAAGACACTGCTGCAACTAAGGTCTTTGAATGCAGGTCTTATATCATTTCAAAGACAAAATGAAGACCGAATGAAGATCAAGTGACCGCAGACGCGAGACAGTTTTGTCATCCTAATCACTGGAAGCTACTTACCAGTCAACGATGGAGACAGCTAAAGCTTATATACAGATCCGGTATATATCGAAAGCGAGGCATTATCATTAGAGTCATCAACACCCTTCTTGGCAACATTCGTGTGAGGCTGACAAACAAGCACTAGAGGCGCCAATGTATTATTTAGAGGTTGCGGCTGACAAATATGCCACGCAACGAGAAAGAATGTATGGCTTTTAAGAGCTCAAGAGGAAGGTGAGTAATACAACTCTCTTTTCAAGAAGGGCATCACCATCTTTCAGAGTCACGGCACTGGGATATGAACCTTAGCAATAGCAAATGTCGTTCCGGGAGACACGTGCCCGATTAAGAGATCATACCGTGACGTGTGCAGGCTCTGCAACGACCTGATTCTAGCCTCTAAGATCCTGTGTGAAGCTGCATTTTACTCCGAATGACCTCCAGCTGGCACTTTATCTGAGGAAGTCCAACCATTGATCGCTTTCACGGCTCATCTTCCAACTGCCACAACAGCCCTATTAGGGCTACCACCGACTTGCGCACACCTTTTTGCATGCCCTGGTGTGCGTGTTAACAGATCCTGAGAGTTTGGAGGGCATCCGGCAACATTCAGTTTTTGACCGCAAAATCTAAGCAGTATGGCCTTTCTGATGGATTTGAGGTGAAATTCCTATAGGGATGGCTCCTTCCAGTGAGACTCACATGAAGGCCATTTCCGGGGTCTGTCACTTACACGGGGCCACGTCCCCACAGACGGTGCATGTGCCACTCGAAGTCCCTCATCTCCGCCACACTAGCTGGGTCAAGTCTGAGTAACCATCAAATTCAGGCAAACGCATGGTCAAACCCGACACTCTTTGCCACTGATTGACAGCACGTCGCCCCGCAACTAAGGGACATCCAACAGTGCCAATTCAATTTGAAATTAGATCAATCGACCGACCCTCCCTCGATGCCAGTGAAAGTGGCATTTAATTGAATCGCCTGCCCGGGGCCACAGGAGGTCGACGGCGAGAGGTATCGCCGGAGATCGATGTGAGCCTTGACTTGTGCTTAATTCAATGTGTGCGCCTAATTATACAGCAGCACGACGTGTGTGGGCGTCGAATTATCGAGACTTTCAACTTATTTGTATGCAGCTGTCCCAAGTGTTTTTGAACGTAAGTGGCGCGCTCAATAATTTACAGAACGCCAGATTAATGGGCCTGGTGGGCCGAAACTAATTTGATTAATGGAACCCCGAGCTTAATTATCGAAGAACGGAAATAGATTTACGTTCTTTTTCTGTTTGTATTTCACAAAATGTCCACTCTTGCGCTGAAGTGGGACGGCGATGGCGATGGGGTCGGCGTTGCGCTCCGACCGGAAGCGAGGCGGGGTGCGAGATTTTGTCCGAATTTAACCGGTGACAGGTCAAAATTTTGATAAATGTGAACTTCCCACATGGGGTCGGGCCGAATCAACAATTAGGTTCACTTTGGCAGGAAAACAATTAATTCAACAATAAAAACACGTATCAGAGGCATGCCGAGCAGCTCGTGATTATGCGTGATTGATGAAAGTCAGCGTTGGACGTGGGACGTGTGTGCTTGGGGGCGTGCGGTGGCGGTGGCCTGGGGTGGCGTGTGGCCGAAAAGTGAGACCTTTCTGCAATAAGTGGCGGATACGTTTCGTTGCCGGACATGCTCTGTGATTATAAACACTCTCGGAAATTGAGTTGAACGCGACTTTTAGGAAAAATGAAATTGAGACGTGTTTTGGTGTGGGTTTGAGTGGTAAATCGAAATTTTGTTGGCATGAGAGGGGTCGGGGTAGGCAGTGGGAGGGACTTCTATGCGTCCAATTTGGGCGGGGAGAAGTGTGAGAGGCAGTTAGAAAAAGTTCTATGATGCGTTGCTGCATTTGTAGCCGATGTTACACCTTTTAGCTAGATTCGATTTGAAAAGGCGTACAGCCGCGGCGTGACATTGATTTCCTCTGAGTGCGATAACTTAACGAGGTGTACCTGGGCCGAGCTTTTAGAGCAACCACTGGCGCTGCGTGTGTTAATGGAGAAGATTAAGGAAGTTCTTCTAAACATCTTTGGTATGTAAACATTGTCAGTAACGGAAGTAGTGAATGAACAATTTTCCATATTCTTTGGCTGAAGATGTATCGTTGCAGACTGCATAATAATAATAATATGGGTGGCGCTACAGCCCATAGAGGGCCAGGGCCTAGCTTCTCAGCAACCACTCGTGTTGTGCGTGCTATTGTTCTCACACGAGTGGAAGGGACCTACAGTTCTATGCTGAATCCGAACGGCCAGCATAGACAGAAATACTCTTTTTCTAGACAGAAGTACTCTTTGAGCATTGTGTAACTCGAAAGAGGTGGGGTCGTGAAAATTATTTGTGTCGCTCAGAGCTGGAATCGAACCTACAACGTCGAGGTTGGGGTCGACGCACATACCCACAACGCCACCGACCATCACAGACTGCAAGCCATTAGGAATTCTTGCTATTCAAAGGCACTTATCAATTTTCTTGAAATCAAAGTTTCGGGCACCCTCCTCTCAATGATTTCGTATTCCACCCAAGTTTAGGTTAGTTTCCACGACTGCGACTTACAATGTTAACGTAGGCCCTTGCTTTGGGTAACTTCTACTCCTGCAACCAGTTGTGCTTTCTACGAAGCGATTTAGCTGACTTTAAGTACATATTCGTAAAGTCCAATTGTTAAACTGATGGTGCCTGGTGATTGCAACTCGCTTTCCTTAAAGAATCCCATGTTGGTATTCTTAGGGCAATAACGACCTAGGTGGCCTGCTAAATTATGTAACGACGTTTATTATAGGTTACGACTGTCGAAAGGTTATTTCCTAGAAATGGGATACCGAACTTTTGCTTGGTTATTGTTAGTATACGCTTGTGTTTTTCTTCGTTATTCTTCGTTTGGTTTGCCATAAGTTTAGGTGGTTTTACCACGAACTCTACTAGCTGTACAGGGATGCGGATGTAGTCCGGCAAAAATCCGTCGACTACACTGGCTCAGATGCATCGTGCGAATGGACAACAGCGCTCGAGCAAAGAGGGTTTGCAAATCCGGACCTCCCGGTTCGAGAAGGAGAGGAAGACCGAACCTCCGGTACAGAGACCAAGTCATCGCGGATGTAAGACAGCTTGGCCGTGATGACTCACCTATGGAAGGCAGCAATTGCTGATAAGTAAGTGAGTAAGTAAGATAAGGTAGTTTTAAGAAGCTTTTGAAGTCAAGTGTTTTCGGTCCTTTGTTTGCTGTGTTGTACATATTTCTTTGAATTCTTTTGGACCGCGCGCTAGATCTAGCAGAAATTGTAGAAATTGCTTTCCTCCTCCTAGTCGCAGCTCTAAGAGCTGCTATCCGTCCGAACTAACCACCTTTTACAGACTATCATTTTCCATTGAGCGGCTGTCTTTCCTCCGCCCAACCCCAATCAGACTCAAGGATTTCAGCAGTAGCACATTGAGTAGGAATACAGAAAATGAATGACATTCTAGTCTTCGAACATGATTTCTTTTTTTCACGGAATGTGATGAAAACCTCTCTATTCACTAAAAATGTCAGTCATAACGTTTATTATGTTCACGGGTGCTTCTCAACATCATTTTATTGCTGAGGAGACGCACTAGCCGGAACTACATTTCAAAACATCAACGACGCTTCACAGTCTTTCTCACCAGCCTTGGTGTGCTCTGATGACCAGCCATTCGACTCCGATGTCTTGTTCTTCAGCCTTTTTTTTCAATGGGATCACTTCGTTTCTCAATAATCTCGTCTGGATTTCGTAAGCACTTGTGGTAATGAAGCTGTGAGCAGAAGCCGACAAAACAAAACCAGTCCTCGAGACAATTCCGTACAATTTCGTGGGCAACTAAGTGAGGTGTGCAAGTTACATTTGATGAACCAAACTGGTACTGCATCCATATTCATACATATAGCAGCACCGACTCTACGTTGGAGCGGAACAGTCGCAGCTTGGTTCTTAAGCAGATCGTGGATAGAATTCCGAAATTGTGTGGACCTTCTTGGTTTCATGCTATAGAGCAACGGTGCGCGCGGTAGTTCGGTCTTTAGCAAGCGCCGCTAAGCGTTTTATGGACTTTACGCGCATGTTGTGTCAAAAGCAAGCAACCTCTGCTTTTCTTACCGAAATAAACGCTAACGTTGTGCTCTGGCTTACGGTGATACGGTATGTGAGCCTTCAACGAGCGACTGCCTGATTCCCACTTTCATAGATGTCACGAACGCATTGAGCGTTCGGTCGATGGACTCTTGTAAACGTTTTATCGAATTCACGAGAAGGTACGGGAAACGAAGTACACGCTGTTTTCCATATCGAAATTGAGCGCAGGCGTTTGACCAAAAGTATACAATTATAACATAAAAAATTCCTAGGAAAAACTAATTCCTTACACAAATAGTTACTCAAACCGCCGAATTGTAAAGTGTTTAGTAAATACATGTAGGATAAAAATAATCGGCAAAAAAAAGAACAGCTGTATGCAAAGCACAATTTAGTTTATTGTCATCCCGTATACTGCGTACACTCAATACCACGACTAGTGCATTTATGCTTTTGTTATGTGGAGACTTCCGGTCATTCACCTGATCAGCTGGTTGGCTCGTTCTAAAACAAAACAATAGCTAACGGACTGTACTGCAAGTGTATCAGATCCACAGTGTGTTGTACAAGAATCATACCGCGTGTTTTTTACACTTCTACATACAAAAAAACTACAACCGGATGAGTAGAGAAAAGCGCCATGTAGAATCTTGTACTCTGGCTTGCGATAATACGATCTCTAAAGCTTCACCTCGCGAACGCTTTGTGGCGATTTAACCAATTGTTGTACGGATATCCTACTAAAAATGTCAAAGTCGGAGCCTTCGAAAATGCAATTGCGATGTGGGTATGATTTACACTAAGCTATCCTCCTGGAAATGCCAAAGTCTGAACTTTCGAAAACGCCTTTGCATGATAGCCTTTCAGTTCCACGAGCGAAGTGGTCAAAGCGCTTAGTGCTGTTGTTGGAGAATTTCAGTTCTGTCCGCAAATCGCAGTTTCCAGGAACAAAACATTTCGGACATTTCAAGTCGTCCTTCATCTTGTCTGCTGGACTGCGTTGCCATGCTCGTTCCGGACTTGTCGTTTGGCTACACACTCAGTACTCAGTATCATACCGCTAAATCCATGTTCCCGTATCATGTTGCCATTTCAAACAGTTTTCTTGCTTCTTACACAAATAATGAGGCGCTGCATCGGACCGCAATTTGGCTTAGCAGCAAAGGCCAGTGAATGCATACGGATTTTGTTTATTTTTCTACCTAAATGGTGCTTCCGTTCGGAATGCCTTCAGACTCCAATCCTGTGTCCAGTTCATAGTCACGTTCCAGGGCCAATATCATTTCCAAGAAAAAGAGCGCCTCCATTCGTGGCGTCTGATGCTGTCTGCATTCCAACGTCGCATTTCAGCACAGAGTAGATCTGGACTGATGAGAATGTCACGAGAGGGCTCTTTCCTGGAAATGCTTCTTCGGCCCAATGAAGCAGGCGTGGGCAGGATAGCTTGTGCATTTCTTCTTCGCTGTAATGATGAATACGAAGCTGCTTGTTTGTCAAAAGCAGGATTTCGCAAGATCCCTTCATCCCATGAACTGTGGGATCTAAGCCATTTTCTCGAGAAATGAAACGCATCTTTGCTCGAATGAGTCCCTGCACTGGTGGTTCGGGTGGTTCCTAAAGCACTTAATCACCCCTAAATACGGTCACTTTAAGAATTTTCCGCAAATTGCTGATGTCTGTGATCTAAGATTAAACATCCAATTCATTGCGTAATCTAAGCACACTCCCCACTGCGGGCCAAGTGTGAAAGGACAAACTAATAATAACGACCAAGTGACGTAATAATATTTAGGATTATTATAATTGCTTTGTAAACTTAAATCACTTAGAACTACGTCAGGAGTTTGCTGGGCAAGCATGCTGGCTGGTCGGTAGTGCCACTGCCAGCACACGACCACACCACCACAGCCCTCTGTGGGCGGGTCGGTGCAATGCGGCCCTAGCCGGGGGGATAAACTACAAATGCTAATGCCAGCAGCCGGGCCAAAGAGTTTGCCGAAGAAAGCACAATTCGAACCACAGTACACTTTGCCAAGATTAATGAATTGTGAGCGGAAAAGTTTTCGTTACCGAAGTTTGATTTGAAGAATGTCCAACGGGAAGGTATGTGTTTTTGGGTGCGGTGGAGTGGTGGTCGGGCTGCAGCCCATCCGGGCGATGTGATGCGCCGAAGAGGGAAAGGGGGAGTAATTGTGGTGAGTGCCCTTCATCTCGGGTTTAGGTTAAGGGATCTCTCTCTGTGTGATGTGCGTTTGGATGAAGCGATTAGAGTTTCGATGAATAATGGATTTCTGGTCAAAAGGGGTTAAGTGAAGGAAATTATTTAATCCCTTGTGGGATGTCTCCTTCCTAGGGACTGGGTGGGTGTCTGTGTGTGTGTGTGGTATCCCTTGGTCGGTAAAATTCGCTTTTGCTTGAAGTTCCCTGCTAATTGAGTTTCATAAGAGCACATGCTTGGCTGTAATCCCCCCGAAAAAGCTTAAGTGATCAACGTTCGTTCAACGAGAGGGGCAATTAGACTTCAACTCAAATGCACTTGCTCGGGTGTAAGTGCCTTCCGAATGCGAAATCAACCGAATAAACAGGAAGTGATCCACTCAATTGATTGCTTGCAATATCATTTCAATAAGAATCACTATTTGGGCTCTGTGGAATGTTGACTTTTAATTCAGCGCAAAAGAGTGGTGGCCTTTGGTTTTAAATTGAAGCTGTTGTGGTGACTTAGTTGCGACAGTGGTTGAGTAAAACTCCGTCCACGTGTGCACGAAGAACAGACTAAAGTCAGGGGTCTATATGGAGGTGAATTAAGTTTTTGAAACTGCTCTGTATATTACGACACGCTGTTACTAGAGGTGGCCCGTGGCGTTGTGGGTATGTGCGTCGACCCCAACCTCGACGTCCTAGGTTCGATTCTCGCTCTGAGCGACAAAATTAACTTTCATGGTCCCACCTCTTTCGAGTCACTGACAATGCTCAAGGAGTATTTAATGCATAGAAAAACCTTCTCAAACTTGGCCGTTCGGAGTTGGCATAAAACTTTAGGTCCCTTCCACTCGTGTGAGAACAATAGCACGCACAACACGAGTGGTTGCTTAGAAGCTAGGCCCTGGCCCTCAATGAGCTGTAGCACCACCCATATTATTATTATTATGTTACTAGAGGTATTAAAGAGGCAACCAAACCGAGAGCAAAGCCACTCTCAGGCTTCATACTTTTTTGTTGAAGCATTGGATGTTACAAAGCTTTTACCTAGACGCAGCAAGTTGTAAATAAATGAGCACAGTCGTGGAAAGTGATTCTGCGGAGTATCGTTTAAAACCTACGTACAAGGTTTGCAACCGGCATATGCTGATAGACTCACGCACATTTGGCTATTATGAGCTAAATTGTCTCTCACTCTTGCTGCAGACTCAATCTAGAAAAGATATGTAGTCTGAGAGAGGGGGAATATCGGTGAAAGGTCCTTCGAATGGGGCACAAGAACAGTAATCAGTTATTGTTCCTCCACAAGATAAATGGCAATCTCTTTTAACGATGTCGAAATTTAAGCCTCATGTACACATTTTTGTTTTCTCATCCAGAAAATGCTCCTTTGTGTTCTTTCGGGAGGTACGACTCTTTGTAATTAAAAGTACAACTACCTTTTACCATACACCAAAGAAACCAAGTCTGTTGTTATATTTTGCAGGGGATAAGGACCCAAAAGCAGACTTCCAGGCTAGTACTAAAAATTATCCTGATAACTTGACCAAGCCAATCCCCACACCCGGGTCCGGTGAGAGCAAGATTAGCGCCCTGTGCAAGCCTCAGTTTTGGGGTCACTTTCTTCAGTGGCTGCCGTGGGGTTGAGGGTATGTGCGTCCTGCTACTTGAACCTAGACATCTAGGATCGATCCCTGAGCTGTGCAAAAATGTCACGTCTTTCCAGTCACTGACAATGCTCAAAGAGTATTTAATGTCTAAAAAAAGCTTCTCAAACATGGCCGTTCGGAGTCGACTGTCAAACTGAAGGTCCCTTCCACTTGTGAGAGAACATTAGCGCGCAACACGAGTGGTTGATGAGTAGCTAGGCCCTGGCTGCGCCTGCACAAATTTCTAGTCCTGCTATTATCTGAGAGATCTGAGACTAAGGTGCTTAAGCAAATGCTCTCAAACTTCTTACCCGAGTTCGAGAGGAAAGACTCAATTCGTTTTTATTTGAAGAAAGATGATTCCAAATGCGAAACCATGACGGCTGTATGAAATCTACCTCGAAGCAGATATGACAAGCTCGGCAGACTCTTGTGGGTTGATCACCGAGCAGGAAAGTTCGTTGCGGCAGAATCTATGGTAGAAGCTATCACGCTGGCGGTGAAAGGAAAGGATGTCCGATGCCATGGAGCTTAACACTGAATGGCATCGACTTACGATCGGGATATAAGAAAGGTGTAAAAGGTGCGGACCCAACTTCCTCGTTAGGACTTTTATTGTTGATCCCCACCATTCGTTAGAGAAACATAGTGTGTTAAACACGAGTAGCCACTAGAAGCACAGCATGTTCTGTTTCCAATTTGCTTGCCAAAAATAAACGATCTGTCTTGGATCGGTCAAGATCTAGATGAATTCAATGAGCATCGGGATAAGTTTAGGGATGGGAAAGAACACTATTCTTTTACCCTTGCTCCACAATTGACATTTCATGAACTGAGTTATAAAATTTTCTAAAATGGTGGCTTCCATCTTGGTTTCAAGGGCCCTCATGCTTTTCAGAGCCATTTGCTTTGTAAATTTTGTGAAAAATACTTTAACTTGGTATTCAATGACAAATTTGAGGTCTCAATCACGACCAGGTGCCGGATTCCCAGGGAATGCCGCAAGTATGTCACCACAAGGCTTTGCTTTGCAATAAAACACACCACTCCCTGTAAGGAGCAAGGCACACAACTGCGTGAATATTTCAAGTAAAAATCGATAAATGAGAGCCATGAATATTTCAAAAGCCATACGCTGACGATACAGAGCGACAGTTTCAGCAAACTGCTAATCCGTGACAATTCCCGGCGTTCATTTATGGATTATCAATTAAATTCCTCCTCGTGACGATGACGCGATATTAATTCGTGTCTCCTTTCGAGAAGAGACACCGCCCGACGGAATGGAGTTACACCGACGTGGGATGCGTCCGTCCTCTGTGCGGTTGATGAAGCACTCTCGTCAAAGTAGTTTCAGGTATCCAACGACGCCGGATAAATCACACTTTAATGTTCGGTAATTGAATAACCTCCTCCGATGGAGTAAAATAATCGCCCAATTGACGACGGAGGGGTGACAGGAAATGTATTTACTTTTCGCCGCAGCCCCATGATTGAAGGCAAATGTCGTTTAGATTATATAATTTAATTATCCTTTGATCAATGAGGTTTAACGATAAACCATTCGCAAAGCAGAAGAAGAAAAAAAAAGAGGAGAAGAGAAAGTCGAAATTAAATTCGGTATTCTCGGTTCGTTGGGGGTAAACTTATCGTCATTGGTGTCCTTGCCTCGCGAACTCGCTCCCAATCCCGTTCAGCCCGGCTAGATACGGCTCTTTTGCGGGGGCCACGTCCCAAAGGATATGCAGTACGCTTCGATGATTCCTACTCCTCTGACATTCTGTTTACGAGATTCGCCACAAAGTTCTGCTGCTGCTTACCGTTTCGATTTTGTTTCTGCCGGTGAATGTCAAGAACCCTTATCCGGAGAGAGATTCGCCGCTCCTCTGACTGACGAGTTGGTGTTTTCCAACAACTATTTACTTTTTGAATGGAATTGGTGGTGAGCTTAATGTAAATAAATGCGAGGGGGATGGGGGACTGTGTTTGTGGACGCAAAGGCTTTGATTATGTTAGAGGCCTACGGACCTGGATGCCGATCTGCTGAAGCACAAGTATGTAAATTAAGAAGGGATGGTGGGGGCTGGCGAGGAGGAAGTCATCGTTGGTTCACTGTACGGGTGATTAAATGGACTCTGTGGGAACCCGAATACCGGCATGAACACATGGCAGTTACCTGTTTGTGAGTGGCTTTGATCAAAGGCCTGAAACGACATTTGAGGTCAAAGAAAGAACCTCACGTGGGCCTGACATGACGTGGCTTCCACTTACCATCCGCCGCGCTCTGCGTACAAGACCTCTTTCGGATTTACAAGACTCTAAGCAATCGCAGCGAGCTCAAGTGCAGTGCGCGCAGTAGAATAGGACAATTGATGGGCCACCGCTAACTGTTGATTGCCCGTGAAGAATGCCAGAATTCGCACAGCCTGCATCAAGCGTAGAAAAAACTTTTTAATTAGCTTGTCTTCGTGCATTAAATGTTCAGATTATTCATTCCACAG
Source organism: Eristalis arbustorum (assembly GCA_916610145.1). NCBI lineage: Eukaryota > Metazoa > Arthropoda > Insecta > Diptera > Syrphidae > Eristalis > Eristalis arbustorum. The sequence continues at coordinate 42,257,614 of OU744316.1, forward strand.
TACACATCTACGGGATCGCAGTTCAAACAAAGTGCCTGGGGACTCATCTGGGAAAGGTGGAGTTCCAGGAAAAATCTCTTTGTTCAGGCAGAAAATTCAGAGTTGTGCTTATCCTCAACAATTAAAGGGAATCTCTTTGCAAGCGATTCCTGGCATTCTTACCGTCCTTCCGGAGATTGTGAGCTTACCTGGAATAAGAAAAAAAATTGACTTTTAAGTTTAAAATCATATTTGAAGGCAAGGAAAGGCAAAAGGAAAAAATGCTTGGAAACTGTTTTTAAATGGGTTTCAGAAACTTCGAGACCACTGCCTTAAATACTAAATGCGCACAAATGTTGTTTGCAAGGCTTGCGCAACAATTAGCCGTCAATATCGACACCTCGTCTTTATCGGAAGAACGCAGCGTGATGTCAATGGATCTACTGTGGGTATTGCAACGGAGGTAAACGAAGGTACGACCAAGTATATGCTATCAACGAGAAAGGACACCCAACACCGACTTCTCGGTCAGACCTTCACAGCAGACAGATATAACTTTGAGGTAGTCTAAAACTTTGTCTACCTAGGCACCGCTATCAATTCAGACAATGACACCAGCGCGGAAATCAAACGAAGAATAACTCCTGCCAATCGCAGCTTCTTTCGGCTAAGAAAGCAATTGGTAAGCAAAGCCCTCTCTCGAACAACCAAGGTGACGCTTTACAAGACCTTAATCGTGCCAGCCCTGCTATATGGCGCTGAGGCTTGGACTTTGTCAAAAGCGGATGAAACTGCTCTTGGTTGCTTCGAGAGGAACCGTCTGCATAGATGGTGAATGGAGGAGGAGATACAACGACGAACTATACGGGCTGTTCAGCGACATCGACTTAGCCAGAAGAGTGAAGATCAAACGATTGAGATGGCTAGGTCATGTAGAGCGGATGGAAACCAATGCTCCGGCCCGAAAAGTCTTCAAATGCACCCGGTAGCGCACGCAAGTGGCAAGGGACCTTAACCAACTTTGCGTGCGAAACCCAAGGCAGCTAGCGAAAGATCGTGCTGGCTGGAGAGGCATGTTGGTCCACCCCGACTGTAGCGCCACCTTAAGTAAGTTTTGACACCTCGTCAATCTTCGATAGATGTACCATCCAAGCATTGTCAGTAACTCGAAATAGGTACAGCGGTGAATTGTGAAAGTTTTTAGTATCGGAAGTCGCGTCTAGACATCCAGGGTTAAGACACACACCTAGCCCTGTTATGACACAACAAAGACCCGACAGCAGTTTCCATACTAAGATGCACCACCAGTCTGACTGAATGAATGCGTATAAGAAGTAGAGACGACTTTGGTTGATTAGTTGGATGTATGCACATTGAATAAATCGGATCTCACCACGGGGAACGATGACCACTCCGACTACTGCCAAATAAAAAGGAATGAACATAAGTATGGTATCATCATGTTTTCGTTTGCGCACTTTTTTTGTATTCCAATTCGTCTCAATTTGTGTGCTTTCAGGACAGCGAATTACTCTATAATAAAGCGCTAAATATGTACGTAAGTATACCACATCCATATCCAATGTAAAGAAAAAAAATCCAGCAAGTTGTCGGATCGCAGTTGGTGCGGTGCTCACACTTATTGTTGCAAGCTCTGGGTTCAAAATCTAGCTATTCTTATTTTCTTTTAAGGCAATACCACTTTTTCGTTTTTTTAACAATATTCCTTTCGCATGACGGGTTTTTGTTCTAGTTCTGCATTGAAACGTATTTTACATAATAGAAATCCAGTCACAGTAAAGAAGTCAGGGCACTGACTAAGCGCTGCGCATACACTGGACATATAGTTCAGTGCCACTCTTAGTTTCGACGTTCCCCTTAGGTTGCCTAGGATGACGGATTGAGAACTCTGGCTGTTCTGTTATAGCCGATAAACAATTCACCAACCTTCAACATTATCATCAAATGTCTTTTAGTAAAAGAAAGCGCTGTCATGTGTTTCATTTCAACATTGAACTTGAGAAGATAAATAGTCATGATTGGAGATGTATGGAGACCGTCAAACGAACGTGACTTCTTGGTAAGATTGTGCTTGACTCACTGGTCGTTCAATTGCTAGCATAAGCGCACGACATTGACGTTAGAGCACGCCGAGTTGTCAATGAGGCATATGTTGGAAAACCGAAGCGACTAATATCTGGCAGTAAACGGCGAGAAGACAAAGTAAATATTGTCATCAAGAAAGTATGCACTATATCGACGACTCAGCTAGAACGTCACTTAGCCCAGGAACTCGTCTACCTCCACTCAGCAACGCGTCAATCAGCAACATCAGTACCGAGACCAGAGGCAGATAACTCTTGTCAACCGCATTTTCTATGGGCTCAGGAGGCAATTGAGTAAAAGAGCCCTCTCTTGGATGAAGTTTACTATGAGGTATGTAGTAGGATCTTGATCATCACCTTGTTACGCTACGGCGCAGACGCATGGACTTTATCCAAAGCCGATAAAGAGGTTTTGATCAAAAGTCCAAACGGGTCAAGCGGGTTCATTACCGTGTCTTTTTTGTCAGTGTTTTATCCTTATTTCAACAAACGATGCTCAAGTGAGCCAAGCAACTGCATTCCTCCCCTCCTTGAATTATACACGTCTTGCTAGGAATGCACATCAGTTTACCCTTAAGCCTCCTTTCGGACGCACAGTGAAATTCAGAGACTCGTTTTTTAGCCGCACCACATGAATATGGAATGCTCTTGCCAGCTCGCAGATATTTAAGACCAATGTGCACAGGTACATCCTCTCCTTCTCTCCCTCTGTACCTTCGGCCCATTGAGCACGTGAAAATTATAAAAAACAAAAAAAACTAACTGTATGCCCTGTAGGGCTACATGGACTTAGCCAGAAGTCTTAGATAAGGCCATGTATATGTTATCTTTGACACAAAGAATTGTATAAATTGAGAATGTGAGACAACGCAGCAGAAGACGTCCGCCGAAAGTGGTTCACACCAGTGGAGGGGAAGCACTGCTGTCTTGACCAGCTGGCGAGGGATTGTGATGATTGGAGGCGCATGACAACACCCAAGTTTATCTCGTAAGAGAAAGAAGAACAGCCAACCGTCAATGAGACATTTACTAGCATCGTCATGACCAGGTATGCAAACCGAAGGCAGTTTGCACGAGATGTAATTTCTTTCAGCAACCTCGCGGCTTGCTACCTCAATGGTTTGTACCACGAAACAATGTGCCTTAACTGATTTACTCCTTCCGAGGCATTCTATTACCTCGACAAGATTGGCTTATGCAAGGGTGTGCTGACTTGTCGTTCGCCGAAAAGCGGTTAAGGGACTCTGCTGCGAACGAGATGTCGCTTGCAGTCTGGTTCTTCGGGGTAAGGAAGCTAAGGAGCTTGGGACAGAATGTCGCGAACCATACAGCAACTATACCATAGACATAATGAGTGATGTCAGTAAAGGTATTGGTAAGGTATAAAGAAATGACGCGTCGCATCCAAGTAAAGCAAAGTCTAAATCCAATGCGGCGTGTTTAACTAGATCTTGCTAAGCAAAACCGACGTGGAAGGGGTGATATGTCTTCCGGACCTGCATTTCTTCCCAGAAAGTCAAGCATCCCAGAAGTTTTAAAAGAATTGTAGCCTTCTCTTTGATTAGCGCTACAGTCCGGGGTGGACCTGGGCCTCAACCAACGTGCCTATACAGCCAGCACCATGTTTTGTCAGCTGCGCACACCAAGTTGGTTGTAGCCACTGTCACTCAAATGACGTAGGACGTAGGTATCTTTCCCACAGAATACCACTGCCGGTCAACGTGAATAGTAACTAGAGTCTCGTTCAACTTCGTTCATTATTTAGCGCAAGAAATAGAGAAGCATCATGTCGATCCCATTGAAGTCTAGAAACAAAAAAACCTGCAGCAGAGACCATTCGCTTAAGCATTCCGTACTTTGTGCAATCATCCCAATTGCTGCCCGATTCGCACCAGCTTCCACAGCAATTTAATTCCCACACCACTGCTCTGCTCCCCATTTCGATTAAAAGCAATCAGATAAACTTCAGCAAACACATCGCGATTAGTAACCGTTCGGCAGGGTCCCCGTTCACAGTCATCCCATTAGCATTCCGCCGTCAAGTGGCACACGCGGGCGCCATTACATTGAATACGCATCCAAAACTTCGAAGCGATATGAAAGAGGCCAACGACAATGACAATGACAACGACAACGGCAACATAAAAAGGAAAACTATCAACATGTCCACATTTTGTGGCGCAAAGCGTGTTCCCAAACGCAAACATCACTCTGTTTTGGTACAATTAAGCACTGATGTGCTAATCTGCCAAAACGGGAGCCAGTCACAGTCACGGACCAAAGATGCCCACACACGCCCACCCAGCCCATCGGAGAGATGCCAACGCTGGCTCCAAAATCAATACCAAACAGTGTCACTGATATGTCGCCCAATCCATTCCATGGCAATCGCTGATGTGTATTGTTCCCTAATAGGTCCTTCGACCTGTTGCCCGCCAACGCCACATTCATAACCATCCTACATGCGGTGTATTTGCCTCAGCCATAGCACAAGGAGTCATGGCCGAGGTGTACTGCCAACGTACTCTGCCGGGCCCGCAACGAAATGTGATAATATGTCACATGATATGCTGTTATCGTTTCATTGTTTCTCCTCCTCCTCCTCTGCCCCACCACCACTCCAGAGAGAAGGATGTGTGTGTCGTGTGGCAGTGTTTGTGCCATTTTAATGGATTATGTTGTAATCCCTTTGTATGACACTTTCTTTCCGTTCACCCGGCGAGGCGCTGGTCTTGGAGGAATGGAAAATCCTTTCCATCACCGGATACAGCAGGAAACACAACTAGCAACAAGATTTAGTGCATATGAGGACTTATTATCGCCGTCGTCGTCATCATCATTATCGTTATCGTTATCGTTATCGTTTCATGGCACGTTATCGAAATTTGAATGTCGATGCGATGTCAGTGTCCTGAAACGTCGGCCCCGGGGAGGGACCGGGTGGTCTGTTGATGGGTTGTGTTTTTGTTTAAAAAGGACAAACGAGCCGTGTCTGTGGGGCGGTTGGGAATTTATTGATCGATTGTCGAGCTATGCCGGGAGAGGATTTTATTGAAATTTATATCCATGTGCGGCATGCTGTGTCCCACCGCAACACCGCAAAATTAACGTTAAGATATTTTCAACGAAATTCCATCGGAAAATGATTGGATGTGTGACATTGAGGACGCATGTGCCATTAGTCATGTGTCAGATTTGCGGTATATTAAATTGGGATTCACATCATTTGCATGGGACGGGCACGAGATGTGTGCTCAGTTGCCTTCCGACCACCCCGTGCCCTTCGACAGGATATCGGAATGGAATATTCAACTCGGAGGGCTCTGCGTGAACGAGGCCACTGGATGCCAGTTCGATGAGCTCGAATAGAGCACGTGCTGGACGATGAAAGGCGGACAAAAGGATGCAATGTGTTGCTGGCTGGTGGATGGCACTGCCGAGTGTACAGGGAAGGTCCAATGACACGTCCGCCGGTGGAAACCAGTGTCAAAGGGCTGATTGAATGGTTTTGGCAACATTTTCATTTCCTACGACTAGGTCAGCAATGGCTGTAATTTCATTCACAAAGGGTAACGATTTATAGAAGTTTCTTGGTCCATTTTTGGAATGTGGCATTTGTCATTTTTGGGATTATATCACGTCACTAAATAAGTCGTGTTATAAAGTTTCGTAAACTAAAGTGACAGTGGTAGGGTAACGTGCGTCGGACGGCCACTCTCCAGTGATCAGCCACTTTAATCCTTTTCTTCTTGTACTTATAGTCTGACTTGGGATGACCGAGGTATAATTAGTGACAGACCACTAGTGCTTTTAGCGACGTTCACGTTGTACTACTTCGTCGAAGGACCACAAATGCTTTGTATTCACATTGTACCACACGGTTGAAGGAATTAATGTGTATAAGGTTTGGCACCCAGAAAAAAGACACGGAACAAGTGTTTATCGGACGATCGCTTTATTGCAACTGTTTGACGACTATGCTTAGCATACTTAGCATAACGACGAGTGTACATAGCGTGATCTTATATTAATGTTAGCTTAACTCAACTGTACGTCATACGATCTTGTACTTAGAAATAATCGAACAAAAATAACACGATTATGTGTATGTACGTGGTGGGCAAAGGATGACACATTAGAATATGTATTTTTTATATACATGACTCGATCTTATTAAAACTCCTACATTTATGAGGTAGTGGCATAAATCGGAGCGCATGTTCTTAATAAACAAACGACCCTAAGCTCTGTCCAGAAAACTTACCATTTTCGTTCATCCGCTGATGCTCACTCGTTGCAAGCAATATCGTAAATGAAAATGTGTACTGTGGTCGTACTACTAGTGGTCACACTGTACAGCCTGCCGTTCGACAGAGGGAAATAGTTGAAAAGCTTAACTTCTTTAAGACCACCTGTACAACAGTAGCTACACTTTACATGTACGAACTACACTTGAACGACACTTGTACGAGCTAGTGAAAATTGGTCTATACGACCCGGTCGTACTCCTCAGTAGTCCATTGTGAACGTTCATTTCATCATAAATTCACGGTTGGGAAAATCGGTTCTCAGAAGCACTCTGTTCATGCACTTTGTGAGACTTGTTCTTAAGTGCCGTAGTGAAAAATGAAACGAATTATTCCCTGTCACACTCTCAACGAATGTTTCCCTGCCATACTCTCCCAGCGCTTATAGTTATGAAGAGAACAAAATTTTCGAATTAAATACTGTGGGTCGCATAGCTTTGAATCAGTAAAAACAAACTAACATGCATGTGCTTCCGAGGAAGATTATAAATGATTTTTCGAAACAAAAATGTCTCCCTGAAAAAACGTCACACAAGTCTCAGTGGCGACTTATTTATTTCCCGTCGGAGCAACACAAAAATAACACTACATATGATTATGCTGACCAGACGTCCTCTTTTGAGATGAATTGTCCTCTTTTTGTCGGATATCCTTTATCAGTTTTGAAAAAAACGCCCCATTTGTCCTCTTTTTGGAATTGTTCAGAAATATATCTTTGACATCACAAAACTACAAGAAAACTTTTTCCAACAATATTTCAGAAATTTTGTGCACCTTTCTGGTACAAACACGAACGAAAATATATTTGTTTGAACCTAAAAACTAAACCACTTCTGAATATTATTAAATTAATTAAGTTCATTTCATTTTGGTTAACAATATAAAATGGGTGGCGCTACAGCCTGTGGAACTCCAGTGTCTAGCTTGTCAGAAACTACTCGTTTGGTGCGTGCTATTGTTCTCTCACATTGGAAGGGACCTACAGTTTTATGCCGACTCTGAACCGCCAAGTTTGAGAAGCTTTTTCTAGACAGATTGAGCCCTGCCAGTGACTCGAAAGAGGTGGGGCCGTGAAAATGATTTTTGTGGTATATAACAGGAATCAAACCTACGACGTCGAGGTTGAGTTCGACGCCTATACGCACAACACGTTAAAGGAGTTGTTTTTAGCCACAACTGCGCCGAAGAAGGTTTTGAAAGAAACATGGTGGTTCCAGTAAGATGGAGCAACTGCACTCATAGCCAGACCGGTTATGACGGAGCTCCAACGCAATCGATCTGTATACTATTTTAGAGTATTTCTACTCAATCTGTGAACTATGGACTATGGACTATGGACTATATAATATATATGGGTGGCGTAACAGCCCGTTTCTAGACAGATACTCTTTAAGCATTGTCAGTGACTCGAAAGAGGTGGGGCCCTGAATATTATTTTGTCGCACAAACCAGGGATATAATCTACGACGTCGAGGTTGGTGTGGACGCATATACCCACAAGGCTACGGGCGTTGCTCAGGTAGGGTTTTTGTTTGGTATTTAATTGTTGTTTGAGTTTGTCGAAGATGTTTTTTTTTTGCTTTTGATCACCATAGTCATGATGCAGTAGTAAATGCGTTTGATGCAAAGCTTACGAATTCAGAACTTGGTTTATATCAACTTGAAATGTAAAAGGAAAAATAATCAGACATGAAAAATTTATAAAATAGAAAGAGAAATACAAAACAATTTAATTTTCAGACATATGATGTATACACCCTGGTGGACGGGCATTCGTACTGTTACAGAGAAACTGTCACTTGGTAAAGTCTAAAACCAACACAGTGTGTTTAACTAGAGCCAGCTAAATGAAGTCGACGTTCATCGCATCGTCACCGTCGACATTGTTTGCCAAGTTTTATGGATTCGAGCTCCTTTTCCGGATGCCAAGCTTATAAATTAATTTTTTGATTTATATGGATTATTCTTAGCAACTTTACACAACGTGGCACTTGTGATGGGCGCATTCGAATGATATCTCGAGTGATAATCAATTATTACAGCATCTCGATTCTCAATCAATCACTCGAATGACTACTAACCACTCGCATGGCTTCAAGAGAACTCGATTAATGTATCAACAGCGCTAGAACGAGTAACAAAAATTTTCTTGTCGAGAGCTACTGATCAGGAATATGAGAATGAAAGTGATTTGCGACAAGTTGTTTTTAAACGATTCGTTGAGATGGAAACAAATAAAACAGCTTCAAAACCAACAACACTTCTGGACCCACTGTTGTTGTTGATGTTTTTATTAATGCACCGAGTAGTGGGGTAATACTTGAGTTCTTTTCCCTTGCGTTTTTCTTTCATTCTGATGTTCATTCTACGTTCCTGATGAGTATTTATCGACGAGAATTTGTTACTTGTTCTTGCGCTGAAGTAAGACAATTATCGAGTTATCCTGTGTTAGTAGCTTGTAATAAGTTGGTAGTCATTCGAGTGAATAGTAGTGACTCGAATGATTAGTAGTCACAAAAGCGGAACAAAAGTCTAAATACGTGTAGTTCGTGAGCGCTGATTGCTATTGAGGAGCGATTTCAAAAGAATAAAAATGTACCTAAAATATTTGTAAGCATTAATGTGTAAAAAACTGTTTTTTGTGTACAGTGGCCTCTGCCTATGTCGAACTCTCCTTAAGTCGAACTTCTGCCTAATTCAAATTTTTTTCCTTACCATGTTTTTGCATTCTCCTTAATTCTTAATACAAAAAAAAAATCACTCTCTAAGTCGAACTATCTTTAACTAGAATACGTTTTGATGTCCATTGACAATTCGACTTAGGGAGATTGTAATGTATACCGGTTATATGGGACAGCAGACGCGTAAACATTAATTGGGGCTCATGTACATTGAATAAGGAAGTGTCCTCCATATCATTCACACTCCCGGCACCCATTGTGTTCATTATTTGGTTATTAGCTACCGCTTTGCACTCTCAGATCTTATGCCTGAGGACCATTGTCCTTTAGACTTATTTTCACAGTTGTCAATAAAATATATGGGATTGTTTGGTGTTCGTATAAGCTTTCAGCCAATGTCTAGTTCTGACCGGAGCTTAGTGGGGCTTTTTTTGTGAAAGTAGCCAAATTTATAGTATCTAGTTGGTCCATTCTACTTCCAGTGTCACTCAGTAGCATTAATTGAAGAAAGGATCCAGCAATTATCTTCTTCAACAAATTATGAAAACAATGGGCTAAAAATTGATGTTTCTCAGCGGCGTGGCAAACTGTGCGGCGGTCTTTTGATTGAAAACATGATCTTCTTTGGCTGGCACTACAGTCCGGGGTGGACATGGCCCTCAGCCAACTTGCCTCTCCATATAGCCCAGTCTTGTACTAGGCTTCAAGCCACGCACTTGCAACTTATTGAGGTCCCTTCCAGCAGCGTGCGCCAATGCATGCATGGTCTTCTTTTACTGTGTTGTCCCTCGGGTTTGGAATCGAAGACTTGCCGGGCCGGAGCATTGGTATTAGATGTATGTGGTTTGCAAGGTTTCGATAGTTCATCTTCCAAGTGCCTCAACGGCCCTATTGTACCTTCTTATGATCTCTACGTACCGGCGGTGATGTTTCCATTCATGGATGGATACCCATTCGACGCACCCGCCAAACCAGTTTATTACAGACGACAATCTGTTCGAAGTTTATGGCTCATGACTCTGTCTCTAGCTTCTCTTGACTTAATTCCCCAATAAACTAAATTGAAATCAGTGCTCCAAGTCATATGCACACTGACGGAACAGCACAGCAAACACCACACCATCCGTCCACACTCGCCCACACTCCTGCTTAGCGAATGAGTCGATTCCAATATGTCAAATGCAGGGAGTTTATTTAGCCTGCATTTTATCACGTCTCTGACAAGCCTCAAAGTCCGCTATCGCAGCACCACATCGCTGACCTACTTTATTTCATTTACGCTGCGGCTTAAATCACTCACTCGGTTACTGCATGCGTTCCGTTGCATAAGTGAACCATGAACCGTCAGAACTAAAGCCAAAGGCAAACCGTCAAGTTCCTCCTCTCTTCGGCTACAGCATCGCTCATGCAGAAAGCACAAGCGTGCAGCGAATACTGTGTCCGCCTCTGCGCCCCATTGTCAACGAGCCAAGAGTCAAGGACATCGCCATGCAACACCGATCAAAGCAAACTTAGCGCTTGTGCGTATGCGGAAAGTGTATCGCATGCCATTTAATGTATCCACACGATTATGTGTTATGTGCACTCAGTCCAGTGGAGTGCTTCTTAAACACTTAACCGACGACATTCGCCGTGCGCCAGCGTGCGTATGAGAAAACCAAAAGCGATTAATCGCTTCTCCGTAATGCCACCCGGAATGTGTGCGCTCTGGATACCCCGGGGCCGCCCGCCCGTCACACATGCTGTCAATCTTGTCACCGTTCCCGCACAGAAAGATGCTTAATATTTCGATTTCCGCCAGCGCTACAGGCGAGCGGGAGAGCAAAAAATAACATCATATCCTCCACATTTTCGTCGCACAAAGAGCTCTCAATTTCCCGTGATATCCTTTAAGTTACGCGCAGCATTATTAAAGCCGCGTGCTGTCAATGCGGAACAGGTTCACCTCGCTTGGGGTTAACACCCGCCCATTGTGCTTGAAGTTCATTGGAGGGGACACGAGCAGCGACACGCTCACGTCCTCGTCCACACATCGGCAGTCCTGTGACGCCAATCAAAGGGACATCACGAATCAAGTCAATTAGTATGCCACAAATTCAATGTGTGCTGCGTCAATCAGGGCCGCCATTGGAGAGGACATGGCGCATTCCGTGCGTTTCTTTTTCAGCCCTTTGTGCGCTGATGGAAGTTTTGGCTCCAAACAAGCACCTCCATGCTGTGCGTAGCGCTCTGGGTGCAGAGGAGAAGCTAAGAAGCATCCCCCGTGATCCACGGGAAGGGCTATAAATCCCCATTTTCGGTGAAGCGAGTGTGTGCAGCACACTGCAGGGACCGCCGCGCCGTGCATCGACGACCACTGCCCGGACAGCGACGACGATTTATTGCTTTTTAAGTCGACTTTTGACCAAAGTTTTCAGGTCGCCTCACCGCGGCAGGGAGCACCTACCCAGCGCCAAGGTCCAGGGTAGATGCGTACGCTGCTGGTCGCTCGGCGACCGGCCAATTTATTTTCCACTGAAAGTGTTGTACCATCGACTGATGGCTTTTCTTTTCCCCCTTTTTTCGTGTGTGTGCTCCAGCTCCACGGCATGTGCGACACCGCCATCAGATATCGGCACGAGCACGGCCGTAATTCTGTCCGATTCTGGCACACGGTCGGTTCTTTCCCCTCGCGCCAGCGCCGTCTTCGATTTTCCTGTTTAATGACGAAGCAATAAAAGTCAAGTGCTGGGTCATTTGAATCATTCACGTGAAAAGTCACATGGTCCGGCGGGTGTGGGGGCGGAGCGCGGGTGGCGGTGTGCCTGAGTGACTGCTCGCTCCAGAGGCAGCCGACTCAAATGACCATAAATAATCCGAAGCGATAGTAAGGAACAAGTTGGAGAACACAGTTCGGTAATTTACGAGTACTTTTCGAGGATCTGTGTTCGTGTAGTCTGTTCGGGGTTTTTTTTCTCTCTCTGTTGGTTTTTTCTTGCTCCATCGGAGGCCTGTCCTTGTGGTCCTCCTGGCCACCGGTGGTAAATTTATTATTTTTTAATCACCCTCGAGGGTAAGATATTTTGTTTTGTTTTTTTCCTTTCCGCTGGTTGGACTTGCGTTGTTCTTGCTCGGCCGGTGATGTGCATTATTGAGTATTGACTAGCGCACACCACTCCTGAGGGTTTAATTTTCGAGCACTGTTTGGCAGTGGCGGCGAGGCGAAGCGGGGGAGAATGAATTATGTGCCGACGAGGACGATGATGATGATGATGCCAGCTGAGGGGTGGTGTAGTAGAATATTGCTGTAAAAAATTAACCAAACTAAGTGTGGATGATTCGATTCTGGATTTATTCCCCCGGGGCAGTGTGGAAATTGGATTAACATCGTCTGGCGGGATAAGTGGTTGCGCCCGTAAAACGAAGCAGTCGTCGCTGGAGAAGATGCTGTTCTAAGGGGTCACCAGGGTGGAGTTCCAGATGGAATTGAGTTTTATTTTGAATTTTTGATTTCTGTTTCGATTAAATTATGACGTGGACAATTATGTAGTTTGAGTGGTGTCCCTTGGCATTGTCGGTACATACATCTGATTCCTGGTAGTATAGTAATAATGCTCATTCTTTGGCCTGTAGGGCCTGAAAAGCCAACCATAGTCTTATCATTGTGGCGTTTCGGATGTACCAACAGACTGAGTGGGGTTAAGTCTACCATCTTTCATATTGCCGGTCTTTAAGAACCGCGCTAGGTACAACTGCGCCGCAAAATACACCCTTTTAATGGTCTGCTTTCCTCCCGAGTTGTGGGCAATGCAATGAATGTCAAGGACAGGGTGACGAAATCAGACTATAGCTCCTTAGCGAGTTGAACCTTGTTTGTGGACTGACCAGAGAAGCTGAGGATGAATGTTTATATTCCACTAAAGCGATCTTTAGACTCGGTAGTCGGTAGCTATTTTTGTGGGGTAATTATTTCGGTCTCCAGCGCTTATTTTTTGTCCTTATCCAAATGTTTCCAATTTTAATAATATGGGTGGCACTATAGCCAGTTATGGGTCAGGGCCTAGATTCTCAGCAAACATTCGTGTTACACAGGGACCTACAGCTTTGTGTCGACTCCTTTTGTCGTACAGACCAGGGATCGCACCGCAGTTTTTTTTGGTATCTTAAACAAAAATTGAAAGAAGTGCTACGGAGAAGAGATTCCTTTATAGGGAATATAATTGGGATATAACTTTATTTATTATGAAATATATAAGAAAACGGAAAGGATTTTAACAAATACCAACACTTATGACTGAGTTTACTGAATGTTAAAACCGCCCAACTTACTCAAAGCTTGTAGTTCATATTTTGGCTGTAATGGGATTACAACGATCTACTGTCAACTTAGGTTCTAAGAAAGAAAACAATTTCTTTCCAACATATAACCCCAATTAGTCGTTTTAAATCGGTAAGCATTCGACTATTGACCAAGTACATGTCACAGATATTTTATTAAAATGTTTTTTGATGTTTCATTGTTATATCATCATTCCTCCTTCGGGTAGGGGTCGAGGAATATACCCAATGTAAGGCATGCTTGTCGTAAAAGCAACTAAAATCCTGAGCTAAAAGCTAATGGTTTAGGAAATAACCTACCCCGTTGCTTGTCAAATGATGATTTCAAGCTTGCAAACAAAGTAATAAACGGTAAGTGCCTTATCTTATTATAGATACAGCACAATAATAAATACAATTTATATCAATGGCGGCAAGTCCCGGGATGTTATGGCATCCTACTGGTAGCTTGACCAGAGGCTATAGTCAGGTCTCAACCTGATCGCTTGAGGTTGGCCCCCAAGTAGGAGCATCTCGGTGGCTGTGGCTTAAAACCGAAAATCGCGGGGAGAAGTAGTGATATACCTGCATGTTTGGGAGTTAATCTTGTCTATTAAGGCTATGGCCATTTGCGACTCTCCGACGTGAAGGGTATTGATCCAAGCCGATGTGGAGTTTCAGAGAACAACCATGTGCTACGACCCAAAGCGTAGCAGAGGTGTTAGATGGGCCTCGCCTTCCTACCAAGGTGGAGAAATAGGTCAATGAGCTTATTTCTAAATTTGAAACATCAGATTCCTACTGAAGGCGTCTGGTCCAGCGGCGTAATATGGTCCAAAGATTAAATGTCTTCGTGATATAAGCCTAACGGCAGGTGATCACGTAAAACACTTATTACTCCTATATCTTCATATGGCAGTGAGTAAAAATATCATTTATCTAAAGGACCTCTGGGCTCATTTGACCAATATATACTACATGTGGCGCTCAAACTCAGCAACACATCGGAAGAATCAGCTAGTTCTTTAACACAACCAAGATACTGATGCAGCCGTTCGTTGTGGGTACATGTAAAAGACATAATAATAATAGAATGGGTGGCGCTACAACTCGTAAAGGTTAAGGGCTTAGCTTCTCAGCAAATCAGATTTTCAGCAACTCACAAAAAAAACAATAATTTGCTTAGCTCTTTATTTATCGCCCTTAAAAAGCGAAACCATTATTTCGGTATACATTGTACTCCCTCCCAACGGACGCCCCTCATAAACGGACAAATTTCTTGTTCAGTGTCATCTTATGAGGGAGTTCACTGTGTTCACATTTGTCTGCCTGGTCACACAGGAACGGATCACATTTTGAGTTAATATTCGTCTAACCCGATGAAGTCTTCAGGCGAGGCTATCAATTTATCTGCTTTTTAGAGGTTGCTGCGCTTCTAGAAAACAGAGTCGGCATTGGGGGAGGAACCAATGTATTGACAGAAGGATACTCAGGATCTAAAGACCGCCCAAAATTTACAATTTCACCTCTTGTTGAATACCCATAATGAACAGCAATCACTTTAGGATCATTGTTGCTTAAGCACTCCTCAACATCCACGACTCTACCTCGTGAACTGAATGATTTCGCAATTTGAGTTAATCCGAAAATAACTTTCGTTAACTGCTTTCATTTGCGAGACAGTCGGGCACACACGTTTTACGCAATCGAAAAATCGACTTCGCCAGAGCTGCGAGACCAATTGCTTTTAAGTGCTCTCCCGGGGCGGGGGGAGTCCTTCCATTTAAGTAGATTGTCCAGACATAAAACAAGAAGCTACATTGTACCGTAGGTCGTATACTCTCCCAGTTAACGTTCGCCTGTCACTAAATGCGCATCGCACATCTAATTATCTTCCAGTTTCGTCGGCCAGCACGCCATCCGCGACCTTTCTCCGTTTTACGTTCGCACGCAGCCACGCGAATAAAACCGAGCACCGCACACACCCCCAGTTTATGTGGACGAAAATCAAGAAGCGAATAACCAAAACGCCCGTCTCCAATAATGACTGTTAACCAACACTAAATACACCCGTCCTGCGCCAGCACCAGGGATCATGATTGAACGCACGGCCTATCAATTGATCAATCGTTCAGTGCACGTCACTGCCAAGTCAAAACACATAACTCCCGGCCATTTCGAAGGTGAGAACACATCAAAGCCACCCTTCTATGGCACACACAAAAAGCTGTCACCCCCGTTCGCACCGTGCTTCAGTTCTTAAAGAGGTTAATTTTATTCACGCAGCGCTTGTTGTTTTGGTTAACATCATGGCATTTACATTTTCCACCACTAAAACCGCCTCGGCCACCCCAGCCGTCGAACGTCACCTTTGCCGGTGGAAAACAAAAGCCAAACGAATGGCAGGTCAAAAGGCCTTACCTTGCCATCACGGGCGGTCGTTCTCTGTCGTCGTCGTCGACGTCGGCAGTGGCGGTGGCGGCGGCGTCAACCCTTGTCCTTCTGTGGACGGCCTAAGTCCACAGTCGAATGCTCTATTAAGCACATTAACTGTGTACGCAATATCACACCAGACCCTCTCGTGGTGTTTAGCGGCAAGGCATAGGCCGTGTTGCTGTGCGGCTACAGGATAATCGATTAACACGTTTGTAGGTGAATTTTCGTACCCTTTAGCGTGCGGCAAGTGGTGGGATGCGCGGCGACTCTCTGCTGGTCACTGGATACATTCGCTGGCCGTCAACATGTCCGAAGGACACACAAAGAAAATAAAATAAAACACCATTGTCCTCGGGGACAACAATGGACTGTCCGTCTACACACACGTGTGTATGTATATCACTCACAGACCATCCATTATGCTCGTTCGCCGGTGGTAGCCCCCCATCCGCTCCGCTCCATATTGGCATCGATACTCGATAATAAATGAGAAAGGAAGTGAAACTTTGAATCTGGAGGGACTGTGCTGCGATCCACACCGAACCAAAACAACGACGCCGAAACACAAGAAATATATCCCTCTCTGACTGCGGCCCCAGTCGGGCAGGACACAGAGTGTGTGTGCGAAGAAAAAGCTGTGAACAATCATCCTCGAATCTGGAAGGATATCACAGCGCAGAATGATAGCGAACCTTGATATGGTCACTTGGCACTTGCCATCGCCACCGCCCGTCGGGGAAAGGGAAAGATGCTAAGAATTTGTTCCCGCCGTCAGGATAATAAACTCCTCGGTCAACAACAATGAAAAATGATTGTCTGCTGGTATACCCATGGACGAGTGTACGTGAAAATCACAAAGGAATACGAATGTGTGCAAGGACAATTGCTGGGAGCGATATCAAAAAGAAAAGAAACAAAAAAAAAAATAAAGCACCCGCAGGGCACAGGATGAACACAAATTTTTGCTCAGCGAAAGGCAACCTTTAATGTCCTCTGCACAGCAACAATATTGTTTCGTTTACTCACTTTGACATTCCCTTTTTGCCACTGAACGCCTCTTTTACTTTCCAGTTTAGTTGGTTTGTCCTTTTCATGTCCTCTCCTCCTTTTGTGTCCTATTGTTCTATTTTTTTTTGTTTCTCTGTTTTTGGCTTAATAAATGAACACCATACAGAGCGCCAGTTCAAAGGGGACAAACACTAGACGAAGAGCATGCTGCCACTTCACTTTGGTGGAAGGTCAAAGATCCACTTGGCAACGGGGATGACCAATCTTCCAGTCTAGTCGAAGAGGCGTATTTGCTTTGTTTACGATGAAAGTGAGCACTTCACCTTGGGACCTGTCGCCTCAAAGAAATGCAAACAAATGCTGAGAACACACGACAGCGTGCAATTTAATTAGAGGATTGTCCAGCTGATTTGAGTGCGATCAATCGGACGGAGTCAACTATGCGTTCGCACCAAAGCACCGTCTTCTGCTTATGATAAGGCATCCTTTCAGTGCACAGTGTGTGTTCACCAAAAAAGTGTCATCGGTGTGAATTAGTGAGTAGTCCACCCGAAGGACTCTTGCCGTGTACTTGCGCAGTAAAAAGTGGATGGCTCAGTCTTGAAACTCCAGCAATAGCAAGGGCCCTGTGGCTGACGTTGAATAAATGAAGATCAAAATCACTGCTCAGCTTTACTCGCACCGAGATGCGATCGCTTATCGGGATCTTCACCCGATATTGTAACACACGACGACTTCTGCAGGACCTGCAGAGATGAGGAAGAAATTAAATATATCCAACATCTGCTCTGCAACCGCGCAGCCCTAACAAAGACAAGAAAGCAGTACTTGGGCGAACACTCGTGGACTTTTGCGGTGTAGAGCTGAAAAGCCTCTTAAAGTTTTCAAGCGTAGTACAATGACTCCAGCAGAATTAAGGTCTCTTTGTAGTAGTATGCATAAAATCAAGGGAACAATGGTCTTAACATGTTGATCTAAGTGATCCGCGGCCGCAAGGTCTGTTACCTACCTGCCAACCTACCAAGTCACAAATACAAATTTAGTAGAACACGTCATGGTTTTCATGAATAAAATTCCAAGGCACGCGTTAACAACACAAAAATCGATTCCACATCGAGCACAAGGTGGATCCCAACGAGTTGCACGCATTCCATCACTTAGTCATGGGACGGTTTTCAGCCATATATGTCTAGTTTGAACTTAAGATGTTAGCACATGAGAGCACAGCATTCAAAAAACCACATGAGGTATAAGGCGATGTGCTGTGTGTTTTTATGTTTCATACAACCGGCTTCAATGACCTCCCTATATTTATTTCTTATTGATGTGATCTTGCGTGTGATGACTGTAAGAGTGTCCCTGCACAATGTGTGGCGCGGGTTTATATAAATTAAACTATTTAAAGTTTTACATTTATAAAAAAAAAATCTTTATTGTTCCGGCAGCGATTCTGCCTTCTTACAAATGACTGAACATCGAAATATCTTAGAGCTACCTTAAATACAAAAATATTGCTGCGACTGCAATTCCGCTTCTGCACCTTGCTCGATACGATTACCTGTTGTCGTGGGAAAGCTGGTCGGTCGTTGCTCGTTGATCGCGGGAAAGCTGCTGACGTGTCGAATTGACGGCGGCGCGTGTAAGTATCGTCTGCGCGTGTTTCCTGTCCGGTGCAATATTGTTGTGAGTTAACTTATATATCCTCGTGCTAGGACATCCGTTAACATCCATGAATAGCATGACGGCAAGCCTTTTTGAACAAAATGCATGGTGAACACAGTTTAAAATTTCGCTTTCAGTGCCAGTGAGACAGCGAATTGCCAAGAATATTACAGTCGCTCCAACAAATCAAAAATTGTCGATTTCACGGTATTCGCAAGAAGTGGCCATCACCAAGAGAATTCACCACACTTTCTGAAGATGCAGTTAAGGCAAGAATATTTCCACTTATTAACTTATTTTTTTACTGATTAAATCAAGTGTTTAGTATTCGGTCTTTAAAAAATAATGCTAATATGGACCACCCTTCTTTAAATCTAAAAGGGAGGATGATCTTTCTATCCAATTTAGTGCACACCTCCGTACCTATGCTGCCTAGCTAGTTGCTTTTACTCTCAAGTCCGGCATGGACCTTTGCCTTAAACAACAAGCCTCTCCAACTAGCTTCTCGCCAGCTATTTCTATTTCGTGCGGCAAAGTTGGCTTAGGTCCACTTTGGTGTCAAACATTTCGCAGGTTTTACACACGCTAATTAGCCTCCCATAGACAAAACCATCTCTCGAAAACCAAAGTAATGCTCCATAAGGAGAGATGGGAGTGGAGAAGAAAATGACAAGCAAACTCTTCAGCTACATCGACTTCATTCATTCATCATTAATGTTCCGTCTCTGAAAGTTTTCAAATCCATCCCGGGGGGCGACGCAAGTGGCGCACGAAACTTATGGCAGCTGGCTAAGGATCGAACTGACTGGAGACGCATGTTGGTCCACCAGATCCACCTCGGACTAGAGCGCCGCCTTAAGTAAGTAAGGAAATAAATTCTCGCGCCGATGGTGAAAGGTGAGACAAAAGGGATCACACAAAGGAATTTGTAAGAATCGTGAGTAAAATGTTTCATCTAACTAAGGGCCTCTCTCACCGTAGTATATGTCGCAGATTTGCAACCTCTTATTCCAGATGTCACTGGTCGACATCCAGTGACAAAAACCGCAGCGATTTCAGTCAGCAGTACTAAGGATGTGCATCAACCTGATTTAAGGTCAGCAAATGCTTTACTCGGCATCTGCGACGGAAATCGCCTTCGATTGGAAGTAATAATAATAAAGAATAAGTGTTGGTTTGGTGGTGGCCCTCGATGTCGTAGGTTCGATTCCTGCTCTGTGCGCCGAAAAAAATGTTTACGGCCACACCTCATTGACTGACAATGCTCAAATAGTATTTCCTGTCTAGGGAAAGCTTCTCAAAGTTGGACGTTCGGAGTCGGCTTTAAACTGTAGGTCCCTTCCATTCGTGCGAGTACAATAGCACGCACAACACTAGTGGCTGCCGAGAAGCTAGGCCCTGGACCCCTACGGGCTGTAGCGCCAATCAAAGAAGAAGGAAAAGAGTGTGGTTTGAGCAGTGGAAAAGTAAAGAACGTTAATAAACATTAAATTTTTTTAGTTAATTTTGTAACCGTTTTCATTTTATTACATCCTGGATGGCGGTCTGAAGCCGTCCAGAGATGCCGTGAGTCATGCACATTGAATTGCTTCGAAGCAAGAACCTCACATGCTGCAATGAATCATGCTGTTTTTACATGTTTGTAGTCTCACCTCTGTCAGCTGTGTAGGTTGCATATAAATATGGGCCATAATAGGAACCCCTGTGGTGGGCCAACATCGAAAGTGTTTACTATTTTTTTATATCTCTTAGACTGCACACTTCTTTTGTACTTTAATTTGAGCGAAATGTACCAAAGTTGTTCATCGAAGAATATGGTCGATATCAGGAATAGAACCTTCTTCTTCTTTGTGTGGCGCTACAGTCCGGGGTGGACCTGGGCCTCAACCAACAAGCCTCTCCAATTAGTGCGATCTCTGGCTAGCTGTCTCCCGTTTCCAAGTTGGTTGAGGTCCTTCTCAAACTGTCATCTCCGATCTCACTTTAAACACGGGCGTCCTCTGTTGCGTTGCCCGACAGATTCGGATTCGAAGATTCGCTGAACCGATGCACAAAAAAAGGCTTCGTCATGAGTTAGGATCCCCACCCATTTGGCACAATTTCTTCTTCCCCAGAATTTTGCCGATGATCTTGAACATGCTCCGTTCAGCAGCTCTGCCAACGTCGCAGATGAGTGTTGCCGCCAGCCATCGACGGCTGCGGCACATTAGCTACCATAAAGTAAGCAAGTAGGTACATGGAAAGATTATTGAAACTTTAAGACTTCGTAAGTCTCGGGGAAAATACGTCTCAAATTGCCATCAATATTAAAGTACTTCCAAAGAGCCAGCAAAAGACCCTTTTACTCATGCCATGATTTTGGTGCGTTTCATTTGATGTGACTGCATGTGAGGCACTAAAATGTGACAGAATACGAAATTAATTCTTCTGAAGTTGAAAGCACCCGGCACCGAAGACGAGCACTCGCATTATAAGCCACTTACTTTGAAGACTCATATTTTGTTTTCCCTTACTTGCCATGACTAAGTAAGTAGTCAAGAATGTTCACGGGGGCTGTTGGTCTCTTTGTTTCGAAGCGACTTTCAATGGTATCAAGATGGTGATAAATTCGCCTACCCATCCCCCAGTGCGTCATCAAGAAAGGACTTGATTGGATTGGAAATGTATGTATCAGATGGCACTCCAATTCATGTGTAGACCCCCCCGTCCACACTCAACAGCTGGCCTATCGGCGAAAGCGAAACAATATTGACTTGGTGTCATTTGAAATCGATACCACCGTGATCACGTGAATTAAATACTATTTACGCTGTGCAAAGGGAAACCAAACCATTATCGTGCCGCGCTATCTGGACGATCTAAATACGCCTCGGTCCAGCCCCCCTGCCACCATCATTCGGCAGTTGGATGATTCGTTCAATCGGAAAACCAATACAAACTAAATCACAAATGAATCCTCAATTACCGTAATTCCCTTTATTAACAGATCAAACTTTTCCTCCCACATTTCCATTCCCGCACACGGACACACAGAGAGACAGGACAAATTGGTGACCGATTTGGTGGCTCATCTTTGCAGAAGAAGAAACTGGTGGCAGGAGCAGCGGCAGGATTCTTGCTTTGAATCAATTTTCGTCCTTAATTCCATTTACCATATTCCACATGCATAACACCCGGCTCGGAAGGAGCGAGGATAGAACATCAAAGCGAAAGAAATCGCCAGTGTCTCGGATTGCCGGTTGCCCCTACATTTCCAGCCCGAATCGGAATAGAGCACAGCAGAGGAGGATAATAAGGACGAAATTGCATAGCATTAAACTAGATTTGGTGTGCGAAGACAATTGTTTGCTCCACTTTCATCATCATCATCGTCGTCGTCCCCTCCCCTCGGATGGTGGTGCAAACGAATACGAACGAACGTAGGCATGTGTGCTGGGGCAATCAGCACTGAACGGAGGGTGTGGTTCGTGTTAAAGCTTTCCCGCCAGCATTAATTCTAAGCCAAATTCTAATAAACATCACAACTTAACGCCTTAACTGTGCCATGTGCCATGTGGCGTCCATCGTGAAGGCAAAAAGGATACGAGGGATCCGGATACCGCTCACACAGCATTTTGTGTCTTCGGCTTGGTCGGGGGGGACAGTCGAACAGATAAGCGACTGTCGGTATGTAGTGGCAACACCAACGGGTCACTAGACCGAAAATGAAGGACAAGCCCTGGGACAAACCCTCGGACAAGCACTTGCCCATAGGAACTTTCGCAAAGGACATTTGTTTTTCAAGTTTTCCTTGGTTGCTCCCCCTGCTGTCGTTTTGTGTATTCTCTTGTTCATGTTGGAGCGCCGAACTAAATGTTGTTGCCTTGAAGGTGCTCTTGTGGGAATCACTTCGGAGTGGAAGGGGAAAGGGCACAGTCAGCGAACTTGATTTAAGGTCAGTGGAAGCAATTTGCTTTTACTGGCGTCTTGAAACAATATTTGTTTATGCATGTCGAATGGACTTCTGCTTCAGAGTGAATTTCTGTCAAATGAGCTTGTGGGAATGGAGACAACTCTTGTCATGATGTCCGCACATTTTTCTGAAATTTCACTTAAGGTCTACAAGTTTGTGAAAATAGATGGTTGTGGAGTGAAGAGTGAAGAGAGAGACTTCTACTAAATCTGTGGCGTTAGCAATGCTAACAATGTCAAATGTGATGCGGCCAAGACGGCTATATTCGGTTTAGTATGAGCGAGTGAGTGCTGATCGGCTTCGTTCCCCGGCCTTGTTCCGTGGTCACCTGGCATTAATTCTTGAGTAAATCGAATTCGGAAGGGATTTGTGGATACTTCCACACTTTCCTTAGCTAAATATATGTTGGTGCATCCACACACCACATGTGGTGAACATTAAAATACGCAGCCAGTTAGGAGGCAGACTGCAAATTAAGTTCTTTTCCTGATTCAGCTGCCTGGCTTCCCGAACAGATGGCGCTTTTTGATATTACAATGTTCTTGACCCAGGAAATTCCCTCTTTTATCTCAATGATCAGAAAGACGCTACAGTGGTCAGTGATCTTCAATGTGATATTGAGATATTGAGATCTTAGGAGTAACCACACCTGCATCCATCTTCGATCAGTCTGTGTAGATGGCCAGGAGATCGTCCATCGTTTGATTGCGTCAGACATTTAATCCGATCTGGAAGGCACGCTGTTGGAGGCTTACTCCTCGAAGATCGCTTGGAGTGGTAGGCGATCGGTGTCGTTAGGAAGGACTATTAAGACGGCTAATAAAACTTTAGCATAGATTACCAACAGCCCATCAGCCGGCGGGAAGCTCCGACAAGGGAGCATTGGTAATAACCAATAACTAAGTCGGAAATAAATGAACATTGCCGGACAGGAAGTCGAGAAAGTTAACAGGTTTCTATATTTAGGAAGTGTGGTCTCGGCTAACCGCGGTGGCACTGAACTGGACGTGCGCAACAGAATCGGGAAGGCTAAAGCTGCGTTCGGAATGCTATCCACGATCTGGAAAAGCAATGTCATCAGCTTAAGAACCAAGCTGCGACTTTTCCGCTCCAGCGAAGAGTCGGTGCGGCTATATGGATGCAGTAACTGGAAAGTGGACACTATTACCACGCGAAAACTGCAATCTTCCGTAAACAGATGCTTAAGAAAAATCCTTAGGATCTTTTGGCCGAACCGTATCTCTAACTAACAATTGTACCTGAGAACGGAGCAGGAAACTATAAACATCACAATACGAAGGAGAAAGTGGCAGTCGATTGGACACACCCTACGGCGCGAAGACAATTCCATTGCGAAGTGCGCCATGCAGTGGAATCCGCTTACGCAGGCAGGCAGAACAGCGGGACGCCCTAGCATAACAAGGCGCAGAACAGTTGAAGAGGAATCGAGTTATTTAGGAATGCGTTGGAGGGAGCTCAAACGAGTTGCAAAAATTGGAATGGGATGGCGTGCGGGCTGGGTTGACGCCCTATGCCCTCCGAGGGGTTAAAGGACTTTAACAAAAATAAAAGTCAGAAAACTGACTGATACACAGGTGGCGCTCTATAGGATGATGTTGAGGGCATTGGTATTCATTGCATTTCACTACGTCAGGCGGACTTATAAACTGCCAGGAAGGTGTAGCTATTTCCAAGCGTTGCAAATAATAAATCCATGGAAAGGCTAAAAAGAGCATTGTAAACCGTACTCACGTCAATACTTGTATTGAGGTGTATTGAGACAGTCAGAGCAGCTGTTTAAACAACAAAATAAAATGGTGCTCAACTGTGCAATCTTTCATCTATGGGTGCCTGGATATCAAATCGTGACTCACGGAGATGATTTTGCAATTGTGGGGGCACTGTACCCCAAACGGTAGAGTTACAAGAAGGCAATTTTTATAGCAGGACTTTAGACGCCAATTTCTGGGAGTAGTTTGCTACTACTCCTGACTTAAGAAATCACTCGTGACGATTGTCGAAACGATGTTACCGTCGTTTCTGTTCGCGGTGGTACCAAACGGAAATGCGTTTGGCCAACTGTGTAGAGTGGGCCTGTATTTATTGGAAAAGGTGGTTTCCATTCAATAGGATCCAAACAAAAAAATATAATAATTCTCATGATTTCCTTAATCCATTATTAGGCTGTAAAGTAAGAGAACAACCTAACAAGTACGACTGGTCGCGACAGTCGCGATGTTTTAACTCTCCTCCCAATACTCATCGTTCCATGAACAATGTCAGGCAACACAAAAGCTATCCTATATATCCGTTGATTATCATTCAATGATATCAAACTTTTCGCTGCGCAAAAATGCACGGGCTTGACTGCTCCAACTGCTTGTGACTCCAGCTAAATAGCGCGAGATATGGTTTGCCCGTGGCCGTTTGCCTGTGCATTACATTACACCCTGCAATTATGCAATTTGGTAGACGGCTCGTGTTGATATGTAAGGGGATGAGTCCACGCAGTTCGGGAAAGCGTTCAGTGAGTCTCTTTTTGGGACCAGTGATTTGTACGGTTAAATTAAGCGATTATATGTCCGATATGCCAAATCACTCGACTATTTGATAAGCCAGCCTCCAGCAATTACACAGAGAGAAAGGACACATCCAAATTCAGCCCACTGACCATGACTATGAGCAATGTTTACATGAAATAACAGTTTAAATGTAAATGTCAAGCTTTGATTTAACTGCTCAAATAGGAGTGATGTACATTTTTACCATTTTAATGTGATTTTTTTGGCAATTAAAAAACTGATATCACCACAGAATAAATAAAGATCTTTTTTTGGCTATGATTCCATGCATATGCAGGATATTTTTCGAAAGGCTTGCTTCAATAAAACCATGGTCGATTTGGTTGACGATTGGACCCTCCAGATATAGCAAGCTTGCTGTGTTGATTTTTTGCGAGCTAAGCTTGTGCTGATTATTACCTGATATCGTGTTTCAGTCAGTGAGTTGCTTTTCTTACCGCTTCCTGTATTGATCCCATCACGATTTTTAAATCGTACTCCGAACAGGCTTCGTAGGCCTCGTCTAAAAGGTTGTAGTAGTCCTCTTTGATAGGCCCTTCAGCATCTTCGATAATTGCGTGTGCACATATAAAGCTGATTTTTCAGACTCTGAATTATATAAAGATCGTAGTCAGACGATCACTCGTCTTCGAACACAAAACGAATTCACATCAAACATAATATGTATGTGGCACTACTTTTTACTTGTCATTCTCTGTACTATCAAGCGTATTTGGATCGCAGTAATATTCCTGTTGCACTGCATGATGATCTCTTGCAGTCGGTGAGCGGCCTTGCACACTCGAAAATTGTTGTTCTATCTTCGTGCCGTGTAGCCGTTGAGTCTCCATCCACTGTTGCTAAGCTGCTTGTACTTTCGTATCTTCGTAATTCTCCGAAAAACAAAAAGAATATCTACTGCATACTTCGCAGCGGGTGTTGTGAAAGCTATTCAGCCGGCGCCCCGATGTGGCTGGGTGTCCAGTTGACCTGTGCATAGACAGGGATCGTTGCTGGCATCCCCCCCAGTTTGGGCAGGATCAACAACTTTTTTTTTAAAACTACTCCATCCCCAGGATGTCTATTAGGTACTTATTGAGAAGACTGTTACCAATTTGAACTTTAAATATTAAGTCCTCATTTCAATGCGTTTGTCCCCTCCTACTCAAATTATAAATTTGTCATCGAAAATTTGCACAACAAACGACCCTTACCAGTGAAGCGTATCATTTTGATGACGTTTCCTCAAACAACTCATACACAATACATGCATTCAAGTGTACTCTCAGAATACAAAAGCCACCCATCCCCGATAGTCTCATGTCTGTTTACAGCTTCCCTTGTCATTGCGACCAACACGCTGTAAGCTTCCTCTACCCTCGCAACCAAAGACCACATGACAATATAAATCGCACCGAAAATCATGAGACGCTAGCGCCCGTCTTGACTCAACAGTCAACCCACACCGAAGACAAGCATAAATCATGAGAATCTCCGCAGAGCTTCCAGCTGTGCAAATGCCTTTAATACATCATAATGCCATGTCAAAAGTCTGATTTCACTTGTGGCTCCGGTTGGGATTTCATAATTTTGTCAGGAAAAACCTCACAAAGCATCCACCTTAACGGCTTCACCACGATAATTACTCCGAAAACATTCCACAGTCAGTAGCTACTGTTGTATTCCCTTTGAAAGGATTACCCACCCAACTCGGGTGGGCGAGCGCTCATCTTGTAATTCAGTTGGTATCGTCGCACGTTATTGCTAATCAGCTCTGCTTTAGTTGTCTCTATATAACGGTTTAAGGACATATAAGGGACTAAACGTAATACGTGTTACTCGCATAGCAAATTAATTTATCTCAAACCTTCCCCACCCACCGTCAGCACAACAAAACCGCTCACTAATTCACACGAAATACTCAAAGCTTGTATGCGCTGATGGGGACGCGGCAGGAGACACTATTTTCCACCCAACTCAGGACCTAATTAGCATCCTGGCAAAGGTTCGGCGACTGCACGCTTATGTACGCTGGTGTCCTTAATTTAATTTCAGGCAGAATTTATGCAACACAGCGCGGTTGTGTGCATGTGCACACACATACGTACACGCGATAGCATCTCAATTTATGTAACATGTCTTCGTCAGCAGGATCGCATTAGATTTACGTCCTCCGTCCCCGCTCCTTGGCTGGCGCTCCGAAAGGCTAGTCATTTATCACACGGCAGGAAAGCTCGTGCCAGCGTGGGTTCTCCTCCGCGTGCTGAGCGCGTTTTAAGCAGCAATTGTCGGTGCCCCCCGCGCAGCCTCTGGCTGATGCCACCATTTAGTAGCAATTAAAATTTGTCACGAAATATCCTTAATTTGTCAGCGGTTGGTCGGCGAAGCACACGCTTCGTACAGTTCGTCAATATTCAGTGAGTGGTCCACCGTCTATCGAAAAGTGGGCTTGCCAGCCGCTCCAACGGCAGATTTGAACGTTTAGCGGTCGCTCGTATCCTGTAATGCTGCTCCAAGCTTTTCCTCTCCCCCATCGTGGGAATCCAGGTCAGTTGCGAGTTGCGGTAGGCAGGCATTTCCTGTCAGACCGCATTTAAATGTGGTCACTTGCCAGCACACACACACGCACACAACTGCGCGCCCCGAGGACGCCCCACTTGACCCGAAGGACATGCACGCAGACTGAACAAGGATTGTAATTACCATGGGAGGTGTCGATGTCGAAAATTGCCATTATATTTCAGTTTCAACTATCGACAGTGTCAATCAGTAAAAACCGACTAACGACCACTTTAAATTTCTTCCGTTTGATTCTGTTTTGCCGTTTCCACCGCGCCACCGTTGTGAGCGAGTGTGTGCTGCCTTTTTTTTTTCTCTTCTGTTTTGTCGTGTTGTTGTGTTGTGTGTGCCCTTTTCGTCCTTTTTCCGCCATTCGTTTTGCGTTAGAGCCTTTTAGTCAAATACCCATGGGCGGAATGACGGGTCGGTGGATGACGGTGGGTGGAACCACAGCACACCTGCGGTTGTGCGAAAAGGTGAAACGCGAATGACAAATGGGTTAGTGGATAGAACTTAGTCGTCCATTGTTTCAACGATGTCGTAATGAGTGGTTTACGCTGTTGGTGGGACGGCAGGTGCCTCGCAGGTTTGCTTTGCAAGTGGAAGTGCGGGCTGGCCTGTAGGGTCTGCAGGGTGTACAGGGGAGAGGGGAGGACAAATGTAAGGCAACCCATTTCAAATACAGTTTATTGCCAGGCATTTGTTATTTATGCGCACACAAAGGCAGTTTGTGCAAGTATTTCAGTGCGTTTTAGTTGGTCGACAACTGGCAATAGAGGCCCCCTCGTGGCTTTAAGGGCACACACACACACATTCGAATAGGCTGAGTGCACGGTGGGCGGGGGAGGACTGTAGTCCTTTTGAAGGACCTCAACACACACGTAGGTGAAAAGTAATTAGCTTAAAAGTTTAACTATAGATCGTTCTCATTGAATTCCGTGCAATCATTTGGAATACGAGTTCGTGCACGGGGCTTGAGTCGGAGTTCGGTCTTTTGGCGGCACGTTGTTGACAGCGAATTTGTGTTTATTAATAGCGTGAGCAACTGCCGACGGGCTAAGGAGTGGAAGAATGGGCTGATGGCACCTAATTGAATTAAAGAGCCAATCAGGCTGTTGGAGTCTTGTCATTAGGCACCGAACCGAGTTTCCGCTGAAAATTGAATGGATGTCGTGCAGAAGGAACAGACAGACAAAAGGAAACATAATTCAAAAGCAGGGATAATAGGAGTGCCGTCGATTTGAAAAGGAGTGTGTCGATGGCAATTGTTTGTAATTCGAATACTGGACACCGGAACAAAGGCGCCAACTTTAACAGCTCTATGAAGGGATACACATTTTCAAGCAGCTTTTGGCGTCCACAATCGAGGTGCCGCTCTGGTGCCGATACCATTTTATTCTCTGTTCTGTTTATAATATCAGACGGACATTTGTTATGACGCGTGTTAGGCTATTTATGGAAGTCTACGTGAAGTAAATTTTGTGGCCAGCATATAGCCAACTATATTAAAAGGATCACTTTTTTTTGGCTAGTTTGGCTAGCTTGTGCGATATGAAAAAATAATGTGGTTTGTACCCTTTGCAGTAATAAGCGGCTGAATGGCACTGTTGGTTTAGTGCCTGCGCTTAGTTTCGGCGGATCACCGGGTTCGTCGCCCAATGAGAGCAAAGTTAACACACTTGTAGCTAGTTATTAAAAGTCATTGGGATCGGAGAATCATCACAGGTGTTGTCGTGACTAGTAGTAGTAGTCTGACTATGGGTACCACAATCGAACAACAATGGTCTATACGTGTTGGCAATTTCGCTGGCACTTACCTATCCTATCATACACTATATTTAACTAGAAAAATGTGGCACTTCATTGTTTACACTTTAAAGAAATAATTTTTATTTTTTTATATAGTTATCAGTTTTAAAATTTTCTTAAAAGATTTAGCTTAAGATTACTATAATATACAACGATTGATTTTTAAAGGTTCTGAGTTCCCCAGAAGAAGAAGAACAACGCTCTATGCATAGAAATGGAATATTTTAAAAATGTAGTTTTACTAGAATTATTTATATTGTCAAGGGATTTAGAACTGAAGCAATATCTTTTCTCGCTAAAACTAAAATCTAAAGAAGAAGGGCTCTTTCGACTGCTACTTGGATTGCCGCATCTTAAAGCACAAGGAATGCGAATTCAAAATGCAGTACCTTGCTATCGAAATGAGTAAGCCGAATCAATAATTGGC
The DNA here is from genome assembly GCA_916610145.1 of Eristalis arbustorum. NCBI lineage: Eukaryota > Metazoa > Arthropoda > Insecta > Diptera > Syrphidae > Eristalis > Eristalis arbustorum. The sequence continues at coordinate 42,287,396 of OU744316.1, forward strand.
AATTCCGCATGCTAGGCAACTGACAATAGTAAAAGGGATTTATATATTTTTTCTCAGTGATATCGCCCACTGACTGTCCCGAGCCTAAAAGAATGATGAAAGGGTATCTCTTAAAGAGCCAAAAAAGTATGGTGATTCAAATCGGTTATTGAGTGACATTGAAGAGCCTTAACGAGGGAGAGAGATCAGAAAAGTCTTCATTCAAAAAAGAATTTGTTTTGTAGAGAATAGGAAAATGCAAAATATGAAACACTTGATTGACAGGCGGTGTTATCTTTATTTCGCAACGAAGAGAAGAGAGCTAAAATTGAACTCTGCTTGTATTTATAGCAAAGCAAGAATTCGGTCGATAACCAGATGAGATGGTTCGAATATTATTATTTTTGTCAACAGATGTCGCTGACTGAATGATCAAAAGCTTCAGTTCTGCACAGGGTGCTTTGAATGTGAATTAATATGTTCTTTTTACTTTCGCCTACAGTTTTATTTTAATATGAATTATTTCTTACAGAAACCTAAACCAAACCAAATTTAAGTTTATACTTGAAGCCCAAAAGTCACCATCCTCTAAGAATAAATATTAATTTCAAAACCACTACTCCAGCACACTATGTATCGTCGCTTAATGATGCAAGGTCGCTGAATAAAAAGAATTGATGCCGGAATTGGGGACGCAGTAAATACACCGGAAAATTATCAACTATCTATGGATTAGCATGCAATTTAGTGATTCAATACGTGGGTGTCCTAGCACAACTCAATGTCCAACAAATTAAGGCCTGGGCTTAAAGATAACCATTCATCCTTAAATTAATGTTCGTGATTTTTTAGCCAGGTCTATGCGTTTATGTCTCATGAACGAGATCTAAGTCTCGTTGGAATATTAAGAGGCTTGCTCGTGAAACATCCATTGGGTAAACTTTTGCTGTTGACTCCATTATACGTGACTCTCCATCAATCCACGACATAGGCTGGCTGCTCTCGACGTTTAACTATGAGAATGAGTTTAGATACATGTCGTCGTGATCGACCATAAATCATCATTCCGTTTGTTAAAAAACTATATCCTGACGATATAATGACGACTTTTTCGACACATATCGAGGAATAACTGAAGAATATATTGACGTACCTCCGTTCTCAACGCAACAAGAGCCTTCGGCTTGCGTGAATAAACACAATCCTTCGCCTACCCCCTCTCAACAAATCACCAGAATGCGAATAACTCGCTGGGGAATTTTTGTTCAAGCAATAAAGCCAAACATGGTTCGTGTTGTGTGAGCGTGGCATCGTCTTGTTAAAATCACAAGCCTTCGAGATCCATACCCTAGGCCTCCATGTCCTCAATCACCATATCCTCGACCTTCTGATTAGCCTTTAGTTTTTGCGACTGGAATTTACGGCGAGGGTACCACCTTTCTCATTTTTTTCCGAGAAGTGTGGACTGCTGACAGCATCATACTAAATTGCTGTGACGACCATTACTTAGCAATCTTCCCCAATTGGCTGAGTTGGCTGAGGCTCCTTTTTCAGTTGTGTGTGTCATGGGTCTCGTTGCTGTTCTTTGTTGCGTCGTTCCATTGTCGCTGAGCTAAAAATTCATGGGGCTAAAGCAGTGGTCTTCGTGCGTTCTTCCTGCCTTAGCCATCTTAATCGTGTGTCCGCCATAAAGTTAAGGACACCTTTTACCAGTTTATAACGCTCTTTCCCCTAAGGCCCGTGGATCAAATCCGGACTGCAAGCCCCAATTGCACACATATTTTGCCAGACATGCGATATTCCGAAAAAAAAAACACTGACAACAGGAAAGAAAGGCAGATCTGATTCTTAGTGCATTATAAGGACACATCCTGTCTTGTCTGCGAGTAAGGTGAATGGAAGAGAAGACAGACGAACTCTACGAGCTATTCCAAGACGTGGATGTAATCTGGAAGGCAAAGATCCATTGGCTGATCTGCCTCGGCCACATCGTGCGCACGTACAGCAGTGTTCGCCGCAAGGGGTCTTTGAATCCGAGCAGCCTTGTTGAAGAAGGAAAGGCAGATCGAGTCTCAGATATGAAGTTGAAGCCAAAGCGAAGGCAAGGCAGCCTAATCTTGATGACATCAAGCGTGGTGGCCATAACCGTCAATGTTGGAAAAAAACAATTGCCCTCCCTAGGTCTCAGTGGGACCATAGAACTGTCACAAAGAATGCTCAGTCTCAGTCACTTGGGAGTCGACATAAGCCCTCATCTCATGGGAGATCGTGGAAAGCGACAATGATAAACTTTGCTACCATTGCAAGCCAGTCGTAGTCACGCTAAATACATCGGGCTCAGTACTCTCCTTCGCAATATTTCACCACGCCACCAACAAAATAAAAACATCCACAGACAGTCTACACAAAGAAAAGTTTTTCGACAGCCCACAAAAACAACAAATGTGCACGGACCCATCGTGTCGAAAGCATAAACCATTTGGGCCACACCTTGTATCCACCCACGCACAACTTATCCCGAGGCAAAAATAATTCCTTACGACCAATTGCGGGGTGTCTCCTGAGGACATCAACATAAATTCAATTTGATTCCCTTCAGATTTCGATCAAATGGTCACTAAAACGACTCCATTTCGGTTTCACTCAGCGAATCACTCAATCCGCCAACCCACGCACGAGTCGCCACCCTCTCAGCCCGTAGGCCAGTCGTGGTTGTAAATAAATCGCAGTAAAACCCCCACCCCCACCCCCGAGGAGTTCTCAAAAGCGAAACGTGTACCGTCTACCTCGCATAAACCATCATCCGTTGCTTGGAAATTTTGGAGTTATGAGCGAAGGCAAAAAGTAACGACCTGCGTTTCATAAAAAAACTTGTTTTCCCAGATATTATCGGTCATTCGCTAGAGTGTGGTCGAGCCGTAAAGCCTGCGGTTGGCTGGCTGGTTAACCACATGTTGAAGGCAACAATGTACACGTGTTGCGTCGACAAGCGGAAGGCACTCCTAAAGGACCACTTTTCGTCACTCAAAGGGGGGCCGTATTTGAATTTTATTTCTCATCGTCAGCTTGCTGGTTACACTCAGTTAGGGTAGCCTGGCAGCCTGCCAGCAGGCAGCCGTCAGCCGTAAGCGGCCCATGAAGACATCAAAATTAACCTCACCTTTGATGGCGCGCTTTTAGGTTAGCTCTAAGCGTGGGGATCGATCATGTTTATCCCTTGAGCAGTTAAACAAGCGTGCAACTATTAAAATATTAATGAAATTCCTGTTGACTTTGACGGAGTATAAATTTTGATTGCCGGCCATTACGGATTTCATTAATTTCAACTTAATATCCCTTGTGGTGTCGGGGTTAATTTATTTCCGGGATGTATTGCCCGTACGCGCCGGGAATGAATACAGTGCGAGGATGTGGTCACACTATTGATTACAGTGTCTATTTGCGCCAGGAATTAAATGTTAAATTTAAATGAATTATTGTTTGGCATAAAATCTGCTGCACTGGTTCGGGTTTGGCGTTCGGCCATTCCTCCCCCCATCGATCCTTACAAGCCGCTGATGGGTACCGGGCAGGGGAAGTTTTTAATGAGCGATTCCGTCCGATACTTTGCATGACAGTCGCTCATTATGTGTCCAATATCGGTCGATGAACAGTCATAAATTCGATATTTTGTGGGTAAAGCTTTAATCAGAGAAATCCTGCTGACGTGTGTGTGTATGTGAAAGGAGTGGGAACTTCGTGAGGCTCATTAATGTTGCCTGCCGGAAATATAAATGTCTGCAATGCTTATAAGTGGCAGCCTTACGGGGATGATTGCTCAATTGCATGTCAAGCTCAGATCAATTATGCGAGGAGCCGTTTGGAGAAACGATTGAGTGATGGAGGCGCTTTGAAAGAGTTAAGGTCGAAACATCATACAGGTGGTGGATCAACGAGCGAACACGCAAATGCCTTGAATGTGTGGAAGGATAAGTGGATCCTTCCTGGTGTATGCCTTGAAGCACCCTCTCAGCAAGGGCTTACAATCGATGGGCTGTTTGGAAAAAAAATATCTTAAATTTGGGTTCGAGGTCCCCTTTTCACCCACATATGTACGTCAGATCGAAATGTCAGCCGAGACTGGATGTGTTTAGCTGTCAGTTCGGTGTTGCGTCAATCTCTCACACATTTAGACTTGTTCTTGTTTTGACAGGTGACGCATAACTTGTCTCATGCCATGATGTTGTTCGTATTCAGTATTGTTTGACGGATCATCTTGGATTCAACAACGTCTCCATGTTATTCAGCAGTATTGTGTTATAGGTTAGGTCAGGTTAGGCGGAAGTGCCTGACTGTAGTCAGTCCCTCTAAGGCCAAAGGGTATCACAAGCTGATTGTATTGCTCCTGACCTTGGCACCAGAAAGTGCTTACGACGAATAGGTTCAGCTTGCTTATACTTCCACATTTTGGTCCTTGAGATTATCGGAAAAGTAGGCAAATAGGTGTAACTACCTACGACTTGCTAGAGCGCTGCACGAGCAGGGTAGGTGATTTATAGTTTCCGCCTCTTCTTCTTCCATGCAGCTTCAGCAAATGTGATTGTATGGGACAACCAGCCTGCGGGCAAGAATGTGCATTACGCAGTGTTTGATTATAACTTCGAAGAGAGTTCTTAACGAGAGAATGCTTAGTCTACGCAGACTGAGTGCTTGTTAGAGGCTTACGATGGTCATACTTCCTTTTTTTAAGGAATGTGATAGCTTCCTGTTTTTGTTGTTTCTGGATGTTGGTAGGCTGTAGTTATCGGCATAAGAGGTGGATTTTCTTCGAGTGTTTGAGATGAGACTGTGCCACATTGCGAGTTCATCCATTTTTCAGTTGCCTGTTACATTACTATGGCCCGGTACCCACATGACGTCTACATAGCATACATATATGACAAGCCATCTGGTAACGAGACAGCCTACAAGTACGAGATGGCCTTAAATTGAAGATAACATTCGTGAAGGACAGAAATGCAGAAACCACGATCATCGAGCAACATATGGTATCCATCGCCTATCTTCCGAGTCCGATATTGCCTTTACCATCCCTAAATTTCCCTCTGACTTCTCTCTCAAAATAACATTCATATTCACCGACAGTGACGAGATGGATATGGCCGTCATCAACGTCCCAAGAATTTGGTCCGATTGCATCCGATTCACCGACGGATCGAAAATGGACACAGTTATTGGGGACTGTTTCTATTCGGCCACTCTACATAAACAAGAATCATTTGTGCTCCCTGCCCTGTCCCTGCTTCTTCCAAGCAGAGATCTTGGCAATAGAGAAAGATATCCTCATCTTTGTAAACAACCAAGCTGCTCATTAAGATGCTGTACAACGAAATCAAAGGCTCTCATGAAATATCGCGAGTCACCGAGGTCCATCGGACACCACAAGGTTAAACTCTGCTGAAAGCGGACGACTTGGCCAGACAAGGATCTCAAAATGGACATCAACCAAGTGGACACGTTCGTACAACCTCTTAGCAGTGCATTATACCGGATCATACATTTATGTCACAAAATTAGAAAAAAAAAAGCCAACTCGTCTTGGCTTACAAGAACTGACTGTCAGACGACAAGATCAACGTAGCCACAGCTTAATATTGGCAAAAACAAAGAAGGTGTTGGACCGAAACACGATCAAGATCACTGTCTGATCGGAACAATGCTCCGGCAAATGAAACCAGGGATCCAGCAATCTCTGCCGGAACTGCGGTGACAATCCAATATCTGCCTTGCTACCAGCTCTCCAGAACCGGCTCATAGATCCGCTGGGTCACAAACTCTTCAGAGACTACTGACACAGCGAATACAGATAAAGGGTGATTTTTTAGCTATTATCTTTTTGGCAACACTGGTTTAAACAGCTGACTCACGTTTCGTGTTTTGTTTCTCTGTCAAACATCTTCAGTTTGGTCTATAATTTAACCATGAATCGTCTTACAAACGAACAACGCTTGCAAATTATTGAATTTTATTATCGAAATGCATGCTCTGTTAAGAAAGTTCATCGTGCGCTTCTTCCATTTTATGGTCAGTTTAATTTTTGGCTCAATGGGTAAGTAAATAAGCAGAATTGTCGATTTTGGAGTGAATGTCAGCCAGAATCATTGCAAGAGCTACCAATGTATCCAGAAAAAGTCACAGTTTGGTGCGGTTTATGGGCTGGTGGCATCATTGGACCGTACTTCTTCAAAGATGATGCGAATCGTAACGTAACTGTGAATGGTGACCGCTACCGTGAGATGGAATCCAACTTTTTTTTGCCCAAAATGCAAGAGCTTGACTTGCATGACATGTGGTTTCAACAAGACGATGCCACATGCCTCACAGCACGCGCAACAATGGACTTATTGAGAGGCGAGTTAGGTGAACATTTTATTTCACTTTCGGGACCGGCCGCCTAGAGCGTGCGATTTAACGCCTTTAGACGATTTTTTGTGGGGCTGTGTTAAGGCTCATGTCTATGCAGACAAAGCCCTCTTCAATTGACGCAGAGGAAGACAACATTGAAGCCGAAAATGTTGGAAAGAGTACGCAAATTGGACTAAGCGGATGGACCATTTGAGGCGCAGTCAAGGTCAACATTTGCATGAAATAATCTTCAAACATTAAATTATATGGACCGTACTATCGATTCAATCAATATATCAGATTTCAGGAATTTCTCTGAATTTTATGTGTTTTTTTTTTTTGAAAAATTTTCATTGCTTTTAAAAAATCACACTTTATATCGGATCTTTTAAAATTCAAAAAGAGCACAGGTTTGTTTCAAGCATCGCGTGACATGACAGATGACAGATTAGAAGAATTGCAAACTCCATAAATGAAGGAGACATTAGGCCCCCAAGTGGAAATCCATCACTCTTCCTTTTCAAGGCCTAATCCAATACATTTCACCCACAGTTTAAGTTGCTGCATCATACAAAATCGAATAGACGGCATTAAGCCCGATAAGCCATCACCATTGCAGGCTTGGGGAACCCAAATACTTCGCGCAATTGGGCAAACAATGATTACATGGCGCAGGAAGCAAACGATCTACAAATAGATGCAGAATGGCACGTATCCGGCGTAGTAACAAGATTCACACGAAATTTTATTCAAAACTACTTTCTGAGACAATTGTTTGAGATCATCCACAAAAAGTCACAATCGCATTCACACTTCTTGGAAGGTGGTACCCTCACCATTAACTGATGTAGCCAAAGGTTATCGAATTATTTTGGCCTGAGGTCAAGTGAGTTCAAAAAGACGAATAGGAAACGGTTGCTTCACCTTATCTGCCTTGCTAGTACTCTCTCGCTCGTCAGTAAGGTTGACTAAGAGCCTATTTCATCAATATTCTGATTGTATATCAGCCGCAGTCGACTTATCCGCATCATGGTAAGCTTTGTGTAGTTTAGTTAGCCCCTTTGTGTGCTCTGATCGATTCCCAATGGACCTTGCCTGCAGTCACTTGTAGACTGCCAATACAATCCAAGCTGACCTGGGATCATAGACGACTTTCTCGTTAATAGATCAAATTGTTGAGGTAGTCAACGAGTCGCTGTACTGAATCGAATCACCCTGTGTATTCTATTTAAGAAGCAACTATCAAGGCTGCCATGGAACTTCTACATTAGTTCCTCGAATAATTTTTGCAACAAAGCCCGCTTTAAGCATGTGAGAGAATACGCAAATTCCAATCGTCCAATGCCAACGCAAATTCCCTCCATCGCGCCAGCAGCCATTGCAATCAAAAGTATCGCTCGGCCTCGCACCACCCTCCCTCGTCGTATCGCATCGACTGATCTATTGATAAAATTCCAATTAATTTCTGATACACACGACTTGGTGCTGCATCTATCTCGCGGGCCTTTAATAAATTGGATTATGTAAATGTACAGCAAAACTTCAGGTATAACTTTGCCGGGGTATCAAATGCAAAATCCTTCAATTAAAATCCGAACCCAAGGTCTGCGTCCTGTGCAGGCGTGGCGGAGAGACCGCATTTCGCGAACTCAAATAAACACGAGAAACTTTTTTTGTAAACGAAAACCAGCTTTGGGATTAAGCCATAAACACCAATTAATCCAAAGTGCTCATCACTTTGTGTCGACGTCAGTTCAACCATAAAAACCCTTTGTTTTTGTTTCCCTCTCTTTGGCGGCTGTGCGTTCACATGTTCGCTTCATCTTTCGTGTATTTTATTATCCGCGGAATTTGTTTCATTCCGTTTTTGGAAAAAAAAATGTGTATTTCATTCGAAATTAATTTTGAAATTTTACCAGGGGAACGAAAGTTAATTCGAGATTTATCCCTGCATCCATTAGGCAGTGAATGGTTTTAGTCTCGCATGAGCGGATGCGTTGGTCGATCGGCGTGCCGTGGCGTGGCCGCGGACGCGTGTGTCAATTACACTGCAATTTATTTTCCACTCCATGCACATTAGCCATTGGATTTAATTCTATTAACAAAATTATTATACACTGCACAATGCTGGTGGGGGTGGGGGTGGGGAGTTGGGGGTGTGGAGACGATAATTAACAGTATGGCTTATTTGAATGCAACAATGTTGGTCTGGCCGCGGCTGATAATAAATACGCCCGCCTTTTGGGGGGAGTGGGTGTTTACATTTGGAGCGATTTCATTGCGAGCGCAAACACTGTGAATGATTTGAATTATACCTGGACGGTATTTAAAATGATTATTCAATGAATATTCAGCCGCGGTTGACTTTGAATGGCAATTTGGGCTTAACTGTGTCCATTTTGTTACTGCATCATGGGTGCGGTTACTGCCCGCGTATAATAATTAGGCTCATTTGCTGCGTTGGCTTTCATTTGTTTCGATGGGCGTACATATATTTAAAACAAATACTGGAGCGGTTGATGAATGACGGGTGAAGCTGCTTTAAAACGCCCGTCAGTCTGGCTGGGGTGGGATTGGCTTTGCAACTCCCTTTGTAGAAGAAGTGGAAATTATGGAGTGAAGCTAAGGACTGTCTCTTTAAAGTCTCAAAGCATCAGCAGATGATCTAGATGGGTACCTGCGTCCTGCACACGTATTGTCTTATGACGAGCATTTAATTGACACGACCGACAACTATAGAATCGGACATGGCTTTGGGGGCGTTCAGCGTTAAAACCAACCAAGTCAAGGTCATATCTCACCGACATCAAGCGATTAGAATAAACAGAGTAAGTTTGGTTTTGAGAAAAGATCGAACTGAGCCACTTCTGTTGTCGAATTTTTGGAAATAAAGTTTGTCATTGGAGAAAACTAAAACGGAAATACAAAGTCTTTGATTTATATACCCTTTACTTCGTGTTGTACACCGGTTTTGCTATTTAGGGTGCTTGCGCCATGTCCTATTAGATTAGAGTAGTCTCTGTCGTTTCTGGGAGTGGTGAGCCTTGAAGGGAGGAGCCTCGCCTAGCAAATTCATCCGTCTACTAGTATCCCGGAATGTCACTGTTACCAGATGAGAAATATATTGAGCAGGCCTACTAATGCTGCTAGCTTTGCCCGGGATTCCTCAACAAAGTAGGTGGTATACTCCAAATTGGTGGCCCGTGGCGTTGTGGGTACGTGCGTCGACCCCAACCTCGACGTCGTAGGTTCGATTCCAGCTCTGAGCGACAGAAATAATTTTCACGGCCCCACCTCTTTCGAGTCACTGACAATGCTCAAAGAGTATTTCCTGTCTAGAAAAAGCTTCTCAAACTTGGCCGTTCGAAATTCGGCGTAAAACTGTAGGTCCCTTCCAATCGTGAGAGAACAATAGCACGCACAACACGAGTGGTTGCTGAGAAGCTAGGCCCTGGCCCTCTATGGGTCTATGGGCTGTAGCGCCACCCATATTATTATTATTATACTGCAAATTCCTCCAAAGCTATATATACTGCTTGGAATGCCTTAGGCATGAGATCGTGCAGGACTCGACTCTGACAAGGCTCTAACTGACGAGTATTCAAGAGTAGGAGTAGGTGCCTGCCTCAGTTTGGCGGGCTATGTGGGTGAATGTTGGCCTGACGAGAGGCTAGCGAAAAGCTCTGCTTAAAAACACTGGAATTATCTGGCAGTCTGTTTGGCTTGGATTTCCAGCATCCGAGCCTGATTGCACTTTGTGCTGAAGTGGTTTTATTGTGCTAATAAGAGGGTGGAAAATGTAGCATTAGGTTCAGGGCGTCTGTTGGTATTGACCGCAGAGCTCATGTGGTGTCGATGCATGCTGTTTTTTGAGCCCTGTTGAGGTTTGTTATATTGTATTTATTTCCAAGGGCAGGCCACCATACTAGAATCGACCGAACTACAGCCGTATACATACATAGGGCCAACTTAATCCGCTAAGTATGTGCAGGTTTTCGTTGACGATTGTCAGACCCTCGAGAGGGGTGGAGCCATGAATGAAAAATGTTGTACCTGAGCTTCATTGGGCAAGAGGTTAAAAAAGCCACTGCCTGGGTATATATGGTACATTCACTTCTGTCAAGCCCCTTCGTCTTTGGGGAACCACTTGCTCACTACCTGCTTCACCACGCTTTGTGATGACTTCCTTTTGTACAGTAACTCCAATTTAGATTCAAACCTATATAAGCTCGTTACTCAATTATTCACTGACCTGAATCAACGGCTACATTCAAATACTCATAAGGCAGTTTAACGTGTCGAATGTGGACTTACAGCTCCATGTGTTGTACGAAAGGCGGTGTCGGCTTATCGAATTTGTCAGACTATAGGCTACTGTCCGACACCCTGTAATTCTTAACTGCCTCAGAACAGAGGCAGAAACAAAATCACAAATCCAGGCTGTGTTGCATTTTAATAAGTCTAAATAACAGAACACAGACAGAATATTCGTCGAGGTTACTTCTGGATGGTGAGAATAGATTACATCCTGTTTAAATACACATTAACCAAGGTTTTTGTATGTAAATTGTACGCACGTTCGAGTTGCTTTATGATTTTATGTCTTTGTCGGATTGAGTGAAGTGCGGTTAAGAAGGAATAAGGGAGGAGAGCAAATAGACCACGAGACACGATGATCGCATCAGGAGAAGTGGACACCATACCGAACTCCAGGTAGGTATACAGACGGAAAGTACAACTCGGTCTGAGCACAAGCAATGTTTACGTCTATGGGCACTGTTCACTTTATCCCAACCAACCGTAAGCTAATTGCGTGTTAACTTTGCATTGAGCTCGGTCTTTTGTACGCAGATACTCTTTACCTACAAAATGTGTATGCTAATTACAACCACTCGATAGTCTTAGTAATCGAGTAGAACTATTGACGCCAAGTTGTAAGCGGCGATAAAAAGAATGCTGCCAGAATCATTTTTCGCAATCAGTATATGTCACTATTTAACATCAATTTGTCATTTCGTTTGAAACGTAAAATGCTTGGCAGTGAAAGTGTCATCTACCATAAATGTATCTGGTTCCAAGTTTTTTCCCACAAGACCGATTTTTGGAGCTAATCTTTGTTGTGCTTTTTTTAACTAGAGTATAAGCGTGCTCAGTTTGAAATAAATTCAACTTGGCTTGCGTGTAACTCTGTTTAACTCGGCATGTTTTAATCATCATCATGTTTTGAAGACAAATGAGCCAATAAATTCACTGGCCCATAAAGCTCACAATACAACTCCTTTTTCTGGATGTAAGGCGTCAGTTTGAATTTTTGGTTTCCCAACATTTTTAAGCTTACCTCAAGACTCTCAAATAAGCTGCCACAAAAAAACAATGCTGTCAACTTAAAGTCCTCAGCCTCTCAAACAAGACACCCTTTACAGAGAATTCATGCACGTTTAATTTGAGTCCCGCTTGTGTCAACATTAAGCCTCCATCTGTTCTGTTCCTCTCCTCAGCCGAGCAGTGATGTCCACATGAGCAACTTTTAACGTCCCGATAGACCTCTCTGAATGCATCCTATTCCCATTCCGTGGCTATGCTCATACTATTTGCACATTAGCGTCATTCAATAACCCTCAATAGACGATGCGAACGTTATTAATTTACGTCGAATTTGATACTGGCCACAGGACTGTAAACAGTGCACATCATCAAAGGTAACCCTACTCCAGACAGACTGACTGGAGAAAAAAAAATACAAAATCAACGTCGAAATTCATTTCATCTCTGCTGTCCCCTTTTCACATCGATCAGAACTCCCATGAGCAGCCCACAAAAATAATTATACACCCCCACGCGCTCACTCGCTCGCCCACTGTGTCATTTGAGGCGAGTTGCACGAGTGTGTATTTGCAAAGATGCAGGCTCGGCGCCCAGTGCACTGCCGTGCGGCAGGATAATTAGCTTGTGTCAATTATATTAGTTGGGTAAATTAAAAGGAGCATTTGATTGAATAAATCCATACGAACGCAGTCCGATGCACACACGGGCACGTGGAGTTTGTGTATTCCGCTGGGTCAATTACCGACGTGGCCGTACGCACTTTGGATATGTCGCGCCGCGCAACGGTATGTATGTGTGTTTGGATGACATTAAGTCAATGTTTTCATTACATTAACACCGAAAGGACATCATTTGATTCAATTACACTTGATTCGTTTTTCGCTGGACTGGGCAAGCAGTGGCAGTGGCAGTGTCAGTGACAGACTGCCCATAAAGTGGGCTTCCGCGACGGACTTTGTTCGGTGTGTGAGAATATTTTATGAAACAAACGAATTCAATAGATAGGGTGCACCGTTAATAGGGATTACATAAAGATTCAATATTGGATAGTGACCAAAAATAGATTTGTGGTGCCGTGGATAGTGTTCAGTCGATTCACCTTTGGCTTCACCATACGTGTGTGTACAGAGGGGGGCTTTGGATGAAATAGACTGCTTAGGTCAACACGGAGCAATAAATGCGAGTAACAACAATGTGGAACACTTGTTTCGTGTTCATTCGAACGGTCATCCATTTGGTAGTACCGGAAGTAAATTTAAATAATGACTTTGATTTAGATGTGGATCGAATTTGTATTTTAATAAACTGCTTTGGTCTGGCCGTATGTATTGCTCGAATGTCCGGCATGAGACCTTACAGGACTCGACTCTGACGAGATAACTATTTGACGAATATTCCTTTTCAAAGTGGTCAGAGTTCGAGGTAATAGTGCTGGACATTTGTCTACAGCAACAAAAATTGATGATGATGGTCACCCGATTCACAGGCTTGAACAAGGCAACACTGTCCATATTGTACGAAAGTGCACATTGCACATCATGTTACATGATTTAACTATAGAAAGTCGGAAGGGGACACTTAATCCATACAAGAAATGTTTGATTTTGATCTAGTAATTCAATTAAAATTACTAATCAAGCAGTGAACAAATATCATCATCAAATTCTGACCCGTATGATCCACTAAAGAGGTGGGGGGACAAGGCGCGCACAAGAGATCTCTAAGTCTCTTGATCTTCATCTACCGCCTCTAACTCCTCAGTATTCATGCCCAGGCGCCAAGACAGTTTTTTAACTTGGTCCAACCACCTCGTCTTGGGTCTTCCAATGCGACGCCTTTCTGATGGAGTCGCATTAAAGGCATACCTCGGTAGACGTGATGATAGGCACGTCCGTGCCACGTACCCACACCATCTAAGCATGGCTTTATCAGTTCGGAGAAGTTCTGATACACATTGAGTTCCCCGCGCACTACTACACCCTATCCTGGCGATTATAAATAAAACGCTTGACTTCAAAAACGCGCACCGTCTTTCTAGTGTTAAGACAATTCTCACAATCTCCTTGCTTTAACGCAATCTAGCGTTTCTCAGATTTTCTTAACAAACATGTCAGAACACAACACTGAACCAACAAAACTCAGTTCAAACAGACGCATGACAATGATTTTTTTTATACCAATGAGAAATATGTGGATGCCGTAAAGAAGAAAAAACTGAGGGGTTATTTACAGTGGTTTCAAGTTTCAATATTTCAGCCCATATGTTTAGCAATCTGCCATACGTTATGCAGCGTGTTGAAATTATTTATTTTATTAGTGTACAATGTAAATTCGCTGCATAAATAAATATAACATAAAAAAGGTAAAAATTGGATTATAAGAAAAATCCAAATGTGAAAACTCTAGTTATTGTTTTTTGCTGTTCTTTTTTTCGCATAGTCTGGGACAGGCAAATAAAATGTGATCAATTGAAGAATACAAGGACACTTTATATGGTATTCATACATATCCTTAAAAAACATTACATCATGGATAATGCGTCTTGTTCTCACTGATTTTATGACAAACAGTTGGCACCTTGCCTTGTAGCTCGGCCGAAAATGTATACATTTTGTGTATCGCTATTGTACTTTTTTCGACGGGGAGGCATTCCAGACTACGGTAATATACTTAAAGAATGGCCTGACCAAGGCAGTGAAAAGTAATTAAAATGCCATGGATTAGCGAATCCTTTTGTCTTACGCTTTGCGAAACATGCGGCTGCGATGGCTTTTGCGATCGAAGAAACATCTTTTCGAATGCAGGAAGTCATTCAATGACATTTCAGCCCGCTCGTATAAGCAAAACAAAAATAAAAATATCAACAAAACAATGACTCATTTCAATTTATAGTTGCAATAAGAAAGAATATATTTTAATATGCAATATATATAATGTGTCTCAATTACCACCACAATTCATCTTTAAATTAATATAATAATCTAAAGTGGTTTCCTACGCAATCTTCTGATTTCTTATCAGAGAAAAAAATATCAGTAATGAGTTTATGTTAGTTATGACACAGCTGTCATTTTAAATGCTGAAGTACCAGTTGCAACGCAAGAATGGATTTCTATATTTGTATTGTTGAATTTGTGTGAAGGAAATGAATTAACACCGTTCTGGACGCGATCTACTAGATGAGCTTTGGTACTCTTCTTTGAGATGAACTGCTCACCCAGTATCCTCTGCAAATCCTGCATAAAGTCTGACTCACCAGACACCGCAGTATCCTCTGCGAATATCCACAGATGGATCGAAGACGGCCGACGACTGGTTCGAGAGTGTCTAGTCCGTGGCTACAACCGATTATCGACTCGTAAACCATCGTCATTCAGACAGATACTGTAGGGATCAGGAAACGTTGTGTTGTGTCGTAATTTGTACTGATAGCCAGGCGGTTATTAAGTCTGTACAATCTGCAGCCGCATTCAACTTTGAGACTACTTTACACTGCTGATTGTCTCTTAACCGAGTGACATTCTAGTAAATTGTGCATAAAGGACTGCAAAAAATGCCCAACTTTTAATCACATAGCCCCCTTAGTATGAGTAGGCCCACTCTCAGAATTCTTATCGACGTTACGGGCTGACACTCATCTCTCTAGCTTGGTAGGTCTGTCCTACAACGACCACGGCAGAAGCCGGAGAGACGAATAGGGGAAAGGAAGTGTTGCGCACATTCGCAACTGCAGAGCCTCTCTCTAATAGTAATTTTATAACAATATGGGTGGCGCTACAGCCCGTAGAGAGCTAGGGCGTAGCTTTTTAGCAACCACCAGTGTTGTGCGTGCTATTGTTCTCTGACGAGTGGATGGGACCTACTGTTTTATACCGACTCCGGAAGGACAAGTTTGAGAAACTTTATATAGACAGAAAATACTCTTTGAGCGTCGTCAGTCACTCGAGCCGTGAAAATTATTTATTTTTGTACAAACGAGGGATCGAAACTAGACGTCGCCATTATGGTGCGTACGGGTCGACTAACGTACCCACAACGCCACGGGCCTCCAACTGGCACCCACTGCCACTGCTGAATGAAAAGGCATTCATCTTAATGGCTTTGTCAAAAGCACCAACTGCTTTTGCAGAGTATAGTTGCCTATACTAGAGAAACTCGGTAATACAGGTCATTGCCAGCCTAAGTGTGACTGCTGGATGCTGGCATTTACCCACATCTACCTACACCTTTCTTTTCATGACCAAAGACAAAGCTTCACTTCACGTAGTGACATTTTGCACTTGGATGCAGTGGTCTTTCTACAGTGATAAGCTATTTCACTTCCTCACAATGGCGACGTTTTGAGACACTTTTTTTCTTTTTTTAGAATTGCCTACGACACTTAGCACATTTGTCAGTGACCCGAATTAAGTAGAGCCGGTAACTATGGAAGCTGCTCGTGTCCTCCCCCAGCGTAGGAGTCGAGTCACAGCACCTACGTGCAATCGTACGATGACGAAATGGATCCTCTGCCAAATTGACCAACAGCAATCTCTTTTCTCAGAGAAAAAAAAAAATAGAACACCCACCACCCCCATCAAGGATAACGATGCAATGAAATCATCGTCGACAATGTGAATAATCGAGTTTGTCAAAAGCGTTTAAATTATCACAGGATAAAGGGTTGCAAGTCCCAGACGTTGTCCTACGCAAACATGAGATCCCTCAGCAGCCACCAGTCGCGTAATAACCCTTGCCATGGATGACTCCAATTAGCCACACCTTCAGACGCCCACCTTAATCCGGCTGGCATCGGTAAAGGTCTCAGGATATCAGTCTGCTACCCATGACACGCGAAATTGGATTGCGAAATGCTTTCACACTTGACGAAGTACCCTTTGATTTCCTCCGTCTTGCTCCGGGGGAAAACTCACGTGGGTTCCCTTGCACCACGCATTACTGTTCATCGTCAGAGGCAACCTTGAAATGTCCACCATTGTCGGCGAATGAAAAGCACTTATGGGGCTCTCAAAAAGGAAAACTGCCAAGTACCTCTTCCCGTCTTAAAGCTCTTATTTCCCTATTCATTTAAACGGCCTTCTTATGGATTCTGTTCATCGAAACGTTATCGTCGAAGCCCACAAGAAAGAAAACAACACAAAATTCTGCTGACAAAATAAACTCCTAAGTCAACCTCATGCACGAGTGCTGACATTGACACAAAACAAGTACATCCACAGATACGTACGTGCACCGAAGCATGAATAATATCCATCCTTCGCTTTTTCATCTCAATTGACTTATTAACAACGTAGCCGACAACACACAGACATACACCTACACGCAGGAATACAAAACAATCCATGGTGAGTGGGGGGCAAAAACGGATGACTCCTTAATGACCGAATAAAATTGGATGCCTGATCCTCATCGAAATAAATTAACAAAAGATATCAGGAGAAGGAAAAATCCAAGAGCCTTCGACAACAATATGCCATCCAACACCGTCCTTCAAGATGGATTCAGATTTCGTAGTCCGTCCCCTCCGCCGGTACACACTACGGATATCCCCGGCGACGAAAGGAATATTTAATTTAAATACGCTTATGACCAGAACAATATCCATGCTCTGCTTTAAGGCTGGCCCGCCCGTGCGTCGGCCGACCCAACAGTTGACGCAATCTGGCCGCCATTTGGAAGCTCGTGTCGAGGAGTCTATTTTTGAAGAAACTTTAAACAGACACAAAAAGAAAACATCGATTTCTCTTCTCTCATAGTAGACGCTGCCGCCCGTCCCAGCAAGCAGGACCAGAAAGAGTCACCCCTACACTCAGGCGGACGTCTTTTTTGTGTATGCCACCGCCCCTCGTCATAATTGCTGCTCCGACAGATCCATCTCCGAGTGCTTCCCGTGGACGAGGGACCGCCAGTCGAGCGGGCAAACCGACTATCCGACCAGAAATCGCCGAGCACCCACCACCCGAGGACAGACATCTTGCCTTTTTCATAATAATAAATAATTTCCATCAAAGGATTTTCAAACGATCCTTTTGTTGTGTCCCTTATATTAGATACATTTCTCGCATGCTATTATTACCTCAAGAGATTTCATCTCTTCGGCTCCGTGCTGCGCCTCACGCCACCTTCAAATTGGTCGACCGTCTCTCGGTTTTGTTCTTGTTCCACTTGTTCAAAGAAAATCATTAACTTTTATTAAAATGAAAAGAATAAATGGGAGGACGCCGCACACACACACACACAAGTGCCGACCCAAAGCGAAGACGCGGATGCGGAGAAATTGGTACACTACCCCACTACAGCACCACCACCACGACGAGCAGCAGCACTTGTGCCAAAATGAAATTTCTCATCCAAACGAACGATATCCCCATAAGAAGGTGCAGGATATTGCAAATTTCTCTTGGATACACTCAAGTTCATGTACAACAAACACCCAGCCAGCCGTACACATTTAAAAGAAAAGAAAAAATGTAAATATTAGGGGCGGTTGGTAGCAACACTATTTACGGCTTGTATGCGGGCCGGGCCCTCAGTTGGTAATCATTTCATCAAGGTCGCATATGCACAGGCAAAGTTTGCTGCCCTTTGGTGAAGGAGTCTACACACAGGCACACATGCAAATACATATGTTTCGGATGGGGAGGGGGGAGGCTAACGAAAGGTTTACAAAGTAAAGCCACCCGGAGTAATCTCGTGTGAGTTTGATCCTTAATATGAAAACTTTAACAATTACGAGCACTAAGTTTGTGACAGTATTTGTGGAAGCTGCTGTCGTTATAGTTGAGTAGAAGTCGTACACTTTGGTTTCATTTTTCCGGAAGGATATGCCACTTCATTGGAGCTCTGCGTACAGTACACCCCCGTCCCGCACACACGGCAGTCAGTGTTTGTGTTTGTAGGCGGATGAATTTCAAAAGGGGATGCACTGGGGGAATGGGAAGAGTATTTGTCAAAGGAATTCCTTGAAAAAACTAAAAACAACCGGACTAAGGGCTCATATCTTTCAATGACTCTTCGCCTCTCTTTGGATGTTTAAAAGTTCTCATAAATGGTAAATAACCTTTTCAGACATTAGAGACTTTCCGTGTGCGCTGTGCGCTTAGATTGACGTTGGAAATAAGTGGTTTCCTATTGACACGAGCCGAACGGCCGCCTTGTGGGATGCATTCTTCTTGGCAACTATTTGATGTTGCTGTTTGGTAAAGGAGCGACACTACTTCCTGTTTGTGTCTGCAGAGCACCGTGGGACTTTCCAAATAGAGGCGATTGGTGAGCTGAATCGTGCTTTAGAGCCACTGTTGGAAGTGGTAGGTGGTTAAGGACACAAGACACCTTATCGCAAATTTTTAGAATTTAAAGGAATTTTGTTTTGGTTTCATGCGAAAACAAGTGTTGACAATCTGGATGAAGATAGAAACTCGACATCAAACGTTGGACAGTGCGTGAAGCCTATGCAAGTGACAGGAAACACACGACTTGACAGGGACGTTGAGGGATGCATACAAACATCGCGTCGAGCGTACTCGAGCACGATCTCAACTTCCTTATCAAGGATATGTCTATTGACAGTGCGGTCCGGCTGATAGGCTAGTCGATGCTGCAAGCTTCTTCAAATGCTATTTCCATTTCAGATATCGTTTTGAATGAAACGACGATTCGTCTAGTAGAGTCTAGGAGGTAACATTGACTTTACCTCCTAGGTTTTGTTAGGTTATTGAGCTGCCAGCGAAATTGAGAGCACACTTTGACCATTGTGATGCCCAGTGCCATTCATTTGAACCCAACGCCAATGGGGCCTCGACCCATTTGAAAACAAGATTAAAGGATATTAACATTTGCTTTCACTGGGACTCGAACCTGCGACCCCTCTAACCAAGGCCAGGCACTCAACCAGCTGCGCCATCCAGCCGTTTTGCTCCTCACGTCTTCCAACACTGTGTGGTTCCTTTATGACAATTTTTTTATCACAATGAAAAGACAGAAAATATACTAGGAGCAAGAAAAGAGTCTCCTTATGTGATTCACATCACTGCGAGGTAGATGTTGTGGGGCCTGTCTAGCCGGCTGAAATGGCTGCTAAGGCCGTTGTAGTGTTGCCGCGCTTAATACTGCAAAGTGCTAAGCTCTGAGTAAAGGCAACGAATCAGCGTTCTCCACTTGGTTAAGGCCTACGTGCTCGCCCTAGGTTATTACCCCACAAACTCGGAGTCAAGACCCCAATTTATTTTGCCCGCAATAACAGCTTAATGGTCACAAAACTTGCTTAAGTGTACCCTATCAGCCATCGCCATATCACATGCGGGATGACCGTTAAGAGCCATAAGCCAATGGTCAATGTTTGCTAAGCCACCAATCTTGGCAAGTTGTGTTTAATGTTTCAAGCTTGACCTTGTTGAAGAATTGGCTGTTCGAACACTCCAACTTAAATCAATAATCACACTGCTTAACTATTTTTCATTTTCAAGTTTCTGCAATCGACATTGACAATCATTACCCACTCCCTGAAATATTTTCTTTGCTTGCGTACGTCTGCCTTCTCAGAAAATCCTAAGTTTAAAGAGAGAGTCTTGTTTTAGCATAATTAAAGGTAGATGTCCAAAATGCTGTACGTAGGGCCACACTGTCACCAAAATAACGCATGGAGTTTCGTTGAGTTTCGTTCACTTTTGCCTTCGCAGTTATTTAAAACGAAATTAATCATAGCAAATAATAATGTCTTTAAAAACAACTAGTTGCGCTTGGCCATTGTTTTCTAACAAGCTTTCCCAAATCAACATTTTGATAAGTCTCGTCTGAAAGTTTGAACATACATCTGAACAGGCGCGTAAACACTCGTCTAAATCAGGAGCAACTTAACAGCTCACACGCCATTCAGCATTTCCGCCATGTCGGCTGTTGAGGTGTCTGTTAACTTTCATTGTAAAAGTTTAGACATAATCTCCTGTCTTAATTTTCTGCGTACACAATACTCGTAAACATTTCAATTAAGACCGACTGTGCGGCTGCTTATGCAACAAGGTCAGGGGCGACTGCGGAATATGATTTAATGCATTGATATGATCTTCAAAATTAATTTCGATCACATTCTGTGTGGGGTATTGTCTGCATTGAAAGCTTGAACACATGAACTGGAAACTTGCCACCAATAGGAACTCAAACAAAATGTCAGTCCACTCGCTCAACCAAAAAGCCAAATTAATAAAATCCCATCCAAGAGGCATTGATATTGAACGTCGAGTGATTTCGACAGCAAAAGGTAAACAAGAGCAATGGTTTCTGTGACGGGGAATTTTGGATGATGTATATGCAGATTTTGTCGTCTACACCGCGGGAAAACACACTTATTGTCTGCGACAAGCTATGCGATAGAAAATGCACAACTTCCGAATACATAACAAATGGCCGAACTCTAGATTGCATGTTGAGTGTTCCAGTTCCAAAAACAAATAAATGTTGTCATCTTTTTAGTGTGTGTGCATATTTTTTTTAAGTTTCCCATTGCCTTCTCCCTGTCTCCATTAATTATGTACATAAGTGTCTTTCGTTCTTTGTTGAAGACATTGTGTGGATTATGATGTGCTGTCTCTTCAGTCGACAGCATAATAAATACAATATTTGTAACTGAAAAATTAAGAAAGCATATTTAATGCATGACTCTCGAGTTGCACATTAAAACGTTTCTAAATGGAATCTATCCATTATCCACCAAGGATGTCTCAAAATTGGGCAAACTATGATGAGTCCACCTTCATACATCGATTTGAAAGAAGATTACGAAGTCTGCTTAGACACCGATTCTGAAGGGAACGAAGAAATTCCCTCCACTGACTGTGAAGATGATGAGAATTCAGAAGAACTACAATACTAAAGGGATATATTTGGATAGCAAAGCAAATCACATTTCCGCATAGTTCGCATCAGTCTTTGACAAAGGCGAACCAGCAAAGGGAATTCGGTTTTTTCCAATGAAGAGATACATTGTATCGAAGGGATGGAGTTAATCCAACAGACGTACCACTTCGCCCATGAAAGGATAGTATGCCCTTTGTAGTGGATTTCTTTAATTTCACTGAAGTCAGTATGTCCGGAACATACGTTTACCTTACCAGAATAGTCCCGGAAATTCACGTAAAATGGGTATCGGTTGTCTCGTCCTGTTCCAAGCAAATACGACATGACTTGTCTTGGAGCAGGTATATTTTGTTAAGATGGTGCTCCTTAGTGTTTGTGCTCATTGATGCGGAGTATTTTCTTATAAGAGTATGGGCAGTAGAGGCTACGACTACCAGCCTTGATCAGTTGGTCTAAGCGAAGTTTGTTTTTCCATTCGTTAATCAGTGTAGTAACTGCTGTCCAGTTGACATCGCAGTACGATTCCTAAAAATCCAAATTCATTTGTCCATTGTCCTCGCAAACACATCTGGGTCAGGAAACCACCAACCTTCAACTTGTTGTATCTGACGAGGGATTGTAGGTCGTCGTAGCAATGTTTGACTGTTTTGGGGTCCATTAGTTAGGATAATAGTGCATTAAGTTGGCTTATAGATTAACTTATTCCATAGTTCACACTTAAAACTTAAGACAATCGCCGCACCGTTGTCGTTCTAGTAAATAGCCAGAACATGTCCTCAAGAGAAATATTTTAAAGAAAAATCAATTCCGAAGCAAGGAATTTGTTTGATTCGTCAAGAAAAAAGGCATACAATACTTATGGCAACGAGTCAAATGTTCATTTAGCCCGACCACCGCAGCTGCCTTTGTGCACTTCCAACAAAAAATATTAGATATACAGATTGAGAATATATCATATATTGAATTTGAAGTGCAATGCTTTTTTTGTGACTATGAAGCACCACTTTAATTCGGGCGTTATTTTTGTCCATTGTTATTTTTCTTTTGACTTACTGCAACACATTTTCTATCCGATGGTGGATTAAAGGAGTGCTCATGAATCAAACAAATGGAGCAAAATAAAAATTCTATTTAATTACTAATTAGTATGAGAACGATGGATACATTTTTTTGCAACAAGTTGTTTTCAGTACACGAGAAAATTGACCATGATGATTTTTTTGTGTGCGAGGGACATATTAATTACTGTGCATGACCCAGTGGCTGTGATTTCACCGCAATCTAGCTGAGATTTTAATAATTAACAATAATATTGGAACATGGAAAAACTGTATATCCACATATTGCTAAAAGCAAAGACCTGTAGTTGCCTGGAATTCGATTAAACCGAATCCGCGGCTGCACTGCTAAACCGACAAAAAAAGCATTCACATGACGTTATGAACTTTTTAGAGATAAACCACAGTATAGAATTGATAGAGAAATAATCGCACTGAAAAATATCGCATTTTATTAGCGGCTGAACAGGCTCTG
Organism: Eristalis arbustorum; assembly: GCA_916610145.1. Taxonomy (NCBI): domain Eukaryota; kingdom Metazoa; phylum Arthropoda; class Insecta; order Diptera; family Syrphidae; genus Eristalis; species Eristalis arbustorum. The sequence goes on from OU744316.1 coordinate 42,310,469, forward strand.
CAATAAACTCCGGAAATGACAACACCTCGGAGATAAAACGAATTGTAACCCTGGCCAATCGCTGTGTCTTTGGACTTAGGTGGCAACATTTAAAAATAAGGTCTTGTCTCGGAAATCCAAGCTGTCCCTACATATGACATTTCTATTTCCAGTCCTACTGTATGGCGCAGAAGAATGGACAACACTTGGTCGTTTCGAAAGGAAAATCCTTCGAATCATATTCGGTCTCGCGAAGAAAAAGTTTAAAGAAGAAGACTGAAACGACGAACTCTACGAGATGTGCAACGACATTAGCCTTGTCAAACGAATTTGATTGTCTCGAATAAGGTGGCTAGGACATATAGAGAGAATGGAAACTAACGCTTCGGCTCGGAAAGTCTTCGAGGCCAACCCTGAGGGACAATACGGTCGAGGAAGACGTGTAGCGTAACCAGCTGGAAGGAGGCCTTAATCAGCTGGGTGTACGAAACTGGAGGCACCTGCCCCAAGATCGGACTAGTTGAGGAGAAATTCTAACCAAGCAAAAATCAGAAATGGAACAAAAATGCACATGTTTGAAACACCAGAGCTAGTTAGTTTCACCAAACAAGAATTTTTACCACAATACTATTAAAATAGTTGTTTTCAAGCCTTAATTGTTCCACCACTCAAAAGCGACTGTTTTACTGCAGTTTTCTTTCGCAGTCATTCGTTCTGGCTTTGCTGAATATCAGGTACACAATTTTATTTAGTTTTTCATTATTCTTACTTATCGCAAGAAAATGATGCATGATGTATATAAAATAAATAACGCTTCGCTGATTTTATTAAATTTGATTTTATAATTTTTTCTGTCTGAAATTCTTTGTGACATTTTTCAGAGCTTCTTAAGAGAAGTTTGAATTGTTTTAAAAAGTGCTGTCCTCCCAGAAGAATAACCTGTTGTTGAGGGCTGTAAAGCTTTACTAATCCTTCTCACTGCAAATTGTCTTGATGTAGCTGCTTATCAAAGTAATTAGGTGTATGGCTTGACTCGAGAAGTTGGACCGTGAATTATGAAAGTTGTTATCTGTTATTGAACCTAGATACCCACTACGGCGGGTTAGATTCGCCGTATATTAATCGTTTGAATATTACACGTCCCGATTTTAATTCATTAATCCATTACTGTTCGGTGGCTCGTGGCGTTGTGGGTATGTGCGTCGACCCCAACCTCAACGTCGAAGATTCCTGCTCTGTGCGACACAAATAATTTTCACGGAGCCACCTCTTTCGAGTCACTGACAATGCTCAAAGAGTACTTCTGTCTAGAAAAAGCTTTTCAAACTTGGCCGTTCGGAGTCGGCATAAAACTGTAGGTCCCTTCCATTCGTGGGAAAACAATAGCACGCACTACACTAGTGGTTGCTAAGAAGCTAGGTCCTGGCCCTCTCGGGCTGCAGCCCCACCCACACATAATCCATTACTGTCTTTTTTATTAGTGTAACTTTATTTGATGAAGTCAGGAATGACATAAGGACGTGTCGCAAAAATGTATTTACCAAAAAAAAAAAAAAAATAGTTCAATTGAGTGTGAATGTACACACTGATTCAACGAATAAAATATGCATAAGTTACAGAAAGTAGATTTATGGCGCTGTCAGAGTTTAGCAAAAAATTGTCATTTGGTTCCGTTCAATTTGAAGGATGTGTTCTCTAAAGACTCAAATGAACGAGTGAAGGGCTGCCAGTTGGACAGTGTGTAGAGTACCTTGGTTCTACAAATGTTCTACAGAGAACTTAAGGTGTTCCCAGCTATTTGTAACACAAATTTGTTTCAGAACTGAATTCGATTCACAAATATGCTATTTTTGATTTTCAAGTTCCTGGAATCGACATACGGTCATTGCCCGCTCCCTGAAACCAATGCTCTGCTTGTTTATGTGTGATTTTCCCAGAAAATCCTGGGTTATAAAGGAGAATCCTGATTCACATATTTATAAGCACATGTCCATAATAATGGACGTTAGGCCACACTGCCAACATAATAACGACTTCGATGAGTTTCGTCTAATTTTAAGGGCATTAATTAAAACGAAATGAAATTTACCCAGATTTTATCAAATTAATCAGTGATTTCCATCAAATGGACGCTTCATCGGAAATTCATTTGAAAACAGAATCCGACTCACAAATGACAAGCATTTCCATCAAAAATAAATCCACAAACCCACTCAAGTTCAAACGAAATATTACACTCCTCAAAGGATTATCCACAAAGTCCCATCATGTACTCCAATAATTGCCTTCATTCCCCCCTAAAAAAAGCACCTCATCAACTGAGACGGTTGTTAAGTTAAGCGCCACCAAGAAAACATGCCCACTAATCCACTGCTGGGAGTCATGTATTAAAATGCCATTCTAATAAGAGACGGCTTGTTTTCAAATTAGACAGCCTGTAAACAGCGATGAAATATAAGAAATACCTCAAAGCAGTCATTAGGTTTAAAAATAAATATCAAAAAAGAATATAAAACGTGCATGTTATTTTATAGCATCGACGCGGCCGTGAGCAATCTGAAATCTGCTCAAGCCGTAAGACCAAGTTCAAAAATGTCATATTCCACGTTTATAGCTGCCACATCCTCCTCCTCGCCCAAGATGAATGAAAACCAAAAAAAAAGAATGGTGTCTCTCCGTCTTTTCAGAGTTTGTCACCGTAAGCGAATGAAGGCACAAAAAAAGAGAACTCTCAAAAAGTACATTAGGTATATCCATTTTGTAACTTTTTAATGAGCATTTATCCCCAAGGCAACTAAGAAGTTATGTCTTCCTTTCTCCCAGACACACACGCGGATTCAACGCCCTCACGAGAGTAGGAGCGAACAGAAAAAAACAAACCAAATCACTGAAGGCAATAAATTAAGCACGTACTGTTGACAAGAACTTTCCTTAAAGCCCACCCGTACACTATGCAAGTCCTCTCATTAAACACGGCAGAGAATCCGAGAACGTTGCACACTCACCTTATTTTCACGGGTTTTTTTTTTTGCAAATCCACAGCTTGGGAAAAAACACTTAACTCAAAGAAGTCGCTACGAATTTTATGTATCTTCGAAGTTATTCCAGATTAATCCACGACAACGAATTCGCACTCACAGGGACACAAGATGCAACTAAGGCCGAACGAGGCTGCGGGTAGCAGCGCCTTCAAGGAATTTGGTTTTAATTGATTTTAATTCGCCAACGTCCACTTGTTAATCATCAATTAACTCAATTCGCGAAACAATTGCAGCGGGCTTCCAGCTGCTGAGAACAGCACTTGTCACTAATCCGGTTACGGACACTGTCGTCGCACTCGCTTGCTGCACAATATCCGCACCCACTCACCGAACAATAAGCAAAGTAGTAATTCCCGATTATGCACAAGGTTTTGGATGATCCGTTTCTCGGAGCACAAAAACACACGCAATTAACGCACTCGATCCCGCTGCACACTATTACCGGCCAAAAAAGAAAAAACACTAGAAATCCACAATAAACTGCAGGGGATGGGTAATCCGGTCAAATGGCTCCTAATTGGATATCAATCTGAATGTATTATAGAGAGACACGACGACGGCTGGCTGTGTGTTATCCCAGCGCGCACGGCAATGGGATTGTGTGGTGCAGTGTAAGTTGTAATCGACAACGTTTATCGTAACCGCCCGAATGGTTGATTGGGTTGAATGGGATAACCGCAGCAACTTATGAGATCGCACAACCGAATGAGGGAAAGCGTCCGCGTTGACTGAAGATTTTCGTTGGGAAAACCACTCGTTGATTCAGTGTGGAATGGCCACCGCATATTGAGCGCTGGGTGGAGTGTGCCTCTGCACGAAATGGGGATGACGGGAAAATGTGGAAGTTAACACGTCGCACGCAGGCTGATGTCGGTGCTGTAGCACACATTTTGTTGTATACACCAAGGGTGAGTTGTGGAACGCAAACGATGGAGGGGAAATTAGAAGAGATACGATCCACTGGTCATACGCGAAAAGTGTGGTGAATTGGGGGAGGTTACTCTTTGTGGATTATAGGGGAGATTTTCTTGCCATCCTTGTCCACCGCACTGTAAGGATTGAAGAGCGACAGAAACAGACTATAACGAGTCTTAAGAGAAAATCTATGAGGCATTGGTGAATGCGCCATTTGTACAATCTGCGGAAAATATTGGAACTAGGTACTTGGAAAATATAACACAAGACATGTTGCAGAAAAATTAGTGTTGATACTTGATGCGCAGTGTTACTTGGAAGATAGATGTTGCGGTCTGTCGGAAAGTGAATTTGAACTTAATATCACATTTTATAAAGATTTCTGTGCTTGGACTTAACATCAAGCGAATAAGATAAGGAAAAAATAATAGCACTAATAACTAACACTAAGAATGTTAAAAATTAAAAATTTAATATTACATAGGATAACCCTTATTTGATAAGAATGTAGGCATTCTGTGGGTCAAACTGTCCACAGCATGGTATACAAGGCTGCTTTTACTGTTTTTGTCTAAATTCCTTGTCTTTTTGTGTACATTTCTGCACATTTTTCTTTTTTATTCCACAGAGACCCAATTGGGTTGTGGACCGGTCTTTGTGGAGAGCACCTTAAAACATTGTTTTGGTTGTCTTCACATCACTGTTGCAATGCCTCGAATTAGTCTAAGTTAACATTTTTACTGACCATTCTTCAATTTTCCTTCAAAAAACCATCCCCTAGTTCTAATTGAGGCCAAGCCAGGATTTACGGCCAGGAAGGTCTTGCTGTGTGTCTGGTGGGATTGGCTGGTAATCTTGCACTATGAGTAGATCTCTCTACGGCAGAACTCTTAACTCGGACCTTAATTGGCAACAATTGGACCGACTGAAGGAATCCAGAGGGAAGAATAGACTTCCGTCAGGAAAATAGATAGCGATTCGCCAGAAGCTTAGGAAGCTCGTTTTAAAGGTTCTTAAGCATCCACGATCTTTGGTCCTGTTTGCGTTGATGGCGTTTGGAGGAGAAGGTTCAACCACGAACTATACGGGCTGTACAGCGGCATGCACCTAGTTAAGCGACACCGAACCATTGGGACAGCGCAACAGAGGACGTCCTCGCACTTGATGGCGCACACAAGTGGAAAAGGACCTCAACCAACTTGGTGTGCGCAACTGGAGGCAGCTGGCGAAAGATCGTGCTGGCTGGAGAGGCATGTTGGCGATACAGTCCGGGGTGAACCTGGGCCTCAACCAACATGGCTTTCAAGCCAGCACGATCCTTCGCTGGCAGCTGCGCACACAAAGTTGGTTGAGGTGTTTTCCCACTTGTGTGTGCCATCTCGTTCGAGAACGTCCTCTTTTGCGCTGTCCCAATGGCTCGGTATCGAAGACTCTTCGGGTCGGAGCAGTGATGCCCATTTGCTCTACTAGCCATCTTAAGCGTTGGGTTCGGACCGTGCATGCCGCTGTACAGCCCGTACAATTCGTGGTTGAACCTTCCAAACACCAGACGCCATCAACGCAAACAGCACCAAAGATCGCACGCAGAACTTTTCTCACAAAACAACCAAGATCTTTTTCATCCGCTTTCAACAGCTTTCATGTCTCTGCGCCATAGAGCAGGACTGGGATGATCAGAGAGATATATAAAGTCAGCTTGGTGTATCCAGAGACGGCTCTGTTACTCAATTGCCTCTTGAACCCAAAGAAGCCGCGATTGGCAAGAGTAATTTTGCGCTCGATCTGGGCACTGGTATCATTGTCCCTGTTCATCTTTACTGAAGTGTTCAGTGAGACAAGTTCACATTCTGCGCTCATTGTGAAATCGATCGACTTCATCATCATCCCTTATCATACACTGTGAACAATAGCAGCAGTGCTTTCTCCAGATTGGGCTTTTCGATGGTTGATCTTCGTCTTCAAGTATCGGTGACAAGACCAGTCGCTTCAAATTTACAGCAAAATTATGTGGAGCACAGAGAAGAGAATGCAGAGCCAAGAAAGTTAAGCAAGTTGTGCCAAAAATCGAAGTGGATTTACAAAAAGTGAAGCAGATGTAAAAAATATATAAAAACTAAATATTTATTTGAAAACTCCTCGCCTACTGCCGCAGGTGTCCTCACGTTTCCGCCAAATGGTCAAAAAATCTTCACCTACTACTGGCTGTGTTAATTTTCAAGGCATATGCGGGGTCGATCTATGGGCTACGGAAAGAGTGGGTCTATGGCGCTTTGGCTGCAGAAGAGGAGCTACAGAATGTGGTCGAATTTTGCGCGATTATATAAATATGTGTAATGCATCCTAAATATAATCAGAATAAACGAAGTAGAAATAAGTTGCTACGTAGCAAATGCTTGAAAATTGTTAATGAACTAGCTCTACAACCTATGAAGTAGATTCTCATCTCCACTGGAGCACAGTCAGCTCATAAAGCATTAAACGTACTTATGACAGAATCACTATCTTTACAATGTCAGCTCGTTCAATTATTGCGAAATGTTTAAGAATCCTTTAATCATCTAACCACACAAAGTCGAGAATACTGCTAGTTAACCACAAAGTCAACTCAACCAGTATGCACATTGCCCAGCTCGCACTTGAAAACTGCTTGTCCAGGCTTGTGCAGCCCCAAAGAACACGGCCAATCCGTCAAGGTTTCGCCATCACTCAAATGAAACTCACTACCATTAATTAATTTTAATGAATTGGTAATCCGATTCGCCATTTACTCGCCGAACCAGCACAAACCCATTCAAATGCCGGTAAGAATTAATTAAGCATCATCAATGTCAGGCATCAATACAGCCATGCACGTGATTCTATGATATTCGATCATCAATTAGTGTACTGGATACAATGAGAAGAGGCTGCCGCATGCCACAAAGTACGTAACATCGAAATGCATTGTCCCATTTTAGTCCATTCCACGAAAACGCTTTCTGTGTGTCCTGAGTCCTCGCGTAGTACCCTAGTGCTGGGAAGTTTTTCCACTCAATCCTGTCATTTAATTGATGACAAAAGTCCCACGGTGAACGTTATGAAAAGCAAAACATCCACCCACTCGCACACACATTTGTACCCGGCCCACCACTCGCACAACATGTCAAGTCCTTCCTCTTCCGATTCAAACAGTCACGAGAGCAGAGAGAAATCCTCGCTTTTGAATATAATGTACGGGTAAGTAACCTCCTTCGGAGCATCGAACAGTAACATTGACTGGCGGGGGAGTGCGGCCAACGTGAAGCAGCAGCTCGAACTCCATATCCTGATATCCGATCCCCTTACCCGTAGCACCGCTTCGGTATCGTGTTTATCCTTTGCGTGCAATATTTTATTTGAATTCAAGTAAGTTGTAACAAGGATTGAAGAGAGGACGATGACTGTTGTGACACAGATGATTGTAGGCAACTGGGGTATCCTGCATTTCATTGCTCACGCTGGCGCGCCGCACCGCACCGCACCGCCCGCCTTGCCCACATGACACCCACTCGTGCAACAAGGATAATTGATTGAGTGAATATTAAAAAATATATTTCACGAGAGCGAAAGATGGATGCACGAGGAAGGACAATGGAGACGCCGCCATCGGAAGGGGGATGCAAAGAGGAAAAAAAATAAATTGTTGCTTTGTCCTTTCCACAGCACACCGACACGTCGACATGACCTTTGTGCTCTGCCACGTAACAACTGCACCCAATGCCACCCGCTGATGGCTGGTTGACTGAACGGAATATGTTGGGCTATTCAAATTTTATTTCTGCTCACCGCTTGGCTGCGGTCCCCCTTCGTGCCGAGGAGAAATGAACGAAGAAACAACAACAGGACAACACTTCTTTGTTGTTTGTAACGAAATGCAAAAGAATGACGCCCTCGGACCCGGTGCAGCGCTTGTGGCATTCGCTGATGGGGTGCGGACGGAGCGAGGAGCGAGGCAAAAACAAATGATGTTGGGTCAGGTCCAGGGCTTCTCTAGATTAATGAGGTTACAAAGGGTTCACAGGACGGAGGGATAATCGAATTTCGCATTAACTCGGAGGAAAACAAGCACGCCAGCGAGCGAGGTTTATTCTGTGGAGCGACTAGCGAGTGGTATGACGTTGTTTTTCATATTTTTCACGACTGCTTGCTGCATCCACTTTAGGGTGTGGAAGTCGTTATCCGTCCTGGAAAACTGGCGATGAACCCAACTGGAAGAAATTAAGCAGGCAATACTGTCATATTCTATCATGTTTTCTGCATACCGACTCGTTTGTGTGCTTGGCGAGGAGTTTACTCGGAATTGGGGAACGGGGTGGAAGTTTATGGACAAGGCTGGGTTAGGGGCAGTCCACAAGCTGATGTAGAACTTGAATGAATTCGTTCGCAATGAGGACTGACGTACGAGTCAGAGTCATCCGGGAATTTTGTTGGGGGCTTTGATATAAAGAATGGGAATGGGCTCTGAAAAGGGAGATGTTTTGCTTCACAAATGCCATCATTTACTTACTTATGGTGGCGCTACAGTCCGGAGTGGACCTGGACCTCAACAAGCGTCTCCAGCCAGCTCGATCTTTAGCTAGCTGCCTCCAGTTTCGCACGCATAGTTGGTTGAGGTCCCTTTCCACTTGCGTGTGCCACCTGAGTCGCGATCTTCCTCTACTGCGCCGTCCCTCGTGAGTGGATTCGAAGACTTTCCGGGTCGTAGCATTGGTTTCCATCCGCTTTACATGACCCAACCACCTCAATCGTTGGATTTTCACTCTTCTGGCTAAGTCGATGTCGCTGAACAGGCCGTATAGTTCGTCGGTATATCTCCTCCTCCACTCACCATCTATGCAGACGGGACCGAAAAGCACACGAAGAATTTTCCTCTCGAAGCAACGAAGAGCAGCTTCATCCGCTTTTGACAAAGTCCATGCCTTCGGGCCATAGAGCAGGAATGGGACGATTAAGAATGCCATCATTCGAGTGCGTTTCAATTCAATGGATCTTTGGATAGTCTTGAATGAAAGAAGCTGCACCGGGTTGTGTGTGGCGCATTTATAGATTTTGTTCTGACAATTGAGCTCTTACTCTGGGTTAAACAAGAAATGGTGGCAATGTTAGCTTGTCCAACGCTTCGGACATTAAGAACCTTGAAGCAGTCGCCGGCATCGATCGCAATCTCGGTGACGGTTTATCATGAGAACGCCAGGCAAGTCAAAGTCTCCTAGTCGGAGTTCATCATCGGATGTGGAGCCTACATTTTTTGATCGCTCTAGCCAAAATGCCCTCCTAAGCTAACTTAGCGTTGAAGTCTAAGGGAGTAGGGACTTTGATCATACATTCCTTCTAGAATCTTATAGAAGCCATAATTTTTGTGCCTCCGACCGAAAATCAGGCATGAGTTGCCGATTTTAGCCGAATTTTGAACATCTTGCTTGGAACTGGAGAAGCGCCTGTTTCAGTTATCAACTACAAGACCCACAGATATAAAGGTGAATGTAAGGATTACATTCAAGTTGCTTGTAAGTTGTTAGGGTCTTTACATTTCATATCCATATTCGAACTCCATTCGAATGTCTCAACCAGAGTGACTACAAGTTCGGCATTGTAGAAACAGCCGTTAGCTATGAATAGTCTCTCTGTTTTTGACATAACCTTTACGAAAGTAAGAAGGCCATTGCTGTGGCAAGGGTGTTGTTTTTTATCAGCCAACTGGACTCCAGAGTGAAGATTGTCCATCTGGCCACGATTGTTCCCAGTGCTTGAATGTACGTAATTCCCAGATGAAGAAGAGTCGTTTTTGCCTTCAGACCTCTCTCCTGCTGTACGACACATCCGAGTCTAAGTACATGGATTTCTATCCCAATGAGGTCCTGTAAAACGAACAGGATAGTCAATTTTATAATTAAGCTGATTGGAAGGCATATTGCTCGAGTTATGACTTCAACAGTCTGATCTTTAGCTCTTACTAACTTAAATCGGTCTTAGCTCGAGACACGACAGGGTCCGCCAAAGAACGGCTCCTTTACTAGTGATTACACTAAAACTAGTAGGTTTGTTAGTTTGTAGCCGACAATGCTTTTGTGTCGTCTAATAAATATACATATATCTTCGATCAGGGATTTACTGGGAGTCTAAACATCGAAAGCCGGAGGGTCCGCTGCGAATTTTCACAGATGGATCGAAGATGGACGCAGGTGTAGGGGCTGGCGTCTTTTCCAAAAATCTGAACATCCAACTATCTCTTCGACTATAGAACCATTGTAACGTCCTCCAGATCGAAACCCTAGAGATCAAGGACAATTGATCCTCGTTAAAAGCAATGTGGTATCAAGAACAGGTATCGTCATCGGTTCCGACAGCCACACGGCATACAATTTCTTAGCTCAGTCACCTTCAACCCAAAGGCTTCCCGTAATGGATAGAATCGCTAGAATGGGAACAAACTTTGTACCCTTCCCGAATGGCCAACGACCATTCGCAAATATCGCTAATGTAAGCATCTACTGATGATGGACACACTTGCTGAGGCAAATCGTTGATAATTAACTTGCACTGTATGTCTCGTAACAAATTAACTCCGGCATATACTGGCGGGTCCAGCCTATGCTGGACCGAAAGCGATCACTTAACCCGTTCAATATAAGCAGGCCTAAGAACAGATGGAAAAATCTCCCTGTCTAGTGACTCAAAAATTAGTGCTTCTGTGTCTTTTGTCTTTTGTGACCAATTTGAAAAATCATTGACACTCGACAACTGCAATGTCTTCCAAGATGAAGTGGGAGCGATACACGAAGCCACACTCGTGCTAGGAGAACGCGATATAACTTACGAAACAATCTCTATTTTCTCCGACAGACAAGCGGTAATAAAAATCATAACATCGGACATCTTGACTTCGAAACTTGTCAGATTATGCAGACAAACCAATATGCTTGACGAACACGGCGACTCTGTGCTAGGTACTTGGCCATTTTGGCAGTCAAGGCAACAAAAAACAATTATGGATCCAAGCTTGCAGGATCCCCGGGAATCCCTTACGTCGTTTAGCTCTTTAAGGAGAAAACTGGAAGACGAAGGCTTAGATAGAGTAAAAGCTCGATGGCTCAGTCTGGAAACTGGAGCAATAGCGAGAGCCCTATGCCGGACGCTAACTGAAAAAAAAACGAGATCACTGGTCAGTTTTAGTCTCCATAAGCTGCGAACACTTATTGGGGTCCTCACCGGACACTGTGCCATGGGCTTGCATACATCGCGACTGTACATACCACACAACAACTTTTGCAGGAGTTGCGGAGATGAGGAAGAAATAGAATCCATCCAACATGTGTACTGCGACTGCCCAGCCCTAGCAAAGAGACGGAAGAAGTACTTGGACAAACACTACTTTGCAGAGCTGTACGGTGCAGAGCTGGAAAACCTCCTAAGCTTTTCAGAGGCAGTAGGATGGTTGCAGTAGTACGAAGGTCTCATGGGAGTAGTATACACAAAATTATGGACAAAAGGGCACCCAATTACGTACTTACCTGGCTAATCCTAGAACCTTCACATGGTTATATAAGGGGATTGCATCATTCATATCCCTACGCCTCTAGGACTTCAGCAAGATCTGTAGAGACGAGGATGAGGAAGACTTCATTGGACACTTTTTATGCAACTCTAGTGCTCTCTCATTCCGTAGGCTCAGACTTCTGGAAGCCTATCACTAAAATAGCCTGGCGATCATTGTGTCCGCTTCATCAAAAGCAGATTTGCGACTAGGCACAGAAATCCTAGTGGTAGCACTATGGGCGTATGCTGGCCTAAGTGTGGCTTCTGTCCTCTCGCACAGCTGTCATCCACTTCGGCCTAACCTAAGCCGGTTTTAAGTAATTTTGTCTCGCATATGAAGAAAATGAATACAAATTACAAGAAAAACCAAAGGGACTACCCAAATGGTCTCCGCTTATTAGTCATAAGCCACCTTTATAATTAATTTGTTGCAAGATTAGTCTTTGGTTCCAAGACCTCCCCTTAAATCAGTCTTTAAACACTGAGGAAAGGGCATATTTCCGAACAATTAACAATACGTTCTTGTAATGAAAACGCTTTAGAAGCCCTGCTCTCCGGGCCGACAGGCACAGCTCTAAGCCCACAATCATCTACCAAACTCCAATAGTTCGCTCCCTCACCCCCCTCTTGACTATTTCTCATTGGCATGTCTTCCGAAGTAATTTCGCAAATGAACTTAATTAATAGATGTGCATCCTAAATAAATTAGAATCCTTCGGCAATTCTATTTAAGAACCAACACGGGATTAACACCATTTAAATGGGAATTCATTCGTTATAATGTCAGACATTGCACACACTTGTGTACATACGGTCGCGCCCGCACACAGATAGCAGATAGATAGATACTTTCCCAGGATGTACACTCCACTCCTACTACACATCACTTATATTTCATGAGAAGGTGAAAACTCATTAGAGCTAGTCCCTCCTCCCCCTTCCTGGAACTCCTGACCAAAATTGAAGCAGAACCCAGTTGCTCCATTGCCTTGTGCCATGTGTGTGTTCGTCTCTGACTTGGTGTAACTCTGTTAACGATTCTTGTTCTACGGTAGTTTATTTTACTCTTAACCTCTTCTGCTGTCTGAGGATTTTAATTTAGTGGAAGATTGTGGAAGGTTTATGCAGACATTTCGCCCGCAGTTAGTTGATTATTGGTTTGAGAAATTCAAATAAATCTTTGCTCCCTTATTACGGGTGGGCTGGTTGGGCTTGGGGGTACTGTCCTTCTTCTTGTTCGCTCTGATACTCATTTATCGGCGATATAATTAAGCCAGCCAGTGGGTACCTGCCTAGTTGCAGAGTAAAGTTGGACAGACTAATTGCAATAGAAAATGTTGCAGCATCTTAGGCGCAGATCTGGTGAACTGTCATGGCGGATAAGTAGTATTAGGGCAATTATCGACTTACAGTCAATCACAAAAGTAAGTAGGTAGCATAAGGTTGCTGTGTTCTTAAAAAAAAAAACACATTAAACTCTAAACAAATTTTAAGTTATTGTGTTGCTGCCGCTTATTGTGTTGTGTTAGCTGTATTTCACACAAAAAATGACGATATCACAAAAGCTACAGGCATAGTCAAGACTGATATGCTTTTGTTGCAGGATATTCTTGAGATTGTTGAAATAATCAAACCCATTTATTAATCGCCCACGTTCCCTCTAAGTGGTTTAAATGCGTGCTTACTTATTTTTGCGATATGACAGGCGTGTTTTTTTACTGGTCAGTACTCAGCATAGTAAGATTTTACCGGGAAGCTACTTAGTAAAACTTCACTGTCATCACTAGGACGCGTTGAACAATCTCATTCATAGATGGCGCCAGAGGTAACTATTTATTTATTAAAAGTTGGTATTACTCGATTATTTGACACTTGTAAGTGTTTACTTGTTGATGTTACATTTGCAAAAACTCAATGCTGCCTACTTACTTTTATGAGTGACTGTATACTACCAAATTCATTGGTCTTGTTGACTAAAGAAAAATTCCAATACGAAACGACATTTACGTAAATGGAGAGTGATCCATTGCGCTTTCACTTAATTAGCAAAAGTAAACGAACTAAACGAAACTGAACGAAGTGGTCATTACCATCGCAATGGATCACTTTTCTGAACTATGTCGATTGCTCAATTTTACTTCTGTCTACGCCTATGGTTGGTCTTTAAATCTCACTATCTGCTAGTGCCTTAGTTCATTAAGGTTGGTCTTTAACGCGGTAACTACCAATCGATTTGTCTGCAAGATCTCTCCACATCACATGTACAAACTCAAACTGCCTTCAGTGCATCGTTGAGCATGCAGAACCACAAGAATTTCCTTCAAGACATAGCGCAGTGCAAACGAGATGTCACGCATACTAGGCACGAGGCGACACGGTCATACCACGAATCGGCAACCGCCATGGCTCATTGTGCTGCTAGCCCCGTTCGTTCGTAATAATGCAATTATGCACTCCCGGGAGATTAAAATGTGATAAATAATGCCAAAGGACTTCGGTGTTAAGGCGTGTTTAGGCGGTGGGTGGAATGCGGTTGCAGCGGTTTCGTTTAATATTACCACCCCACATCTCACATGCTCACTGATAATAATCTGTTAAGCACCTCAATAACCGATGTTTGCATGTAAGTCCAAAGAGAAATGCTAACGGAAACGGACCTCATACCCTTGTGCTCGTACGTACACCACCCTCCCAGGGGAGCACTAGTGGTTAACCGTCACTTCACCTGGAAGGAATTTTCTCAATTAACCCGATCCCTGCTATGAATGTTGTATTAGCCGAGGACCATACCTAGCTGCCATCCACCGCTATGCCACCCACCATGACCACCACTGTGATAACGGCATTGAAATTCAATAAAGAAAACGTATCCAGCTGTCCACTGAGTGCAGGGTGCGGTGGGGGTTGAATGGCTTCAACCAGGTAACCGCACCCTGTTGATGGAGGTGCATTACACTTAAATATGTTTGCTGACGTGTGTGCTATGCATATGCAAATGCTATTTTGCCTTCCCTCGACCACATCATGAGTTAATCAATGAGGACGTCAGCGCCCATTGTTTTCATCATCACCCGCATTTGTTGCTGTTGCATGGGCTAAGAATGTGTTATGAGAAATGAGAGTGTTGGTGAAAGGATTCGATGAAACTTTTCGTGGACGGAATACATCCTTTTACTTGTTCAATCGCCGAACACTGTTCATTGCAAAAGAAGTAGTCAGTTCTGTTTTTATTTCGCTGACTGCGACCAGATCGACCCATCAGGTGGACAGAGGTCGTTATCTACTTGTGTACCGCTTTTTAGGGGGATGGTCCTATATGGCTTTGGTCTATTGACTCAGAGTCAAAGACAATTCGAGCTTAACCCAAGTTTCATGTTCGGACGTAAAACTTTGGTTGTGCAGCAAACTTCGTGGTTGAATCTTCTAGTCTAGATGTCGCTATCATTTCTTGCTGATTTATGATCCAAGAAGTGAAATAAAAAAAAATAGATCTCGATGTCAATTGTACCCAAGTGACAGAGAAAAGTTGCATTTTGTCATATCAAGATGCAACGTTCAGCTTCATATCATGTTAACAAATTCGTCAATTCGCCTGGACCTAAAACTGCTGCCCCAGATTAAGACTATATGCCCACTGCCTACGAACAGCACCTACGTGTGAGACTCTCCGGTATTCCGACGGTAAAAACAAACCAGAACGAAGATGTGGTTGCGTTGCCGCTCGTCTATCAAAGAAGGCTACCTATTAACGCCGGCAAGAAACCCGTGGTATGATGGCGAGTGTTAGCAGAAAAAACTTGCAACTGATAAGGGATAACAAAAAGCTCTATAACAGAAAAAGACAGCAGAGCAAGAGGTGTAGCGGGCGAAAATATGGAAAACGCTTATACGCCTGAAGAAAAGATCTCTCGTAATCTCCCAGGTCAAGGATATCGAGAACCCTTTAAACATGACAAAAAAACGAGCTTTTTATAAAGGGCCCGTACTATAACGACTCATCTCCAGTCCATGAAGTAGTCCTCGCACTTAGATGGCTTACTATCAGAGCTATTCAAGGCTGGAGACCATTCGCCGAGTTAAGGGAGACGAAATCATGCCCGACTGGTTCTTTATGCCCGATCCACAAGAAAGGCGATCCTATCTTTTGCAAAAAGAGATATTCCTGCTCAACGTCACAGCATACTGTATGGATTTTGTACCACGCTAATCGGTACGTAAAAGCGCGGCTGCCGGGCCGGAAAATCGACTATAGACAAATCTTCACACTAAGGTAAAACCTGGAGAGGATCAGCGAGTTTCAAACCGATATTCGACCTTAAAACGAACTGTTCGAAGCTATTGTCAAATTTGGGATCCTTGGAAAAAATTAATCCGTGTCCTAACACAAAGGCGATGCACCGTACTACTCGGCTTGAGGACCTCTGAGCCGTTTGAAATCTGCACCGGATTTCAGCATTCGATTCGTTGTTTTGTGATTGCTTCAACTTGGTACTGGAGAAGATAGTGCGGCGGGATGCTTTAAGCACGGAAGGCAATATCTTCTACTCGTCAGTTCACTTGCAGCGCAGATGACACTAACATCACCGCGCGGTCCCAACGTGCCGGCGCAAGTTTTCGCGGCAACTGGAGAACAGGCGAGTTTAGCTGGCCTCATGGTCAACGAGGACAAGACAACATATATGCTGTCGAGCATTAAACGATCCACCGTACACAACCTAGGCCAAACCATAACAATCGACAACTACAATTTCGAGGGCAAACGTGCACTCTACGAATGACATCTTAGTGGAGATCCAACGTAGAATCACAGTTAGCAACAACAACTTCTAAGGTCGAATAACTCCAACATTTTTAAAGCACTCTATCAGGATGCCAACAAGGAATATAAGCGCATTTGTTATATAAAAAAAAGTAGCATTTGAACAACAAAACATTGAGATCATAAACACCTCAAAATCTTCTGCTTAGTTCTGGAAAGCTGTCAAATACCTAAATGGATACACGTCTAACATCTCTGTAACTCTTTAAGCCCAGCAACTCAGGACCCATTCTGACAAGCTTCTTAATGCACCATTAATCTCGCCACTATACCAATGTGCAGCCCCTCTGCTCTTAGACGAAAAATTAGACTCTGGAAGAAGTCAATGAAGTAATAAGCAAATCGAAATCAAATAAAGCACCTGGTATTGATCGCATTCCGTTTGAGTTCTATAAAAATTGCACATACGATTTTATGAATTCTCTCACAATCGAGTTTAACAGAATATTTGACTCTGCTAGCATCCCCGATGTGTGCAGGCAAGCAATCATTTTCCCTCTACACAAAAAAGGCGACTACGGGGACCCGAATAACTACAGAGGAATCACATTTTTAAACACTTCAGCCAAGCTGTTTGCTTTATTAATTTACAAAAGATTGTATGAATGGGTTCAAGAACACAACATCCTTAAGGAATTCCAAGCTGTTTTTAGGAAAGATTATTCTACAATCGACCAGATATTCAGCTTAACAAACATTGCTGGAAAATATAAGAGCAAGAAAAAAAAGCTGTACGCCTTCTTTGTTGATTTTCGAGCAGCGTTTGATTCAATACCACGTGAAGCACTCTTTTACAAGCTTTCCAAAATCGGTGTATCAAGCAAAGTTATTCGAATCCTGAGAGCCTTGTATGAGAATAATATTGCACATGTATGGAATGGAGACATAATTTCTGAAGATTTTGAAATTACAATGGGGGTTAAACAAGGCTGTATTCTTAGCGCACTGCTTTTTATATTATACATCAATGATATAACAGATGATGTCAAAGGTGGTATAAGATTCAATGATGTATTAATTCCGGAACTGATGTATGCCGATGATATCGTCTTTCTGTGCGACACTATACAAGGCATGCAATTAATGGTAAACAGGATTAATGCTTTTTGTAAAAGTTGGAATCTCACCATAAATCTTGGTAAATCAAAAATGATGATATTCAGAAATGCAGGAGGCCGCATCTCACATTTGGAAAAGTGGAAGTTAGACGGGGAAGAGATTGAAGTAGTATCCAGATACAAACACCTAGGTATCCTAATATCGTCCTCTTTAAATTTTAAACCACACTTTGAAGAAAAATTAGCTGTTGCTAAACGAGCTATCTCTTCTATTTGGGAACGTTGCTTCAAAAATAAATATGTATCACAAAGTGCAAAACAAACTTTATTCCACCCAACCGCAGCGTCGATAATGCTCTACGGAGCTCAGGCATGGGGTTACAAATCCTACGATGCCGTGGAAAAATTTCTTCGGTACTTTTTGAAGAAGATATTCTGGTTACCAAAAAATACCCCGAACTATATGCTACATCTTCAAACGGGAACTCCTCCTTTGTTATTGTACACGCGGAAAATACGCCTTTTGCAGATTACCAAATGTAGTTTTAAGAAGTATAATAAGAACAAACGGATGCCTTTGCGAAGAATGGAAGAAAACAGCTTCTGAATGCGGACTAAACCTGTCTATTCAGGAGAATGAGCACCCTCATCTTTTAAGAGAGAAATTTAACTCGATTTTAGAGAATTTTGGTAGACATTCACATGACCAATATGTCGAAGAAGCTGAATCATCACTGTTTAGAAATTATAACACAAACTAAACCA
The DNA here is from genome assembly GCA_916610145.1 of Eristalis arbustorum. Taxonomy (NCBI): domain Eukaryota; kingdom Metazoa; phylum Arthropoda; class Insecta; order Diptera; family Syrphidae; genus Eristalis; species Eristalis arbustorum. Next base: position 42,328,600 of record OU744316.1, read on the forward strand.
TTTTCTAAATGAAAAACCATACTTTCTTGACAGTCACACAGCTGACAAAATAAGCACCATTTTCAAATTGAGAGGGGAACTCGTTCAGTTAAACTTTATACCTCATAGACCAGATTTACCAATACTCTGTGACCTATGCAATATGAAGAAGAGAGAAGACATTTTACACTTTCTTGGAGTTTGTCCGATTCTTAAAGAATTTCGAATTTCAATTTTCGGAAAACATAATTTAGACGAAGATGAAGTAATTAGCATATTAAATGGAGAGAAATAATGGAAGGCTTTATATGACTACTCAGTAGCAGCACTTTGTTATAGAAAGCGTATCATAGATGGAGATTTTTAATGTAAAACTTATGTATATATTTTGTCAACCTGGTAGACGGCCATATGCGAAACCATAAATGATTTAGGTTAATATTTAAATTGTAAAACATTTATTGAAAATAAAAGTCAACTTAACTAACTAACTAACTAACAGTTAGCAACCGATGTTACTTCGGAATTTCGAAACAACTGGGGTTAAAACTTCTAACACGAAGGACAAGGATTATGTTCTAGAAATACCGAACCGAAGGCTGAACGCTAAGCGAAACTATAGAGCTGAGCGTCAAGACCTTTTGAAGAAACCATATACATCGGATATATGGTCCCATCTGCCAAGAAGACGATTGGATGAGAAGACATAATTACGAGCTGTACCAGGATGTAGATATAGCCCGGCAAGCAAAAATCTATCGACTACACTGGCTCGGCTACATCGAGCTAATGGATACTCCAGTAAAGAGGGTATTTGAGTCCGAGCCACCTGGTCTGAGGAATAAGACCCAGTCATTGTGGGCGAAAAACAACTTGGTCTTAATGACGGAAAGCAGCATGCCCACCTCAAGGGCAACAACTGCTCATGCAATACACTCCATGGGTCGCTGACCTCATACATAAGATATTCGGCCGAATCCGTTTTTGATACACTCCACCGTCAGCAAACGCAGCGTCCGTCTTGGCGATGCTTGATAATTCAAGCTGGAAACCGTGGTATATTTGTACAATACGATTTAATTATCCTTGAACTGGCGATCGTCTTGTGGAGCGAGCAGTTGTCCACAATTATTTTTAAGTCTGTTATCATATGATGGTATCGTTCACTGAAGTTAAGGCCTATAGACATAGAATCCGCTGCGTGCATTACGTCTAGAATCCAGAAAATACCTCGTGTGGATTGCAAAGAAGTGCCTAATAATACGTGTCTTGCATGTGAAACCCTTACAACTCCACACAGACGACTTCCTCTGTGGGAAAGACCCAAAAAAAGCTAACAATCCTCACCCGTCGTAATGCATTCCACTTGGGATCGCATTTGCTGTAGAGAGACACCTCTCACCTACCTCAGAGAGGCTCGATATGTACATTTTCTTACAGATTGACAGATGTTTTCGGACCTGCTTTCAAAATCATAAATCAATCACACATCGATGTCAGCCTCTAGCCTTCCCTAATCCTTAGCAATGTTATCTTCTACCTCACCACAACGCGCAGCAGCATTGTTTCAACCACGTCGCGAGTCAATTTAATCTCCCTCTTTAAGCCTTTATTGCGCCCATTTCCCTGCTGTAACTGCACTTTATCAAGAGTTTCCAGATCTGTGGGTGTTTTCTTTTGTCCCATTCTGTTGTCAAATTCCAGCACGAGAAGCATGAATAATTTCCAACAACGTAATAGGTGCTGTAGCCTGCAGTAAGTGAGATTTCTCATGAGATTAACTTTCGTTTTTGAAACAAAGCCAGCTAGCACTGCCTCGCAAAACCAGCCAAGAATGCCAGAGGACCGCCTAATTAGTGGTTTCAGCTTAGCCAATCCCATCCCCACTCAGTACCCTCACACTGTCACCGTATTTGGTTTGTTAAACACAAATAAAAGGTGCAATGTGAATGCATTAATAACGCTCAGGCATGCAAGCATGTGCACCGACCTGTGTGCGCAAAATAAAGGATATGTGACTGTGCCAACCGGCCAGCAGTCCAGCAGTCCAGTCGCTCAGTCGTCCAGCTGTCCAGCACGCCATGGGCCAACCTCCGTTTTGACTCACAGAAGCGTTTCTCGATTCATGCTCGGCCGTCCTCAAACGGTTGCACACGACGGAGGTGAACAAACGGCGGGCGCGAGAACAAAAACGACCCACACGGCACTTGGGCTCACAGTTCAAACTCCTCCGTACTCGGGTACGTCAAAGTGGGTCTATTGACTGACAATGACGCCAGGACCCGTGATGACGATGTCGTTCAGTGTGCTCGTTGGTGGCGCATACTTGGTCCGGACTGTGATGACGGCCGACAAGCAGGCAACCAACCGAGCAGCCAAGCGAAAGCCCAGCTATGATGGAGCTGCTTGAGTAAATATGTTAAATGTTCATAAGTTGCGATTTTATTTATGAGCAAGGGGCACGTGATAGCGCATGCTAGGCACGTGCATACGGCTCCATTCTCCGTTCTCCATTCGCCGAGAGGACGACGCGGACCGGCCTGTGTGGCTGCAAAATCTCCCGGGTGTGGGCCAACGTAGTTTGTTGCACACAAAGAGTCACGTTCTGCTCAGGTGGAATGTAATTTAATTTACAAACAACTCAAATTGCAATTTTAAAAATTAAAAGTTGTTCTCGGTTGACGCTTAGCTATCGTATGTTTGTTGTTTGACTGCGAACAGCTGAGGGAGTTGCCTGAGCTGTGTACATAAGTACGTATGACCAACTGCTGCGCCCGGGGACATTTGGCAGGAGTTTTGCACTTGAAATGGCGCTCGCCTGTTTGACTTCTGTCGACGATATTGTTACACAAAGCCATGTGGGTAAATATGCCTGCATCTGCATGTGGGTGTGTGTGTTCAAATACAAGTGCAGGTAATTAGTTTTAACTTGTCTGCGATCTGCATTCGGAGGTTTGAGTGTCGCGAGAGTGTTGAAAGGGCGCGTCTGAATGCAGGGAAGTCAGACTTCATAGGTGTGGCGACTTGTAGTTTGAGGTTACGAGACACGATTGTGGTTTTTTTTTCTGGTAAAATCTGTGGGAATGGGTGTGGACCTTTCTAGAGGGATGCTCATGACCCTAGTGATTCCATAAAACTATGTGCACACTTATCACAGGAGAGATGAGACCAAAGCCGAGATCCACCCCGAACATTGTTCGGTATTTCCGTCCTCTGTTGCGCTGTCCCAATGGCTCGTCGAAGACTCTTCGGGCCGGAGCTGTGGTGTCCATCCGCTCTACATGACCTAGCCATCTTAAGCGTTGGATCCGAAGACGCTTAACTAGGTGCATGCCGCTGTACAGCCCGTATAGTTCGTGGTTGAACCTTCTCCTCCAAACGCCATCAACGCAAACAGGACCAAAGATCGTACGCAGAACTTTTCTCTCAAAACAACCAAGAGCTTCTTCATCCGCTTTCAATAGCGTCCATGTCTCTGCGCCATAGAGCAGGACTGGGGTGATCAGGGTTTTATACAAGCTCAATTTGGTGTTTCGAGAGATGGCTCTGTTACTCAATTGCCTCTTGAGCCCAAAGAAACAGCGATTGGCAAGAGTAATTCTGCGCTTGATCTCGGTACTGGTGTTGTTGTCCCTATTTACTCCGGAGCCTAGGTAGACGAAGTCCTTGACTACCTCAAAGATTCTGCTGCCCAATATGACGCTCTGTCCGAGACGTCGATGTTGTGCGTCCTTCCGTGATGACAGCATGTACTTTGTTTTGCCCTGGTTTACCGCTAGACCCATTTTAGCCGATTCCGCTTCAATACTAGCAAACGCCTCATTGACGGCTCGCTGTGTTCGTCCAATCACGTCAATGTCGTCCGCGTAAGCAAGCAGTTGAACGGACTTTTGGAAGATCGTGCCTCGGGTTTTTACGTTCGAGTTTCGCACAATCTTCTCAAGTATGATGTTAAAGAAGTCACATGACAGCGTGTCGCCTTGCCTAAAACCTTTTTTGACATTGAAGGTCTCGGTGAGTTCGTTACCGACCTTGATGGAGCAGCGAGAGTTCTCCATCGTCATCCTGCACAACCTGACGAGTTTGGCAGGAATGTCAAAACTAGACATGGCGCTGTATAGCTCGTCTCTATGCACGCTGTCATATGCGGCCTTGAAATCGACAAATAGGTGGTGGGTGTCGATCTGCATCTCTTGAGTCTTTTCCAGGATCTGCCGTAATGTGAAAATTTGATCGATAGTGGACTTTCCTGGCCTGAAACCGCACTGATAAGGACCTATCAGGTTGTTGACAAAGGGTTTCAGGCGTTCACACAGAACGGCAGAGAGTATCTTATAAGCGATGCTAAGGAGGCTGATCCCTCTATAGTTGGCGCAGTCAAAGGGGTCTCCCTTCTTGTGGCAAAGATCTAGTCATACACATATCCTGCTTTAGAAATATACGCGAATGGCTCTAAGGCGAATGGAAATGCAGGACTATTGTGGCCCTCTTCTTACTGGATCACTGTAGCTTAGTTCAAGTACACCGAATAACCAACGGCCCGATTAAAAGCCAACAGCCGCGTTGTGTCAGTGATTCATATAGGCAGGGAATCTATCACCAAGATATGGACAATCTTCTTCTTTCTTAGGCAGGCACTACGGTCAGGCTGAATATGGGCCTTAGCCAATATGCATCTGAATTCAACAGAAGTCTTGTGTTAGTCGATTCCAGCTACGCACGTTCAGCTGATTGAGACCCTTTACCAGCAGTACACTGAATATCCAACGACCCGACTCAAGTTTAGCAAGAGTGTTTAATCGGCATTTATCACGGACATCGATGCAGCAATAACCGATCAGCAATCTTAGGTTTTTATTGTTTATGTCAGCAAGTTAGCACTTAGGTGTGATATACATAAAAACGATTAGTATACTTTTGGAGGTGTTAAGATAAACATCGATTCAATTAAAATGTTGCTTGATTTTTTTTCCAACGAGTCTCCTTTTGTCGTGAGCTACAGAAGGCGTAGTCTTCCTTTCCGATGTGGAGCATTACTGTCCATTCGTTCTGCTTGATCTAGCTGTTCTTGTCTAGAGCTCTTGATACCTGGGTACCCGAAACATTTCCCGTATAACCGGGTACCCGCACTTTCGGGTATTGCCCGGGAATCTCAATTTTGGGTACCCGTTAGTAATTAAACTTTGGGTAACATGTATTTTTCGGTTCCAAGCAATGTGTCTTAGAAGTGTTAGAAGATGATAACATAACACAATAAAACATCGATTAACGTATTTTATATTCTATTTGGTTGTTCGTTGTAGCAACCATTATTGATTTCTTATCAAAAATGTCAACAAACTTATGTTATGGCAACAGGCAAGACCGCTTGGGTGTTACAATGTTCCCAGCGCTTAAAAAGCAGCGTTCTGATGCTACCGATGTCGCTGGTATGCACAAATACTGCTTGGCCCACACAGCTAGATTTGGGTATTTTATTAAATTGTTCCATCATTTGATTCAGCTGTGGTTCGCCCATTTACATGTCAAATTCGCAGACCGTGTCCCCATCTGATTTGGCTTCTACCAAGAAATCCAAGGTGGTTTTTTTTGTTGAAACGTCTGCATTACTGCTTTCGTTGTATGCTGTGTTTTCGATTATTTCTAGTTTAAGGGCCACTGCTGAGGATGTCACATTTCTATAAGCCAAAACGGCAATGATAGCAGCTAAGGTTCGACCTTAAGCCAGATTATTCTCCTCCAGGCGAGGATTTTTCCTTTCAAGATTTTTTATTCAAAATAGAATAGAAAAACAAACCAGTCTCGCACCCAAGTTAAGCCAATTTCTGTACAATCATTAGCTCACATCACCGTGTTGGCTTGGCATCGACTGTCCAGCAATCTTACCAGTGACTATATTCTACTGTGCTTTTAAACGACTACACCAGCTTCCAGGGGATTCCATTCCATTCCTTTAAATTAGGAATGTTCATCTCCTTAACGAAAAACGTGCCTTCTCCTGAGCCTTAGGGCCACTTACTAAGCAGCTTCCCTCAAGCTGTTCACGAACGCTTCACTGACATGACGTTGTGTCCATCCGGTAATGCCAATGTCTTCTTGGCTTGTGAACAGCTGTACAGATTTGTGGAAAATAGGTCTGCACGATCGTCTGGAGAATGATGTTACAAGAATCACAAGACAGTGCGTCGCCTTGTCTAAATTGACTGCGCTTTCTAGACAAACTTTAGACTCATCTATTCTACATCTTAAAGGCGTATCCGTCTATCTCGTAGTCCTTACAAAGATATCGGCAAAACCCAACGATAGCCTTTACTGAATCTTTGGGCAGAAGCATATGAAAGCCCCATGAAGTTGTTAGAAAGGCTGCAACTTGTAACATTAAAAAGAAGACTGACAAAATATGGTTTCCTTGACTGGCGACTGCTCCTGACAGCCGCGGTTTGATGAAACTTTTTCTTGTTATTTTCTTTCTTTTCTGCCTCACGCCAGTTCATATAAAAGTCAATTGGTTGCGTCTCCTTGTGCCTTGTGCCTTGTGCCTTGTGCCTTGTGCCTTGTGCCTTGTGCCTTGTGCCTTGTGCCTTGTGCCTTGTGCCTTGTGCCTTGTGCCTTGTGCCTTGTGCCTTGTGCCTTGTGCCTTGTGCCTTGTGCCTTGTGCCTTGTGCCTTGTGCCTTGTGCCTTGTGCCTTGTGCCTTGTGCCTTGTGCCTTGTGCCTTGTGCCTTGTGCCTTGTGCCTTGTGCCTTGTGCCTTGTGCCTTGTGCCTTGTGCCTTGTGCCTTGTGCCTTGTGCCTTGTGCCTTGTGCCTTGTGCCTTGTGCCTTGTGCCTTGTGCCTTGTGCCTTGTGCCTTGTGCCTTGTGCCTTGTGCCTTGTGCCTTGTGCCTTGTGCCTTGTGCCTTGTGCCTTGTGCCTTGTGCCTTGTGCCTTGTGCCTTGTGCCTTGTGCCTTGTGCCTTGTGCCTTGTGCCTTGTGCCTTGTGCCTTGTGCCTTGTGCCTTGTGCCTTGTGCCTTGTGCCTTGTGCCTTGTGCCTTGTGCCTTGTGCCTTGTGCCTTGTGCCTTGTGCCTTGTGCCTTGTGCCTTGTGCCTTGTGCCTTGTGCCTTGTGCCTTGTGCCTTGTGCCTTGTGCCTTGTGCCTTGTGCCTTGTGCCTTGTGCCTTGTGCCTTGTGCCTTGTGCCTTGTGCCTTGTGCCTTGTGCCTTGTGCCTTGCCTTGCCTTGTGCCTTGTGCCTTGCCTTGCCTTGTGCCTTGTGCCTTGTGCCTTGTGCCTTGTGCCTTGTGCCTTGTGCCTTGTGCCTTGTGCCTTGTGCCTTGTGCCTTTTGCCTTGGTACCAGCAGGTCTTGATGTAGTTCTGGTAATGATTGTATATCAGCCATCAGCGACATCAGAAAATACGAGAATGTAAAGAATTACTTTCCTCCGTAAGCCATTCGTAGACACCACAAGGTAGACACCGTCTTGTAGCTCTTTAAAAATACATACACGTGTTGTTCCCCCCATCGATGGGCATTATCGACAATATGTTCCCTTGAGTTTAAAATAAAAGCTTACATTAAAAAAATCGTAGCCACATTTGTAATGTGTCCTTTGACTCACACAAGGCCATCTGTTGAAAGCTAATAAATTTACGGCTAACAACTGTCTGAAAACACAATCGCCAGACGGCCGAGTTGAGCGCGATGTCACCCTATTGAATGTGACCGCAGAAATGACACAAAAAGGTCCCACATGAGCCCGATAATTTCGAGATCATTACACCCGCCACCCTCCTTCACACCAAGGACCACAATGAAAATAACGTAACCAAAGTAAATTTATGAGTCGGCAAATATTGCCGCTCTCGGCTTGCCACCCCCGCCCCCCACAATGTGTTGCCCCCACACGAAGACATGGACCTATTCCTCGATGGTTGGCGGCGGGGGCGGGTGGAAATGGATGTGGAAAAACAAAGAGAAAAAAGAACAGCCCTTGGACCACTTTACAACGAGGGTGTTGACAACGGTAATAGCGACAGCATAAACAACCCCAGCAAGACGGAACGTGGAAGGAGCAAACGGAGGAGGCCAGAAAAGGCCATCGCAGTAGCAGCAGCCCCGGCCACAAAACCAAATATTGTCACAGTTTAAGGGCTTTTAACTGCATTTAACTTCAACCCCAGTGTTCCTGTCCTATTCTACTGGCTGTACACGCCGCACCGCACAGCACCGTCGTGTGAGCCGATGCCGATGCCGTTGGCGGGTGAGCGAACGAACACTATTACTCGTGTTCGTTTGTAGTGCTCGTCGATGCTTTTATGGTCTCACTCTTCCGCTTTTCGGCCTGTTAACGGCTTGGTTTATTTATTTTCCATATGCCAGTGGTGCCCCCTTTTTTGCATCTTAACCGCTCTCGCTCGTCGTCGACTGCGTACGACAAGGATGTGGGAGTACATTCGAATGGCCCACAGGAGCACAAGGGTTCTCTGAAACGTTTTAATGGCACGACTTGTAAAGACCACACACGCGGACGGAGCGGCGGGGGCAAAGTGGCATGAGCACATGTCGTGCTCGGGGGACGGGAGTGACATTTGACGTGAGCAATAAATTTGAAGTGATGTTGACGAGAGAGCTTATTACACTCGTAGCCGTCTAGCGACATGGTTTTTCGTTCGATTGTTGTGAGTATGAAATGTTCGGTTCCGTGTTTGCTTTGTACTCATCCTCACACCGGGTGTTCCCAGTGACCACCTTCGCAGCCACAGCGAAACAGCACAAGAGAGCGGTGATTGGACCCAAATCACCGCGTCATAATCTTGATGAAGCCCGTTAAGTAGCTCGAAGAGAAATTAATCTCCGACCGAAACACAATTTCATAGATGAATCATCTCTTTCAGATTTCTTTTATGCCGAGTCAACCATTTCATAGTTCCCGTGTTCATCAGCGGTAATGCCGGATAAGCCCACAGGCCCCGTCCCCCGCTCAGCATGTGATCCCCGAAACACACAGATGGCCGGCCGAAACAAGTGGCCTCTGTTCGCTAATTCAATTTCTTGCCACCCCACCCAAGTTGTGGTCGTCTCATTAACTTCTCATACCACCGCAACACACCGAGACGGCCTTAATTGCCACCAGCGCGGCCAATTTGTTTGGCAAGTGGTCGAGTCCTTTTCCCAATAGCTGATAATTCTGCCGCCGTTGGACTTTTCTCTCGCAAATTAACCGCTTGTTAGGCGCTGTGGTTCAAACAAATGCACTCAGTCACCACCCGCGCCGTAGGAAGCTCGATAAACGATTTCGCGCCAAAGGCGTTGCCACATGCTAAATAAATTTTCAATTTATTAACTTACTGTGCAATGATTTAAGGCCGACACGCCTTGTTCGCCTGCACTGGCTGGTGGACCAGTCTGGTTGTGCGCCGCACAACACTCCTTCCCTGTGGCAGCTATCTACCGATGAGAGTGGTATGCGTATAACGGTATTTAATTTGCAACCAATAAGTATGTTAAAATTTCATTATCCTGGTCACAAGGGGGCGAGAATGCCGAGACTGTGTTGCCGGCCACCAGAAACCGACCGGTTGCCAGACTGCTGTTGAATTACACTCCTCGCTGCAGAGTGCATCGTTTATCGTTCGGAACTTGTTAGACTAATTGATTAGATTTCATTGATTTTGTGCCTCCGCTCCTAAATGCTTGGCTATCAATACAAAAGTTTGCTAAAGGGAAATTAAGGACGAATGAGCTTTCGGTGGTTGAGGTCCACAAGTGGTCAGTTGAGAGCAGGCCATGCTCTGGCGCTCCAAACAGGGTAGGTATTTAGATTAGCTAATTCAATTTATATCGAATGGTTTCTCGTTCATTAGACAACTAAGCGATTGATAAAATGGTGTCACTAATTTCAACCGACGATACATCAAAGTTCATTTATGGTATGGCACTGGCCTCTCCTCTAGTCTGCTAGATGGCTTAGCCTTCTATCGTAGGGCGTCATTTTAACAAAGCTCATTTCATCAGCTCAGCAGATTCATTCTGAGAACTGAAGCTTAAGCATTCAGTCGCGCTGCAGTAAGGGATGAACATTAAGAAAAAATACAGTAAAAGTAGAAACCAAGCCAGTGCTGTAAGGAAATTCAATGTCGCACAACTACAATCACACAGCAGGAGATCGCCAGGAAATTTGCAGATCGAGCCTCCCTTTACCTTTAACAAAGTTCTATGCCACCGACATCACGTGTAGAAGACCAATAGCAATACTGTCAAGACGCCATCAGAAAAGCCGCAACTGATGTGCTGGGTTTCACCCATGGTTCGATGTCGAATGTCGGCGAGCACATGCAGCCAAACAAGAGCGGCGCTGCAGAGAAGGACAAGGGCTGCGTCTGAGCTCTAAGAGCAGAAAAGAATGGAAGAACACCGGCTTCTAGATAAGAAAAAAGCAGAGCGCGAGATCGAGAAAATTGAGAAGTGCTACAGGTTGTTCGAAAATTCTCTTAACAGATAAGAAAATCGAGTCAAACTCGTAAGAACCGACCAGAAGCCTGCACGGATAAAGATGGAGATCTAGTAGTAGAATCACAGTCGGTGCTGAGAATATAGAAAGGCCACTTCTGCATAACGGCGATGACGACCAAAAAACCACTGCCAGGCAGAATAAGCCATCCATTCAAATCATATCCGTTTGCGAAGAAGATGTTTGGAGGAGAAGATTGAATAACGAACTCTACGAGCTGTACAACGACATTGGCTTTGTCAAACGAATTCGCTGGTCTCGACTCAGATGGCTAGGTTATGTAGGCAGACTGGACACGAAAGTCAGGAAAGTCTTGGACGCCAACCCTGAGGTACAACGCTGTAGAGGAAGATCTCGCCTCTGATAACGTAACCAGCTGAAGGAGATCAGATGTACGAAACTAGAGGCGCCTAGCCCAAATAGAGCTGTTTAAGAGGAATGCTGATGGGCTCAGGTTCACACCGAACAGTAGCGCCACCCTAAGACTCTGTAACCTTCTTAGAGGTGTATTTTTAACATATTTAAATTCTTCAAAGGTATTATAGATATTAAAGGTGGCCCTTACATCTTTTTTGATCAAGGCCCAATTTGGAGAATTGGTTTCTCTGTGCACCGCCGAAACGTTGTTAAGCTCATACCAATCCACCGCTCTCTTCACACAGTGAAGAGGGAAGCTCTCGATGATTGTTGTAAAAAGGCTTTAAGTGTCTCTGCAGGCATTCATTTATCCAAATTTCGGCATTTATTGAGACCGTGGTTGTGGTAGCCCGTGGCGTTGTGCGTCGACCCCACGCACTTGAACCACGGCGTCGTAGGTTCGATCCCTGATCTGAGCGCCAGCAACAAAATAATCATTTTGTTCACGGCATCACCTCTTTCGAGTCACTGACAATGCTCAAAGAATACTTCCTGTCTAGAAAAAGCCTCTCAAACTTTGCCATTCGGCTTAGAACAGTAGGTCCCTTCCATTCGTGAGAGAACAATAGCACGCACAACACGAGTGGTTGCTGATCATATTATTATGTATATTGGTTCGAAATCACCCTCGTTTGCCTAATGGTACCTGCTGTACTTGTCATTAGCCTAACTCTCATCATTCCTGCAATGTCACCCGTGTATCCCATGATGTGAATGTCAAATAATTCGTGCAAGCAAAGGAGGCTATTTAAATTGGTTATGTGGATAAGACCCCACAGTGTCTTCCGAATCTGGTATTGTATGTGCTGTTATCAGTATTTTCCTTCTCAAAATTTTTTTTGTCAGAGTTTTTTAACTCTTCACTGGAGCTGAGACTACATCTTGCAGCAACCCATATTTACTACAATGTCTTGGTCTGCCAGAGGAATACCAGCAAGTGCTTCCCTGTTTGAAGCCTACATCATCAGCTCTCACCTTATTGACACCGAATAGCTGCCACCTGATCCGAGCAAAAGGAGGACAATGGCAGAGGAAATGCTATCCAGTTTCTTCGTCTTCTCCATGGGCGTCACAGAGGGTGTCATCGCTAAGGCCAAGATGTCTAGCCTAGCCTAGCCTCTCAGCAACCATTCGTGTTGTGCGTGCGTCAAGAACTCTTCAGCATTGTCAGTGACTCGAGAGAAAGGCCGTGAAAAATATTTTTGTCGCACAGACTAGGGATCGAACCAACGACGTCGAGGTTGGGTTCGATTTCAATTCAAAAAACAACGCCACTCGTTACCACGGCCCATTAATAAAACGTAAGTGATTTTCTAACAAAAATAAGCAAGCATGCGATAATTCTGTCTACATCCTTGAGAGTCAAACCATCTCCGCCTGCGGTCTCGAAAGTCAACAACCATCGATGGAAGCCCTAGCCAAGAACACAGGTAATCCCAGCGTAAGCTCAGGTTCAGAGAGTGCCTCCTCTGATCCTTGTCTAGCGTGTTCCTCCACGATTTTGCTTCCGCGATCTCGTAGATGTCCGTGACCCAGAAAAGAAAATACTTGCATTTCTGAAATGCTAATAACTAATAACTGGCCGTCATTACAGTCACACAGACTTTGCCGCTTCAACCTGTGCATACTTTGCCATTAGGATCGTAAAGCGTTCTGCTTGCAAATCTGAAGCAAATCGATCAAACGACCTTCGTAGTCTGATGCAGATGTCCCTCGCGAAGACGACAGTGCCTGACCCTTAATTGGTCTTGGATCCAACCGTGAAACGAATTCTGGCTCAGCCTGTCCTGAGACCAGGGAAAGTTGCTTTGCATGAACTTCACAGGTGAATACTGCTGCGCGTGCGCCCGACGGCATGTCCACAAGGATAGGGTCAAAGGAAATGCGCACGTTCATATAAACTCCAGTTCGAGATGTAACACAGGCCACTTATTTTTAAGCGGAAACGAGTGCACCATATGATGTGGATATAAAGGCGGGGAGATTCCGCAGTGCATCAATATTAAGCCCAGGCGGAGGCCCCTATGCAGCCCAGAAGAAGAAGCCTTATATCCCAGATTTGACAACCAGAAATATAGATTCATCGGAAAAACGGATTTCGACACGTTCTGGTACTAATTGTGCGACACTAGTCCGTAGACTACACAGGCTCGGCCACATTGAGCGAACGAACGAAATCTTCGATCCTGGCTTGAGAAGGACACGATGACAGAATCGCCCGTATGTCCAGAGACCAAGTTATCACGAACCCAAGAGAGCTTGGTCTTGATGACTGGAAATAGCGTGCTTGTGTCCTCGACCATCAGCGATGAAATGCAGCTATCAGCTTCGATAACGTCTAGACTCTAGAGCTGACTGCGGTCTTGAACACATAGCCACAGAGTATAGCTGCATCGTCTGCATTGGCCCGAGCGTAAACGTTAGCGCTATTAAGAACATCAAGCAGAGATTAAACCAGCATGCATCATTGTAAAGGAGACAGGATGCATATAGACCTCCTTGCCGATTTATGGTATGAAGGTTGCTTTAAATGTACGCCTGGTGATTGGGGTATGGACTGAAACTCATTTTAAATTAAAATACGCCCTTTATCCAGAGTAAACTGAAAGAATTGCAATTTAAAAGACAAAACGAAACAAAAAGTATTGTTTCTCTTTTATATTTATTCATTTTAATTACACACATTTTTCACAAGCATGCACGCATCAGTCAGTGCATATCCACATACATCCAAGCTGTCTGGAACTCAGACGTCGTTGTCCTCCAGGTGAAGGTTGTCCTCGAGCACCTTCTTCAGTACTTCATCGTACGACGGCCTTGACTGTAAAATAATAAGAAAGATTCCATTTAAACAAAGAACACAAAAAAATAACGAAATATTCAACATTGAGGGAACTTTTTTGGTTCGCTGTTCGTGCACGTGAAAGTTGCGTCCACCTGTCTCCTTAATCTTTCGCTTGCCTGTGTTCACGCTCACGTTTTAAATGCTCTCATCCTCGATTAATGGATTCAGACTGCGAGGTTAATTAAATACACAACGAACGGTAATTAACCTAATTGGAAGGATGCCGCGGAATAATTTTCTGTTTTATTTTTTTTTACTCATCGGAGCAAGGACTGTGTGGATTTTCGTATTTGTTTTAATTTCGCATTTTTTTAATATAATTACGCTAGTTATTGGCATCCGGTAGTAATACGAGACAATTTTACATAAAATATTTCTCTGCCGTGAAGTCATCGTGTTAAATTGCAGAGAAAGTCATGATTTCGATGTTGTCCGTGTGGGATCCGTAAAAAGTCAGCAAAGAGTAACCAGGAGATTGCAACGGACACATGTTCGGAGAGAATGCTCTCCGAATGAAATGTTGCTTTTTGGAAACTATTGCGAATTTCATTGAATTTGGTCAAAGTTAATCTTTAATTGTACTTATTTGTGATTTTTTGATTTGTATTTGCAACAAATTCGTATTGCCAAGACATTTTAGGAGCAAAAGATCACATCAACTTGCTCCGAATCCGAAGCTGTGACAACAACCTTCGGTCGTAAAACGAAAGCATACTTTCAGGCTGAATACTTAATGTGGCTAAGCAAACGATCGTTACGCCAAACCGATCGTTGATCCTCCTAATACTCATTAAATAAATAAAAGTCAGCAGTAAAGTGTAAAACACGGCTTCAGACAAAGAGGGATTTTTTCCCAGTTTCTTCATTCAATGCAGACTCTAGAAAAGTCGTCAGCCAACTTCTGTCTACACTTGTGTCTTCCAATGATGTTGAGAATAGTGACAACAACCTCGTCTCGCTTTTATTGCTTATTGACTCATTCCGATTAAACGGATCGAGGAGTGATTCTACTGTGGTGCGGCTATTGAGACATGGATTGGACATCACCCGTAAAGTAGCACGGACGGTCGGCATTACAAATTTTAATGCTCCGTCAGCCACATGGTGTGACCTGAAATTTTTATAATTTTTTTAATCCCCTCATGGCAAGTTATAGAGTTCTTTGAACAAAAGTGATCAAGCGATTTGATTGCAGTGTGGATTTCAGTACATATAATGATCAGCCATTTTAGGCAAGACAGTGGTCGTAGCATGAAAAACTAAAAATGCCATTATTAAGATCGGATAAGATGGAATAGATTTGCAGATCAACTGTCGACTGAGTTTTACGTCTGTGAAGGATTTTTGAAGCTAGGTGTGTGAGGTAATACACAAGCCACTTAAGCTTACACTGTGAAATCGGACAATAGACTTTCTTCCCATGCGTCAATTTAATTCAACAATTTCAACATAATATGTACATCCCATTCATGGTTTAGATTTGCCATCAGCTCGTTCGGTGCTTAAAGGTTTTCGTAGAAAACAAATACACCACAAAAATCCTTATATACAATGTCAACGATAGAAATTGCATACACCCCAATCAAGGAAACAATCGATAAATATGACCCAAATGCAAAATAGTTGACTTAACTTTTGTATTCTTATGAGTTTGTACAATTAATTGTGAAACTCGCTGCGCACACAATAATTAAGCTAAATAAATACAGCAATAATTCTGACCAGAGTTCGTCCACCTAAGTGTCTATCGCGTAGCATTAACAACTCATAATTTTTTAATTAAATATAACATGTGTTTTTTTCATACAACTGTTCGATTAATTAACAAGGCTCGACGTAAAACTAGTCTTTATTATGCCGGTTGTTTTAACAGTTGTGATGGCCCGTGGCGTTGTGGGTATGTGCGTCGACCCCAACCTCGACGTCGTAGGTTCGATTCCTGCTCTGTGCAACGAAAACAATTTTCACGACCCCACCTCTTTCGAGTTACTGACAATGCTCAAAGAGTATTTCCTGTCTAGAGAAAGCTTCTCAAACAAAGCCGTTCGGATTCGGCATAAAACTGTAGGTCCCTTCCACTCGTGAGAGAACAATAGGACGCACAACACGAGTGGTTGCTGAGAGGCTAGGCCCAGGCCCCCTACGGGCTGTAGCGCCACCCATATTATTATTATTATATTATGTTTTAACAGTTGTGTACTTGGGCAATGTATCATTAAGTCTTCTAATGCTACATAGTCAGAAGAGTTCATGTTTCATGTTGTTATTAAGAGAAAACATTATAGTTTACGGAAATAACAGATACGCTGTTAGTGTTTGATGTTATACCTGATTGTGTACCGTTTCGTTCTCTTTTTGACAGCTTTGCCTTGCTTCGTGACGTGTATTAAGGCCACCACGAACATCGCTTATAAAATACACACATCTAAATGAATGACCGGCCGCAGCTTCCAAATATCTGTGGTGGGCCTTAACCCTTCTTACAATGGCTGTTTTAAAACTTTTCCATCAACGGAATAGGTCTACACTACAATATAAGCAAATTTGAGCTTTCTTTGTAATTTGTCGTTTATTCTAAAAATTCTAGACGACTTTTTCTAGCTGGATGATGCCTGGCTGCAGCTGAGTTGTGGAGTCCTATTTTGCACTGGTGTTCAGAAGAGTGAACAAAATTTTAAGACATTTAGAACGGAAACCACTCCTTATATCCATTGTCCATCCGAAGCCTCCACAGAGAATGGCTTATCGCGTGCAATTATTCCACTCCACCAGTTGGCCCCGATCGCAAACGCGCAACAAAAATCTCAGATTCACTTGGAATTGGAATTTGCAATTTTATTGCATATCGCGCTTCCTTCCGGCCAGCAGCGGCTCGCCGTCGGCGGTTATCTGAGTGGGACTTGGCCGTAGATTAAGAGTCACACACAAGTGACATGCGAGATCAAATGAAAGGCGCATAGCGTTTCGCGCATCGCACTTGGCCTGGCACTGGCACCACGACGCTGTTGGTGCTGGTGCTGCTGATGGGGGACGCTTGCAGCTGACCTACGGAGTCATTGGCCAACCCGTTTGGAACATTATAGTTTACGGAAATTACACATACGCTGTTTGATCTGAGAAGTAGTAGCTTACTGGCTACTGCTCAATCAAAGATGTCACAATTTGTGGAGTTGCATTGGTTGGGTTCATTTTTCTGGCTCATTTCACTTTTTTTAGATTATAAAAGATGCTTGGCTCGGCTTCGTTTGTTGCTTAAACCTACTTTTAGCAGTAAAATGACTGCCTTACATTTGATCGGCATGTAAGACACAGCTCCGCCATTATATGCAAATTCAAAGGCAGTGAATAGTGTTAAGACGCTACGATATTTGTATATCGATATCTTATATCACAATTTCCTGTTGAGCCCTTGTTTATTACAAGGTACCATACAAGATACCATGGCGTCGATTCCAACGCACTTGAACCTCGACGTCGTAGGTTCAATCCCTGATCTGAGCGACAAACTTCTCAAACTTGGCCGTTCAAAATCCGCATAAAACTGAAGGTCCTTCAATCGTTAGAGAACAATAGCATGCACAACACGGGTGGTTTACTGAGAAGCTAGGCCATGGCTCTCTACGGGCTGTAGCGCAATCTCATATTATTATTATAATTACCAACTTGGCTACAAAGCAATATTCTCGTATTACCACATACATTTTTTTCATCACTGGCCAAATAGGATTTCTCGGAGATCTCTCTTATAGCAGTTAGCGAACTCGATCGTTTTCTAATTGTAATTATCATAAGACAACATCTCGTCATCATCCGTACCTTTTATATCCTTTTTATCCCCCTACTACCAAGTTTGGCTTAGAATCAGATTTATCACCATCGGGACCCCTTAAATGTTCTACTTCAAAGCAGGTCTCTGGAACTTCCTTCGCAATCCTGCTAACGTATTGCTCCATTTTCCCTCATGCGCCTCCAATCAAATGCGTTTGTTTCGTCAGCCTTAATAATTTCCTATGTGTGCTGTTCGCAATTTACTTCTAATTCGCTCAAGTATTGATTGTTGATTGACAATAAAGACATCTCCATACAATACGTAGCAAGGTTTGGCCACTCCTATTCCATTGATTCTAGGCTTTGTTGTAGAAAACTTATTTTTTTCCTCACCCACTAAGGCTTTTAATTTCGTTGACAAAGTCAGGAAATTTGGTAAAGCCATCCACACAATCACTGAGGAAAAAACGGAAAGGGAAAGGGCTGACCAGACTTAGAAAGAATGGTTAAAGTTGTCTTCTGCGACATTTTTATTTGAAGACGCCGAAGCAATGTCATATTGATGTCGATTGAAAGCAGTAGCGGCTTCAAAAGCCCTTGGGAATACACCTAATTCTGTTCTTACACGGTAGATTGGTTCCAGAAAAAACCGTTTAAAAAAGGAAATTGGGACTTCCTCTAGATTTGTGCTATTTACATTTGCTTCGACCAGTAAATTTGCTTGTACGCGTAGAAAGGGAATTCCCTTAAATTTGTGATATGAACATACTTCGCAAAAATTAAATTTGACAAACAATTTTAAACTGTGCTAAATGGAATAAAATCGTGTAAAAAGGTGTATGCATGCAATTCAAATGCCAATGGGCATTTGAAAAGGAATATTTGTCAAGTTACGGCCGAGTAATTGCCCATATTTTTGTCAGAATCGATTTCTGGAGCAATTCTTGCTGACTCGGAATGATGTTGGGTACTACTCCAAAGTTGTTGTATTCCAACTGCATTCGAACCACAAAGTTAATTCAATTCAACAATGTTTCCTAGCACCTAGATTAATTTCGATCTCTAAATGGTGTAGCCTCCGAAAGCAATTCAATTCTGTTTTGTTTTTCGCCAAGCAGAAGCTGTCTCACATCGCTCCAAAAACTCTGTTTACACGTACCTACCCTTGACACAACTTTCACACTCGAAATAAAAATTTACAATCAAAAAGTGTTGTACAGTGTATGTGTGTGTGTGCGACATGGATGATGTGAATAAAATATGTGTTCCAAAAGAACCCAAACAGAAAGAGAGAGTAGTGAAAAAAGTAAGAAACGAAATGAAAAATGTGCAACAGTGTATTTGTTTGTATTTTATTCAACAAAAAAAAAATAACAAAAATTAAGTGAGAACAGTGAAATAAGAGAAATTTATAGAGAGAGATAGAGATAGAGAGAGGAAGCCATTACCATTCACCAGAATGCTTCTTAGTAACTGACCTTCCATGCGTCGTTGTCCCACTCGGGGAACATCCGCTTGAAGCTATTTGGTTCCATTCCCTGTTTAATCCTAATGATTGTGGCCGACTCGATTTTTCGCGATGATGGCTCCATCTTGATGTATTTCTGTGAAACAAGGAAAAATCAAAAATACTCATCTTGCTCCGTGGGTGCGTTTCGAAACCTTACCTTTGCCATGTCAATGATGCCATTTTGCTCCTCCTCGGTTGTTCGGGCACCGACCCAAAGGTACACTTCATCACCACCATCCAGCAGCATCACATCGTCGACATCGAGATCCTGCAGGCATGTTCATGAGAAAAATAATTCAAAAGCAAAGAGGCCGCACTTACATCTTGCTCAAAGTTGGGCACCTCTTCGACCTGAATCCGTCCATTCAGAAGGATCTTGCAGTGGAACAGGCGGGGCTCCAACAGGGGTGCGCCGCTCTTGCCAGTGGCACGGTCGTAGATGCCCTCGCCGTTCAAGTCGTCCCAGAAATCGTCGGGCTCTGCGTCCTCATCGACGACTTCGTGCTCGAACGATGGCCAGAACTGGCCAATGCGCGACTCCGCCATGGACTTCTCGAAATCGGTGGCTCCCTATCGATTGAACCACATTGCTGTCAAGTTTCAGGGGCAACCTTAAGTTAAAGACTCACCAAGCCAACCCAGATGTAGACCTTCTTTTGGGGGATCCTCACCAAAGCGAAGACATCATCGGACGACAGGGAGGACGAATCGGCCTCGACCTCGTTGGCCCGCACATCGGAGACATCGGTGCCGCTGACACGGAAGAGAACCGCTCCAGTTGGTGCGCCGGTGTACGTTGACAGAAGCTCGCCCTTGAAAATCTTCAGGAAATGCCGGGGCTCGTGTCCCTGCACTGTGACCACGACAATTCCGTTCAGCTCGTCACCGAACTCCATGCCGACCTTCAGACTCTCATCGAATGCGGCCTGATCGGCCTTGGTGCCCCTCCAGACGTACACAACCGACTGCTTCCCTTCAAAGGGCTTAACGAAGTCATACTGAATGACATAGGAACCGAAGCCCAGCAACAGGGACTGTGGCAGCGGCAGAGGAACTTCGCTACGTCGCACTTCACCCGACTCGGGCAACTCCACGAACTGGATCAGTCTCACGATCTCGCCCTTGCCCTGGTCCGGCATGAAGCCCAGCGCACGGCCACCGCTCTTCTTCAGCGACTCCACAAGGCTGTCGTCGAATTCCACATCCGAGTCGTCTGTGCTGTAGCCCATTGCGGAACGGATGAGGCGTGTGTGCGAGGCACCACGATCGCGCCACGTTGCGAAGTACTGCTTGAACGGAGCCGACTCGGCGCCCTCGACAATGCGGTGCACCTCGGTCCATGCTGGGTACTTCTTGGTCCTCAAGAATTCACTGGCCTTGTTCATCGCCTCGGACTTCTCCTTCGGCGTGGCGCCCTTGCCCACCCAGACGTAAATGCCGGAGCCAGTGTCCAGGATGAAGCAATCACGGGTGTCCAGCATTTCCTGCCTCAGCGGCTTCGTTGCGATGGCATCGATTTTCAGCGAGCCAGTCTGGTCGGTCACCTTGTACAGTGTGACTGACCTCTCGTCGGCAGACTCGAAAGCACCGTCCTCCTCGGCCGTCGACTCGTCGGGCACCTCGCTCGGCGAACCAGACCCGAGAATGGTGAAGAACTTCTGCTTATCCACGTCGCCGCTAAATTCATCTATTTGTGGGCGAGAGACACGTTACACACTCATTTGCTGCCTAATATGAATTAACAACCAGCCCGGCGCAGCCCTCTAATTGGAGCCGGGACCGCTCACCAGTGTACTCACCAATAATGTTAACTCTGGACCGTCCGTTGTGATCCTGATCTCTGATTTGATTAGCCGCACTAATAGCCTTGAGCTTTTCAACACGTTTCGCCTTCTCGCCAACGTACACATAAATTTCACCGCCAGCATCCAGGATGAAGCAATCCCCTTTGTTCATCGACGATATGGAGAGATTCACCTGACGAACACGGACGTTGCGTTTGCCCTTCACTTGGAAGAGTCGTTTATCACCTTGTGCATTGGTTTGTACGTGCTTGAAGCCAGTGCCCACACCGCCCTGCTCGTAGCGGACGCCTACGTACGCGATGAGAATGAAGTGAAAAATTCAATTAGGTCCTTTCGCACACACACACACACACACTCAATGCTTACCGTTCTTAAAGTAGCTGAGGAACAGCTGGGACTCGTGGTCTTGAACCTCACGATGCTGAACCGGGTCTCCGTTGAGGATGTCATCCAGCTGCACAGTCAGGATTGCGGCAGCGCCCGCCTCATCGACCGAGGTCTCTGAGCCCAGCCAGAAGTGGGCGTCCCATGTGAGGCGCTTGTCCTTGGTTTGTTTAGTCTGTGGGCAGGGTAACAAATTGAAACGATGACTCGCCGGGATGATGTGTGTCAAATGGGATGTGTACTCACGTTTAGGACGATGAACGAGTCACCTGTGTAGAATTTTCCGAAGTTATTCTTGGGGTACACCACCGGTTCAAAGTTCTGAAAGTACAGCATAATCACGTCGGGTGAGATTTATAGTTTTTGAATTTAATTTGAATGCTGGCAGTGTGCGGCTAGGAGGACTTTAAGAGGATGGACAGTGTGCCATTTGTGTGCAACGAGGAGATTCCTAACCAATGGTTGGAATTGTCTTTTTGTCAAAGGGAGGGGGCTGTGGGTTTGGCTTTTGTCCGGCATTTCGGTTTAAACGGATATTCATAAGTCGGTGGTTGACAGTATGAGGTTAAACCAGATCATTTGCCGAATTATGGAAGACTGTTGTCTCAGAACAAGACCAACGGCAGCACTCGAAGAAATCCTATTTCTTCACCCCCTCGAACTATTCTGCAGCAACAGCGCAGCCTCATCGGCTCTGATGCTCAGAGAGGCGGGTCTTTGGAGAGACAAATCATTTGGTCACGCTTCCATACTCCAGTGTTGGACAGCAGTCATACAGCAGCACAACACACTAGCTAACGAGACTACCTGCCTCCAACACTAGCTTTGGAAAAGACCTTTCACCTTCGTTGTCCGAATCGGAAACAATGGCAAGAACATATGATAGCAGCAGATGAGGAACTCTCCCTGCATACCGACGGCGGGTACAGTCGCCGGGGTCGTCAGTGATCACTTCGGACGACTGCACCATCTTCCAAGCTAAATTGACTGCGATACACATAGCACTATTCGCGCTACAAAAACGCGATAAAACCAACAAATCGATCTCCACCTTCCCCGACAGCCATAGCATCGGACATCTTGACTTCGAAGCTTGTCAGGTTTCACAGACAAAGCGTCAGTGCGATATACTTGACGAACACGGTGACACTGTTCTGGGTACCTGGCCATACTGGCATTCAAGGCAACGAAAAAGCGGACAGTCTCGCGAAAACGAGATCTGAGCTTATAGTATCCCTGGGAATATCTTACGCACTCACGCTCCCTAGCTCCATAAGAAGAAAATTGAAAGACGAGTCCTAGATAAAGGGATTAACTATATGGATCAGTCCGGAAACTGGCGCAATAGCGAGTGACCTGTTTGGCGACGCTGATAGATCCAAAAGGTGCGAACACTTATTGGGGTCCCCATTGGACACTGTTTCGTAGGCACGCATGCATCACGAGGGTACATGCCACACAACGACTTTAGCAGGAGCTGCAGAGAAGCAGGAGAAATAGACTCTAGATCTGCTCCGCGAATGTTCAGCCACCACCATGGTGTACAGAGGTCATAGGCCGCTGTGACTGAGCAGTTCTTGGGTAAGCACTACTTTGCTGGACTTGCGTGGTGTAAGGCTGAACAGCATCCAAAGGTTTCACACGTAGTAGGATGGTAACAGTAGGACAAAGTTCTCATGGTAGTGACAAACTTATTTATTTATTTACATAAAGCTGTAAAATAATTAAAATTATAATACAGCTGATACAGCCAGAGCATCAAAGGCCTTCGGCTTTAGTGACAAACTTATAATCACGGACAAAATTGACCCAATTAGTTCGTTTAAGTGAGCCACAAGGTCACAAGGTCACGCGATTCTCTACCTACCCACCATGCTCGACGGCTGGAATATGAGCTCCATATCGATCCTCAACAATAATGGAGGTATATCCCAACTCAACGACGCCTACAAGATTCCATCCAGCGTACTAATCGGCACGTACTTGTACAGCTTCCGGTCCGGCAAATCGACTATTGACTAAATCTTCAACTAAGGCGAATCCCGGAGAAGATCAGCGAGTTTCAAATCGATACACACAAACTTTCCATTGATTTTAAATTAATTTTTCTAATTTTACACCACCTACACCTACCAAAACATCACAATCGACAGCTACAATTTCGAGGTATTAAAGGAGTTCTGTTTCGGGGAAAACGTGAACTCCACGAATGGCATTTTGGTGGAGATCCGACGTAGAATCGCCCTTGACAACCGATGCTAGTTTGGTCTGTCAGAACAACTGGAATGGAAAACTCGTGAATCGTAGGACCAAAATAATGCTCTACAAAAGTGTTATTCTGCCAGTGGACGCTAAGCAAAACTGCGGAGCTGATTCTTGGTTCGTCAGATATATGACCCCGTCTTCGACGCCTCGACGCAATACCGATTTACCGGACTGTTAAACACAATAACTTGCCTCAGAATACCAACGCCTGATCTACACAGATGGACCAAAGCTAGACCACTGTGTAAGTTCAGCAGTCTTCTCGGCGGACTTCATAATATCCCACATTTACCGCCTCCCAGATCATTCAAGTATCTTCCAGGCAGAAGTACCAGCGATCACAGAAGCGCGTAATCTTCTCAACGGCACCTGCCCTTATAGATGAGCTGCGGCGACAGCCAGGCAGCCACCTCCTCTAAATTGGTGCAACAGTGCAAGGACGAACTCAAACAGGATAGTAGTAGGTGCAAGTTAAAACTCAACACTCAACTCAATTTCGCATTGCAAGACAGAGCGCAATGAGATCGCCGGAGAACTGGCTAAGCAAGAAGCTTCTGGCAACTCCCACAATCAACTACCTCAAATAGACCATTTACCAACACTTCCCGTCCTTAGCTACTAGAAGGAGAACTAGGTCATCTAAGTACAAATTCTCTAGGAAAACCTGGGCCTCCTACTCGAAAAGTACAACTGGTGACCGCCTCAATAGAAATTGCTCCGAAATAGCTAGAGTTGTGGCTGAAAGCAATGGGCACCGGCCTATAGGCTTCCACGCTTCTAGACCCGGAATACCGTTCAACCCACACTGGCAGAGCTGCCTCGGCGCCCACTTAGAGGAAGGTCCGCCTCACTTTCTCTGTGAATGTGCGGCACTAGTCAAACAAGAATATATCGCGTTCAGGAAACCATTCCTTAGTGATCTCTCTGAGATCGTTAATCAAAGTCTTAAACTCCAAATGCTTGATCTAACTCAACCCAGCAACCCAGGTCTACGAGGTGTGGTATCAAATAGGCGATCAACTGCGTTACTTGTACCCAGATTGAGCCACTTATACCAACAAACCAACCATGGTTCCGTCTGGGACAAAAGCGAATAGAGGAGAAGACATAATTACGAGCTGTACTAGGATGTGGATGTAGTCTGGAAGGCAATAATGTGTCGACTACACTGGCTCTTCGATATCGAGCGCATGGACACCTACGCTCCAGCTAAGAGGATCTTCAAAACCGAGCCTCCTGGTTCAAGAAGGAGAGAAAGAAAGTGTATCCGGTGTAAAGACCAAGTCATCGTGGACGCAAGACAACTTAATCTTAATGGCTAGAAGAAGCGTGCCAAGGACCGTCACCGATGGAAGGCAAGTACACACACTCAGACCCGCCATGGGCCACCGCCTGAAAAATAGGTAAGCTTGTCGTTCAAACAAAACCAGCTTGAAACGCAAAACCCCACAGAATGCGTCGTAAGTTTAGTCCGTTGAATCTACAGCACCTGCAACTTCCCGCAGATTTGTGCTGTCCTTCCGTTCAAATGAGACAAATCTTCGCCTCGCAAACTCACCCGCACGCGGCAAAATAAACAGACGCACTAATTGCAGCAATAAGATCATGGTTACGCAATACACATCCGAGGGAAGAGACACATTATTGAATTAAGCACAGCCACCGACCCATGCTGGTCAAGAGGACGCATCCGCATCGCCTTACGAATCGTAACGAGCAAATCCCCCGCCCAAACCATAAAGCGATCACTGCTGGCGTTTATTTCGCCCCGAGGAGACATTATTTAACTCCAGTCGCACCACGCAGTCAATCCTCTGCTGGCTGAGTGAGAATAATTGCATGTGCTTTATATTTAATTACAGTTGAAACAAAAAAAGAGGAAAAGCGCATCGCTAATTGTTACTTTATTACGGTAAGTCAACGCGACCGTGTTGCCGCCGTTTCAACTCAATCTGATGTGATGATTCGTGTATCCACTCACGTACACGTTCATGGCCACATACGCCCGCGTCCCGAGTCCGTGTTCGGTTCCCCAAAGGACGAAATAACCAGTTGTAGTGGACAAACGAACTGCGGAGAGACTGGCTCGTAAATGGCCGCCAAAGAACATCGCTGACCAAGTTACCGGCAGAAATCTCTCGTGACTCTGTTCTGGGAATCATTGGAAAATATTTAATTAAAAATTGGGACGGGAATACAGTAAGGGCTATTATATGACTGCGTCAAGCCTTTCAATGCGTTCGCCGCCGTCGCCAACCCTTTGCGTTTAATTAAGTTTTTACGTTTATTTTTTTCCCTCGCTCTCTCTACCAATTTTTTTCCAGTCCGCCTCACACCCACGCCCGTGTCGCTCGCACGTCCTTGATGAGTAGTGCGTTCAGTTTAACCCAATTTGGGGGATCAGGGAAATTAAAAATTTAAAAACGGTCCTGATAAATATTTTACAAACAAAATCTGAATGCATTCACATTTTAATTAATTGATGTGTAGTATTTATTATTACGTGTGTGCGGCATAAATATCTCAAAATTTAAATGAAAAACCTGCAAAGCTTGGCTGGGAAACCTTAAATTGATAAAATTAAATGCGTTAATGGATTAAAATGTGGGTGAGTTTCAGTCAATAGCGTTGGAACTTTAAGGGAAATGTGATATGACATGGATGGGGTGCTCTCCTTCCGGCGATGACTTAATCCTCGGAGTGAGTTGTTAAGTCCTCTTTTGTCAATTTTGACATTTGGGTCCATAGTTTGAGGGGTATTTATGGAATATTGATGTGGATAGCACAGGGTTTCACTGGTGCGAAGATTGAAGCAGAGGCAACCACTGTCAGTTGAATTAAAGGACTGTACGTGCATCGTAGACAGGTCACTAACACCAGAGTTACAAAGTCTAGATTCAGTGAAGAAGAAAAAGTGGTCTTCGATGGGACAACTGAAGGGATTCACTTGACTGCCCAATGGGATCGATTGGAGTTGATTCAATTAGCTCGTGTGGTGACGGGCCACCTTTATTGGGCAAGTTATATCCCGATCAGGTGATGTGTCGCAAACACCAAACACAACACACCAAACACACAATGATGGCGAAAACCAATATCGCATCCGCGGCCGTCGTTCGGTGAACTACGACCTTCCAACATAGTGGCAGAAGTTACAACGAATTGCGTGTTTTGGAATAAAAGCTGGAGAAGAAGAACTGCGCTAACTAGCAAGGGATAAGTCTTGCATCAAATATAAGACCTTCTCTGCCGTTTTGTGTGAGCGCACGAAACCCTTAGTGAATTACCGGATCGTCTCCCTATCAATGCGGTCTCAGGCTAGGCGAGTGCACCATCGACCGAATATCACACAATGACAGATCATAGAAAAAACCCAAGAGATGCACATCAACACCCGCCACCTACTGGTCGATTTTAGGGCAGAACTACAAGCACTCATTAAGGACTCTCATAGGAGTCAAAGCCGGACATTGTGCAATTGGCACTCATGGTCGCAGGACGGATACCCCATATAATGATTTTTGCAGACGCTGCATGGATGAAGAAGAGGAAGAAAAAACTCATCACCTACTCTGCTTCTGAAGTGGTCTGGCTAGTCGTAGGTTCCTAGATCTAGGCGCCTGCTACTTCAGCGGCCGCAATGAGCTAAACAGCGCCAGGGTAGGCCAGCGAAGCACCAACTGTTTCCGATGTTAGGAGAAGTCAATCCGCGTGGTATCAAAATGGGCCTACTCTGGTCTAAGTGTGACTGTCATCAGTCAGCCACTATCACCTAACCTAACGTAACCTATATAGCGCCATGCCAGCTTTGAGGATGAAACAGTTCCATCAAGGTCGGTAACGAACTCTGAACAAGAAGGAACGTCAAAAGGACGTCCTGTCAAGTGACTTTTTTAACATCATTCTTGATTCGGTCATGCGGAACTCACTCGCCAACATTAGGGACACGATCTTCGACTAGTCCCTTCGATTGCTAGCATACGTGGACGACATTGACGTGATCAATCGAAAAAAGCGAGGTGCCAATCAGACCCCATGTTGGCATTGGAACGGCAGCGGCCAAAGTGGGTCTGAAGGCCTGCAGGGACTGACTGCTTATGCTGTCATCGAGAAAGGGTGTACAACAACGATTCTACTAGAGCATCATCCTAATCAGCTATAACTTTGAGTTAGTGAAGTAACATCAGTGCCGAGTTCAAGGCAGAAAAACTCTTGCCAGATGCTATTACAATCATCTTAAGAGGCCTCTTTTGGAAGACCTTGTTGACTCTGTCTGTCTACTGCGCAGACTCATCGTCTGTATCCTGCGGATGGAGACGTTTTTGGTCTTTTCAAGAGCCTTGGTCCTGTTGGTGTTAATAGCATTTTGAGAGGGAGCTTCAACGTCAGACTATAAGGGGTGTACAGCGACATAAGTCTAACCAGGCTATCCAACGCCAAAGATAGCTTGGTTATGTGTTCGGCTCTTAGCCTGTGGGAGAAGACAACACAGGACGTCTATGCACAAGGTTGCTCACACTAGTTCAGGGGGGACCTCTGCCGGCTTGGTAAAACTGGCGACAGCTTGTGAGAGATCGTGCTGCTTGGAGAGGCATGTTGGGTGTTGCCCAGATCCACATCGGACTGTAATGCCACTAGAAGCTGAAGAAGAAGAAGGCATAACAGGCGTGTACCTACAGCTCTAGATGCTATACTGGGACTAGCTAATCTACATTAGGAATATAGCTGCCAGATATGCCATCAAGCTGCAGGCTCAATACAAGACAAAAAAATTACCAAACGGGTGCATTTGTGGTGGCCCGTGGCGTTGTATGTGCGTCGACCCCAACCTCAACGTCGTAGGTTCGATCCCCGCTCTGTGCGAAAAACATAATTTTCACGGCCCCACCTCTTTCGAGTCTCCGACAATGCTCAAAGAGTATTTCCTGTCTAGGAAAAGCTTCTCAAACTTGGCCGTTCGGAGTCGGCATAAAACTGTAGATCCCTTCCACTCGCGAGAGAACAACAGCATGCACAGCACGAGTGGTTGCTGAGAAGCTAGGCCCTGGCCCTCTACAGACTGTAGCCCCACATATTATTACTATGGTAAATGGGTGCATTACACTCAATCTCCAAAAGAGATGTCGGGCACGATGATTTGAGGTTTCAACTGAATCTAGAACTTTCAAGATTTCAGAAGTGAGCTATGATTTACAGACTAATCAGTGCCATCACTCAAGGGTCGGGCTTTGAGTATTTGGACCCAACACAAGGATTTTCGTACCAATGTGGTGGATTCTAAGGTGCCAATATAAAATTCAAGTCATCGACATCTGTATTAGACACATCTCCTAACAGGCATTAAAAGCACTGCAATTATATTTTCTTAGACAGTCAAGCAGCACTTAAGACACTGTAGTCCAACCTAATGAAATTCAAGACCTGGTAAAACATTACAACGACGAACTCTTTGCCCTTTTGCCAGACACAAACAAATGAAACTTTGCTGTGTCGCTGGACCCAGAGTGATTGTAGGCAACGAATCACCAAATAAGATCGTCGGACTGTTATGCAGATGGAAAGTTGATTAACGAATGGGAAACGAAACTTAGCCTAGACCACTGACCCAAGGCTGACGGTGTCTCCCAACAGACCTTACTCTTATGAGCAAATACTGTGCCTCAGGAAATTGCCAACGATCTTTCTTACTGACGACTGTGGCCTAAAAAAATTAAAATAAACCTGTGCTAAGACAAGTATGTCAGCTTTGCTTGCAAGTTGACCAGAGAACCGCGCAAATTTTATGTGAATGTCCGGCACTGCTTTAGTCAATGAAACGCATGTTCTAAAAGTATATACCGACTTCAGTGAAAGTAAAGGACTGTACGACAAAGGACATAATCCCTCATGAAGGAGGGAATTGGTACGTCTTTTGGATTAACTCCATCCCTTCGATACAACAGACCTTTTCAGATCGCGGTATCGTGGCATGGGTTGTGCAAGAGGAAAAAAAAAAGGTGTTCAACTGGATCGTGTGAGGGTATTGTACGAATATTTGCACAAAAAAAAAAAACTGCCCTTCTCTGTGCCGCATCGAGAATGTCCAATCCATGCGAAGAAGCTGTCATGTTAAGTTACAGAATGGTTTTGTTTGACAACTGGTAACCCTCCTGATTTCGAACACAATTGGTGACGGACATCGTTGAGTCTGTATTGATTGTTGCTTGATCTGCAGCCTATCCTGATATGTAGCGTCATCCTACATAGACGTAGAAATAGCTGAGAAGCAACTGTCAGTGAAGTATCAGCATACACCCTCTAGCGGTTTTGGAAAGGATCAGTGAGATAAATTGTCCCTGCTTGCGTCTCCAGTGAACCAGCTCTTCAACCAATTATCAGGAAACAGAGCGATTGCCATTATGTGACTTTGAAGCATGCAAATGCTAACACGCGCCACTTAGTCATGGGATAAGCGGATTACAGTCAGCACGCAAAAAAACCCCACCCACGCGGCATTAAAAAACGCCCCACCACAGCACCGGAAATCAAGTAAATCACTTAATTCACTGCTGTGGATAAATAAATATTTTTTTTCAAAACGTTTTCCTTTTTTTTTTGCCCCACCATGGAATAGTAATCAGTTGTTTAATGCTTATGCGAAAAATAATACCGCAACGAAAGCATTGCAGAGGCCAGCAATCCTCATTCGAAATCCTATTATTCACTGAGATCGTATCGTATTTAGCCTGTTTTGTTATTGTCTCCTCCAACTGCGACATTATTCTGTATTATTTTAAACCATTATTTTTTTTTTGAAAAAATACAGTTCCATTGAAAACAAATCATTCAGTCCTACCCGAGCATATGGCACTTGTAATAAATTAGAGCGAAAATATGCCAATAAATTATGTGCGGTCGATTGAAATTGTTTTTGAAAGCCATCAGATTATGGAGGTTGTTGTTTTTTTTTGTCTGTGCCGCGCATCCACCGCATCATCCAGAGTTGAGCATTAAGCCATTTCCATTAACAACTTGATAACCATTATCATACGGCTCGGCCACACCCTCTGCTCGTTTTGCGGGTAATAAATTTCAATTCCGTCACTTTTGGCTGCACGGATGTAAGCCGGCCAGTTAGCAGACGACGACTGCAATAATTGTTTGCGTGCTGAAATACTGGCTGATCTCTGGCGGGAGCGGTGAGGGGTGTGTGTTCGGTTTTAATCGAAATCAAATGGACATATGTTAACCTGGCCTGTTTGAGTTGGCACCGACGATGGCCTGCAGCACTGCAGGTGGTGCTGTCGGCTGGGTGTTCATTTTTGAGGGTGACATAGGCGATGGCTGGCTGGCCTTATCTGATGGATTATGGGGGAACCTACTCGGATCAGTGGGTTTACGATGTGCTAAATGCCATGGATTTGACTTGTACATATTCTCGCGTTTTTTGTTTGTTTTGAATTCGAATTGATGGCGCAGCGATTAATTGGGACTAGGAAATGCAGCATGAATCTATTAACTAGTTCATTGCAAGTGAGAAATGTGCGCGATGACCTTCGAATGATTTGGAAGTGGGGGTGACAGTTGACATTGTTAGCCTGGGTTTGTTATCTGCCGAGTGGAGCGACATCTTTGTCGTAAGCCACCTCTAAAGGGCGAAGCCTGAGAAGGTTTCTCTATACACTCTCTAGTATTGTCAGTGGAACCGTGACTTAAGATGACGCCCATTCCCTCTGTGGCAACGAGGAGGACAAACAACCTTCCTGAATTGTTGTCAGTTGTGTGCCACTTCCGCACGGCGAAGCCTGATAAGGTTCTTTTACGCAGCTATACACTCTAGCATTGTCAGTGACTAGAGCGGGATGGAAACGACGTCCGTAACCAAGAGGAAGACAAGCACATTCTCCTTCCCAAGATCTACGTCTCTATGCCCTCAACAAGACAGTACCTACGCACATAAATGATTTGATTCCATGAACAAATTGCTACTTTCCTAGCAAGTGGAAGGTCGCAAAAATTGTTGCAACACCCAAAAAGGGAAACGCCTCTAGTGTTTTGGGATACAGATCTATATCGCTCTTGAGTAATATAAGCAAGGTAATGAAGCACCTGATAGCGATAAAACTAAAGCGATGGTCCGCCGACATAAACATCGTTCCGGATATGCAGTATGGATTCCGGGAAAGACATTCAACGCTCCATCCCTTAATGACGTTTCATCACGACGTCGTAGCTGGCCTGAACAACCACCAAGTCACAGTGGCCTGCTTTCTGGACGTAGAAAAAGCATTCGACACTGTCTGGATAAAGGGGCTAATCTACAAAATTAATTTGATGGGATTCCCCTCCAATCTAATTCAAATGATCTACAGCTTCCTTCATTCAAGGAAATTGTACGTCCACAAGTATAAGTCAGTCAGTCACCGGAACGGAACATCAAAGCAGGAGTCGCTCATGGATCATAGCTGGGACCATGGCTATACAACATCTTTACGGCAGACCTACCAGCTCTAGCTGGTACAGTGAAATGTTGTCTGTTCGCAGATGACTCACTAACATACGCTACATCGATGTCACCACGAATCGCAGCAAGGAGAGTCGAAAGCCAAGAAATAAATAAATATATACAACTACTACGCCAAATGGGGTATCCGAATAAATGCGGAGTAATCGGTACTCATGTGCTTCAGAAGACCATCCGGAGGTAGATACAGATCACTAGCGGAATGCCGGAGCATCAGAATCGTGCTTCCCAATGGCGCGACAATAACACCAAGTGACAAGGTGAGGTATCTCGAGATTAATTCTCCGAGAAACGAAAATTTAACCACCACTTCATCGCATCTACCCGCCCATGCGGAAACAAAATGGACTAAGCCAGAAGACGAAGTTGCTACTCTACAAGCAACTCATTTGGCCAATCATAGCGTATGAGTTCCCTATATGCCATACCATCTCCAAGACCTGCATGGAAAAGCTTTCGATATTTGAGAGGAAGATACGCCGAATATGCACAAGTCTCACCTATGACAGGGACCGGCAGAAGTACCCCAGCAACACGAAACTCTACGAGGAAGCCCGCAACATCCACATACAAGAGTACTTAGTGACACTGTTCCAGAGGCAACTACATGACATCCGCAACCCCCCAAAAATGGCTATCAGGAACCTGAGAAGTTCGACCCCCGGACAACGATTCCTCAACGCATTAAATCTGCTTAATGAGCAGACATTCCCACTTCTATCAAAGCAGTGATAGCAGTCACCATCGCGGCTAAAAGAGCCGCCTCACCACCAACCCATCCCTAGAGGAGCAACAAGGATACACGGACCTGAACACCCCGATGATAAAGATCTACATTCGTAATTGATAAATTTTAAATATTATAATTGACAAAATTTTAAACTTTGGAAGCATTGTACATCCCTTGGGCCCCTATTGTTGAGCCAACCCCTATTTCGCTAGCTTAGCATTTAGCATGTAAGATCAACTATATAGTTTTTGTTCAAATAACAATTAATTGAATTCAAAAAAAAAATGTAATTGATGTGATTCCAGGTCAAAACACTGCCGCGATTTCCTCCAAATGTCTATTGCATCATGTGTACGCGGAATACGCAAGTATATAAATCCATCCGTCTTCAGTCGAAGCAATACGCCCACGCAAGCACGAGGAACAATATACTCGTCGATGCAAGATAATCCAACGCAGATGATGTCTAGAAATAAATGTGTTTACTCTTTGCAGCCGAAACAAGCCTGGCAAGACACGAATAAAAAACATAAAAAGCAAACAAAATCACTAATGAGCATCCAGGGTGGGTAATTTTCGAAGCTATTTACGCGATAACATCTGGCTATCCGCATGTGTATTGTAGGCTTCTGTGGACTTATTCTTGGCCGAGGTGTCTACATTGCAAGTAGCGATCGTTGCGGGGAAATCTTAGAATTCCGCAGTCAACAACATGATTGAGATGTCGAAGATCTGTTGTTGGTGAGAAACCCATTAGTTTCTTTTGAACATTTGTCATCAAGTGAAAAGATGTTGCCAAGAATATGGTCGCGCAAAAGTGTGCTTTTGATGCGGAGATCTATATCTAACCAGCTGATTCACAAACGTCGGTGAATCGACATGAGAAACACATGACATGAATCAATCGCATATGGAATCAATTAAAATGAGATAAAGAGAGGGATGCCTCATGGCAACTCTTTGTAACAACCCAATTATCACGTGATGGACAGTGGGGTGCACAAGTGAGTACATGTTTGTGCAGAGTGCAAATAATACTGGTTAAGGGTTAAGTGAAATTGTTGCTTGCAGTTTATTATTGTGTTCAAATCCAAATAAAATGGCAAATAACGGATAGTTATATAATACTATGGGCGCCACAGCCTGTAGGGGCCAGGGCCTGGCTTCTCAGCAATCACTCCTGTTGTACGTACTAATGTTCTCTCACGAGTGGAATGAACCTACAGTTTAATGCCGAATCCGAACGGCTTTGTTTGAGAAGCTTTTTCTAGACAGAAAATACTCTTGGAGCATTGTCAGTGACTCGAAAGAGGTCTTGTCGCACAGAGCAGGAATCGAACCTACGTCGTCGAGGTTGGGGTCGACGCACATACCCACAACGCCACGGGCCACCACAACATAGTTAAGACCCCTAAAAAACAACTCCACTGTACTCAATTTTGTACTTTACAGCAACTGGTGGCTGGGTGCTGTTGGAATCGAGTCGGCACTGACTGGCGTTAACCTGGCGATGCCCTGCTTTTTCCCTTTTCTACACACCAATTGTACTTATTTTACCTCAGAGTGGTAGCCATCGGGTACTGGTTGTAGTTCACCCGAGCTCAACTTGCCAAACTTATAAGTGCGTCCTCTTGTCCTAGGGGTTACAAAAAAGGAACTGGCCCTGCAGGTTGGGGTTTGTGCC
Source organism: Eristalis arbustorum (assembly GCA_916610145.1). Classification (NCBI taxonomy): domain Eukaryota; kingdom Metazoa; phylum Arthropoda; class Insecta; order Diptera; family Syrphidae; genus Eristalis; species Eristalis arbustorum. The sequence continues at coordinate 42,362,977 of OU744316.1, forward strand.
GTCGGGGTATCTGCCCGGTCACACAAAACAAAACTAGTTACGAAGCAACAACAAGCCTCGGAAACGGATGATTTTACAGCAACTCCGTATTACTTACAATGTCCATAGCCTCTTATTACATTTCCTAAACGTTTTTGACATACCTTCTACTAATTTTTCTATAATTTCATTTGGATTAGTTGGCGATTGACGCTGTAACTTCTTTCAGATTGGTCTGTACTGTTTCACCCGAATTTTCACGATTAACCACAAATTCTCATTTGGATTATAGTCGGGCCTTCGGATAAAAACTTTGAACCTCGCCACAAACTTCACACATTTGTTCTGTAAGCCATTCTTTCCCCAATGGCTTGATGGCGCAGTTGGTTGAGGGCTTGGCCTTGCTATGAGATTGTTCATGTGGCAGTGATAACAGTGAAATTTTACTAAGTTATAGAGTCGCAGGTTCGAATCACAGCAAAGTAAATATTCTTTTATCTTCTTTGATCTGGTCTAGTCACCATTTCCCATTGGATTCAAACGGTGCTGATATCACAATGTACCAACAATGGTCTAAGTGTGCCGGCAGGCCAATAACCTAACCTAACCAAAGCCATTCTTTCACTATTTTAGACGTGTGCTTCGTTCGTTCGCCATTGTCTTGAAGTGTGACTTCCTTTTCAGGATAGGCGCTTCAATCTACAAAATTGAGAATATGGCTCTGCACAAAATGCACAAATAATCTTTTTTCCTTAGTATTCAAACGATTTCTTGAAGTAGACCAACGTCGCACGTTATGGAATGATGAGACTTCCTCTGCCGTGCTTCGCTGTTTATTGAACATGTTGCCTTTGGAATTTTCTCCCCAGAGCAGCACATATTCATGCGACTGACCACAGTACATTTTTCCGTCATCTGCTGTCCAATTTCTGTGTTGTCTGGTGAACTTCCGTCATGCTCTAAGATTTTATTCTACTTGCTATCCATCTTCTATCGGACATACTGATTGCAATAGAACTATTATATGGTGTCAAACACTTGTTTTTATATTTTTTTATGTTTGTTATCATAAATTCGTTGTACCTAATCCGGTTATTTTTATTAAGGGATCTGACTTTTGGTTTAGACGCAATTTCTTGCCTCTAATTGCTTAAGGCATAGAGACGAGTTATACAGCGCCTTGTCTAGTTTTGGCATCCCTGCAAAACTCGTCCGCCTTTGCAGAATGACGATGGAGAATGCCCGATGCTCTGTCAAGGTCGGTAAAGATTGTACCGAGACCTTTGATGTCAGAAAAGAATTTAGACAAGGCGACGCACTGTGGAACTCACATGGGACTTTTTTCAAATTATTCTTGAGAACATCGTACGGAACTCAAATGTCAACACCAGAGGCACGATCTTCCACAAATCTGTGCAACTGCTCGCATATGCCGATGACATTGACATCATCGGAGGAACACAACGGGCTGTCAGTGGGGCGTTTGTGAGCATCGAGAAGGAAGCGGCCAAGATGGGGCTTGCGGTTAATGAGGGTAAGACGAAGTATATGCTGTCTACGGAAAAGGTCCACCAACACCGTCGTCTTGGACAAAACGTCACTATAGACAAAACGTCTATTACTTCGAGGTAGTGAAAGACTATCTACCAAGGCTCCGAAGTTAATACAAACAACGACACTACTGCGAAGATAAAACGGAGGATCACGTTGGCCAACCGCTGCATTTTTGCACTCTGTAAGCCACTGAGGAATAAAGTAAAGCCACCTCTCAAAGAACCAAGATATCTCTATATGAGGCCTTGATAGTACCAGTCCAGCTGTATGGCCCAGAAGCATGGACACTAACTAAAGCGGACGAGTATATTCTTTGTCGCTTCGAGAGAAAAGTCCTTCGAATTATCTCCGGTGCCGTGTACCCATGTACGGATGGTGTTTGGAGGAGGAGACTGAACGGGCTGTACAGCGACATCGACCTGGTCAATCGAGTTCGAATCTCTCGTCTCAGATGGCTAGGTCACATCGAGCGAATGGACACCAATGCTTCGGCCCGACTCAACCTCCGAAGGCAACGCGGTAAAAGAAGACCACGCCTACGGTGGAGCACGCAGCTAGAAGGGGACCTAAATAAGTTGAACGTGCGTGGCTGGAAGCAACCAGTACAAGACCGAGCTGGATGGAGAGGCATGTTGGCTGAGGCCCAGGTCCACCCCGGACTGTAGCGCTAACCAAAGAAGAAGAAGAATTGTATAAGGCACTATCGATCAACCCGACCAACCTCGAATGGCTTTGGCAGCAAGTACAGTGGTGATTTAATAAGAGGCTGTGGGCAACGGGGCTGTAAGCCAAGAACTTGAAATAAGGTCTTTCGCTAAGGTTGCTGTAAGGTACAAAACTGAGAACATTAATGTGTAATATATGGCTGACGCAAAAGACCCTTAAAGGGCCGCAACGACTAGCACTGTGCGTACTATTGTTCTCTCAGTGGTAGGGACTTACAGCTTGAAGCCGACTCCAAACCACCAACTTTGAGAAGCTATTTCTGGACAGGAGTACTTTTTGAGCATTGTTAGTTCAAAGCATTGTGTTAGTGCAAAACAGGGATAAGACCTATGATGTCGAGGCTGGGTCAACGCATATACCCACAGCGCCACAGGCAACCTACACGGCACGTGATACATGATTTAATTTCACGTGATTCTAAATACCCGTCAATTCACTGTTCTTACCACATTTCAAATTATGCTCTATTTTACGAAAGTGGAAACCAATCGCATATCAATCAAACGCTCTTATATCTACTCTACATACAGCACAATAGCCTGTCAGTATTGTCGTCGAAAAGCATTGACTGTGACCTATCACTGTGTGCACAATGCACTCACCGACTTCTTATTTAAAACATACACTCACTTTTTTACGCACAACAAAAGACGGGATGAGGCCCCGCCAAGCGTCCATCAACTCATCCAACGTCGATTGTTTTCATTGCTAACAAGCCAGTCAACCTTAAAGTTTTAATCAGTTAAACCCATTAAATCAATTTGAAAGGTAATTGAGCGCTTGATTGTCAACCGGATTAAAAATACTCAATCAAGCGAGTCAACACAGCGGACAAGATGCATAATTCATTCCACCTCTGAGGCAGCCTATCCGATTTACTCAAAGTAAACACTGAGTGTTCCCCGATGAATCATCGTAATCTATTTGTAGCGGAAATGATACAAACGCCTTTCTGTTCGCATTCACATTGCCCTTTCACTCTCAGCAGATTTCGCACAGTGAAGGCGAAAAGAATCATTTCTAGACGCATCTGTCAATCACCACTGTCACACACTCCCACAGTCAGCGGTGTAAACAGGGAAATTTATTATCTCAAGCAAAAAGTAACTCACCTCGATTCTCCAAATCTCCAGACCGGGTGTCTTGCCGGCATTCGCGAATGCTGGATGCATAACTTTTCTTCCTGATGTCGGTTTATCCTTGTCACCTGCAGTTGGTAGGATGCTGCTGGTTTGTACAGCACCTCCGGGACGATTGGGAATGGTACCTGCCGAGCAAACTGTTGCTAGAAGCACTCCCGCAAGAACACTGTACGTGGGTGGGAACAGAGAAAGAGAGAGAGACAAGAGAAATTGATTAAAAAACACGAACCGGCTTGAGGGCGACTAAAATGTTTGTTTATATTTTCTCCGCGAGATAATGTTTCGTTGGGTATTCCGCTCGCCAATGAAACTGACTACAACTGATGGTGGACAGCTGCCAGAAGCAGCTCGAGCTTCAGTATTGATTTTTTTTAGTTTTGCTTGGAAGAGCGGGTGGGGAGGGGGTTAGGGTAAGATTGTGTCGCGTCACGCGATGATATCATATCTCGTGTGAGCAAACGCGTGGAATTCCCATGAACTATAACGAAAAGACAAGGTTACTTACAGCACACTGGGTGTGCATGTGTTTTTGTGGATGGGACAGTGGCGGAGACGCTGAAGGGGGCTTGGGGTACATATTTGGGGACAATATTGTGATCCGAACGTTGTTTATTTCGAACAATTAAAATCTCAGATTTATCTGAAGGATGTAATGGGAAGTTCTGAATTTTCATGTCGTTGTTGGCATGTTTCAGGTGACTTAGGTTAGGTTAGGTTATTGGGAGCCAGTGGGCTGCCATCACCACTGTTGGTTCATTGTGATACACAGTGCCATTAATTTGATCCCAACGGCGAATGGTGACTGGACCAGATTTGAAAACAAGACAAAAGCGTATGAACTTTTGGTTTCACTGGGATTCGAACCTGGGGTCCCTATAAACAAGGGCAGGGACGGAACCAACTATGTCAACCAGCCGTTATTTATGTAGCTCTTAGCAACGCTCTGTATTTCTATGAGTTCTTAACCAATAACCACCAATAACCACCAATAACCACCACTACAGCCATCATTTACTGTATACCGGACGACACAGCGAAACTGTGCTGTTTCAAGCTGCTTTTGACGCCTATGTAACGAACCTAAGACAATAATCCTGCATACACATCTATGATGCCTACACAGAGGGAGAGGAACTTTCTAAAATGCTTTCTGTTGTTATCGGCCATCGGGTGAACGGACATGAGGCGATCAAGAATAGTAGTTAAGAGCTGTATTCATGAGGCACGATCTGCGATCTGCGACCTGCGATCTGTGAAAATCGCAACTTTTTCCAGTTAACATGGATTTAGATATCGAAGCAACGTTGGCAATTAAATTGAATATACTGACTGCAATAGCGGTGTCAATATTGGTCTTGTCCACAATATGAAGAAACAATGCTATATCATAAACATTAAGCTTAGGCTGTTTCGCTCCAGTGTTGAGTCCGTGCTGTTATATGGGTGCAGTACTTGGAAAGTGACAGCGAATGTCCCAAGAGGTTTTTGAACCGGTGCATACGAAGCATACTAAGGATTTTCTGGCAAAACTGTACCTCAAACGAACAATGGACCAGGAACCTATGAGAACCAATACCCAACGACGCAAGTGGTGATGGATTGGCCAAATCCTTCGAAAAGGCGACATTTCTATAGCAGAACATGCGACGCAGTGGAAACCCAAGTAACTCCAGATGGAAGAATAGTGGGTCATTCCAGAACAGTAGAGGACGAGTCCCGAGAGCTGAAACTCATTCTGAAACTCAAACATATTTCACAACACTATGGCAGGCAGTCTTAGTAGACTCCCAAGGGGATACAGTATCTATGTAGTAACAGCTGTGCCTCCGATTCCCAGTTGACAACGAGCAGACGAAATGACTGAATCGCATAGAAAATATTAAATCGTTGATTAGGATATTTAATACTTGTTGATAATTAAATAAGAAGCTGCTGGCTCATGTTGATTTATTTCCAACTCCATTGGCAAGGTTTCAACTATTATATAACAAACTCATGTATTTTACCTTAGGTTAGGTTAGGTTAGGTTGTAGTGGCTGACTGCTGCAGAGCAGTCACACTTAGGCCAGAATAGGCCCATTGTGATACCACGCGGATTGACTTCTCCTAACGCTGGAACCAGTTGGTGCTGCTGATGAACCGATTTAGTTGACCAATGCTGGCACTTTTTAGCTCGTTACGATCGCTGAAGTAGTAGGCTCCTAGATGCAGGAACCTACGACTGGCAAGAGCACTGCAGGAGCAGAGAAGGTGATGAGTGTTCTCTTCCTCCTCTTCATCCTCTTCTGCAAAAATCGTTATATGGTGCACCCATCCTGCGAGCATGAGTGCCAATTACACAGTGCCCGGTTATGACTCCTACAAGGGTCCTTACTGAGGGCTTGCTGAGTCCAAGTAGACTGAGTGACCGTTTTAGGGTAAGTGATGGCAAGATTTCTTTTGTTTTAAGGCAGGTGGTGCCTTCTAGCCATTTGTCATTGGTGGTTTTGATTGTATGAATCTTTAAAAGATGATAGGCTGTAGCGATCGGCATGGAAGGTGGTACCCCTTCTATCGATAGGGATGAGGTTGTACCACACCTAGCGAGTTCGTCGGCTTTGCAGTTTCCTGGTATGTCACAATGTCCCGGCACCCACATGAGGTGAATGTTAAAATGCTCGCCCATCTCGTTAAGAGACAGCCTGCAATTAAGGGATGTTTTAGAGTAGAACATGACATTGTCCAGGGATCTTATGGCGGCCTGACTATCGGAACAAATGGTGATATCCCTTTCTGATATCACATTGTTTTTAAACCAGGACAGCGCCTCTTTAATCGCTATGGTTTCTGCCTGAAAAACGCTACAGTGATCAGGGAGCTTCACGGAGATAGCAATATTGAGGTCTTGTGAATAGACACCCGCACCCACCCCTTCTTTTGTCTTTGCATTTGCAGAAAGTTTCTTATTTCCTCTCGTCAGTGATGACTCAAGTGTGCAGCACCAGATAGTGATGAGATGGAGTCTGGACGGACGGACAGACATAAATTAACAAGGCAATATGTCAAGATTCTGCTTCACCCTCAGTTGACAGTAACTGGCAATTCCAATTAAACGAAGGAATATCACACGGCCAATTGCTCTTTCACCATTTCGTAAACCAATTTGATATAAACCGGCCTTTGGAAACAATTTACTAGCTCAACGACTTCATGTAACTCAATAATGAAGATCAATACATTGCGATCACTTGGCCACAAATATTAACGAAATGAACTCAGCATGGTTATAGCCGTTGGACAAATATTGATGAGTTCGGTTTGGTCAACAGAGTCAAAGAAGGATGATGAAACGCCCGGCTCGGAAAAAGAAGAACAACTGATGGCTAGTGTCGATTACTCTTTAAATACATCACTGAACTCGGGAAACTGGTTTGAAAATAGCAACAAGACTTCCGGAGGAAATGTTATTTTAAAGTTTTTTGAGAGTGTCCTCGGACAATCAAGTAGGGACTCTATAGAGAGTCAAACATTTTCTTGCTTGAAAATAGTGCACATCAGTGGCTCTTTAAAATTGATACAATATTAGGTAGGAATCATAGATCCTAGATCTGCTCTGGTGCCTTGGTTGTCATGAAATTAATAAAAAAAAGCCGATTACGATAATGCAATGTTCTTAAGGCGCCGTACCGTAATCATTATTTGGCAAGAGCAATTGTGAATTATCACGAACTTTGAACAGAAACAGCGCGTGCTCAAGGGATTAATAATACTCTTAATGTATGGCGTTAAGACACAGCACGGCCGAAGATTTAAAGGGAGAGAGGGAGATTAGGTACCTTTGCACATTGGTCTTATATATCTCGGCATTGTAACCTGTGGGAAGTATTGGGTTGGAAAGAGCATTCCATATTCGTGCAGCACGGCTGAAAAACTAGTCTCTATTTTTTACTGATGGGCATTCCTGGCGACACGTGTATTGCGTGTGAATGCACAAAGAGGAGAAATAAAGTTGGCAAGCTCACTTGATCATCGTTTGTTAAATTAACGATAAAACACGGACGGAAGAAGACACTGTACGTCGATGTTCGAGCGAGCCGAACGAACCTGCGATTGTTTTCTCCTATTTGTAGTTTAATCGCAAGCTTTTGGATTCTCTCTAGAAAGTGCAGCGTGGGCTTGGGGTCTCAAGGCCAGATATGAGCGTTATGCTCAAGCTTAGAGCGTATATACACCTTGTAAATTGAAGCCAAATAAGAGCAGTTTGAATATTTCTTGCATCAATTAGGGAAACCTAAATATTTCTCAGCATTTTTGGCGACAGGGAATATGCGATGATCCATCTGTGAAGCTTAAGTTCTCCGAGACGGAAATCTAATTCGGGTCGACTACGAACGGTCAAGTGTGAGAAGCTTCTTCTAGACAGAAGTTCAGAACATTGCCAGTGACTATAAGACCACTGCGGTGGTCCATGGCGTTGTGGGTACGTGCGACGACCCCAACCTCGACGTCGTAGGTTCGATTCCAGCTCTGAGCGACAGAAATAATTTTCACGGCCCCACCTCTTTCGAGTCACTGACAATGCTCAAAGAGTATTTCCTGTCTAGAAAAAGCTTCTCAAACTTGGCCGTTCGGATTCGGCATTAAACCGTAGGGCCCTTGCACTCGTGAGAGAACAATGGCACGCACAACACGAGTGGTTGCTGAGAAGCTAGGCCCTGGCCCCCTACGGGCTGTAGCGCCACCCATATTATTATTATAAGACCACTGGCCCCCACCCAGATTAAAACGTCACATGAAAATAGAAGCTATATGTGAGAGACGAACGAATGGACACATCGAAACTCTAAGAAATTCCCTTCGAGGTTGGAACCCTAAAAACTATGACATTGTTTATGAACAACGAATGAATTCAGAATACAGCTGCATAGTTCGATAACGAAACCGAGTTTTGGTGTGCTCCTCTTCATAGAACAGCAGAAATAATCGCAGCTTTTCGATAAGGGACTCAACCATATGGTAAACTAAAAATGTCGAAATCTATTCTCACCACACTAACCACCGCTCTGAATAATCGCGGTTATTGACGTGACCTTGACGCTTAATGGACAGAAGCAGTGAATTACTTTAAAAATGTTCCCAAGCTCAAGCTTATGAACGTCAAACACTGCCGTAATTAGTGGCAATTAAACGAGACAGGAAATGAACACGAATGTGGCTCCCCAAAAAGCCAAAATAACCTGATGCCGATACAGCAGAACAAACACTCCGCTCACTCGCCGATGCTATCAAAGATAAATATTTACTTCGCACTCCAGGCACCACTAAGCAAAGCATAGGTGTGAACGCTTAAGTGACTAAAAATAAGTGATTAGGGCCCGGCACACACTGCCTTACCATTACCTTGTAAGCGTCGTAAATGATTTTGATTGAGTAGTGTTTTTTTTTCCCTATCTACAACACTGTATATAAACTTTTATTGCGATATGAACTATGATATATATTTTTGTTTTGAATCGTTTCAAAAGCACACGGCGCACGTCAAGTCGACTTGGTTACCTGAACACAACTGCGACTGGAAGCCTGCTCCAGGGCATTTTTCTGGTTGCCTCCACCATTTCGTCTGATTACTCTGTTTGTTTTTGTTTATAAATGTATCGCAAAAGTTGCGAGATACACACACGCTGCGATGAGTCACCCACTCGCCAGCTCTGAAAAGATACAAGCAGAAATGAAAAACAAATGAAAGGAAACACATTTAGAATCAGATACACACTTGTAGACACATTTGAGATGCGTTAAAAGAAATATATTGGACTTAAAAATGACTATTAATTATTATTTTGGTCGTGCGGATTCCTTGGCAAAGGATTAAAGAAACGATAGGCGTTGCTGCAAAGTTGTAAAATGACTTGCGGATTTCAGTTTCGGTTTCTTTCATTTTTTTTCTTGTTTTGCTAATATTAGCCCCAAGCGGAGTAAAAGTAGTGTGCAAGGGAAAGTTGCTCGAATCCGAATTCACAAACGTCAAAGATGATCGTCCAACGGTGACCGAACATTTATGCTGGTTGCATACGGGGTGTGTGTGTGTCGGCTTGGTCGTGAACTTTTGTTATTTCACGAAATTTAATTGGAAAACCGGTTGAATTCAGATTTGCATTTTTTTGAAGTCTTATGTGAAATGGGATATGGGTAGACATAAGATCCCAGTGATAGTCTCCATTTTGAGCAGACTCGTCGACCATCCACTGGGTATACACACACTTGTTGGGAAACAAATAAAGCCAAGCACATTGCTTGTCATCTTTGCCGGTTGGTGTTCTCAATTGAATACGAACAACGTACTCAGCCGCTGGAACAGAGTGCTTATCTTCTGCATTTTTGCGTTGAGAAAATATGAATTGATCAAAGTGGGTCGAAGTGACACTCAATATCTCTCACAGAGCGCCACTTCATCTTCTAGGTGAAGTTAATGACTCTTGCTAAATGTATGTTACATTGCTCAGCTTCCCTGGATACATTTAATCTCCGTTGAGATCTCAATTTGAGAACACATCGATGAAGAATTGAAGGTGTCTGGACATTATGGAATTTCAGGTTGGCGGCCCGGTCATAGACTTTGAAGCCATTACCCGGTGAGCATTCTTTAACAAGATCGGATTGTGTGTCGGAATCTTGATAAGTGGCAATGTAACAATCTAAGTGTTAAGAACAAAGCGAAACAATGGCAAAAAGATGATATAGGACTTAAGACAGTGACCAGGGTATCTCAGTGAGATAGAGACGACCCCTTTAACAGTGGGCAGATGAATTTCTGTGCAACAGTATGCAAAAAGGTACAAATTTACCCTTTTTGACTCCGTTTACAAGTGTTTTTCCATACATGAGGCGGCGTTGAGTACTTGCAATAACATTGAGTCGTGTGCATTGTACGGTGCCGCTGCTTTGCCGCCCATCTGTCTGCAACGAAAAGCACATAATGTGCCAATGCCCAAAAGGTACAGCATATAATGTGCACCACCTTATCATAGACTCTTGCATTATTCACATTTGTGGGCTTATAGGAAGGTTTGTTTAACACAAGCCCCAATAAAAACATGATTGGCACTGTAGTTCTATGTTGTCTATCCGTTGTAGGGACCTCTTGTGCTGTGTTTGCTGTTGTTCCTTTGCAACAAGGTAGTTCGTCCCAATGTTATCACAATGCAATCATAGTCGCAATTTAATGCATTTAAAACACAAAATAGACTCAAAGAAAACTTCCATTATCCAACATTCTGATGTGAAAATAAGAAAAATTTCATTGCAATTAACCTGCTCACGGTTCTCAAAATTCACTGACAAGGGCAAAGACGCAAAAGGATACTGATGGGCATTCCTGGCGTAACGTGTATTGATATGGTGCGTCAGTGTACGAACGAGTCTGATGAACCCGCGATATTGCTTTCTCCTATGTATGCTTTAATCGCTCACTTTCGCATTCACTCTAGTTTATCTGAATTTGAAAAAAGACAAGACACTCCCCTTCATAATTTAGTTGTTTTTGGTTGCAACTTTCCTATAATTTTCAGTGCAAAGATCCTTCTTTTTCTAAACATTGTCAAGGTCACTTAGGAGTGGAGGGGTCATGAGTGCGAACTGTACCACAAGTCTGGTATATCTACTTGCAACGCAAATCAAACAATTGACGGAGCCCCTCTGATCCATCGGTACACAAAACAGACAAAAGACAAGAATAAAATATATATAATAAGCGTCATTCAAATAAGTTAGATCTTTGAAAGTTTCTATTGAATTCTGCGGAGTTTTCAAAACTTCACACCTCCACCACACCAATCAATTACATTTTATAGTTCTTCCGAATCAATGCATCTATTATTGTTTCTTGATTCTTAACCTATTCTCACAATATTTTAACTGATGAGGAGACATTATAACTGACTGAAAGGAGTGTGTGATGCTGTTTCATATAATTTTCAGAATGAGACATACCAAACTTCTGCTCAGTGGCACATTTTGAAAATTGTAAGTCCCAACATTGGCTCTGAGTTATGAATGCGGTTCGTCTCGGATATTGGAATTAGACACCCAGCTTAAGAATCGATGCACGATTTAAATTCGCTATATGGTGAAGTATTGTGGATCTGTACGTCGAGTCCTGAGCACTTGAACCTATGTTGTTTAGTTTCGATTCCGAAACAAAAATAACAAAATAACCAACTTTTTGGGATCTTTGACAATGTAAAATTAATTTTCTAAGTCATGGACGTTCGGAGTCGTTTTAAACCTGTAGGTCCCTTCCCTGTCATTAGAGAGACAGTCAGAAGCTAGGCCCAAACCTAGTGATCAAAAAAATGCTTGCTCTTGGAATTCTAACTATTTAATTCTAACTATAAGAGATTACAGAGGTTAAGTATATTTACTTTTAGATTGTCTATGCAGAAGATCTCGGTCACCAACTCATCATAACATGCCTATGCTTGGAACTTGGGGAACCACAGTTGATGTGATCACCATCTTACTTACTTGACTACAGTCATTCGGAGTACGACCGATAGGATATACAATACAAAAGTCAAACGCCATTCTCGTCTCTGAAGCAACATCTGCCTCTAATATTTATTGGTTGAAATAGGTACCTGATTTCGCTCGAAATACTAAATGACATCATTTGTAATTGAAAATCATACCGAATATAAAATTGAAAAGATATGCTTCTGATTACCAGATGGGAATGTTTTTTTGTATTTTTTCTCAGCTCTAATCTGGCTCTGGGCCTTATCGAGTGAATACCTCGTACAGTCTGGAAGTTGAAGTTGATTGAGTACTACAGCCACGCTATGAACGATTTGTTGTTTACTTTCAGCCATTGTTTCGTCGTAAAGGTATAAATAGTTCCTAAAATAGCAATCCTCTATTGTGCTAAAGGTTACAGTCCATTTGCGAGAACAATAGTTTTGTCCAACTTCCGAACAAAAAGTCTTGATAAATTTTGGGCTTGCAGTATTTGCCTATTTCAGGTGATGAACTGTAACAAAACTACGTTGCGTTTTCGTACTACATTCCAGTTTGACTAGAGCATCAAAAAGTGTTAGTTTGCAAAGTACCCCTGTTTAAAACCAGTTCAACGCATCGTTAAAGCCGTCAATTTGTATTGTAATTCGAACAGTAATTTGAAATGGCGGATGATGATGAAGGACTTTGAGAGAGACAAAAAACGATTGTCCGTCATGTTTTTGTATGATGTTTATATTCGGGAATCCCATTGGTTCACAAATGCTGCAAACAAATCACAATAATACTGCATCCTGTCTTTAGTTAAGCCGTTATCGAATAATAATTTGAATGACGACGATGACTTAAAATCAACAAATGTGAAAAGCTCTGCTTTGCGAACTTGAACGAGTATTTTAAAAGCGGGGATTAGTATCTATCGTCCCTCATGTGTACATAAATGGAGCTGAACAAGGCATCCCTTGACACTCCGGTATCTATCTAGTCCTAAGTCCTAAGTTCGCGATATTTCTGTGGGGCATTCTTCCATCAATAAAAATCGAATGACGCACTAAGGTGGGTTTCACTACCGTCACATAGAATAAATGTACGGCCTTGGCGCAAGCCGCAGTTGTTGTGGTAACCTTAGAAGAGCCCTTAGTTCGCGTAAGCTGCTTAACCACTCGGAAAATGGAATTGGAATAAATAAGCCGATGCATATTTATTTTTCCACAAAAAAACAGTCTCGGAACAAGGGCTGTACACATGCCACCTGCAATCAAGAATTTTCAGAAACAAGAATTTTCCTGCAAACATAAACAAAAAGTTATACTTCTTGGTAATCCGAAAAGTTGCGCATTTAATTATCGAGTGTTTCTTTTTATCGAGAAAAATCTTAAAATTCTAATTAACGATTTTATGTTTATTTTCTCGGCGAATCAATTATTATCTTGGCGAATTGTCAAACTGTGAATGCGAGGAACACAGTCACGACCGGAAAATTCGCAAAATCTACATTTAGCGATCTGCGAATGCATGAAATTCATGTGTATGCAGTGTCAGAGTTTGAGTGCTTGACAGTTCACAGTTTATAAGATGCGGTTTATGTGTACAGCAGTAGAGCTGTTTTTATTTCTGTCCCATTTTCCAATGAGATTTATATGCATTTTCTGTCAGAGATTGCCCTGTTTCTTTTAAAATTTATGCAATCGCGTATCATAACTCTGTGCGGTCTTGGTTACGTGGGACATATAGATGTTTATAATACGTTTGCGTTTATATGAGTGGCGCTACAGTCAGTAGAAGGCCAGGGCCTAGCTGCTCAATAACCACTCGCGTTGTGAGTGCTACCGTTCTCTAATAACAAGGAAGGGACCTACAGTTTTATGCCGACTCCGAACGGCCAAGTTTGAGAAGCTTTTTATAGACAGGAAATACATAGCCTTTGAGCATTGTCAGTGACTCGAAAGAGGTGAAAAGTCCTCCTCCGAATTATCTTCGGTCCCGTATATATGGATGGTGTTTGGAGGAGAAGTCTGAACGTCGAGCTGTACGGTCTGTACAGCGACAACGACCTGGTCAAACATGTTCGAATCTCTCGTCTCAGATGGCTAGGTCACGTCGAGCGAATGGACACCAATGCACCATGCCTACGGTGGCGCAAGCAGCTAGAAGGAGACCTAAATAAGTTGAACGTGCGTGGCTGGAAGCAACTAGCACAAGACCGAGCTAGATGGGAGGCATGTTGGTTGAGGCCCAGGTCCACCCCGGACTGTAGCGCCAACCAAAGAAGAATAAGAAAGAGGTGGGGCCGTGAAAATTATTATTTTGTTTTTTGTCGCACAGACCAGCGATCGAACGTACGACGTCGAGGTTACCCACAACGCCACTGGCCACCACCAGGTTATGAACTTAGTTTGGAGCAAAAGGAGACTGTTGGTCTAAAGCAGCCATTCTCAACCTGTGGTGCACTTTCAGCAGGTCCGCGACAGGCTTTAAATTAACAAAAAATACGTCTTCATTATGATTCCACTGAAATTGCATGTTTTGAGTGGTCCTCCCGGAGAAAAAATAGTTGCTGGGGATCCGCACAAGCTCAAAGTTTGGGAAACTGTGGACTATAGACTTAGGATCCTGCAGTTTCTGAAACCAGGACTGCAACATTGGCCAGAAACTATTGAGTATACCTACATTAACTGTTCACATGGTGCGCAAAACGAATCCTAACAACTGATTTCATATTTTACGATTTTTGTTTGCTTTTGTTGCGTTGATTTGGCATTACTGAGAAACCTACTTAACCCTTAAATACCCAGTGGTCCATTTTGGGCAAGCACTGAACCAAATCGCGAATAGTTGATAGCACCGGTTGCAACTTGGCTCCAACTGCATTTGAAAATTTGGGATGCAGTTGAGACCACGATAGGCGACGTATTTTTGTATATTTTATATTCACATATTTTTTTGTTCAAAATAGCTTGAAATCAACTGTCACATATCCAGGTATGTTATATGAAAAGTCGTAAGGAACAAGTTGTTCAGAATTATCTCTTCTGCATCATATATTTTTTTTTTCCAAAAAACGTGAACATTACTGGGTTAAGATGGCCAAAAATCCTTGCTTTCTTTTATAACGTGTACTATGGTTCTCTTTTGCTCTGTAAATTTCCGACAAATCGCAGCAATATGCAGACACCATGTTACTTATTTGAGCTTAAACTAACACATCTGAACTCAGTAGTGGTTTACTCATTTCAGAAGCACCAGTCAATTGAATTTAAATCATCCACATCCAGAGCCATTATCGACGTTGGCCAACTTGTCGTTCTGTGTCACGTTTTGAATTTAAGAATCCGGTTCTTTCAATTCCCGATTTTATGTCTGACTATATATTTGCTCAGACGTTATCAAAACCGAAAAACGTGTTTATATGTAAGAGATAACCAATTAATTGGTGTTCTTTCTTCATTATACCTTCTCAATAGGCCACCAAAGAACGACTGGATGTACGTTGTAAAATCTTTATGTTTGCAAGAGCAATATGGGTCATGGAAAGTGGGCGTTCAAAAGAAGAATGTCAATGCGAGCTCTTCAGATGTCAAGAAACTTACATATGTAATCTTCGCACGGACGAAAGAACTACCTGATGCATCGATCGAAATAAGTGATGATCAGAAAGTTCAGTAAGTACAGGGAGGGCATCATAGCACCCAATTTGTTTTCATTTGTCACATAATTTTTTTTTATTTGCTTTGCAGGAATAGTTAGGAGAAGCAATGAGTTGGCAATTGTGTTAACCAGTAATAGAGTTTCAAAGTTTTAGCAACTCATGTTTTCCTTCCTTTCATACAGAAACCTATCATATAAGGTGAACTCGACGTGACAATTCGTCTTAGAAAGAGTGCACTGTAGCTTCGTTATAAAAATACGAAATCTACTCGCTTTTGAGGCCAAGTTTCGAAATGAGTCTAGATTTAAGGCTTTATTGCAATGGTGAGTATGACTTTGACAGTTTAATCAAGTTGAAATGAGGAGGTCGCGCTGTAACTTTACAATATCAATTCGAAGACACATGATGATCTGAAGGTATTCGGTTATGGTTGCAACGTTAAATGTGTAGACAATGATCATCGCCAGTAAAAATGAGGCGACATAAAAAAGCTTTGATTTTTTGGAAGGTTTAGAAACAGCTTTATGATCAACTTTCAATAGTCTAGCGAGCTGGTCCAGTGTTTGATCTCCGGAACAGAGCTAAGCATACCATCGTCGAATTCGTATGCTGCTAAAGCAACGTCGCGTTTGGACGTTTGGTCTCTGACAGACGTAGCTGAGCCTTTTATATACTCTACTAGTTCAAAGCAGGAAACCTTAGCTTTCTATATCAAAATGAACGCGCTCGTTTGAAAAGTCGAATGCTCCGAAACAATTTCCAAGATAAAATGTGGAATCAATCATACCGATTATGGAATCGGGCGGATCGACTGCGGAGGGAAAATTTTCGCATCCGCATATTCTCCTATTATAGAAAACGCAAACCAAAAAGGGAGCGGATGTCGGTGAAGTAGTGCGAAAAAAATGCTATTATAGAAAACGCAACTCATCCGCACTTCATACATTTTGTGACGTTTTCAATCCGAACCAAATGAGTTGCGGATTTGGAGGAAAAAAGGATGTGTGGTTGCAACGGAAGTAAATTTTAGAACAAGAAATCAATCCTTGATTCAAATATAAGTTGCTTCTCGTTTTTTCACTCATTAATTTATTCCCATTGAACATACATATTCTTCTAATAACTACACTCGGAAAGAACAACTGAAACAACTGTCAACCGTATTGGTGCGATATCCATTCTCATCCATGAATCTTAAAAATGCTGTTAATTTATGTTCCGGAAACAAGGATATGGATCTTAACACAGGTGGCAGCGTTTTCGTCAAGATAGCATACATATGTATCTCAATCCTGAATCATTTTACAAATCTGAAAGAAGGTTGATTACAAAAGAACTTCTACTTCATTTAAATATAATTCGCCCTACTTCTACTTTTACATCGAATATCTTGGGAATAATTTTCTTGATCTTCTGAATACATTAAAAGGGCACTTGACTCCATAATATACTTTAATTCAGTCCGTAAATAACTATTCTTCGGAACAATTGAATCAACAAAATCAAAATTGACAGCAAACAGCTGATTACAGAAGGGGTCGATAGGGATGTTTTGCGGACCGATAATGTAGTTCATCCGACGGATTCCATAATAGGGTTGAACTTCGATTGCGGATGTGAGTGCCTCCCTCCGCAGTCGAACCGCCGGATTCCATAATCGGCATGAATATAAACAAAATCTCTATCAAAAATTAATTACTTGCACAAATAGTCGCCTCAATTTGCGGAAAACTCACACTCAGAAATAAATTTTAAAAAATTAGTTCATAGTCAGAAAAACACCAAACTGAGTGGAGTGTAGCACTACCTAGAACTTTGTGCTCTGGCTAACGCTATTACTCATGCCGATTATGGAATCCGGCGGATCGACTGCGGAGGGACAATTTTCGTATCCGCCTATTTTCCTATTATAGAAAACGCAATACAGAAAGTGAGCGGATGTCGGTGAAGTAGTGCGAAAAAATGCTATTATAGAAAACGCAACTCATCCGCACTTCATACATTTTGTGACGTTTTCAATCCGAACCAAATGAGTTGCGGATTTGGATGAAAGAAGGATGTGTGGTTGCAACGAAAGTAAATTTTAGAACAAGAAACAAATGAAAATTGATTGATTCATACAAATATAATTTACTTCCTCTTTTTCGCTCATGCTTAATTTATTTCCATTGGACATAAATATTCTTCTAATAGCTGAACTCGGCAAAAACAACTGAAACAACCTTTAACCGTACTGGTCCGATATCCATTCTCATCCATGAATCTTAAACATACTGCCAACTTATGTTCCGGAAACAAGGATGTGGAGCAAAACACAGGTGTCAGTATTTTTGTCAAGACAACATATCTTAATCCTGCTTTACCCAGCCTGAATCATTTTACAAATCTGAAAGAAGGGTGCATGAGTGAAGGTTGATTACAAAAAAACTTCTTCTACTTCATTTAAATATCCTTCGCCCTACTTCTAATTTTATATCGAATGTCTTGAGAATAATTTCCTTGCTCTTCTGAATACATAAAAAGGCAACTCGACTCCATAATATACTTTAATTCACTCCGTAAATAACTATTCCTCAGCATAATTGAATCAAAAAAATCTAAATTGATAGCAAACAGCTGATTACAGAAGGGGTCGATAGGGATGTTTTGCGGACCGATAATGTAGTTTATCCGACGGATTCCATAATAGGGTTGAACTTCGATTGCGGATGTGAGTTACTCCCTCCGCAGTCGATCCGGCGGATTCCATAATCGGCATGACTATATGTGAAGTTACAGCGCGATCTCCTCATTTCAACTGATACAAATGATCTTTGTACGTGTGCCCTACTTAAACATTCAATATAAGATGCGCTGTTACGATATAGCCTTAAATCGTGACCCAGTTTGAAACTTGGCTTCAAAAGCGAGTAGTATTCACATCCCTACAATTCCGTACATTTTTTTAACGAAGCTACAGTGCACTCTTCCTAAGACGAATTGTCACCTCAAGTTCGCCTTAGAGGATAGTTCGGCATGGAAATTGAGGAGAATGCGAGTTTTAGAGAATTCCGAGAGAGTTTGGCTTAAGGAGACTTTACTGGAGTCTGAATATTAGACAACAAACTATTTCGTTTTTCAATTACTGAATGTCTTTGTCCTAAGCCCCTGGGTGTCCCGGCTACTATACTACACCATGAATGTGCTTGTAGAACTCGATTTGTGAAGATTGTCTTAAGCTTTTGGGCACTTTTCCAAAAGATAAATATTCCATTTTTGAAGAACTTTAGTCATCACTGGTCACGAAGGTGATCTGTGATCAAGTGGTTTGGTCAGCTCCAATGTTCGTATAAAATTACAATTTAAAAAACATTCATCAACAAATGAATTCCCTAGATTTTCATCACAAAAAATCGAAGTAGTTCATGAACGTGTTACCAAGCTTACAGGAACATCGAATCGAAGTAATACTGAAAAGTGGATAGTGAACATGCTGCAGTCGAGAAAAAACATCAACAACGACCTCTTCTGGTTGCATTCCAATATCAAGCTGAATGCACACCAACGAATTCAACGTCAGACGTTGGCTACACCACATCAGATGGAGGTTAATGTTGCGATGCAAATTAATTCATCCGTGGTAGCGTACGAAAGTAGAAAGGTACAATTTTGAATGCAACTCTGACGGCAGGTAGCCAATACCGATCGTGTTAACTGAATAGCAATGTAAGTCAAGTCTTCTCTGGTTCATCGTGAATTATTACACCAGTGAGTGTGGCCGTGTGGGTGATGAAAGTACTTGATTTACTTGACTGCTGACTTTCGTCATGAATGCATGAAACCGTAAACAGTTTTTTGAGTGATTTATGTGAAACAGAAATTAAGCAAATTTTCAATAAAGAAAACTGAACAGAATGTGTGACTCACTGGAGGCACGTACCGGGACAACATTTTATGATTATGTTCAAATTTACGTTACATTGCCAAGGAAAAGTGGAATGATGGAGGGTATTGGCTTAACATCTACCAGAAACAATTTATTACAATCATTTTGTATTGTTTTTCACTACAAGACGACGGGATGAATACTGAACAGATTAAATGCTCATCGTCATGAAATTTGGGTAATGACCGAAGGAATAAGATCGCCACTACAAGCTGCCAAGATGAGATTTCTTCTTGCTGCTGATGGAGTTACTCGCCGGGATAGGGTGAGAAACGCGGTGGTACGCGGAGAACCCAACGTCGAGCAGCTACTTCCTCAAACGAAAAGCGCTATGACTCCATGGTTTGGACACGTGGCACGAATGTTTCTATCATCACATCTTCCGAGGCGTGAATTAAATGCGACTCCATCAGGAAGACGTCTCTTTGGAAGACCAAGTCCAAGAACTCACTTGGTTGCATCTAGACATACATCCTGATGAGTTCCAGTTGATTGCCGAGGATCGAGTGGCTGGAGATCCTTAGTGAGTGGTTTTTTCCACACGACCCCTTTTTTAAAAATCGCACACAATAGTTCGTGGTTCATTGCACCCTGTTCCGATCAAAGTCTATGACTCGGTAACTATAAAATGGTTCCGTTTATTTTTAGTCAATCGCATTCTCGGAAATTTATTAATTTATTAAAAAATCAACAGCAGCTGACGTGAATTAACACCCCTTTCTGAGTGCGTCTGGTTAACACACAAGGTGATCAGATTCCAAAGTTTTGTGATAATTAATTTTGAAGATCACGGTTGTATCAACACTGAATGTATAAATGCGAGAAAAAAAAACTCCTCTCTACTCAGATAGTGTTAAATTTCAAGAGCAAGCAAAACAATTTATAGAATTCAACGCGTACACCGAATTGCCCGCAGTGATAACACAGTGACCTTCAATCCCTTATCGGCCTTAGGTTTCGTTTCACTATCTTCTCAACTCAATCAGCATTGACCGGAATGCGGAGAAGGATGTCGATGTCATTAATCATAAGGCATCGTGCTCCCTCGCTCCCCCTCTAGCCTCAACCGACCAAAACAAAGTGATGTTTGTCGTTTCATTTCGTAGTGTTTTTCTTTTTCGAAAAATGTATCTGTATGCTTGTGATGGCCAGTTCCTAAGCCTGTCTAAGACCATAATTACATTTTTGTTGTGATAAATACCAAGCCCATCTATCAGCATCAGCCATCCGGGCAGAGTGCCTATTGTTGCGTATACGACACCGTAGCCCGTTTGCCTATATAAATGTACCCACGAACGTGCCGCTCATCATTTTTGGGATAAATCTATTCTCCCTCGCACCGAATGGATTCATCTAATGGCGCATAGCACTTAAGATGCAACAAAAACTTGGAAACATAATAATCATAAGAGGGGAGGTGGTGCCGGCAGGGCCATACCAGACATGCCAGACATGCCTGACCTTATGCCCAAATTGATGTTGAACTTCAATTGCTTGCGTTGAATACTAATGACGTCTCGTATTCAGACACTACTCACCCGTTAAGTTGATGCCGTAAGAATCTGGTTTCAGACGGAAAACAAAAAAATGACGAACAACTTTCTTAACACATCTTAATCACTCGAAGTGCGGATTCTAGGGAAGCGATTAATCGCAGAGCAATGGGCCATAAACCGAAGCAAAAGGCTGGCGAAATTAGTTGTTAAAAATTAATGACAACCGGTTGTTGAACTTGACAGTGTAACAGGGATTCGGTAATGTTTCGCAAAAAAGTCGCGCAATTACAATCGTGCGCCGTAGACGTTTCGACAGTTGAGGTAAACTGGGTACTTGTCGCGGTTGTTAAGTTTCTTATTACCGATAGCGTTAGGATACTGTTTCTATATATGGATCGGCGCCGTACATGTTCCTCAATTCTTCAAGGTTTCGTGACATCATCTCGGTGTGTGCATTAAAGCACGCAATTACTCAGTCAGAATTGACTAGACCGGATGGAGTCAAATGTGTCTTTATAATGTTACATTTGAAGTGCTGTCAGCGGAATGACAGCGAGTAAAGTCACTTGGAATCCATTAATCAGATTAGATGAACATGTTGGGGTGCCTACCGAGGGTAAGATCTATGAAGGTTTTCACGTTCCACCTAAACATAGATCTTTTCGCAAGAGCGTCGATTGCGAAAAATACCTTGCTTATCCGCCATCGATCTGGAGGCTACAACCAAAGACCCACAACTCATGCACGAATTTTGAACAAACTCCTCTTTGCAAGGGGTGGCGATTTACGTGACTCTTTTGTTGACTCTTTCGTTCCCACTAGAATCGATTAAGTAACTAATTAGACCATCAACCACTTGCATTTCCACTCGTTGGATTGTCCGTACGGGTTAAAAATGGACACGTTATTCAATCAAATGCCGTGACTATGATAGTGTTTTTTAAAGCTGAGTTCCTGTCAGTCAGATAATTACAAGCTGACAGTCCCAGTATTTTTGACAGACAGTCTTTTTTTAGAACCCGTTAAAATAATTAGTCTGGGCTAGGTTAGTGGACTGTCAAGCAAAACTCCCACCACACTTAGACCATTGTTGTTCCATTGTTATATCCATAGCCAGACTATTCCCACTGATTGACAGCACTATCGCACATTGACCACAAATGTCATTTGCTTCAAATGGGATTCGAACCGGGGACCCCTCTAACTAATGACAGGCACTCAACCAACTGAGCCACCTCCCTATATTTGTTAAGGTAATTGCAACACAATCTTGAGACCTCTTGATTAATCTATTTATAATAGCTCCGCAGCTTTTCACAAAAGGGTCCAAAACTACGGCCCGTCTCAAACAAGCCAATAAGTAATAAAGGAAACGAAGATTAAAGATCCTAAGGTTTATCACCAAATTACATTATGAGCAATTACACGAGGGAGAGAAACCACACAAGAAGCTTGTAAGGAATGTGGTGAAGAAGTCAAACAAGAATACTTCTAGGTTTGAGGCCAAAGCATCACAATCGACAACTACAATTTTGAAGCAGTGTTAGCTTGTCTGCCTCGGGGAAAACGTGAATTCTACAAACGACATCTTAGTGAAGACCCGAAGTAGAATCACCCTTGAAAGCCGATGCATCTTCGGTTTGTCAAAACAACGGGGCTTAACACTTCTGACACGAAGGACCACAATCATACTTATTTGCCAGTGTTGCTATATGGGGGCGAAAGTTGAACGCAACAGCAGAGCTGATTCTCTGGATGCCTTCGAAAGAAAGATTCTACGATGGATATATGACACTGGATGCGATGAAGGTGTATTCCGGATTAGACATAACTGCGATTTTTTTGGAAGACAATTATCCGTAGACTCCATTGGCTCGTTTACATCGAGCGCATAAACACCCAATGTTTCAGCAAAGAAGGTCTCCGAATTCGATTCTCCTGTCTCAAGAAGTAGAGGAAGATCTAAACTTCTGTACAAAGATCAGGGGTCATCACTAAAGCAATACAACTTGGTCTGATGACTGGCGGCAACTAACACAGGATCGTCGGTGATGAAAGCGATTGCTCAAGCTCAGACCAATTACGAGTCGTTGGCCTGATAAATACGTACTTTTAGACTAACCTAACATAAGCTGTGTCACAGTGGACCATGGAGGAGACCTTGAAACAGCTACTAGGCATGTGTCCGAATGTGACACCATGCAAGGCTGACCAATAACAGGGTCTGACAATTAGGGCATCCCATCTAAAGAGATCAGAGTTCAAGGGGGATCAATAGATCCAATGTGGTTGCAGTGCTATGTGACCCCCCAGTATGTATCTTCAATTTAATTCAATCCTAGCATAAGCACCCACGTAGTCTATGCATTTATTGAAATCGGGAACTGGAATTTCAAAAACTATTCGGTTAGTAGCTAACATTTTCACTTAGGAAAAGAGTGAGTCTCCCTCTGGACAAACATGAACTCCAGGAACGACGCCTTCGAAGTCCTCCGCCGTACAATCACCGCAGCTTAAGTTTCTCGACGCAACTTGTGTAAAAACCGTATGCTCTTCAAACTGCTTGCTTTACCAGCTTTGCTATATTGTATCTAGAACTAAACGATAACAAAACAGCGGAGATGAATCGTAGAGCCTTCGATCGAAAAATTCTGTGTTGCATAGATGTACGATCTTGTGCGCGAGGATGGTGAACGAGTTGTCTGATTTGCACGGGAGCGACGAACAAAATCAGTAAAATTTAAACCAGTGCACCGAGCTTAATGAAATTTGATTTGCAATATGAACTCGTTCCGTGATTCAAAAATTGAAAATTGTAGAGGTACATGAATAATAATAAATAATAAGGGTGGTGCTACAGCCCGTAGGGGGGCACGTCCTAGAATCTGCAGCAACCACACGTGCTGTGTTATTGTTGTGATTTACCATGAAAATTATTTTTGTCATGCCGGCCATGAATCGAACCAAGACGTCGGGGTTCAAGTTTGGGTTGGGGTCGATGCACAACAACAAAGCCACGAGCATTGTGTGCTTAAGATATAGAACCTATAATCAACAGCCAGTAATTCTGGGGCGCACATTGATGCAGCTGAAACTTGTATAATTGTTTAGACAAGACTAAGAGAATATTTTAAAACAATAATCAATTTGCAGCTCGTTAGTTGGTGGTCTAGTGTAGTGTCGTAAATATTGACTTTTAGACGATTTGTATTAAGAATGCATGGTTGCTAGACGAATAAGTAAATCAAATCCTTCGTTTTCTCTAAACATTCTATAAGCCTTTTTTAAATTATCCATCATGTCGTGATATAGTTATTGACTAGAATACAAGGCCCTTCGTTGTATACACTAAGCATTGTTAGATCTGATGTGCCTTAAGAATGCATAGCCACATAAGTATACCACATAATGTCGACATTTTGATTTTTTTCGCCTTTCAAACCATTATGGGGCGTGAAAAACTGACAAACAAAGACTGGCTTGGCTACATCCAGCGTATGAACAACAATGCTCCCGCTAAGATTGAATGCAAGTCTCCTTAGGAAGATCGTATCTTTGATAAAAAGTGAATACGCATTACACCTTAACGACAGGTAGCAGTGGACACGGTACCCCAAATGAAAGACCTCTTCAGGGATCGCAAGTAACACCGGGAGATCACTTCTTTCCGAATGGAATACAAGGCTTCCTTGGTCAACGACGAATGACGTTTCTCTGGCAATGCAATCAATACAAAGCAGACCCCAAACTACTGCGTTGTCCTGCTGTTCTTAGATTTGTTTCAGCATAAAAAGGCTTACAGCTGACACTCAAAAAAAGAACGCAAGACTCGCCATAGTCTCTAATTGTTGATGAATGGGCAAGAAAAGAGAAAAATTGTCTTTCCGTGGCTATTATTTATGCTGACAAGTCAAATCACTCATCCCAGTCGTTAATCCAGCGTCAACTGCCGCCTTGGAATAAAAATTCATTAGGCTTTCAATTACAACTTTAAGTCCACATCATTCCAACAATGCTCCGCTTACTATAATCAATGCTAATGCTGCTAATAAAAGAGATAGAGTGTCGCAGCTGCTGATACTTGAATAGCAGTTGGCAACACCCACAACATAACCCTCTCTCCTCTTTTCACGGTAAAAGCATAAAATACTCTTATGCTGGCTTGTTATTCCACTTGTCTGTTGATTCCACAATTCCCCATTCGAGCGGAAGAGTTGTTGTTTCAAAAACGACGATTTGTCAAAATCACGTTTGGCAAGCTGCGTTTTTTCCTAATTACTGACATAAGCTAATTAGCAGATATGCATGCGATTATGCGAAAAAATAAATAATAACTCATTCGAGACAAAAACTCGTTTGAGCCCGTTTGCAAGCGCAACCAATTGTCTGATGCCCTCAATTGTTCGACCCGGGCATGCTTCACTCGCGATTAATTAATAAATTTCAATCAGAAGGGTTAGGCGTTCCCCCGGTTCATTTGCGAGAAATGCATTAAATCAAACCCCGTGACACTGGCTGTCGAATTAAATTCGCGACTAACAACGTTCGATTTGAATGAATAGAAAAAAGCACAATCTGCCGATGAGTTTCACCACAAACTCATCTACGTTTCGGAGCTAGTCGAACAACAATGCATAACACCGCCGATTGCATTATATTTTCCACGAAATCATCAAGACAAGTTTGATGAACGACGCCATAACAACATCATCAATTTGTCAGGCACTCAGCGAATTGGCGACAATTGTCGATTGCAAGTGCCAGTGCAAGTGTGGAAGGAAGAGAACAAATTAGTTAGAAACAGAACCGAGAACAAGCCCGACCACCTACAAGGAAATGCCTCAGGCAATCTAATCAAACCCATCGCTCGGAAGGCCTCTACACAAAGGTCAGTGTTGAATCGGCTTGTTTATGCATGCCGTACACTGACGCTATCAATCGTCGTAACGCAAACCGATTCCCCACCACGGGCAAATGAATTTCCGCCAATTCAATTCGTATTCCCGTCAGGTTTTCTCAATTAATCCCCGTAAAATGTCGAAAATCACACTGAACCGAAATTCGATATTTTTCGATGCTCGCGCCAATGTCATTAATCACTTCATTCTGACGTGCAATCGATACTACTGGTTTTTGCCTGCTCGCCAAGTCACGCACTCTTGTAAGCTGGAGTTAATTAAACCACCATCGGACAGCAATGCAAACAGGCGGTGAACAGCAGAAAGCTCAGCAAAAATTGTAGAAAACCGCCTCCGACGCCAGTATCCGTGGGTCATTAGGCACACTGTCACAAAACAATTCACACCTCAAACTCGCTGGATGGCTACTTACGTTTCTGTTTCGAAATTCGAAATACGCCAAGAAAGCAGCAGAAGACAACAAAAGAAAAAATCGCACAACCTCTGTAGATGCTCTAGGCACAAGCACTGGAAACAAACTAAATCCGCGAGCTCTGCTAGACACTTATATCACTTCCATTTGGCTCAAGCCAGTTGATCGGTCGCGTCGCCAAGATCATCATCGTTTCGGCGACATGGTGGGGCGGCGGCCGCACGACGCGACGGGAGCGGGATGCTTGGGATTTGACCGATTGATAGAGCGAGTTCAATAGAATCGTTGATAAGCGGCTTAGTACTGTTAGTGCCGATTGTAAATAAGTAATCAATCCCGCTGTTTTGAGGCTCATTTTCGCTGATTAGGCTTCAATTCGGCTTGGGCACGTCCCAGAGATTTGATAAGTGAGGACGTTCTTCGGAATTATGTGGCACGGGCTGTGCCTGCTTTGTTGTGAATTTCACTACTCTGTTTGACTTTGTAATCAAGGTTGTGACGGGAATTCATAAGGTGGCGTGTATGTACAACGCCCAAATCCATCCACTCTCAGTTTATCAACAAGCAGCGATGGTATTCTGAATAGACTCAGCGGTAAGCAAAATCTGAGGGGATCCCAGACACGACATGAGAATTCATTTTTTTGGAGTTATTGGAGACTGAAAGCGTCTTATTGTGGCAACCGTGGCATTGTGGGTAAGTAAATCGGAGCCTACACTGAAAAATCAACTCGGTAAACAAGAGCTTTCATTTTCACGTCACCACCGCCCAGAGTTCATAGACAATGTTCAGAAAGTAAATATAAATGCCAAGAAAATCTCCTCAAACATTCGTCGCTGGAGCCGAGTTGCTGCTGAACGAGCAATGCCCAAGTCGAGGGAGGATTGTAGCACAACTCGAACAAAGGAATGAATTGTATTAGGTGTGTAAGCTAATGGTTTTGCTTCTGTTTAAATAGTGCAATGATCTGGAGCGGACTTGGACTCTTCAATCTTCAACCAACGAGCTTCTCCAACGACCGCAACGAATTTGTTGGTATTGTCTCGTTCCACTTCAACCCACTTCCTACTTCCTATGTTGACATTTTCCGACAGACTTCCGACCCTCTACACAAGCTCGATCCAAGGCAAATGTACGCTCTTTAAAACCCTAAGTTCAGCGCTCCATTCTTCAGTTTGACAGGACTTGTGGCACAGATTCTTGTGATTTCGATTGAATTGGCACTACTTTGCCATATGCTATTGATCTCCGGTGTGGATCACATATGACAAACCAATAAAAGAAGCCAACTCGTCTTGGTTTGCAAGGAACGATCACCACACGTCAAGATCAGCGTGGCCAGATCTTAATAACATCAAAAGAAGGACACTTCTGGCGTTGAGCAGAAGCTCAATCCATATGCTCGTCGGAGTGATCGCAGGGAACTTTCCGATCGAACCAATGTTCTGGAAATGGAATCAGGAATCCAGTGACCTCTGTCGATACAGCGCCGACGAGGAAGACGATCCAACATCTGCTTTTCCGGTACCTAGCTTCGATGCGCCATAGATTCTTCATAGAGATCACAGAGAACGGACATAACGAAGACAAGACATAAGATATATCGGATCTTTAGAAATTCATAAAGAGCAAATGATTAGAAGAATTATTTTTGGGCTTTAGTGGAAGTGATGGCCAACCATCACATTACCCTTCCTTAACCTAACCTAACCTTTAGCCTTATCAAGGAATCCTATCCAGCCAGTGCAACAAGTTTATCTGTTCTTCACTTCTTTACACCACTTAGCGTGTGTTACATCTTGGATTACTTTACACTTCTTGGACAAAACAATTACCAATTTGAACCAACACACCTTTTGTCCACATGAGGGAAGAGAAAACATTGTGTGCCTTACTAGTAATCTAGACCTACCAATTAAATAGATCTAAATGCGTACCATACAGCTAAGCACCTCCAACCATAGTTAATTAGCACCTACTCCGTTAACTTCGGAATGACACATCTGGCTAGAGCAACAACAGCCACGAGACTTCTAGACGAATCTAAAAATGGTACATGTGGATCTATACTTGCTGGACTGAAATAAAGGAAAGTTCAACATCATCTAGTTCATCTACCAAACAAACCAAATTTCATTCCATTTTTTGATTTCTTAAAATGTTTGAAAATAGAACCAACGAGCTCTGATTTTGAATATTAAAATAGGTGAGTTGGCCAACTGCTGTAGGAAGTAAATGCTTCGCAAAAGGTGGGTTTCCAACCGTCTAGTATGATGTCTGGCCTTAGAAAAAAAAAAAAACAATATGACAAAACTCAACAAAGAACAGCTTGCATTGGGACCACAGCTGCTCTGCGGTCGACCCCAACAAACGCACTGATCAGCGCAACATCTTCCCTCGACTTACACATTAAAAACTCTTCAGCACACAGTACTATTAGGCTTAGACTGGGTGTGGAAAATCCAAACGCTATGATCACAGTAACGTCTTAGACCTCTTTCCTAGAAAATTCGTACAGCACTCCATAGATTATACAGTTGCTGTACTTAATTTTGCAAACGGCTTTGAGACTGAGGTGTGAACGAATTCAACTGAGTAATCTACACAAACGGCTCCAAAATGGGCCACAAAGTTGGAGCTGGAATTCCTTGTCTTCTCAGAATTCCTAAACATCTCAGACGAACCGGGAAGCCTTTCGTCAGGCCAAAGTTCATCCAATTATCCTGCCAACACAAAAGCTATATGCATTGATAGCCAAGCTGCCATCAAAGCTATTGCCGCTTCTAGAACATTCTAAACTACTAGAGGAATGCCGAGTCTAGCTAGCATCATTAGAAAGCCAACTGAGTATATCACTAACCTGGGTATCTGGTCACAGTGACACCCCAGTAAATGAGAAGGAGGTGAACTGACTAGGCAAAGTTCCTCCCTTCAAAGCTCGCTTGCATAGGAAGTATTTGTACCTTCACAAGCAGTTAAGGCAAGTATGGCTGAATATAAAATAATATAATATGGGTGGCGCTATAGAAAGTTGAAGAAGAAGTCCTAGCTTCTCAACAACCACTCGTGTTGAACGTCCTATTGTTCTACCTCAAATGAAATGGACATACAGTTTTACACCGAGTCCAAACAACCAAGTTTGAGAAGCTTTTTATAGACAGAAGTAGACTTTGAGCATTCTCAATAACTCGAAGGACGTGGAGCCGTGAAAAATATTTTGTCGTACAGACCAGAGATCGAACCTACAGCGTGGAGGTTCAATACCGACAACGCCACTGTCCACCCCTAAACATTTCCTTCAAATTGTTGACGACAGATGGGCCAGACCAACAAACTGAGCTACATGTACAAAAATCAATCTGATTATAATCGATCCAGAACAAATGATATCCTACGGCGATACCGACATGATATCGCAAGATTTGTAGCTGTCTGTATAGAACACTGGCCTATAGGAAATCATGCCGAAAAATTAGGTATCCCACACAACTCACACTGTCACAGCTCCTCACTGAGGAGAAGGAGACCTTACCACATTTCCTTTGTAACTGCTCGGCACTCGCTAGAGTCTTAGTACACCCTTCCTCAACTCGCTTGATGAGATTTCTACAAAACATATTAGGGAAGGGGGAGGCGATATTGAGATTCTGCTCACCGGGCATTCTTTTCATCGACCATATCTGGCAGATGAGCTGATGCGCTCAACCAGATCATCCCCAGTTGTCTTTAAGATTTCAAAAGCAAGGCCCTCCGCCCCTTACAGATGAAACGGATAGCGATTCACAGGGAGGTGGATAATTAGGTCGAAACACGAAGACACCAAGGTAAGTTCAACGTACCAGGTATACCGGTATGAAGTGAGCGTCAAGATACAAATGTCTCGATAGGGAACATTTGTTGTGAACGAGCCCTTATTTTTCTTGTTTGTTTGCTATGACATCTGTGAAAAATATTTAGTATGCCTCAAGTCATTGAACAGACAAAATCATAAGCAAAAGATGGTTTCAACGGTTCGGAAATAATGATTTTGATGTGAGAAATGAAGAACGTGGAAGACCACCAAAAAAGTTTGAAGACGCCGAATTGCAAACGATATTGGATGAAGATGACACTTTGAGTCAAAAGCAAATGGCAGCAATGTTAAATGTTGCACAACAAACAATTTCTGACCTAAACGGTCAAGCTATGGGAAAGATCCAAAAGTGTGGAAAATGGGTGCCACATGAATTGAATGAAAGACAGGTGGAAAACCCGAAAAAACACTACGTTGCTTCAAAGAGACGTAAGAAAATCGGTTTTGCATCGGATTGTTACTGGCGATGAAAAATGGATTTATTTTAAGAATCCCAAACGGAAAAAAACATGGGTTAATCCGGGACAACCATCAACATCGACTGCAAAACCAGATCGATTCGGCAAGAAGGCAATGATGTGTGTTTGGTGGGACCAGAAAGGTGTGGTGTACCACGAGCTTCTAAAACCTGGTGAAACCGTTAATACTGATCGCTACCGACAACAAATGATCAATTTGAACCATGCATTGATTGAGAAACGACCAGAATTGACCAGAAGACACGACAAGGTAATTTTGCTCCATGACAATGCACCTGCACACAAAGCAAAACCGGTTCAGGATACAATCAAAACACTTGGCTGGGAGCAGCTACCCCATCCGCGGTATTAACCAGACTTGGCTCCTTCCGACTACCATTTGTTTTCATCGATGGGACACGCATTGGCTGAGCAGCACTTCGATTCCTACGAAGAAGTCGAAAATTGTGTGGCTGATTGGTTTGCTTTAAAAGACGAACAATTTTATTGGCGTCGTATTCACAAATTGCCAGAAAGGTGGTCAAAATGTGTAGAAAACAATGGCCAATACTTTGAATAAATGTTTTATTGTCAAAAAAGAACGCTCATTTCATACTGGTACACGTGGTGCTTACACAAGCTGTATTGAACCATTTGTAGCTTTCGATGCATATGCTCCAAAATACATTTGTCTATGGGTGTCTATGGAATTTCCTTGTTTTTCTTAGCAACAATATCAACTTTTTAGCAATTTTGTCTAAGATGGCAGTCTCCAAATGGGTCTTCACAATGTGCTACGTCAGCAGGGTACCATGACCAGTAGTTGCATGTTCAGCAGCAGTATTCGAGTACAGGCGAACGCGACCTGCCCACAAAATACAATTTATTACCTTCTTCGTTATCTACGAACTATTTTTTTTAAATTATTTATGTTTATATAATTTTGGATTTTGTGTAGAAGTGATCAGAGTGCTAATAGAGACTATAGGGATTTGGTAATGGGGAACATTTGCTGCACTCATGTCAGTGGAGTCCTATTGAAGCAGATGGAGAAGTTTATGTATCTTTTTTCACTCATTTTTGTTTTATTTTGAATTCATTAACTTACATGCTAGACAAAAATGCGTAAAACTAGCTTAACTAACTTAAGAAATGTTCTTACTCCTAACCTACTGACCCCATACGGGTACTCTAAGCTATTCTAATCGTAACTTTGCCTATGCCTTTCGGCTTATGCTATGTTTTTTTTTTTTATTGTGTTAAAGACACACCGTTTTACTTTTATTTGTTTCGTCAAGAAAACTGGAAAGAAAAACTTGGCTATATATATCTAATTTAACCTAACTTAAACTAACTAGAACTAAAACTAACCTAACATTAAATCTTAAGACTATCTTAACTAATGTCCGTAACAGTACGGACGCGTGTACCAGGGCGTATATGCTATGTATATGCCTGACATATATAATTTATACGCCGCGGTGCACCAGTTTATGTATCTCCCTATATTACTGTTGCACCAGGTGCTAGTGGTTTTTTTCAAAATAGATTCCAGTTTCATTTCCTGTTTCTCATAAGGAAAACCATGAATGAGAAAAAAAACATATTAGTATGTCCATGGTTGGGGACATTCCCAGCCAGTCTTGAACTCTATTTGTAGTTCTTAATACTCCGCAATTATGAAATAATTCAATCGAGTTGTTATACTAATTCCCATTGATTGGCGGTTAGAATATAATTTTTTACAAACATGAGATATTATGAAAGAGCAATTAGCAGATCGATAGTTGTATCTTGAAGTGTACAGTAATTATTTTGAAATAATCTAAGACGCAAGAAAGACTCTGCGATAACTAATTGATTGCAATGCTGCAAAACGTAATGTAATTGATCTTCGTTAAATTTGTAGTCTGGATCAGAGTCTTCACTTGATGAATTGTGTTTGCGTACACGGAGATTTCATAGTCTGGGGGCTTAGCTGGGTTGAACCTCCATTCTCCATCTACAAATCCTACCTCCTTCTACCAAGATCCTACGTCTTGCAACACCACAAAACGTATGTTCCTGCTCAACGTCGCCTAAAAGAGCCTATCCAGCGTACTATCGGCACGTACCAGTACTGCTTCCGGCACGGCAAATCGACTATAGACCTTCTTCAATCTTCACACTAAGGCAAATCCTAAAGAGGACAGTGTTTGAAATCGATTCTCAAGATCTCTGTATCGATTTTAAAGCAGCATACGATAGATTTAATCAACTGCCGAATTCGGACCTATTCGGGATTCCGAAAAAAAATTATCCGGTTGTGTCGCACCACGCTCACGCATACACAATGCACCGTCGGGGACCTGTGACCACTTTGAAACCTGTGCGCTGTGTTGTGATTCCGGTAATAGGAATGCAAGTAAGGACCACTCTTCCCAAGGAGCTCCCTTTTCTCTGCTAGAAGAAACCACAATTGGGCGCTTGGCGATGATCATCGTCTTTGTACTCTCCAGCGTCGAATTCACTTCCCCTGGTGAAGGGGGGCGCCGGCTACAGACTGATCAGAGGAAGTTGCGCCGGGACTCGGAATGGCTGTGTAGACGCAAATTTGGCGGTTACGGGAGCCTTGGCATCCTCTCAACTGAAAGATCTGCTAAATGGTGTGACATACCCTCTCCTGTGCCTTCAGCACAACTGACTCCTGCGTATCTATCTTGGGGCAGAGGGAAAAAGACCTGTCCTCTTCCTTTTGTCATTTCTTTCGCAACAACCACCAGATGAGTAACAGACAACTGCTGCTTACCTTCGGCTGTTTCCTTACAGTCCGCTTGCAGACATTTATCCCGCTGCGAATGGAGGACACAGACGACACCAAGTATTTGGATGATCTGGCAACAGAGCAGGTGTCGTCATCAATGACTTCTTTTGAGTACTTTTTGATGGGACTCCCTGATGCCCAACTAATTTGCACCAGAGTTCCGTGAAGTTTTGGGCTTGTCTATTTCAATTTTGGATCCCACGAGGAGGAAGAAGAGGTCCCACTACACTCACCCCATGGCAAGTTAAGCAGGGGCACCTCATGCAGGATGTGACGAAGAGTCACGTATAGCGGTCATGCACAAGACGCTTGCATCAACATATCAAAGCTAGTGCCGATGCTTGCACAACGTTAAGTTTCTCAGATGAGTAGGAACAACAAATTAAAATTCTGCTCGACATCTGGCCATAAAGGGGTAGAACGCCTCTAGCTGGAAAAGAACCAGCTACAGGATCTGAACCATTCTATGCAGTGAGAGAGCAAGAAATGCAGGAAAATAGAAAGAAGAAAAAGCCTAGAAAACCGGCAGAATGCTCGTCATGGGATGAAGCAATACAAGAAAGTTTTGGCCCAATATAAACGAAAAAGGATCGAGATGTTTATGAGGATGAGCAAGAATAACCTCGGTATCCTGGCAGGTCACTGTAGGCTCAGAGAGCACCTAAGGAAACAAGGGGTATCAGAAGAAGGTCTCTGCAGAGAACGAAATTCCAGAACATGTACTGGGATTGTGTGGGGCACTAACCCACAAAAGGCAAAGATATGTGGCCAAGCACCTGATGTCAGAGGGAGAATTGAAATCCTTGGAATAATCTCTCTTCCTCACATTCTTAAAGGAAACCGATTTAGAAGAAATACTCTAGAATAAAGAGCTCAGCAGGAGTCCACTAACCTCAATACAACTCTGAAAAAAACTGCATGTGGGGGAACTCTACGAAAGCAAGATATGAAAAGGGCGGCACAATAGATCTAGAGGTCGCTGTGAAACAATAATAAACGTACATTTTGCCCAGACATCAAATTTCACTAGTAACAAACAAAATTAATAAGCAAATTTGACTTTCGTTGACAAGTGCATTTAATGCGCGGACAGAGTGTAAATGCTTACTAAGAGGGTACTTCAAAACGTCAGATAGCCAGAAGTTCTACATTTTAAGCCACTTAGTTCGGAAAACAAACATCAGCCAGAACAGCCTTGAGACTCAAAACACGCCGACTGTGGTCCGAACTCAACATCGACCACTTAACCATTCTCAAGGAATTCAACTTCCTTCCTAGCGACACTGACAATTGGATGCGGATGCGGATTCGTCGTGGGAAAGCGGCTAAGGTCGAAGGTCATCGACTTCAAACCGATAAGCGATCGCCTGGCTGTGATCCGCATCCAAGGCAGATTCTACAACATCAGCCTCATATGTGCACACGCCCCTACCGACGAAGCTGAAGACTCTGTCAAAGAGGATTTTTACGACCTCTTGGACGGTGCCTACGGAGCCTGTCCGGAGTACGATGTCAAAATCGTACTCGGAGACTTCAATGCTAAAATCGGTAAGGAAAACATCTTTGGCGGATTGATCGGAAAGCACAGCCTCCACGACACGACAACAGACAACGGCTTCCGACTCACAGACTTTGCGACAGCACGTAATATGGTCATAAGTAGCACAAGGTTCCCTCGCAAAAAAATCCACACAGCAACCTGGCTATCCCCGGATGGTCGAACCGCCAACCAAATCGACCATGTGCTTATTGACGGAAGACACGCGTCAAACATCCTGGATGTGCGAACATTCAGGGGGGCAAACGTCGACTCTGACCACTTTCTTGTTGCAGCAAGATTCAGAGCTCGACTGTCCAATGTCAGAAAGCTGCACCAGCCGTCAAAGAAAACTTTTGACATTGGACGCCTAAGCACACCGGAGATTGCCAGAGCCTACGAAGAGCAATTAAGTGAGAGACTCTCCGGTATGCCTACGTCAAGTGCCAACGAGATGTGGTTGCATTGCCGCTCGGCCATCAAAGAGGTAGCGGAAACTACATTGGGCTACCTACCACCCCCGACAAGAAACCCGTGGTATGATGGCGAGTGTGAGCAGAAAAAACGTGCAACCGACGAGACATACGAAAAAGCGCTGCAACGGAAAACAAGAGCAGCGCAAGAGGAGTACCGGGCTAGAAGACGGGAGGAGAAAAAGCTTTTACGCCTGAAGAAAAGGTCTCTCGCAACCTCCCAGCTCAAGGATATCGAAGAGTCTAGGGACAAGCAAAAAATACGGGCCGTTTACAAAAAAGCCAAAAGCCTGGCCACAGGCTTTAGGAAAGGCACCCAGGCTCTTCGAAATTGCGAGGGTAACCTAGTTACGGACCCCCAGGGAATAGTGGATGTGTTTAAGCAGCACTTCCAACAGCTGCTTAGCGGGCCTGACCAGGAGAGAGTGATAGGGAACCAGGAAATCCCAACTCCAGTCGACGAAGAAGTCCTCCCACCTAGCTTTGAAGAAGTCGGTACAGCCATTAAAAGGCTGAAGAACAACAAAGCCGCAGGCTCAGATGGTTTCCCATCGGAGCTTTTCAAAGCTGGGGGCAATGTAATGGTAGGGAGCATGCACCAAATCATTTGCCGAATTTGGGAAGATGAAAGCATGCCCGACGACTGGAATATCAGCTCCATATGCCCCATCCACAAAAAAGGCGATCCTACCTCCTGCAAGAACTACAGAGGTATATCCCTGCTCAATGTCGCCTACAAGATCCTATCCAGCGTACTGTGTGAACGTCTAAAGCCGTTTTGCACCGCACTAATCGGCACGTACCAGTGCGGCTTCCGGCCCGGCAAATCGACTACTGACCAAATCTTCACACTAAGGCAGATCCTGGAGAAGACCAGCGAGTTTCAAATCGATACTCACCATCTTTTCATCGATTTTAAAGCCGCATACGACAGCATTCATCGCAAGGAGCTATTCGAAGCGATGGCCGAATTCGGGATCCCGGGAAAACTGATCCGGTTGTGTCGCACCACGCTAACACAACCGTTCTGAACCGTTCGAAACCTGCACCGGATTTCGGCAAGGAGATGCGCTGTCGTGTGATTTCTTCAATCTGGTACTGGGGAGATAGTGCGGCGGGCAAAAGTCAACATGGAAGGCACTATCTTCTACAAGTCAGTCCAGCTGTTGGGATACGCGGATGACATCGACATTGTCGCGCGGTCCCAACGTGCCATCGTGGAAGCTTTCACGGCAATTGAGGAACAGGCGAAACGAGCTGGTCTTAAGGTCAACGAGGACAAAACAAAATATATGCTGTCGAGCAAACAACGATCCGCCGCACACCACCTAGGCCAAAACGTTACAATCGACAGCTACAATTTCGAGGTAGTAAAGGAGTTTGTCTACCTCGGGGCAAATGTAAACTCCACGAATGACATCGTAGTGGAGATCCGACGTAGAATCGCCCTTGGCAACCGATGCTACTTCGGTCTGTCAAAACAACTGGGCTCGAAACTCCTGACTCGAAGGACCAAAGTCCTGCCAGTCCTACTTTATGGAGCCGAAAGCTGGACATTAAGTAAGGCTGCAGAGCTGATTCTTGGTGCCTTCGAAAGAAAAATTCTACGTCGGATATATGGTCCCGTCTGCGAGGAAGGCGAATGGAGGAGAAGACACAACCGCGAACTCTACGAGCTGTACAAGGACGTGGATGTAGTCCGGAAGGCAAAAATCCGTCGACTACACTGGCTCGGCCACATCGAGCGAATGGACAACAACGATCCAGCAAAGAGGGTCTTCGAATCCGAGCCTCCTGGTTCGAGAAGGAGAGGAAGACCGAACCTCCGGTACAGAGACCATCGCGAATGTAAGATAGCTTGGCCTTGATGACTGGAAGCAGCGTACCCAGGACCGTCACCGATGGAAGGCAGCAATTGCTCAGGCTCAGACCGTTCATGGTTCGTCTGCCTGATAAGTAAGTAAGTAAGTAATGACAAATGGCTAGAAGGCAACACCTGCCTTAAAACAAAAGAAATCTGGCCCTCACTTAACCTAAAACACTCACTCTGTCTACTAGTACTACTGCAATTGGCACTCATGCTTGCAGGATGGGTGACCCATATAATGATTTTTGCAGAAGCTACATGGATGAAGAGGAGGAAGAAAACACTCATCACCTACTCTGCTCCTGTAGTGCTCTTGCTAGTCGTAGGTTCATACACCTAGTAGCCTACTACTTCAGCGGCCGCAATGAGCTAAACAGCGCCAGCTAAATCGCTTCACTAGAAGCACCAACTGGTTTCAGTGTCAGGAGAAGTCAATCCGCGTGGTATCACAATGGGCCTACTCTGGCCTAAGTGTGACTGCCGTTAGCAGTCAGCCACTGTAACCTAACCTAACCTAAGTCATTTAGTACCGCTGTCTTCATAAGATGTTAGGTCAAACATTTTTCTTTAAACTGCAATCAGTGAAACCTCTTCGCCTCAGGAACTCGACATTGAAGAATGGGAATATAGACAACTGTTTGTATTCCACCTGTTAGACACGTGCCTCAACAATCTATATCGAGAAGAGTAAAAATCATTCATTAGCCTTGCTTTTAGTTTAGTTGATCTCGTGTCAGTTTGCATCACAACAATTCCTAGTAATCTCAATGAAAAATAAGATTGCTATCACCCAATTTCCCGACACGTCGGAAACAAATGTTGACCATTGCACTTTATTCGCGTTCAAATCTGTTAATTAACCAAACTGCGGATATTCACGACTGTACAAAGGTTCCAATAATCTTAATTCGGAAGAAAATCCCGAATTTTATTTCGTCTTGTTGATGCACTGAACGAAAAAAACAAAATTTCTAAAGTGGAAGCCCCAGTCAGTTCCCATTGATAAGAACATCGCATGCTTTTTTTGGAGGAAAAAATTAATAAGAATTTGAAAGTCAATCAACAGGAAGCAGGAATCGATTCCAAGAAAATTTAAATCTGAATTTCATTCAGATCTCGTTATCAAAGACTGGCGACGTAATGGAGTATGTATGTACACATTTATTCACTAAAGCTAGGTACCGACAGAAAAAACACATGTAAATAAAAAATTCAATAATCGGCCGCTGTGTTGGACAAGTAATCGCGCCGACCAATATTCGAAGCTTGCTTGCTTTGCACCGCCTCCAGTTTTGGACAGTCCGTGATCCTGTGACCCAAACCGCCACAGTAGCTGCAACCGTGCGAGTCTCCCAGATCCAGGTACTTCTCTGATTCGGGACACAGTTCGGCGAGAAACGGTGGCACCTTTTGCTTTGCTTCGATCAGCAGGTGCTTGAGGTCGAGCAGAACCGACTGTTCGGTGGTTTTGTTGACGAACGTCGTTGCCAGGCCCATGGTGTTTGAACGACCGGTACGACCAATGCGATGTACGTAGTTCTCCACGTCGTCGGGCATGTCGTAGTTGATGACGTGCTGAACATTGGGGAAATCCAAACCTTTTGAGGCAACGTCCGTGGCGACTAGGACGTCCTTCTGCTCATTGCGGTAGGCTTCGACTGCGCGGGACCGTTCCTCTTGATCTTTTCCACCGTGAATGGCGACTGCTTCGACTCCCTTCAGCAGAAGGTACTCGTGGATGGAGTCCACGTCCTGTTTCTTTTCCGCGAATATCAACACCGGCGGTGGTGTTTTCTGCAGGCACTCAAGCAAGTACACAACCTTTGCCTCTTGCTTCACGTACTCCACCTCTTGGATGACGTTTATTGATGCGGCTCCAGCTCGTCCCACATTTATCGTCACAGGCTGCACCAACGCGGAGCGAGCGAAATTCTGAATCTTCTTCGGCATAGTGGCTGAGAAGAGCAACGTCTGTCGTTGGCCCTTGAAAAAGGAGAATATTGTTCGGACATCTTCCTCGAAGCCCATGTCAATCATGCGATCGGCCTCGTCCATGCACAGATACCGGCAGATGTGGAGCGAAACGATTTTCTTGTCCAGCATGTCCATCAGACGACCGGGGGTGGCTACCATGATGTGCACTCCTCGGGATATCACATCTGCTGCCTCTGAGACTGGCAGTCCACCGATGGCCAAGCAGCTTCGAATCTCAGGCATTCCACTTCCCTGCAGCTGCTGACAATAGTACTGAAAAATACAAGAGAGATGTAGAATCTAGACAGAGGGCACTGCTCGGTAACTTACCACGATGATGTCGTGTGTTTGCTTAGCCAACTCCCGCGATGGGCAGATAATCAGACCATACGGTCCTTCGTTCTTTATGAACGGCATCCGGACCTCCTGTTCGAGCACGAACATTATCAAAGGCAGCACAAACACCAAGGTTTTTCCAGATCCAGTGAAGGCGATGCCAATCAAATCGCGACCCGACAGCACAGTTGGGATACCCTGCACCTGAATCGGAGACGGTTTCTTGATGTTCTTCTTGTCCAAACCACTAAGGATGGCTTTGTGGAACTTCATCTCCTTGAAACTCCTTATCGGCGGTGGGATGTCGTTTCCTTCAACCAGAATGCGAAGCTTCTTTCGAATTGCATCCTGCTTCTCTTCAGGCATGGCCAGTATATACCGTGGTGGTTTCCAGCTGGTCTTGATGGGGTCTGCATATTGTATACCCTTGGCCAATTCAGCAACGCCCATAAGAGCCTTCTTCTCGGCAACACTCTCTAAGATTTTCTCCTCTTCCTTGAGTTGTTTTTC
The DNA here is from genome assembly GCA_916610145.1 of Eristalis arbustorum. Lineage (NCBI taxonomy): Eukaryota > Metazoa > Arthropoda > Insecta > Diptera > Syrphidae > Eristalis > Eristalis arbustorum. The sequence continues at coordinate 42,403,080 of OU744316.1, forward strand.
CACAGCGCTGACTTTCTTTGCTTCGGCGATCTTCTTCAGTTCTGTGTGTTGATCCAGGAGACTGATGTTGTACTTTCGTCCCCAGATCTCTTCCTGCAATTCATCGTCGTTTTCATTTTCACTTGAGGATTTCGGGGCTGCCGCTTCGTTAGTGAGTTGAACGATGCGTCCCAACTTCATGAGTTGGTGCTTCTTTCGTTCTTTAACGGGGACATAGGGCACGTACTTCTCATCTTCATCTGAAGAGTGCTTTTCTTCGCGGCGGTATCGTTTCACAGGTGGCACATTTGCCATTTTTAGAAGGAATTTAAATTTAATATCGCAGTATGATAGAAAAAGTTATCCTGTTCTTTTATACGTTTGTTTACGTTTTGTTATAATTGATTGACATCTTGTTGTCGGTAAGGAAGGTAGGAGGGTCAAGTGTTGCCACTTATATTCTGAAAATCCGAGTGATGTTAGTTAGAGTAGTCAGTTATTACATAGGCTCAATTCATAATCGATTTTTACTTATTTCTTGTATAAGGCTATGTGACAGAAAGGGTCACACAAAAAGGGACGTTCACACACAACAATTTGTCTATACGACTTGCTTGGTAACCATACTCCTGTCATTTTTTGAGTGTGAACGATAAATCTCAATCTTTCTTCAAGCAAATCCTATTGACACGATGTTGAATAACACACACATTAAAAAGAAATCGACGTACCGTAACAGCTGACTTGACCCTGCTTATAAAACATGACTTAAGCATTCATAAAATTTGCAAAAAACCATAATAACCATAAAACACAATAAATTGCAGAAGCAACTCACGCCAATTTTCTGTCTAATATATCTTCCTTCGTTCTTCGTTAAGTAAGTGAACGACTACCTTACCAACTCCTACCCACTGTCAAAATACGAAAACTTGTCAACTTGACGTGTGTTTTCAAACGCACACTCCATCGTGTCCAGTTCACAAAAGAAATTTTCTTTTTTTAGTTTTATTTCATTTGTGATTTTGTGTGTAATAAACGGAAATAATAAATAAGCTCTGATCATCATGGCTATGTCAAAAACAACGAATACTTATAATAGGCAAAATTGGGAAGACTCAGATTTTCCGATTCTCTGCCAAACCTGCCTCGGCGACAATCCGTACGTGCGTATGATAAAGGAACGCTTCGGAAAAGAGTGCAAAATATGTACGCGTCCTTTCACAATATTCAGATGGTGTCCGGGAGCAAGAATGCGTTTCAAGAAAACGGAAATCTGTCAGACTTGTGCGCGCTTGAAAAACGTTTGTCAAACCTGCCTGCTTGACCTGGAATATGGTCTGCCGATTCAAGTGCGTGACGCGGCGCTTAAAATCGTCGATCAAATGCCTCAGAGTGATGTGAACAAGGAGTATTACATTCAAAACATTGACAAAGAACTTGCGGACACCGATGGAACACAAGCTGCTGGCACAGTGGGTAAGAATCTGGCGGCGAACGAGATGCTGTCGAAGTTGGCACGTACAGCGCCATACTACAAACGAAACCGACCTCACATCTGTTCGTTCTGGGTAAAGGGTGAGTGCAAGCGTGGCGAGGAATGCCCCTACCGCCATGACAAGCCAAACGAACCAGATGATCCGCTCTGCGAACAGAATATCAAGGATCGTTACTACGGTCGCAATGATCCGGTGGCTGAAAAGATTATGAAGCGCGCAGCAACACTGCCCACATTAGAGCCGCCGGAGGACAAAAACATCACCACTCTCTACGTGGGCAATCTCAGTGAGGACATCACCGAGCCGCAAATCCGAGACAACTTCTATCAGTTCGGAGAAATCCGCTCGGTGGCCTTGGTTCCCCGTCAGCAGTGCGCCTTCATACAGTACACCAAACGATCGGCCGCAGAAATGGCCGCTGAAAAGACGTTCAACAAACTGGTCATGCACGGCAGGAAAATCTCCATCAAGTGGGCGCACTCTCAGGCAAAGCAGAACACAGTGGCAAAGACGGACCGTCGCTATGACCTGCCAGCCATTCCACCAGCTGTGCAGAGCAATCCGAATGATTTTTTCAATCTGCAGCAGGAAGTTACCGTTCTACCTCCGGGCATGAAGATCCATCAGATACCTCCAAGCCTGATTCCACAGTCATCGTATCAAATGTACTCTCAGTCGGCCGCCTTTGCTGCGCCATACTCTTCGATACCTGTACCTTCAACAAGTGCCTCGGCGGTTGAGTCTATACCGCCGCCACCTGGCGCACCAACGCACTACCCCAGCCAGGATCCGGCCCGACTGGGTTCAATGAAAAAGTAGTAGAATAGTTTGTAAACTGTATGACCATTAAATAAACACAACTTTTCAGTCACAGCAAATGTATTTTTTTTTGTTTTGAGATTTTTTTGTTTTGCTCCCTTTTTTGGGAATCGTTGGTCCTGTTTGCGTTGGTTTCCGGAGACGATGATTCTACCATGAACTGTACGGGCTGTACAGCGTGATGAGTCTAGCCAGGTGTCTGAGGATTGAATGACTAAGGTGGGTAGGCCATGTCCAGCCCGAAGAGTTCTCGACTCGGAACCAGTGGGACAACGGACGACCACGCACACAAGTGGAGACGGACCTCAACCAACCTGGCGTGCGAAATTGTAGGCAGCTGGCTAAGAATCGTACAGGCTAGGGAGGCTTGTTGGCTGGAACTCAGGTTCATTTCGAACTGCAGTGCCTTTGAAAGAATGGGAAGACGGGGAACAGACGCTTGATATACCATGCATTCGTCAACTTCTTCCAACTCACCTAAAGGCAATGCCTGGGGTCGGCTGGCCAATTTTAAAGCAAATGGAAGTTTTCTGTTGCGACTTCACCATGACCAATTATAACCCGAGTAAAAGGAGATAGCCCGAGCAGCAGCAGATAGCCCTTGTAACAGGAGATAGCCCGAGCAGCAGGAGATAGCCCGAGTATAGGGAAGTAGCCCAAGAAACAGGAGATAACCCGAGTAATAGGAGTTAGCCCGAGTAACAGGAGATAACCCATGCAACAGGAGTGTAACAGGAGACAGCCTGAGTAAAGAGAAGTAGCTCGAGAAACAGACCAGAACTAAGAAACCACACAAGTACCCCGTTGCAGCGAAGGACAGTCTCAATCTCGATGCAAAAATCAACAAAAAAGAGTATTCGTTTTAGTAAATATGTCTTTAATCAGTTATCATGCCAATAGCAGTACCTTACAACGACGAGAGATCATTGTTGAGGTTGGGTAAATAGTTCAAGTTGTGTTGTGTTCAATGGGAATTCCTTCGCTTTGCTGGGAGGCACCTGGACGAAGTACTTGTTGCAGTAGCTCGGCGTTTGATTGATCAACACCTCGGTCAGAATTTGTTCGGTTGTTATCGTTTTCTTGCTGATGGCCAGACTGCGAGCGTCACCCTTTCCGTGGCTGGATGATTTGAGTCCGATTTTTCCTGCGATCCTACAAAACCAACACATCAGCATTCCTTCCTTGATTCTCACATTCCTCACATTTACTTACTCGTGGAGGAGAGCTCTTTCCTCTTTGGTGAAGGTCGCTTCGAAGTTCAGATCGCGAATGTCGTCCGATTGAAGGTAGTTGCGGAGAATTTGTTGAAAATACCCTCTGTCCATTTTGTCGGTTGCGTTGCCGAGACCAGTTCTGTTGGTCTTCAAGAGATATCTGAAATCAAAACGTCAGATTGCCGCAATCTCTCAGAGTCTATGCGCGCTCACCCAACAGGATCCTCGCGACCTTGCGTCTGCGAACCCAAACCACCGCCGGACCAGCCCATCATTTTCATCATCTTGTATCCGACGTTGTTGCTGTCGATCTTCTTCTCCGTCACTTCGCTGTGCTTCACTCCGGCAACGATTTTCTCATTCGATTTGTTGATGTCGACGGTGTCAGCGTCCGGATTTGGCTGTACGACATTCGAATGAAATTGAGACTGACGAGCAAGGAACCACACTTACCTTGATGATGTAGCAATGTTTGCGCAGTTCGGCGATGGCTGCATCGAACGCTTCAGACTTTGCAGTCTTGATGTTCGGAGATGTCGCTTGTCCGATTACTTTGTTCCCGATTAGTATCTGAAAATGCCTGCAACCAACACATTAGAGAGCGCTAATCAGTATCTTCTACAAACTCACTTATCCCCATTAGTTGGTACTTCCTTCTCGACGACTTGACAGCCACATCTGTTTCCCGACACTTGAATGCAATTCCTTCCCCCAACGAGGTACAACACAAAGTTCCCATATTTCATGCCCCCCATAAGATTAGTTGTTCTCAGTTTCTTGCCACCTGGTGCATAGTCCTCCCCTAAATCATTGCCAAATCGTTTTCTTGCATTCGATCCCTGTTTTCTGTCATTGCTCGCGTCTGCTATTGGTTGTGGTCTTCTTGCTGTAAAATTCATGAAAGTGATGTTTTTAAGAAATAACTTTGTGCAACCAATACCAAGCACTCACTGAATTTAATAATCTAATTCTTTCTTCTACCTTTGGCCCTTGCTTCGGCAGCATCGGACGCTTTCACGAATGTCCTCTGCAACCGTTTCGCCCGATCCGCACGGAACTCCTTAGCCACGTCTTGTGATAGTTCTCCCACCAAGCGCATTGTCTCATCCGGATATTTACAACCCATAAATTCAACATTTGTGAAGACTTGTGCTAGACACACCAGCTCGTCCTCGTCAAACTTGTCCTTGTGCACTTCCATGAAGCGTTTGCGGAGATTCCAGTGTTCTTCGCTTTCATAGTCTGTTTTATAGTAATCTATGTCCCAGTTTGCGTTCTTAGGCATTTTTTTATGTGAATTTATTTTGATGTGTTTTTTAAACAAAATACAAATCGAATACTCGCGGCGGAATGAAACGACGCACCAGAAACAGAATTATGACATGAGAAGTCAGCAGATACATACCATTTTGTGCCGCTGTCAGTTTTTGACGTACGAAGTAATTGCTTTCGTTGAGTTTGAACTAGAGATGGGAAAACGAAAGCAGAAGTTTCGTTCACTGAAGCAGCGTTCACACTCAAGCATTTAATGCGACGGTGAGCTTGGAGAAATATTTTGCCATAGGCTGCTTTTACACACGCTAATTTCGACAGCAAGCTTTTCCATCTTATTGGTAAGGGAGGTGAAACTATGCCTACGTCTCGCTTTCCTTGCCAACATTAGAGCTTATACACAATGTTGGCAGATTAGCTGGTTGTGATGGTTGCGTATGCTTTGATTTACTGTATTGATCGTCCAAAAATTGATCCATTATGACTTCATTAAGTCCACGTAAATTCTTCGTATTTAATGTCATCATTTATTCCGCCGATGTGTGATCCGCAAAACCCCAATCGGGAATGAAAAAATACTGCAGCTGATCAACCCGTGTTCACACCTAACAACATGTTGGTTGCAAGGTCAAAATGTTTCGTCTACCGCACTACAACTCAGCTATTTGGTTGTAATGAGCGTCCACATTGACGATTTGGTTCATCAGGCATGGTTGTCAAACAAACGCCGCCAAATAAGAGAATTTTGGTCTCCCTAATATTACAATCTCCCAGCATAAATACGTGCGACAAACTGTTGAATGTCAACGCCGATAAAAAAGAGAATGTTGACCTGCCTAATATTATGTGCGCATGTTTTAAAGACATTTTATGAAAATTTAACACATTCAAAAAAGGAAAAAGAACTCCCTTCAGAAGTGACTAACTGAACATACCCATTTTATCAATTTAGGTATACCATTTTGTTTATATTTTTTTTTCATTGTTGTCATATGTTTTGACGCAGACGTATTTATCTTGTCTTTCTGTATAATTTGTGTTTCCCCGTGCCCTCAAGAAAATACAAATATAGCAGAAGAAAAAGCAATTAGAAAAGAAAACGTTAAATCCCCAACAGAAATACCAATTTTTCCAATATTCCTTCAAAATGGAAAAGTTCTTGGACAGTGCACAAACGCAAAGTGATTCGAACTCAGAGAAAAGTGTTGCCAAAAAACGAAAACGTTCTGTCTCTACCCTGGACGATGACGGACAGCCTGCTGAAAAATACCTTGAACTCGCAGAGGTTTTCAATTTGAGTCAATTCTCCGATGAAGTGCTTATCGAGATCTTCAAATATGTCGATTCAAATACGATGCTGGCATTGGAAAAGTATACATGCTTCAGTCTGCTCTGTGATTTTCAACATTTCATAGGATCACCTTCTATATTACAGGACATGCAGTCGATTCTATGGCTTGATGAAGGACTATCGGCTATGGGATCGTGTTGATACAATGTCTCAGCCAAGACCAGGGAGTGTATTGAAGTGCATGCTGGACAGAGCCCACAAGGGTACCAATATTGTAAGATTACATGGTATACCAAAGGATGCCGCTGAGAACAAAAAGAACCGAGAATGTCTCCTGAGGTATGTGATTCCTAAATGCCAACATCTTGTTGATTTGGAATTAGAACATGTGTACGTAAATTTCGCTAAGGTACATGCTTCTCCAGACCTGACAGACTGCCTTAAACTCAATGGTTCATTCTTTTGGTTTACTCTCAAATAGATAAGGATTCAGGACTTCCCTAAGAATTTGAGGCGCTTGGTTTTCAGACACGTCACTATTCACTGGCCAGATGATGCTCATACTATTTTCAAGAAAATAGACAAGACTTTGTTATTGCTTCAGGTAAGGGGATTGATTTTCATTTGCTACAGGTGCGTTGTGTATCTGCGCCTAGATCTTGTATCGCGCTCATGGCGAGACAGCCAGAACTCTTACGCATTCGCGTAGATTTAGCAGGAGCTGCCCTACAAACTTAAAGCCTCTAAAATCATTTACAGGAACTCGTTGTTGAATCTTGCTACTGGTTTCACCCGTACGACATCATGCTGTTTTCGAAGTGCCCGTCGCTGAAAAGGCTCAGTTTGCGTGGTTGCCAAAATCTATCAGATTTCGTTCCATACGGCAGCATGGCTTCCCGTTTTGGATTCAAATCCTTAGAGGTAAGTATTCTTGTTCAAGGCAGTGCTCCGAAACCTTGAAACGTCTTATCTCTTTCCAGTACTTAGACATAAGAGACACACCAATAACAGACTCAGACTTGCAGTGTTTCAATGCCATACTGACACTAAAGGAACTGCTTTTAGAATGTCCCACGTACTTGAGAATCGACCCAGACAAGAATGCATCATCAGAAGCCTCATCAAGTTCGTCTGCATCCACATCATCGGGCGATCGCCAAGCTGCATCAACATCGAGGAATGTTTTCTTCGAACTGCTCCCGGAAGGCGTTGGACGATGCGGAACACTACACATCCCGCGGGGATTATCAAACGTCGTTATGACCATCAACCTGGCACAGAATATACGGCCCGGTGATCGCGTCCATGACGACGATCCTGGCGAGCCGGCAAACCGACGGATCCCCTATCCCGATGGTTCGCCCAATCATTTTAACAGAATATTACGTAATCCACAGTTTTGGGACATTATTGACGGTCAGAACAGCATTGACCCCCTCGGGCCGTGCTCAACGATGAAAACGCCACCGAGTCCAATCACAAATCGGAGCATTTCCTGTTTTGGCCGTCCAGCAAATCCAATCGATCAGAAAATAATCTGGATTCGGGTTGGCAACAGACCGACTGACAACACGTTCGAACGGCTCTGCTTGCGTCACTACAAGCGAGTGACAGACGACTCGCTCAAACATTTAGTGCAATGCTCACCGAATCTGGTGTATTTAGACGTCACCGGAAGCGGTGTTACCGCCAAAGGTATTAAGGAATTCAAAGCCGGCAAGCCCAATTGCGAAGTCATATGTGAGAACATAAAAAATTAATGTCTACACAAGTTTTATTCAATGAATTGGTATATTTCTTGGAAAATAAGTTAGGTACTTGGTCGTTGTGTCACTACCGAGGGCACGTAAGTATCCGTTTGCAAAGGACGCCAGTAAGAGCGCATACAATTATATATGCATACATACTATATATAAGGAACAATAAAAGATTTATCTATTAACTGTAAGTTCTGAGTGTTTGCTGTTATCTTTGAGATACGATAATTGCCGTTCAATGCCGTGATAAAGGAGCGATTTTACTCACTCGAATGGGTGAACAGAGTAACAGTCTGGATTAAGTAAGGTTCAAGGGATTAACTATAACACCACAACGTTTATTACTTCAATTACTGAATAGACCCAACGCAACAAAGGGCTACAGAGTCTTGTAATACAGAGAAACCTTTGATGGCCACTGCGTGTGCTGACGACAAGCAATAGTAACAAATACATTTGGATGCATATGCAATGAACCTACTTTTAGGATTACATAATCCAAAAGCGGTCACTGAAGCCCGAACAAATAGAACATACAGTGACTAATACCTCCCCTTCCTTGACTTCGACACACTATTTCGGTATTATCGCCCAACAAGAGAGGAGTGAAACTCAAATGAACCTATCAATAAGTCAAAATCCATCATCGGTTACACAAAAGAAGATAGAAGAAAGACCATGCGCGGGCATCTTCTCCGAAGTGTTAAACATGCATTGCTTGATCAGACTACTTGGCTGCGTCAGTGTTTTTTAGACGGAGGTCCTGGCAGTCAAAGAAGTGGCGAAACTGATACCGGCTTATAATACTTCTAATTGACAGCCTTTAAAGTAAATGAAAATTAAATGAAGTTCCAGCCAGGCGCAAGCTACCGCGAAGAGTTCAAGGTTCTTGGCTTGTTGCTGGGTCCCACGCCATAAGGGCACAATCGGCTAAGAGGTAGCAGATGAACTTGCTATAAGAGGGGCCGAATCCGACACATCAGACAGGGGGCAGCTATCACAAATAATGAGGACGATAGAAACTCTCTTCCCACCTGTGAGACCACTCGGATATTATTATGGCCCAAGCATAATAGTGCAAGAACAAACATACTTCTCCAATGCAGCACAAAGCTACTGCTGATGCTCGTGGGGGCGATAACTGACCATATCTATCTGAAACATCTGGAAACTGTGGGGAGATGGAAGATATTGAGGATACTACTCAGTACGTTTGTCAATACCCCAGTCTCTGCATACTGAGACAGAGAACACTGTGAGATTTCTCCTTCCAGAACCTCCAAGTCGGAAGATATCTCTTTAAATTCTATTTGCTGAATGGTCAAGACCACTGGATGGCTGGAAGGGACATAACATCTGTATATTCAGCGGCTCCCGTAACACCAACGAGTAGGTTTACGTAAGGTGTTCATGCCCATGTGCATCACAATCGATCCAACTTTACCTGAGTGAGGTAGACCCACCGCGTCTTCCCAGAGACCTAACCTAACTTATATACAGCGAATTCTACTTATTTCGAGCCTCCAACATATCTGTAAATAGAAGCATTTGTTGATTCTTACGAAACATTGTGTAAAGAAGTGCAATTATAGCTTCATTTAAAAAGAAGTGCAATTATAGCTTCCAAACAACGTCACTTTTTAAGGAGGACATATGTTTTAAATACCTTCGATAAATCTATGGACCCAGCTCATTAGCTCTAACTAACTGAGTAATGTATTAAGATTTTCTGGACTGTATGGAACATTACTTAAATGTACAAAAACAATAAAAATACATTAACAATACACAAGTATTACAGGTAAGTAATACAAATTTCGCTTAAAAAAATATTTCTTCTGCAGATAGCAGAATGGCTGTCTGTCGCTATCAGATGGAGTCAAAGTTATAGGTTTGCTGACGATATTGCAGTGATCACAGTTGTCTAGGACAGGTGGAGGCTGCTACCAACGATTTGATCAGAAAAACAAAGGAATGACTAGAGTCTGCCGGTGTGGAACTAGCTGCTCACAAGACTGAGTCTTGCTTAGTTACCAGCCGCAAGAAGGTGGAGTATGCAAACTTCCGCAGCGAACATAAGGCAATTAGATCAACAGAATCATTGAAGTACATCGGTGTCATGATCGACAACAGACTTTGCTTCGAAAAAAAAAATGAGTACTCCAGTAAGAAGGCAATGATTAAGCCGGCGGCATTCTGCAGATCGCTCGTAAGTTACACAGTTTCTGTCTTGGCACGGTTGCTATAGGAAAAACCTCCACAGCTATGGTCACGATAGTTCTCCCACATGTATGTGCCCCAAATGTCTAGACGCGGAACATCTAGGGTTCTACCACACACGTCTCGTAAAAGACAGAGCGAGCTTGTCAAGCCCCGTAGATCTTAGACGGTACATGACGTGATCAGAGAGCCACTGGACAATGCTCTGCTCTTTCATAGCTAGTGTGAGGAATGCACTACGAAAAGCTCAAACTGTAATAAGAGCCAAGGCAGCCTGACAGACTAGAGCGCAATTGCAAACCAGCCCGCGAAGCAATACCTCACGATAGTTCCATGGGGAGAGTGATAGAAGTGTGATTTTGGACGTAGGTGCGAAGAAAAGGGAAAACAATACCTCGTGAATCGGGCTGGTAGCACAGGTTACCAGCATCTTGAAAAAGATTCCTCATCCAGTGGGGCAAACTTTAGAAAAAATATAACAAAATGGCTGTGTCTCTCCTCTCGTTTTTGCTCTGAGACAGTAACAAGAACATCTTCTCAATTTTCAGCTCGTAAAGAGTTCAAGCTTAGAAATTTTGCTTCACGATGACGTCTCAGACAAGGTAAAACCTGGACTCATCTTCGATTGCAATCGCATTAATACGGGACACGGTGGCTTTGGGAACATGTTTCTAGAAGGCTTTACTTACTCGATAGACTTTTGTAGATGTTAGAAAAACGAGAAGGCACATACTTCAGCAACTTTTGCGAAGAAAGTAATGGCAGAGTTACAGCCACCTCAGCACCCCAGTAGCAGATGGGTACGAGCCACCTCAACTGCGTGGCAGCACAAGGCTCAGCTTAACTAAGTTTAGATAAGTTACAATTACACCCATAAACATAGAACATTGTGAAACAATGACAGCCAATCCGAGACGATCAGAATGAACTGGACGAATCTCTGCTGCTTCACTGGAACTCACGAGGAAATTATTGTGATAAATCATCGACTGGATCTGCAAGGTAACACAACTGGAATATGCTGGTTCTTGCTAGAAATCAGCCACACCCAACAACCAAGAACATAGCATGAGAGCACAATGGACTTACCCAGCTGAAGTGAAATCTCAACCCACAACTACCTACCGAATTATAGGTAGTGCCGAATTTTGTGATGAAGACAAAATAGTATTTGGTCTACGAACACAAGGCAGATTCCTATTTCTAGTCTGCTTCCTGACCTACTGGCTTCACGTTTGCTTGCGTTTGACCGCACAAATCTTTTCCTTTCTATTTGTTTTCAAAAATGTGATGACTTCGCTCGATGAGGTGAATTTTATGTCCGGAAATATGTATAATCGCAATCTAGGTTACTAATAAACTGGAAATGTCAAATATGCATAATTTATGTACGATTTATAGTCTGTGCATTGATATCTCGGCCAATTCAAATGCAGTTATCACCAGTCGGGGGGACTTCATCACTCAAAAGGATCATAAATTGAAGAGTGTGTGCCACAGTCAGTGCTTGATAGCACGCTATAAATTTCAAGGATACACACAGGAATGTACGCCGCGCCGTAAGTGCGTGCGTACGGATTCAAAAAAAAGGAAGAAGAATATAAATAAACCACAAGTGCCATTGACATCATAAACACATAATATATGTACAAGAACCATAAAGTCATAAGACACTTGACACACTAGGTTGAAACAAAATGCCTACACAGTTCAAGAGAGTAACGAGAAATTTTCTTCTTTTACGGTTGATGAATATTAAAACGATGTTAACCGTATACGTTTACGGCTTCGGCTTTGAATATTCATATGTTTCATGTGTTCTATTTAATCTTTGATGAAATATTCCAATTTACTGCAGAGTGCAAAGCCCCTGTGCACCTAGAAGGTAAATGTAGACGTTGTTCGAGAAAAAATTCAAAAAAAGGAAAAAAACAAAACATCTTGACTCAGGGATGTAATTATTAATTTTTACTGAAGAACATAGACGATGTACTCAGGGTACAGGGTAGAGGAAGTTCGAAGGGAGACAAAATTGGAAGAGACGGTAGACAGAATTTTGCATTGACTTTTATTGATCATGATTCATGCAAGTGTTTTTTAAAATCTAGGTTTCGTTTGGCTCGGTTGACAGGCAAACGCTGGAAGATCCTCTGCGCATTTTCACAAATGGATCAAAGACAAAAGAAGGGGTGAGTGCGGGTGTCTATTCTCAAGACCTCAACATTGCTATCTCCGGGAAGTTCTCTGATCACTGCAGCGTTTTTCAGGCAGAAACCATAGCGATTAAAGAGGCGCTGTCTTGGCTTAAAAACAATGTGGTATCAAAAAGGGATATCACCATCTGTTCCGATAGTCAGGCCGCCATAAAATCCCTGGACAATGTCATGTTCTACTCTAAAACATCCCCTAATTGCAGGCTGTCTCTTAACGAGATGGCCGAGCATTTTAACATTCACCTCGCTAGGTGTGGTACAACCTCATCCCAGGGGGTACCGCCTTCCATACCGAAAGCTACAGCTTACCATCTTCTTAAGATCCACACAATTGAAACCAATAATGACAAATGACTAGAAGGCACCACCTGCCTTAAAACAAAAGAAATCTGGCCATCACTCAACCTAAAAAGGTCACTCAGTCTACTTGATCTCAGCAAGCCCTCATTAAGGACCGCTCGCAGGATGGGTGCTCCGTATAATGATTTTTGCAGAAGCTGCATGGATGAAGAGGAGGAAGAAAATACTCACCACTTTCTCTGCTGCTGCAGTGCTCTTGCCAGTCGTTAGTTCCTGCACCTAGGAGCCTACGACTTCAGCGGGCGTAACGAGCTAAAAAGTGCCAGCATTGGCCAACTAAATCGGTTCATCAGCAGCACCAACTGGTTCCAGCGTTAGGAGAAGTCAATCCGCGTGGTATCACAATGGGCCTACTCTGGCCTAAGTGTGACTGCCCTTAGCAGTCAGCCACTATAACCTAACCTAACCTAACCTAGGCTCGGTTGACAGCATTGAGTAGGCAGAGCCAGCAAGGGCTTAGTGTACTACCTAAAGGTCCAATTGGCTCGTAGCCTAACAACCAGTTTGGCTTTTTATAAAATTGCTGGGATGTGTGTAGATCCAGCCTAATTCGATCCTATCACAGAATCCATTCGTAGCAAATCTACAAGCCATACGAACTACGAAAATCACAAAATCCGAACAGAATTACGAACTCCGACGTAAACACCTTGACGTAGAAAGACATACAAATTTCCACTACATTCGTATTGAGTGATTGCAACCTTTACGAAATTTGTAGCAGATTTTTCATTATAATTCTACTTCGAATGAATTCTGGATTTTTCGGAGCTTGTAGTCCATTTTCGATTGCGATGGAATTTGTAATAGAGGGTAACTAGGTACATTCTTCTTCAAATATAGAGAAGGTGTGCAAAAGTTTCGTCCACATTGTCGTCTTCTCATCTTCTACAAAACGTGGTGTCCACAAAAAACCATTCTGAAAGTATGTTGCTTACGCAGTCTGTCACTTAAATCCAAATAAGCAACGGAGGGAAGACGCAGGAATGATATCCTGTCAGTTTCGTTGAGTTTCGTTAAATTACACATAACGAGATAGAAGGCATTCCAGGGAAGTATTTAAATGAGATGTGACGGCGACTGAAAGATGGCTGAGGACCCCTCTTTGATATGAAGCGATTCTTGAGCCAAGGCGGAGCTAATATAAAAGGTAAGACTAGACGTCAATCTAACTACTCCCATGTGCCGATGGTATTGATACGACTGAAGAACGCAGCGTGGTGTCGATGGCGCTTTAGGGCGAATTGTGACGGAGTTCGCTAAAATGGATTTCGCAGTAAATAAGGGCAAGAACAAGTGTATGCTCTAGGACATCCAACACCAACGTCTCGATCGGAACGTAACTTAAGACAGATATAGGTCATTAGTCAAAACGTTTGTCTACCTCGGAATCGCTATAAATTCAGACAGCAACGCCAGCGTTGATAAAAAACGAAGAATAACTCTTGCCAATCGCTGCTTCTTCGAGCTAAGCAAGCATTTGATAAACAAAACCCCCTCAAGAGAACAATCAAAGGGATCCTCTGTAAGACCTGAATCGTCCCTGCTGACGCAGAGGCATGGACTCTGTCAAAAGCGGACGAAGCAGGTCTTGGTTGCTTTGAGAAGAACACTTCGTGTGATTTTCGGTCCCGTCTGTATAGACAGTGAGTGGAGGAGGAGTTATAAAAACGATCTGTACGATCTGTTCAGCGCCCTCGACTTAGACAGAAGAGTGAAGATCCAAGAATTGAGGCGGCTAGGTCATGTAGAGCGGATGGAAACCAATGCGCCGGGCCGGTTTCGAGTCCACGGCCGAGTGATGGAAAGTGATCTGAACCAAATTGGCGTGCGAAACTGAAGGCAGCTAGCTAAGATCGAGCTGGTTGGAGACACTTGTTGGTTGAGCCCCAGGTCCTCCCCAGACAGTTGCCTCTCCTTAAGTATGTAAGACGTCAATGCTCACTTTCTCCTTTCTCTTGCATACATCTGTGAAGATACGTAGATGAATCTTAGCTGAGGTTAATGAAAAGTGTAAAACAGAGTCATGGAGTAAAAGTTGAAAATTCTATTAAATCTATAAAAAGATTGGGCAACAAGTTGCATAGAATGCGGATGTATTCTCTTAAGTCTCAGAAGACTTGTTTGCAACACTGCCCTAAGAACAAAGCTAGCATTAAAATGAAAGAGACTATATGGGTCTTTCAGTGCAGGCAAGCCGCTGTAAAAGAAGTTCATCGACTTGCACACAACATGGCAATGATCAGCTACATCTTCGAAGGGACGAAGAAGTCTCCTTGTCTCTCAAGGCAATCTTTTCTCTCGAAATGACCAACGACTCCCGACACTTCGCCTGCGAGACAAGGGAGTCGTTGGTCATTTTGAGAGAGAAGATTGCCGTGCGATCACGAGCCATGTCTGCGTCATGTCTACATGGTCAAATACTGAAGGAATGAGCTTCGCTGAACACGGGCCCATTATCTTGTTTCCATGTATATCACGGCCAAAAGATCAAGCTTGTGGAATCGGCATTGCAAATCATGATTTGTGGATATACAATCAAAACCTGTACTCATATTTAAAGTAAGCTGCCGAAGGTCGTGAGTTTCAGGACACCCGGCAGTTATTTACGCCTTTCAATTCTCTTGCACGTCCCCTATAAGTGAATACACTCTCCTTTAGAGTTTAAAAATACGTACACATAAAGCAGTCCAGAATAAATTAAGCGCCTTGACCTCACGCACTTAACCCCAGCAAAAAGGCAATCAACCATTTGCGACTGCCCTTGTGAAGCCCCCAACGGATTTCATGAACTTTTCTCCGTCATCACATCCGACCATAATCTAGTTGTCTATCCATCCATTACAAACAGACGGATTATTGCCGCTATTAGTAAGCGATCTGCGTCCACCTCCATCACCGGCAACCACCGACCGTCCCCTTTCAGTCCCATAATGAAGATGCTATTACCCATGTTCCGAATGAGTACCGATTCTTCTTACCGAGACGTCCGACCGCCACGTTGCACAAATTAAAATCTACGTCATCACAGCACATACACTAATAAACAAATGAAAATATTACGCACCCAGCTTTCACAATGCTGGGATGCCGCTCATGGCAAATGTATGTATGCAACATTATTTAACCGCCGACGAGACCATTCCTTCGGGAAATTTCTACTTATCACCGCTAACATACTGCTACCACTTCACCAGTATAGGTAGTTACCTCACAAGGAAAGAGGAAAGGCCAGCACTGACGACACCACCAATAGCAATAACCTCTTCGCAGCGCCAATGGAAAGGAGTCAAAGTAACAGTTGGCTGACTTCTTGAAATTACTGGCACGTACTCTGCATCTAAAGTAGGATTTTACTTTTGTGTGTGCGAGACTCACGATTGTATCAGGCCCCAGAGTCGGGGCTGTGCTCAGTTCTTACTTCATACTGCTAATGGTCTTTAAGACCGACATTTTTCCACTCGAACTGAGCCGCTGCACAGCGATGTAGTGGTAAGGAGGACACTCTGCGGATGTGATCATAGATATACTTCGGCATTTATGGACAATTATGGTGGAAATTATGCCTCGTCTCGAATTCTCAGGTGAATGTTAAGAGTTAAGCGATTAGGACTCGTGGACTGCTTAATTCGTCGTAAATTCAGTACTGTCACAAGTGTCAAATGAAATGTGTCTCAATAAAATAATCCATTTTAATTACTTTCCGTTAAGAATTCGCTTCAATGGTCCTTCCAGTCATCAATCGGACAATTCTTGTCTGCCAGACTGCAGAAATAAGAGGAGATGTCAAACTTCGGCCATTTTTACGCCTTGTCCACAACGGAGAAAAATTTGAGAGTAGTGCAACTCTCTTGTATATCACAAATACTTTAACGAAAACAATGGACAATATGGCGGCCGATTCGTATATTGTGTGGGAAAATGGCGGGACAGGCATGGATTTTATGTGGAAATTGTGTGAATTTGGCCACGACCATGTGCTATTATTCGGATGGTGTCCAAAAGTTGACTTATATCACTAAAGGTACAGATAATTGGGCTCTATTTACTCTCTAATTTCTACACGACTGCATTTAAAGGGTGATTTTTTAGCTATTATCTTTTTGGCAACACTGGCCTAAACAGCTGAGCCACGTTTCTTGTTTTGTTTCACTATCAAACATCTTCAGTTTGGTCTTTAATTTAACCATGAATCGTCTTACAAACTAACAACGCTTGCAAATTATTAAATTTTATTATCAAAATGTGTGCTCTGTTAAGAAAGTTCATCGCCCGCTTCTTCCTTTTTATGACGAAGCTCATTTTTGGCTCAATGGGTACGTAAATAAGAAAAATTCTCCATTATGGAGTGAATATCAGCTAGAAGCATTGCAAGAGCTACGAATGTATCCAGAAAAAGTCACAGTTTGGTGCGGTTTATGGGCTTCTTCAAAGATGATGCGAATCGTAACGTAACTGTAACGGTGAGCGCCACCGTGAGATGATATCCAACTTTTTTTTGCCCAAAATGCAAGAGCTTGACTTGCATGACATGTGGTTTCAACAAGACGGTGCCACATGCCACACAGCACGCGCAACAATGGACTTATTGGGAGGCGAGTTTTGTGAACATTTTATTTCACTTTCGAGAATGATCAATTGGCCGCCCAGATCGTGCGATTTGACGCCTTTAGACGATTTTTTGTGGGGCTATGTTAAAGCTCATGTCTATACAGACAAGTCCGCTTCCTTTGACGCATTGGAAGACCACATTGAAGCATTTATTCGTGAGATACCGGCCGAAATGTTAGAAAGAGTATGCCAAAATTGGACTAAGCGGATGGACTAAGCACGGCGCAGTCAAGGTCAACATTTGCATGAAATAATCTTCAAAAATTAAATTATATGGACCGTACTATCGATTCAAATAAAGATTTCATGCAATTTTTTGAATTTTTGTGTTTTTTTTTTGAAAAACTTTCCTATAGCTTTAAAAAATCACTCTTTATAATTTGGTACAGTTTGGGAGGCGTGGAGTAATGCTTTGACTTTGGCCTCAACTGTTATAAAAATAGTCTCTCTTTTGTAAATGGTGAGTTCCATCCAATACCTCTTTCTGTTCTTTGATCTCCAGCACCCGGTCTACTTTTTAACTCTACCTCGAGAAGAATCATAATATGCCTCACATCTTGCAGTCGCACACGATCCCGATAATACAGTTATGAGAAGCCCCTTGTCGGTCCAAGACGTACTTCGGTTTAAGCCACAGCCACCAGGGAACTGCCCAAGAGGAGCCAACTGCTTGGTTCGACTAAAACGACGGATGTAAGGCTGTTCATGTCCCATGGCCAGCATCTGTTGAAGCTTCGTGGCTGCTTCGTTCCCTGAGTTTTGTTAAGCAAAACTGCGATTTCCGCTCAATGAACCACAATCTATGAGTCAACTGGAGTTACCTCAATGAAATTAATTTGTCTCCGGTCTTTTCATTATTTGAGAAGTTAGTCCTTGTGTAAGGAGGCATCCTATCCTCACTGCTGAAGCTATAAATTTCATGCTATAAATATCACAAATCAGAGATGGATGGAACTAGACGCTTGTAGGACTTCAAGGCAGATCTGGCCTTTAATTAATCCATAAAAGGACAACTTAGCAAGAATATGATCGGCAAGATCATAGGGATTATCAAGGCACAAAAAGGGGGACTTCTGCGGAAGCTGCAGGGATAAGGAGGAACAGAAAAACGCATTACATTACCTTGCAGGGCAAGAGAAAGTATTGCTTCTTCTTTTTTTGGCGCTACAGTCCGGGGTGGAGTTGGGAATCAACCAACAAGCTTCTCCAGCTAGCACGATCTTTCGCCAGCTGCCTCTAGTTGCTTACACCAAGTTGGTTGAGATCCTTCTCCACTTGGGTACGCCATCTCCTTCGGGGACGTCCTCTGTTGTGTTGTCTCAATGGTTCGTCTGGACGAATCTGTGGTGTCTATCCGCAATCCGAAGACGCTTAACTAGGTGCCTGCTGCTGTACAGCCCTTACAGCTCGTGGTAGAATCTTCTCCTCTGGACATCATCAACGCAAACAGGACCAAAGATCGCACGCAGAACTTTTCTATTAAAACGACCAAGGTCAAGAAATGTTGGATGATCACCAAGCCTCCAAATAGAGGAAACCTTATGGAATACGGAAACTGGAGAGGTATTTGCGTCCTTCCATCAGTAATAAATAGCCCGCATAGTTCCGGACAAACTAATTGCTATTATAAAGGCTACATATGAAGGTAGTACGTGTCACGTCTTGCACAATGGTCAGTTTTCAGAGGAATTTGAGGTCCAAAGTGGAGTCCATCAAGGATGCATACTGTCACCACTGTTACTTCGGGTGGTTATCAGCGACATACTCCGTACAGCATTGATGATGGAGAGAGCTGAAACGCGTTGCAGAAATTCAAACAAAGATGGCGCGCAGTCGTGGTTGACGCCCTATGCCTCCTGAGGTTAAAGGACTAAAGTAAGTAAGTAAGTAAGTAATACCATCTTCAACCGCTTTAGCACCCATGTCTGGTGATAAGGATGATCAGAGTCTTATGTGAAGTCAGCTTGGTGTTTCGAGAGATGGTCTTGTTACTCAAATACTTGAGCCCAAAGAAACAGCGATTGACAAGAGTAATTCTGCGCTCGGTGCTCGTGTTATTGTTCCCGTTTACTGAAGAATCGAGGTAGACGAAGTCCTTGACTAAAGTTTCTGCTACCCATTGGGACACTCTGTCCGAGGCGTTAAAGCTATCGTCTTTCTGTGATGACAGCATGTCTCGTATTTACTCCGAATTTCTGGCAAGACACATTTTAATCGCATTCACCTCAATGTCCAGCAAACGCATAATTGGCGGCTCAATGCCGTCCGCGTAAGCAAACAGTTGAACGGAGTATTGAAAGATCGTGTCTCTAGTGTATGGCGTGTGAGTTTTACACGATCTTCTCCAGGACGATGTTAAATAAATCACATGACAGCGTGTCGCCTTGTCTAAAACCTTTTTTGGTATTGAAGGTCTCGGTGATTTCGTTACCGACCTTGATGTAGCAGCGAGAGTTCTCCATCGTCATCCTGCACAGCCTGACGAGTTTGGCAGGAATGTCAAAACTAGACATGGCGTTGTATAGCTCGTCTCTATGCACGCTGTCATATGCGGCCTTAAAGTCGACAAATAGGTGGTGTGTGTCGATCTGCATCTCTTGGGTTTTTTCGAGGGTCTGCCGTAATGTGACAATTTGATCGATGGTGGACTTCCCAGGCCTGAAACCACACTGATAGGGACCTATCATGTTATTGACGAATGGTTTCAGGCGCTCACACAAAACGGCAGAGAAGATCTTGTAGGTGATGTTAAGGAGACTTATCCCCCGATAGATGGCGCAGTCAAAGCATTTTCCTTTCTTATGTATCGGGAAAACGATACTAAGATTCCACTCGTCGGACATACTTTCCTCCGACTACATCCTACAGATAAGTCGGTGCATGCGTCTTACCAAGTCATCTCCAGCTGCCTTAAAGAGATCTGCAGATTGTCCGTCTGCACCAGCAGCTTTGTTCGACTTAAGTCTCGATATCGCTATCTTGTCTTCGTCTAGATCGGGGGGATCGGGAATTCTCTTCTATCGTCGCTCATTGCGTGGAGTGAAATAGGCGCTGTCCATGAGATCTAATTTCTTTTGGAAAGGTTCGCTAGTAAGCTGCATATTAGAAATGTCAGTACATGATAGGTAGTCCAATTCTTTACAGTATAACCAACAATGAAGTTAAGAGACAACATGGATACCAGTAGGTACTTCTCTACTACAAATCGGTGTATCAATCACTGAATAGTATCACAACTGATTCAAATGTGACAATCACTCTTACCTAACCTAACCTATGTAAAATTCTTGTCTGTGTTGGCCATTCAAGTGACTCTATGCTCCGTTGCTCGACTGTATAAATCTGCCCCATCACATACAATCACCCTCTGCAGTCCATTAGCCGCAAGGCGCTGCGAGCTTCCCGAACAAGCCCCAAAATGAAATGAGCCATAGAAATTGTGTGTGTCCCTTTTGATTTCGGGGGTCCCCAAACCCCCCTCCCCCTCCCGCTTTTCCAGCAAAATGAGTCGAAGAAAGAGACAGAAAAAAAAAACACAGAAACAAGAAATTGGGAGCACGAAGATAGAAGTACGAATGGCATTAATTTAAATTTTTCTTCAGGACTCCAACCCGACCATCTGGCAGTACCAGGTCCCGTCGCGCCATTGTTTGCGAATTCTGTCGAAGTCGGCCACCGCCACCATCCCCGTCGCGGCAGCGCCGTGCCGCGCACCACCCCAATGTGTCCCATGCCGTAATGTAATGCTCACAGTTGTACACTCGTACTAATTGTACGTAATTGGAATTATGGGCGCCGATTTGATTGTAGCCCAGCATAGGAATTAGTTAATTATTTTCTAGTTGAGATTCAGGGCGTTGTGAAGTTATTATCACTTTAGTTCGGAGCGGTTGAAGCGGTCGGAGCGTTCGATGCGGGGGCGATGGATATTTTTGGGGGAAGAAAATCTGTTCCATTTGTTATCGTCGGCGGTGGTCGGTGGCACAAGGAAGGACGAGCTCCTTTCTGTGAGCATTTTTTTTTTTGTGGTAATTAGGAAATTTTGAATAGGGCTTATGATGTTGCCGTGTTACATGGCTGAACTGGTGGATGAGCGGCGGACGAAGGGTACTTTGCATGGCGATGTGCTGAAGAGGGATTTGAGCGTTTGACGGGAAAGTTGCTGATAAATTGGGGGTTCCGTGTGCTCTGAGCTGTATCATACTTGGGCTACAGGATAATGGCGGCGGGGCAGATGATTGGTGTTGAAAAGTGATAAGATGACGTAGTCGGGTGAGTTTGGGGTGAAGGCTGCTTGGCACGATTTGAGTTTAATTCTTTTGACACTTTGGGCCGGGACCTTGGATTAGGACGTGGACAAGATAAGTTGTCTGTGGTTGTTGCGTATACAAATTGGAGAAAAAAGAATAGGAAGGTTATACACATTTTGTGTGGATAAATGGAAAAGAGGGGGAGGCAGAGCAAGCCGTACATCGATTTTGGATTAATGCGTACGCAGATGAAGTGCGCGTTTCTATTTTTATTTTAATAATTTGTAATCCTGTAAGAACAAAACAACATAAAGGAAGTCTCTCATCAGAGGTGGGATACACAAATGAAGAAGCTGTTCACCAAGTTGGTGGGCGTAATTGGAGCAATTATCAATTTGATGCAAAGTTCCGGTGAAAGCCAGCCGAGATAAACAGGTTGGACTAGCAACAGAAGAGTCGCTGTTGCTGCCTAGAATTGGACACATCACATCTGTATACCAGCAATGGATTTTCTAAAATTAACTTTTTCCAAAAAAAGGAAACAATTCGACACCTTGCTTCTTCTTCTGGCAGCACTACAGTCCGAGGTGAATCTGGGCCTCAGTCAAACCTCTCCTGCCACAATTTGTCACTTCAAGTTTGATAAGGTCCTTCTGCATTTGTGTAGGTCATCGATTTCGTTAGCTTCCTCTATTGCGTTGTCCTATAAGTTCAGAGTCGAATCCTCTTCTGGCTGGAGCAGTATTTTCATTTCCATTCAGTCTTTTAATGAATCAGTAGAGCTGATCTTCTTCTTCTTTGATTGGCGCTACAGTCCGGGGTGGACCTGGGCCTCAACCAACATGCCTCTCCAGCCAGCACGATCTTTCGCCAGCTGCCTCCAGTTGCGCACACCAAGTTGGTTGAGGTCCTTTTCCACTTGTGTGCGTCATCTAGTGCGAGAACGTCCTCTGTTGCGGTTCCTCCCAATGGTTCGGTGTCGAAGACTCTTCGGGCCGGAGCTGTGGTGTCCATCCGCTCTACATGACCTAGCCATCTTAAGCGTTGGATCCGAAGACGCTTAACTAGGTGCATGCCGCTGTACAACCCGTATAGTTCGTGGTTGAGCCTTCTCTTCCAAACGCCATCAACGCAAACAGGAAGATCGTACGCAGAACTTTTCTCTCAAGACAACCAAGAGCTTCTTCATCCGCTTTCAATAGCGTCCATGTCTCTGCGCCATAGAGCAGGACTGGGATGATCAGGGTTTTATACAAGGTCAATTTGGGTGTTTCGAGAGATGGTTCTTTTACTTAATTGCCTCTTGAGCCCAAAGAAGCAGCGATTGGCAAGAGTAATTCTGCGCTTGATCTCGGTACTGGTGTTGTTGTCCCTATTTACTCCAGAGCCTAGGTAGTAGTAGAGCTGATCGCCCGGGTTAATAAGGTGGATCGTGATCGTTTTTATCACAAACGTGCTCTCATTATTGAAGAATATTTGAAAAGTAAATAAAATTTGACAGCTACTCTAAAAAAAATTTTGGTCGGAATAATGATGTAACATTGTCTGCAATTATTAAATTAAGAAATTCTTTGTTCTAGGCTCTTCTTTGGTCTACGCTACAGTTCGGTGTGGACTGCCAGTGTAATTGGCAGTACACTTAGACCATTCTTGGTCCATTGTGACATGCCGCATTTTTGGGATTTGATCCGGAGATCCCTATAACAAAAGGCAGACACTCAACAACTTGCGCCATCAACCCGTTTGTCGTCCCCGTAAACAAAAGTTGAAAGGATTTTTGGAACATCGTCCTCTGCTGCTGACGTTTGAGTTTGTCACGATTCTCTGAAGAATGATGTTGAAGAAGTCATGACAGAGTTTAGTATTGTCTAATACCTGATTTCTTTATCGACCTTGATGGAGCAGTGGGTGTTCTCCATCGTCAGTCAAAGGGGTCCTTTCTTGTGGAAAGGTTCGGTAGCACGGTCTAGCTATTCATCACTGGGCAGTGTCACAACTGATTCGATTGTGACATTCACTCACAAATCTAACTGTTGGCCAACTTCTCCGAAGATTCATTCAATCGAGTGACTCCATGCTCCTTTACTCGACTGTATAAATCTGCCCCATCACATACAATCACCATCTGCAGTCCATTAGCCGCAAGGCGCTGCGAGCTGGACCTGGCTTTTAGGCCACATGCCCCTCCGTCTAGCACGGTCTTGTACTTCCAGCTGGGCGTCTTTAGCTTGTTAAGGTTAATTTCCAACTGCGTACGTAACTGGACACGTGGTCTTTTTCTTCCCAAAAACAAACCGTTCAAATTTTAATATAGAGAAAGTGAGTGAGGGTATTGGTGGTAATTGTGGAATATTAATTCGGCGTCATGGACAAGGAGTTACCAGAAGAACATGTTTCGACAGCTTTTTTCTGCTTTAATTGATTGATAATGATGTGGTCCAACGTATGGTTCGGACAAGCTGGTGCCAGATGCCGTACAACCTGCAAAACACTCCATTTACTGCATGACACATTCCCAAAACGTGTACTCTCTCGCGTTTCGCTGATAAGAATTGATCCCTTAGACCGTGTGACTTAACTCTATCGGATGTATTTTACACGATTTTTTGGAAGTCAAAGACTTAAATTAGACAATTCATCAACAAAATTCAGATACAGTTGAGTCTTCATACGAAATTAAGAAAAAAGAGTGCGCATACGCCCGAGCCGATATATTATGTATTTTTTCCTAATTCGAATCTTTCATAATTTGTACGCACTCTATATGAGGCGAGTAGGACCTAATATCACTGTCAGTCTTTAAGCAATCCGCACAATGGCAATTGGAAGATTTGCGTTTCGTTTTCAACGGACAATTTATCCGCTGCAGTCTTCAAAGCTGTAAGATGTGATCAGAGGAAATTATTATCGATGAGTGAAGCATTGTTTATCTGATCCACCAGAGAGATTAGTCTGAGTAGGTTTGGTTAGGTTATAGTGGCTGACTGCTAAAGGGCTGTCACACTTAGGCCAGGGTAGGCCCATTGTGTTACCACGCGGATTGACTTCTCCTAACGCTGGAACCAGTTGATGCTAATGAAACGATTTAGTTGGCCAATGCTGGCACTTTTTAGCTCGTTACTACGGCCGCTGAAGTAGTAGGATCCTAGGGGTAGGAACCTACTACTAGCAAGAGCACTACAGGAGCAGAGAAGGTGATGAATGTTTTCTTCCTCCTCCTAATCCATGCAGCTTCTGCTAGTCTGAGTAACATCTGATTCTTCTGATTTCTTTCACTACCTGAAAGCGTTTGTTGTGATGGATTCTTATCGGGATTCAGGAGTCGGAACTGCTCAATAGACGCATGGATAATTTGACTCTGACCGTTAGTACCAGCTACTCGAAGTCAGTGGGACAGTTTATCGCAGGACGTCCATATTTAAGATGGCACATAAACAAGATGCAAATAATTCAACTTGGTTAGCGTGTGGTCAAAAGGTTGGAAGGGTAACATCTGCGTCACAACATAGGTGAGACACCACAACTAAATGACAGTTGCACCCAAAAACTATTTTCCGCGCTTGAAGTGAGGACATCAATATTACATGAGCACTCCAATTGCCATATGACATATTTTTTGCCGGGTTATGGACACGAGAGATCACTCTCCTTTCAAGAATGCACGAATGAAAGCGGCGACACAATCTTGCATTAGAAGCGCTTGGCAGGGATTAAAATTAATACATCTTAATTACTTATCAGGCAGACGAACCATGAAGGGTCTGAGCCTGAGCAATTGCTGCCTTCCATCGGTGACGGTCCTGGGTACGCTGCTTCCAGTCATCAAGGCCAAGCTATCTTACATTCGCGATGGTCTCTGTACCGGAGGTTCGGTCTTCCTCTCCTTCTCGAACCAGGAGGCTCGGATTCGAAGACCCTCTTTGCTGGAGCGTTGTTGTCCATTCGCTCGATATGGCCGAGTCAGTGTAGTCGACGGATTTTTGACTTCCGGACTACATCCACATCCTGGTACAGCTCGTAGAGTTCGCGGTTGTGTCTTCTCCCCCATTTACATTCCTCGATGTCACCAGCGTATGCCAACAGCTGGTCTGACTTGTAGGAGATAGTGCCTTCCGTGTTTACTTTTGCCCGCCGCACTATCTTCCCCAGTACCAAGTTGAAGAAATCACACGACAGAGCATCTCACAGACAATTCGTTGCCCAAGTGACTCAAGATGGTAACTAAATTTGTTTATTATTTTGTACTGGGCATAAAATGGTACATAGAAGTGAAATAGAAGGTAGCACTAATACACTGGATTCAGCATGTTTTTCAAAATACATCCAAACCAGGAGACACATGCGGCGTAACGTTAATTTTTCTCAAACCTGAGCCAAACTTTAGAAAATTAAATCAAGACATGTACGTTTCTATGGTAATAAGGTCTTACCTGGAACCTTTGGCTGGATAAGCGGTCGACGTTGTGGCATTATGTCTGTGTACCTACTAGGTATTTAAGGCAACATTCCAAAGGTGAGCAATTTGTCTTGAAAAGGTATTCTTTTGGAGGCCAGAATCGAGACGTAATCATTTCGGCGTTGATTTTTTACTCGGTGGAATGACTGTAATTCTCGAAAATAGACCATTGCTTGTCTTTCCTGAAAACATACGCTTTTATGTCACTAAGGGCACGAAGTGTAACCAGAACTACTAAGAAAAGCTTCTCAAAGTTCGTCGACATGCCACTGTCGCGTTCACTCGTGAGAGAAGAATAACACACACGTGGCTCAAACTAACGGACTGTGCACAATCTGAACAAGAAACGGAACATCAACTGCAGTCTAAGACTACAATTTGACGCCAATTTGCTCAAGTGCACATGAAATAAATGTAACGCTTTATGTAACTCTCCCTTAACCGCTTGAATCCTGAACAATGCAGCACCACAAAGTGCCCGGTGATCGCTGTAGTAACTAGAAGACATCCCATCCTTCTGGCCACCAGAAACTTTGAAATCCAGGAAACTCGTTAATCTCCATAACCTGTTGTTGCGATAGAATTAATAATCAAATACTCAAACTTTCATAAATCGCACATGCCCCTCACCAACATCTCCACCGGCATCCTGACCAACTGGTCGCCACAGCTAACTGAATTTGGAGACACGAGAATATAGTTGCAGGTTGCCTCCTTGCTCACAGAGTCTCGCCTGCGACGTTTATCCTCGCCACTGGGACATTCCACTCACTTGCAAGTGTATTTTGTAACTTAATCTTCTTAGGGTTGAATCGGAGAGGTTCTTGTTTTAAAAGCAATCAACTAAGAGGAACAATTTTAATTACCAAAGATTTTTTGCAAGACTGGCTCTGGAAATTGCTTTAATACCGTCTCCCTGGTCGGCCTCACGCGCAACCTGTTCCGCCCTCTCCCCGACAAAACACAAGCCGTAACCAAAGCACCGTCCCTCAGGTGGGTGCTGCCGCCTGCCGGATGCAATGAGTGCACAGTGCAGAATGGGTGGTGCCTGCTATCTTCTGGTCTCTCATCATGATATGAATTTAATTAACCTCGAAAGTTCAGAGTGCATGTCTGCAGAAAATCCCCATGCCTCGAAGGTGCAACGGGGCGCTGATAATTTGGGTCAAAATTACTTTAAAATTGAAATTCTTCAGCGTTAATCAGATAAGCTCTGGCTCTTGGATACTAAACGTGAGCACCATTCTACTCGAACATAAGAAAACCTGGTCTGGGGGTCGAGTGCGGCATGTGTACGTGCCTGCATTTCCTAGTCTCTCTCACTGCTTCCTCCCCCAATACACACACAACAGACCCTGGGGATGAGTATCCCTGTCACGTGTTGCTGCCTGACTGGAGCATCGGCTGCGTAATTTAATTATATTTTAATTTCAGTCTTAAGACAACAAGCTAAAATGGGTTAAGGCAGCCTTGGGAACAAGAACTGAACACACCCCCGAGCACTGGAGGGCGTATAGCGTCTTCTGGCATTCACGCTGACGTTTATTCCCTACGGGGATAGTGAGTTCAACCAGCGCTGCCTGTTAATGGATAAGAAATTTATGACATGGCGGGGTATTACTGCGCTGATATTACTGCAAAAATGCGTTCAAGGTGGGCCGGATGTAAGATGCAGGCTTAAAATCGTCCTGATTTCTCAAAAATGACTGCTAGTTCGGTATGCTGAACTGAAAGAAAATTGACATAAATTGGCATCGCTGTTTAACAAACAATCAAGAGGGCACAACTCTGCAGACTTGTCCTTTTTGAAGATTTTTAAACCCACAAGCAGCTGTCAGGCAGAATGGTTCACTCAATTTGGTCGATGATAGACGAGATCCCAGTGGTGACCCGTGACGTTGTGGGTATGTGCGTCGACCCAAACATCGACGTCGTAGGTTCGATTCCTGCTCTGTGCGACGAAAACAATTTTACGACCCCACCTCTTTCGAGTTACTGACAATGCTCAAAGAGTATTTCCTGTCTAGAAAAAGCTTCTCAAACAAAAGCCGTTCGGATTCGGCATTAAACTGTAGGTTCGTGAGAACAATAGCACGCACAACACGAGTGGTTGCTGAGAAGCTAGGCCCTGGCCCCCTACGGGCTGTATTATTATTGTAGACGAGATCTGAACGGAGTCAAGAAAACATAATCAAAATGTAAATCTAACAAAGCTGCCTTGGCGGGCAAGCCGTCTGCAGAACTCGTTAAGGCAGCTAGATGTTATCATCAGCTTAAGATATGGTCGGAGGAAATCATGCCCGACGAGTGGAGTCTCAATACTGTTTGCTCTTACTTTCAAGAAAGGAGACCTGTTTAACCTGTTTATTGCGCCAACTACAGAGACATTCATCTCAGGCCAGGGAAGT
The DNA here is from genome assembly GCA_916610145.1 of Eristalis arbustorum. Lineage (NCBI taxonomy): Eukaryota > Metazoa > Arthropoda > Insecta > Diptera > Syrphidae > Eristalis > Eristalis arbustorum. Next base: position 42,431,429 of record OU744316.1, read on the forward strand.
CTACAATTGACCAGATTTTCCCACTTCGGCTGATCCAAACCGACTATCAGCACCTAATCGTTGATTTCAATACCGCATGTGACAGCTTGGACATGCTGTCATGAGCTGTATGAGCCATACAGTGCCTATTTTTGGTATTCCTACCAAAATCGTCAGGGTATCTATTGATGAGTCTCGCTACTCCAACAAGGTCGGTGATAAACTCAACGAGACTTCAATGCTAAAAAAGATTTTAGAAAAGGCGTTTTGGTTGTGGCGGCCTGTGGCTTTGTGGGTATGTGCGTCGACTTCAATGCACTTGAACCTCGAAGTCTAGTTTCTGACCTGAACAACCGAACTGGCAATGCTCAAAGAGTACCTTTGTTAGCTTCTCAAACTTGGCCGTTCGGAGTCGGTATAAAACTGTAGGTCCCTTCCTCTCACGAATGGACCAATAGCACGCACAACACGAGTGGTTAAAGTAGGTTTTGATTGAAAAGTAGGTTTTGGTATTACACTGGAGCACTGAGGCTCAAGACTGGTTCATTGTACTACCAGGTAGCAACCTACAATTGCTGTAGGCCTACAAAATCAGCTCGCATTACATCAGCGCCGAACACCTGCCATCTGATCCGAGCAAAGGTTGACATTGACAGAGGAATGTCGGCTCTGCCGTGTCGTCGTCCCCTCCACGGGCGTCACAGATGGTATCTTTGCTTAAACCAAGCTCATTTAAGTGATTAGCGAAAGTGTAGTGGCCCGTTATTACGCCGGAAAGTCGTCTGCAGTCTTTTCTGTCGAGAATGCTTAATCTGTCTACATCCTGGAGATTCATGCCATCTTCGACTGTGCTCTCGAGTGGCCCAACCACCAAAGGAATCCCTAACCACAGACGCAGAGAGTCCAAGCTGAGGTTCAGGCCCTACCACCAGTTTCCTCTGATGATTGTCTAGCAAGTTCATTGGCGATCTCATATCCAGCGAGACCTTGGTTTCCTGGGACCCAGATGAGTTTCAGTGAATAATGATTGCCAATCAAATTCAGAGAGGATTTGCTGGGAAGTGGTTAGAGGGTTGAGTAAGGTCTTAAGCCTGGCTGTCACTACAGACACAGATAAGTTGACCCTTCCACCTGTTCTTCACAATATAACTTGTTGCCATTAGGATCGCATAGGTTTCCGCTTCGAAAGTCAAGCTTGGAAAACCAAGTGTACAGTCTGATGTTATTGCCCTCCACGAAAGTCCCAGCGCCGGCACGTTCATTGGTTTCGGAGCCATCCGTGAAGATACGCCGACATTCCTACAGTCTGGCCAGAGTCATTCCTGGGTACTGGGAAGATCAACTGTGTAAGTGCGTCGCAACTTCAGTGCTGATGCCGGTTCGTCAGATGACATATACATAAGACTGGCTTAAAGAAAGGCGTTGCAGTTTGACTTCAGCTGAAGACCGCACGAAAACTGAATGATATCAGTGTATGCCAGATAAATCGCTTCGTATTAGAGATTTGAAGACAGTTCCATGCTGTTAGGCAGGAGGCCTATGTGTGCTATCTCCAGTAAGTCACTAGTACCTAATCTAAATTTTACCTATGTACTTACTCAGTTATTTATGGAGTAAAGTCTGAGTTTGAAGTAGCTTTTCATCTATCTGTCCTGGGCATGCATGATTCCAATGACAAAATCCAAGCTGTTTTAAATCCACGCTGAATCCCTGGTCACACATTAAAAGGTTTCTGTTGCTCCGAGAGACCCTCCTGGTCCGTTCTGTTGCTAAGTGGTTCAACCGAAATAAGCACAGATTCACATTTTAGGGTCAAACTGAGGCTGGATTTGTTTTGATGCCTGGCAAGTGTTGCTTGTCAGCCAACTGGTATCCATTTCCAGCCGTAGAGTTTATTGAGCTGTAACTTGAAGCCAATTGTAGGTGTACGCATGTTAGAGATTCTATCAACTGGCAGTCTAGTGACGCGCTTAGCAAGTTCATTGTCCTTGTAGTTTTTTGGGATTGGCCTTTCACTCTGTATCTCGTTCAGAAATGCACGGCCGTCAATTGTTTTTTTGACTTTATAGAGAACGATGCTACGGATTAAACTGCTGCCTGACTATCTATAAAAATAATATGGGTGGCGCTACAGCCCGTAGGGGGCCAGGACCTAGCTTCTCAGCAACCAGTCGTGTTGTGCGTGCTATTGTTCTCACACGAGTGGAAGGGACCTACAGTTTTATGCCTACTCCGAACGGCTAAGTTTGAGAAGCTTTTTCTAGACAGGAAATACTATCTGAGCATTGTCAGTAAGTAAGAAAGAAGTGGGGTTGTGAAAATTGTTTTCGTCCACAGAGCAGGAATCGAACCTACGACGTCGATGTTGGGGTCGACGCACATATCCACAACGCCACGGGCCACCTGACTATCAGCAAAGAATCAATTACTGGCGTATGTCATGTTCCACCTTATTAAAGGCATATCATTTGACTCGAAGAGAACAAGGACACTATTATTCGCTTATGAAGGTCGACATATCCTTGCGCATTAGAACGCAATGTTGAAAGAAAGATTACTCTACTAACTGACTTGTCTTTGTAGTCCACAGAAACTGTGGTTACCAGTGGGTTATCGGCGGTTGATCTGGGTCCTAATGATATTCGTCCTGGTTACTGTGACCTCGAAGTAGACGAATACGCCATTTTGACGCTTTGTTGAAGACTCTGATGCTGTGTAACCCTTTTTGAAGGTTACACAGGGTCAGTCCTTCCTTCGTCTTTACACTGAAAGCAAATCACCTCATTGATGGCTGCTGCGTTCGACAAATGGCGTAAACATCATTCGTGAACGCTACCAATGAAGCAACTTCTGGAATGTCCTGCTCCTAGTGTTAGTCTGTTAATTATACACGATTTGAAGAGTCCCATGCCATCTCGTGACCTTGTCTAAGACTTCCATTGCCATTCATGGTCTCTGGGAGTTCGTTACCAAGCTTGAGAGTGCAGTGAAAATTCCCTAGACTTGGAGGTGCATAGCCCGTCTCTACAGACTCTACACACTGTCATTGAAACCAAAGAGACATAGCTTGTTTTGGGAGATCTGGAACTCTTCCGTCTTGTCCAGCTTGAAGATGTGGCTTCCACCTGGGTCCAAGTGGTTGACAGCACCCGACTTTATAACAATTTCCAATACTGCCTTGCAGCACTCTACCCCATTTTCCGAAATGATTTCTTCTTGTCATCTGTCCGTCTCAGTGCCTGCATAAAAATCTCAAGTCTCCTCTTCAAGCCGAGTAGACAAGCCCCAACAAAATGACAGCGTCCCGAAACAATGGCACTTGCTTCAATTATTCTAAATTACAATTGTTATTACGTCACTCCCAAGCACAGATATTCCCATCCGTCCATCCGGGCAAGTGTAGCCCGTCCATTTCGCCCGTCGTCGCATCACAACTACCCGCTCATTCAATGGAAACAACAAATAAATTTGTACCCTCGGCCACGAGGATACTTTGTAAACATTACAAATGGAATAAATGAGGAACGAGGAAAGCGTAAACGACGATGTGAAAATGACGGCGGCGGCGGCGAGGCCGAACGTAGATGAGCGGCGCACAGTACTCATTGGTATTGTTGTCGGTCGGTCCTTATTATCCCAGGGCCCGTGCTTGACTGGTCGTGCCTCCGGTTGTTGCTGTGCCCTCATAATCACCTTTGGGAAATTACGTGAAACAATATCCTGGACAATAATTTTTCTTGCTGGCCTTGTTGACGCGTTAGCTGGATGGTTTTCATCATGGCACAGCACCGTGATGGGAATATGCTCTCGTTCCTCTCGTGACTTCAGTTGACTTCTTTGAGTAGTCATGATGTGAAGAAGACATATTCTCATCAACATTGAGTGCGATGGCTTTTTCCCTCAGTTCCTTGAAGGGGATGTGCGTGCGTTGATGACAAGAGGAGTTTGCGTTTGTTAAAAAACCATATCCATCAAGTGGAAGGTTGAAACGTGAAGGGGATGATTACCAGAGAATATTCAATCAGGAAGCAGCTTTCTGAAAAATTAAACAATGAGGGAGACTAACACGAAGGGGAAATAATTTTCGTTGAACGCATTTTATGAAGATATATTCAAAATCGCCCAATAGGCCCTCTTTAAATGACATTCCATGCGAGACTTATTTTCTTATTTTCGACTTAGCCTGGCGGGTAGTTGCTATGGCTGCTCTGGTAGAAACCATGCACCTCGCTGTAAGACGTCATTGGGAAGTTCTGCTTATTTAAAAGATTTAGCGCGTTGAGGTAGCTTTGTCCGGGATCGTGTTTATCAGCTTCCGGATTGTCTCGTTGGGACAATTGTTAATGTCAAACACTGTACGGTACTGTTGCAAGGGGATGATGCGTGCTTCCTCGTAGAGCTTCTTCTTGCTGCGGTGCTTTCGATCATCCTTGTCGAGACCGGAGATTCGCAGTATTTTCCTTTCTAAAATAGCGAGTTTCTCCGTGCTGGTCGTAGAGATGGTGTACCATATTGGAAAGCTGTAGGTTGAAATCGGCAGCGGCGTAATCCATTTTGCTTCCACATCAAGAGATAGATACGATGGAAGGCTAGGTTGGCCTATTTCAGGGTCATTGTCAAATGTCCGTCGAACTTCAATCTCACGTCACGTCAAGACCGGGATATTTCGCTGTACCCGTTTGGGAGGAATATCTTCATGCTACGACATTTGGCTGCTGACCTGCATCCACCTTCGGATGGTCTGCTCAAAGACATAAGTTCCGATTTTCTATTATTTATGTGAAATAGTTGAATACCCTATTTGGTGTAATAGTGAAATTCCTTCGCTAGTATCGACTCAATACTTGACGAACTTCGAGTTGGCATAAGTCAGCGAATAGACAACAGTTCACTGTGTTGGATGGAGGAGATTGATCTGTGGTAGATATCGATATCGCCATCTTCAGCGCAAATTGACTTTTGTGCAAGCACTTGCGTTGTGAATGGACGTGTGTGCACTGTTTGGTCAGTTAATTGTGTAAAAATCAAATCGATAGTGATTTTTGGTAAAATTTTAAAATGTCAATTTGCGCAGTAATTTGCCAGGCAGCGATTAAATCCTTCCCAGTACCGTGATCAAGCGCAGAATTACTCTTGCCAATCGCTGTTTCTTCGGACTCAAGAGGGAATTGAGTAACAGAGCCATCTCTCGAAACACCAAATTGACCTTGTATAAGACCCTGATCATCCCAGTCCTTCTCTATGGCGCAGAGACATGGACGCTATTGAAAGCGGATGAAGAAGCTCTTTGTTGTTTTGAGAGAAAAGTTCTACGTACGATCTTCCTGTTTGCGTTGATGGCGTTTGGAGGAGAAGGCTCAACCACGAACTGTATGGGATGTACAGCGGCATGCACCTAGTTCGGATCCAACGCTTAAGATGGCTAGGTCATGTAGAGCGGATGGACACCACAGCTCCTGCCTGAAGAGTCTTCGACAGCGAGCCATTGTGACAGCGCAACAGAGGACGTCCTCACACTAGATGGCGCACACAAGTTGAAAAGGACCTCAACCAACTTGGTGTGCGCAACTGGAGGCAGATGGCGAAAGATCGTGCTGGCTGGAGAGGCATGTTGGTTGAGAGTTGTTGAGACTTCTCACGAGATAGCCCATTACTTAGCAACTATAACGTCACAGAGAATTGTGAAGCGGGCGAACTCACTAGAATGAGTACTTAAAAAACGTGTACTAGAACCTATCCTAGAGATTAACAACAGCTACCTCTTGATTGTTAAATTCCAGCCTACACACATTAGAAAGAGTACTGGTTTCACACTCTTTCTGGGGAGACTTGCCATCATTAGTAAGCATATACTGAAGCTTGAAACGCTTGGTCACGAATATTGTAAGTGGGTTACCGCATTATCACAAGACATATATGCCTCTATCAATTCAAAACACTCACGCAGTCTGGTCAGAATAAGTAGACATAACCACAAGGCCATTATCAGCTACGTTGTGACATATGTCTCCAGATTAGGCATCTTCTGCAGAAGTTGCAGAGGTGAATAGAGGAAAGTAAAGTATTGACCACTCACTATGGAACTACAGACACACTTCGCTCAGACGCCTACAACCTGAATGAATAAAGCAGCATGTTTACCAGCATAGACAAATAAGAATACCTTTATTTGTTTTGCCTATCGTACCAGCTATCTACTTTGCTTTATCAAAAGCACTACAAAATTTGGTTGGGAAATAGTTATAATCAGATCTGTGGGGTAGCACTTCGGGCCTACTGTGACTGCCCACAGTGAGGAGTACGCCGCTCGAGCGAAGTAGAATCCAAAGTATTATTCTTATTGAACAAAAACAAAAAATCATAAAAACATGTCATATTATAAAGGGTGTTACAGACCCACACCCAGCCAGGAGCAACGTTTATATAGTGTACATGCACAAGTGGTACGGAGACATTTTTGCTAATTTGTTGCCACAATTATTGCCGCAATAAAGCCCGTTATGAGTTTGCTTGGAACAGACTATGCCACGTATATTCAAATCATTATTCTGTGTTTTGTTCCTATACTAAATAATTATATGGGTGGCGCTACAGCCCTTAGATGGCCAGGGCCTCGCTTTCCACCACCCACCAGTGTTGTGCGTGCTATTCTTCTCTCACGAGTGGAGGGGACCTATAGTTTTATGCCGACTCCGAACGGCCAAGTTTGAGAAGCTTCTTTAGAAAAAGAAGTACTCTTTGAGCATTGTTAGTGACTTGAAAGAGGTGGTGCCTTGAAAATCATTTGTGTCGCACAGAGCAGGAATCGAATCTACGACGTTGAGGTTGGGGTCGACGCACACACCCACAACGCTACGGGCCACCACGATTTGTGCCTATTACCGCCTGAAAAAAAAAAAAAACAGCCTTTGTGAATGTGCCCAGTACTGACTATTCCATATTTCTTGCAATTAATTTAATAAATTGCAATTAAAAAATAAGTAGTCATTCAAGCCAATTGTAAACGAAAATTTCCAACCCCCATCATATCACAACACTGTAATAGATAAAGGGTTTTCCAATAAGGACTTGACAGGGATTTTTGTGGTCTGCGCAAAGCCCAATTCTTGAGAACACCGTCAAATTGACTGATTTGGATCATTTACTACGGACACCTGAACAGTAGCTATATTTTCGACTCTTTAATAAACCCGTTGGCTCACTGAGACGGCAACAGAACACAACACCGATATGTGGACTAAATTTTTTGCATTAAACTTGTTCTTTCCTAGTAAGTCTACTAGGGCGAGAATTACTACCTAAAATTGGTTAAAGTTGCTGCCACAGACTCCGAATTTCGGTAGAAAATTTGCAGAGCAACGTCTGTTCGTGTACTTTACCATAATGAAAATGTTTGGCTTATTGAATAATTAGACAGTGACTGTTTGATGATTAGTGAAAGAGTGATTTCACAAATTAAATTCATAGCTGTCAAGTCCCTATTCGAAAACTCTATATGCGTTCACAATATGCAATTTCACATTCGCAATTTACTGCAAAACTTAAGGGTTGAGATTAAGTACTCAAGTTGCTACATTCTTTCTGAAGACGATTCCATCAAGTAACTTCAAAGTCACCTTAAAAACTGAACGTGGCTTTAATGCAGCCGCAGTTGAAGTGAAAATCACTTGAACTTTCCATTCCGCTCCTTGGCTGGCTTTGCGAACGTGCCCATCAAAACTTTTACCGCAGACAAGGTGTTAGCTGGGGCACTCCAATGACTAACGGGCCGACAGCCACCACGGATGTTATCAGCTGAAAGTTCCGCAAAAACTGTCCTAGTTTTTTGGATGATTCCTTTCGGTGTGAGTGCCTGTACTCAAACAAGTATCTAATGGATAAATGAGTACTTTGCACTTGTTCGTCAGCGCACGCACAACGTAATCCCACTAGTTCGCGCTCGGCATACGAGTGAGTGGACGTTTCCTCTTCATTCTCATTCTCTTTCACTTTTTCTCCCCCACCGACGGTGGGGAGGGTTTTTGTTCAGCGCCCATTCGCATTGACTGCAGCATACACAAGGACGGGGAAAACTTATTTTAAAGCACCACCACCCTCCATTTTATGTTCACCATTTTATCCATCGGTTCGGGGGGTTTTTTTGTGATTTTAAATTTAACATGAAACTGCTTTTAGGATAGTTTCACAATTTATAATTTCCCGTCATAGTTGCATTGTTCGCAGGAGCGTCTGGATTGTAACTCCCACTGGAGTAATGCTCGCCCAATTTGTTCCTTTAATTGGATATGTACTCGCCCGGGAAACAGCCAAGTCTCCGAGTTGAACTGAACAAACTGGCTGGTGGGATGCAGAAGGAGGGCGAAACAATTGCGGCCGCGGTGGAATGGGATATGTACATTTTATAGCCACCGGCTTACCTGGGGTCGGTACTTTCGACTGACTTTGGAGAGAACATGTTCGGCATTAGCAGCGGGTTATGGATTAGATTGGGGCAAATATGCACTTTGCATGAACTCGTCTGAGGATGTGTGTCAATCGTAATTTTTAAAGTTAAACATCGGTTTCGGTATGAATGAGTGATGTCAAAGCGGTGGCGTGTGTCAAAAGCTCGGATGGATTGGGACCACGCCACGGTTATGCCACAGCCGGAAGTTGATGGCGATTTTCGCTGTATGTGGGCTCATGGGATGTTGGAATCTAACGTATAGTTTGGTGTTCGTCAAAGCTAGTGCATATCGCAGCCATAGGTGACTCTTAAATGTTCTTGGAGTACTGTACAGCGTGAGACACCTAGAGGTTTTTTAAGGTTATTTTGACGCTGACAGCTGTTTCCCGCTCGAAATCTTGACAGAAAATCGGTATCCATGGTTGAGGAATAAAGGGTATGATGGACAACTCGATTGAGGCCATGTGTGACGCCTTCGCGGAAGTTTTTATGTTAAAAGAAACTTAAGGGCGAAAAAACGAAAAACTCATTTATTTTGAACATTTTTCTACTCAATATAGTTCCTCAAGCATTTGTTGTTTTTTCCTATATAACACCAATTAGGTAAGTCCTTATATCTCACATAAATGTGGAAGTAAATTCCTGTTTTCTATTCTTCGATTTTTTGATATACGAAATTTATTTGTGATGTAAGCTTAAGCGAAAACGGGCCTCGAGTGAGGTCATAAAATAAAAGATGGCGGTTTTGACAAGCCTTGCAGCACACACACTTAGCCCATAATCTGTATCAAGCCGCTTTACGCTTGAAAAACTTAAACTGGCTAATATAAAGTGAGAGCTTTGCAGCTCCGACTGAGCTGATCGAAATGAAGCACCCAGCGCGATTGCTGTACTCAAGTGCTGTACTGTGTGCTAGTGGACCACACTCAAGATGAGATGAGAATGTGGCTACTGTCGGTGGTGCCATAATAGGGCCGTTTTTCTTCGAAATTCTGGCTGGCACTAACAATTTGTTAAAAGGTGTGCGTTACAGAACCTTGTAGGAAACATGAATTCAGGTTCATGCAAAATGGAGCGCCACATCTCACAGCATACCTCACAGCACATTGAATTTTTTGCGATGTAAATTAACAGCCTCTGAGCTGCGACTTGACCACATTGGGTGACTGGGAAGAGCCGTTGTTAAGCCAACAATGTGGAATAGATTCAAGCACTTAAGGCTAATGTGATTACTTTTGTATTTTTGTTTATATTACAATTGTCAGCTATGTCCCTATGACATGGGAGCAAGCATAGAGTGATCGAGTGCTGCGTGCTAAGATCCGTACGTTTTTCCGCTACCAGGTTGGACATGATTTATAGTGACGAGATTGCTTAAATGGCCACTTGAGTATCAATAAGAATTGTCAGCCGGTGGTATTTCCAATTTTTTCATTCTGCACGCTTCTTTGACTGCCAGAACCTTCACTTGAAAAGCGACTGTATTCAGTAATTCTGATAGTTCATGTTTAACAATTCGGACAAAATGCCTGCACATGTGTCTGATTTCATATTTGAACCATCTATACGTATACCTGAATGATCGAATTGTCTAAGTGTCTAAGACGAGGAAAGTACTTATGTAAGTCACATCCTACTACTCTCTCCTACTACTATTTTTGTAGCGTAAGATATGATCAAACCGCTTGAAGTTATAATCACATCGAATAACATTGTTGAATACAAAAGTTAGATTTCTCTTAGTTTCGGCTCTATGGTAATTGCAAGTTTGACAACCATATGTTTTAATTGGCATAATGATCGCTTTAGCGAGTTTAAGCTTAATACTAAGCAGACGCATACCTTTCCCATTCAAGACTAGATTTTAACCAGATGCCAAAGTCATTGCCTTTTTCAACATAGTCTAGGACAGTGTGTCGATTATAGAAGCTAGGAAAGTAGAGATGCGCATGAATTTTTTCGGGTTCAAACTGATCATTCAACCAATTCGTGAGCTACAGCCGAAAACCATTAACAAGGTCTTGGAAAATTGACTGTGACGCCATCCAAAGGAGCCAATTGAAGGACGTTGTGTTTCAGAATCAATGGAAATGTTTGTTCTTGTTAATAAAGCCATAATGCATAAATATAATTTATTTTAATAAATCTTATTGCATCCGGTACTTCCACTAAGTTTGTGCAAGCATCTGAGATCATTATTGGCTCTTAGCTTTGTGCATATGTGCATCGTTCCCAGCGCACCCAAACCTCGACGTCTAGGCTCAATCCCCGGTCTGTAGCTGTACGACAAGAATAATTTTCACGGCACCACCTCTTTTGAGTCACTGACACTGATCCCTGACTAGTAAAAGCTTCTCAAAACTGGCCGTTCGAAGTCGGCATAGAACTGTAGGTCACTTCCACTCGTAAGAGAACAAAGTACGCCCTGGCTCCATACTGGCTTTAGCGCCATTATTATTCTGCATCTTAACTCTACATTATGCTGATCAAAAATAACCTTGAAATGAACACATTCTTGTCCTCCAACTCGCCCTATCCAGTCCAGACCGTGGTCTCGTAATTAAAATGAAATTAAATTAAAGAATACCTGTGATGCACAAAAAACTCTGTAGATTTTCTCACCGACCCGACCACCTTTTGACTCCTTGTCGCTTTAAGGTATATTGGTTTGAAGCAGTCATAAAAAACAGTATGGATTCAGTATTTTAATTAAATAGCTAAACTCTCACTCTCCCTCTGTGTCTCTGTCCGTGCCGTGATTTCAACCAAAAGGATTCCCATGAATTAAAATAAGACCCGCTGGGTAAAATGAACACACTTCCAGGAACGACAACATTCTCCTTTGTTTTGAATTTTGTGCGCTTTTTCTTGTTGCAAAAAAAAAAAATGAAAGAAAGAAAAAAAATCTGCTCATGAAGCAAAAATTTGACGGATTAGTTCGTTGGCATTTGGAAACCTCTCGGTAGGTTTACCCAGACGCTAATTAATTTCTCCTTTCATACTCGACCGAGTAAAAATGTGATAAAAATACATTATAACCATACTGGCTCCAAGTAGTCACTTTCATTGTGGGGCCCACGCCCCTCCCTGATGCTTCACACAATCCTTTACGCGAAACCAAACACGTACATCCATGAGATGGTCGTGCGCCGGCGGGAGCAGTGGAGAAATCAAAAACTTTTCATTTCCAGTTTATAAGTGAAAGAATAATGGGCGAACATATTTCTTTACTTTCCGCAACAATGGATTGCTTCCTCCGTTCACGTCTGTCTTCATCCGGCGCGTAGCCCCAATCGCCATGTCCACCGACCGACAGCGTTGACGACGATGATGGTGGGTATTATCAGAAGGCTGGAGCCCTCAGCCCCCGTGACTCTGTCTTATGTTCGTCACGGAGCTAAGCAGTGCATTTTTGCTTCAAAAGGATACACTGTAGCACAGACATATCGCATAAAAGCGCCCTCCCCGCCCCCAACACACAAGGACGCCGTGGTAATTTCGAATGAACTTAATTCAGAACTTAGGACTCAATTTGGGAGTAGGTTGTGAATTGAAATTAAGGATTCATGGGGGGGCTGGGAGAGGTCGATACGAGAGCGGTCATGGCTACTAAATGTTTCATTACTCGTTGACTTAGATTCGTGGCAAGGGTCGGAAATCGAAGTGAGATTTAATGAATGAATGTAGCCGAAGGCGGAAGTTTTAAGGACACACAAAAGAAGTTTATAGGTGCTCGTATCACTTGCCAGTGCTGGGAAGAAGACGAAGCGGTTAGTGGACATATATTGTTATTGGAAAATCAATGATATTCAGAATGGATGATACTCCTGTTGCAAGGTTGGTTGCATTTTTTGGTATTTAATTGGGAAATAAATTGTTTCTCATTTTTGAAGCAGATGATGACGTGTTTAAAGCAGGAATAAGAGTGCAAGGAGAAATAAAACTGCAGACAGAATTACCACTTGTCCACGAATACCAAAATGATAAATGGGTGGTGGGTGGCTTACGCATGCTCTTACAAAATGCACAGATCCACTTCCACGCATGGAGGAAGGATTCAACTTTTTACAGGAGATTACACATATTCACAGACGCATCGTATACAAACCGGTTTCAGATGAAATCAAATTGCAAGGGAGGTGGTAGTTGTATTGTATTACTTTGCTCTCGTATGTCTTATTCAAAGCCTGACCGTCAAAGAGTCAAAATGAGTGTCAAATACTCGTTAAAAGTGTTGTCGTCCATAATTGATTGAACTTGAAACAGAACACAACAATTAATAGGCTCCAGCTAAGTAAGACTCAATTGTACATAAGTGACTCACTATGACCTTAAAACTTTTTGGATTCGTTAAGTTTCGTTCAATTCTTCTTCTTCATTAAAGAAGTGGGTGCAAAATAATCGCTTTCTGCGTTCTTGAGTGAATGTTGATGTTGAAAATATGGTATGTAGTAACTAAATACATTTGCTTATTACGTGAAAAAGTACCGACCAAGAAGTTGTAATAACAAAGTACTGAAATAATTGAGGAAAAAGCCTTTAAATATAATATAATAATAATATGGGTGGTGCTACAGCCCATAGAGGCCAGGGCCTAGCTCCTCAGCAACCACTTGTGTTGTGCGTGCTATTGTTCTCACACAAGTGGAAGGGACCTACAGTTTTATGCCGACTCCGAACGGCCGAATTTGAGAAGCCTTTTCTAAACAGGAAATACTCTTTGAGCATTGTCAGTGACTCGAAAGAGGTGGGGTCGTGAAAATCATTTGTGTCGCACAGAGCTGGAATCGAACCTACGACGTTGAGGTTAGGGTCGACGCACATACCCACAACGCCACGGGCCACCACCCATAAAGTCCAAATGCTTTTTTTTATAAAAATTTGATATAAAAATAAATTGAAAACAGAAATCTTCATTAACTCATCCACCATGAGCACTTTTGTACTTAAGGACATTGATTCTCGCCATTTGTCGTTCCGAGAGTGCTCCTCCACTGGAATATACTCAGTACTTTGGAAAGCATGTTTTTTTCAGTGTTACCACAGGGACTCTATAGAGTCAATAGGAGTCATTTTTTTAGCTTGACTCGTGGACTCATAATTTTTTTATTTGACTAATTTTTTAAAGAAGAAAATTACTTAACACCCAACGTAATTTTATTTCACATTTCCATTTTTATAAATGTTCAAGGTGTGAATTATGCTTTCATGCTTTTATTTTCCTGAACGTTTTTGAATGCCTGCGCACATACTAGTACTGCACCCAGGAATGGCTCTGGGCAGACTTCGAGCCTGGAAACGATTGTAGTCGTATCTCCATAGATGGCTCCAAAATCTATGAAGTCCGAGAACATAAGACTGTACACTTTATTAAGTATCAGTTTTTTGGCGGAAACCTATGTACAATAAACTATATATGAAAAGCAGTTGGAAGGGTGATGGTTGGATCTCTCGACAGCACTATCATAGAGCATAACTCCCCAGGATGTAGATCGACCAAGTATTTGGTCCCAAATCCGAGGCTTTCTTGTTGTCTCTCGACAGAAAAGACTGCAGACGACTATATAATATATAATATATATGGATGGCGCTACAGCCCATAGAGGGCCAGGGCCTAGCTTCTCAGCAACCACTCGTGTTGTGCGTGCTATTGTTCTCCCACGAGTGGAAGGGACCTACAGTTTTATGCCGACTCCGAACGGCCGAATTTGAGAAGCCTTTTCTAAACAGGAAATACTCTTTGAGCATTGTCAGTGACTCGAAAGAGGTGGGGTCGTGAAAATCATTTGTGTCGCACAGAGCTGGAATCGAACCTACGACGTTGAGGTTAGGGTCGACGCACATACCCACAACGCCACGGGCCACCACCCATAAAGTCCAAATGCTTTTTTTTATAAAAATTTGATATAAAAATAAATTGAAAACAGAAATCTTCATTAACTCATCCACCATGAGCACTTTTGTACTTAAGGACATTGATTCTCGCCATTTGTCGTTCCGAGAGTGCTCCTCCACTGGAATATACTCAGTACTTTGGAAAGCATGTTTTTTTCAGTGTTACCACAGGGACTCTATAGAGTCAATAGGAGTCATTTTTTTAGCTTGACTCGTGGACTCATAATTTTTTTATTTGACTCATTTTTTAAAGAAGAAAATTACTTAACACCCAACGTAATTTTATTTCACATTTCCATTTTTATAAATGTTCAAGGTGTGAATTATGCTTTCATGCTTTTATTTTCCTGAACGTTTTTGAATGCCTGCGCACATACTAGTACTGCACCCAGGAATGGCTCTGGGCAGACTTCGAGCCTGGAAACGATTGTAGTCGTATCTCCATAGATGGCTCCAAAATCTATGAAGTCCGAGAACATAAGACTGTACACTTTATTAAGTATCAGTTTTTTGGCGGAAACCTATGTACAATAAACTATATATGAAAAGCAGTTGGAAGGGTGATGGTTGGATCTCTCGACAGCACTATCATAGAGCATAACTCCCCATGATGTAGAACGACCAAGTATTTGCTTACAATTCCGCGGCTTTCTTGTTGTCTCTCGACAGAAAATACTGCAGACGACTATATAATATATAATATATATGGATGGCGCTACAGCCCATAGAGGGCCAGGGCCTAGCTTCTCAGCAACCACTTGTGTTGTGCGTGCTATTGTTCTCACACGAGTGGAAGGGACCTACAGTTTTATGCCGACTCCGAACGGCCGAATTTGAGAAGCCTTTTCTAAACAGGAAATACTCTTTGAGCATTGTCAGTGACTCGAAAGAGGTGGGGTCGTGAAAATCATTTGTGTCGCACAGAGCTGGAATCGAACCTACGACGTTGAGGTTAGGGTCGACGCACATACCCACAACGCCACGGGCCACCACCCATAAAGTCCAAATGCTTTTTTTTTATAAAAATTTGATATAAAAATAAATTGAAAACAGAAATCTTCATTAACTCATCCACCATGAGCACTTTTGTACTTAAGGACATTGATTCTCGCCATTTGTCGTTCCGAGAGTGCTCCTCCACTGGAATATACTCAGTACTTTGGAAAGCATGTTTTTTTCAGTGTTACCACAGGGACTCTATAGAGTCAATAGGAGTCATTTTTTTAGCTTGACTCGTGGACTCATAATTTTTTTATTTGACTCATTTTTTAAAGAAGAAAATTACTTAACACCCAACGTAATTTTATTTCACATTTCCATTTTTATAAATGTTCAAGGTGTGAATTATGCTTTCATGCTTTTATTTTCCTGAACGTTTTTGAATGCCTGCGCACATACTAGTACTGCAGCCAGGAATGGCTCTGGCCAGACTTCGAGCCTGGAAACGATTGTAGTCGTATCTCCATAGATTGCTCCAAGATCTATGAAGGGTCCGAGAACATAAGACTGTACACTTTATTAAGTATCAGTTTTTTAGGCGGAAACCTATGTACAATAAACTATATATGAAAAGCAGTTGGAAGGGTGATGGTTGGATCTCTCGACAGCACTATCATAGAGCATAACTCCCCAGGATGTAGATCGACCAAGTATTTGCTCCCAAATCCGAGGCTTTCTTGTTGTCTCTCGACAGAAAAGACTGCAGACGACTATATAATATATAATATATATGGATGGCGCTACAGCCCATAGAGGGCCAGGGCCTAGCTTCTCAGCAACCACTCGTGTTGTGCGTGCTATTGTTCTCACACAAGTGGAAGGGACCTATAGTTTTATGCAGACTCCGAACGGCCAAGTTTGAGAAGCTTTATCTAGACAGGAAATACTCTTTGAGCATTGTCAGTAACTCGAAAGAGGTGGGGTCGTGAAAATTATTCTTGTCGTTCAGAGCTGGATTCGAACCTGCTACGCCGAGGTTGGGGTCGACGCACATACCCACAACGCCACGGGCCACCAACACTGCAGACGACTTAGCGGCGTAATAACGGGCCACTACACCTTTGCTTAGCACTGGGTTTAAAGGAAGACACTTTCTGCGATGCCTGTGGAGAGGGCGGCTACTCGGCAGAGCACTCCCTCTGTCACTGTCACGTCATTATTTGGATGAGATGGCAGGTGCTAATGGGGTTAGAGCTTATTCTGTAGGCCCTTTACCACAGAAGCGTCAGCTGATCTTCCTCCTGGTAGTACAATGGACCAGTATTGAGTTCAAGTACTCCAGTGTAGTATCAAAACCTCAAAATCATCATACTGGTTTCTTTTGTGTTTTTTTAGGTTCTCACGTAAGGAGACATTGTTATCAAAAACCTTTGTTGGGACTCATTTATTTTCAAAATTACTCGTTTTTTAAGATTCTGGGACTTATAAATAATTTAACCTTTGGTAACACTGTTTTTTTAAACCAAATACCTGTTCCCGGTCCACATCTGTCCTTCATCCAAAACGATATCTTAAATCTTCCCACGAATTCAGAAATCGTCTAACATCTAGAATTGAAGCTAAACTATGCCCCAAATCAGCATTAAACGCTTTAAGTGAATGCCTTGATGACGAATAGCAATTCGTCACCCATTCAAAGGGGAATAAAAGACTGCCTTTAATAGACTTCACAGCATCCTCAACCTCAAAGCAACAGACACATAATAATAACTCCGTTCAAACATACGCACACATTGTATGTACATAAAACATATTTCCCCACAAGTACTCACTGAAATTCAGAGCAATATAATTTTTTCGAGGCAGACACAGTGCGATGAGTGATGGAAACAATGAGGATGCGAGCAATGAACGGGTACATCCCCTCAGCATGTGCGGAACTCTGACATATTTGAAAATATTATCCTGCCACCGGAATGCAATTACATACCCATGTGCTCTCCCCGACCCGCCCTCTCATCGCTGCCACACAGATTCGTATGGGACTGGGGGCGCGGAGGGCTGTACCCGTCGCCTTATCTTCAGTTCAACAGATTGTTTATTGTCTTCCGACAACACTTCAAGTACGGTTGTCCTCGAACCGAATTCCTCCAGTCTGACCGCACTGGGTGAATCGACAATGAACTGCAAGAGCAAAGGAAAAAAAACAGCAAACAACATGGGAAAAGAGGGGAAACTTTCCGCTTTCGAGCGCCCCATATGCATGACGATGACGATGACTAAGCACTCAAATCAGGACCAGACAGTTTGAAGTTATCCCCGTTTGGCAGCTGGACGTGATTGTGTGTGCGAATGAGAGCTGCAAAACGCTGAATAATTTCCTCTCCGGTCCCGGATGTGAAATGTGGGCGCCGGCAAAACTTCCCAGATGATTTGGATGATTTTGTTTAACATTTAACCATGTCAATAGGTGGCTGGTGGCGCTTTTCGCTCCCGTCTCCGCCTTTCGAGACGAGGCGAACGTTTGAATGATTGCACTTCGAATGGGTCAGCAATGATTAGATGCAGGCAGGCGCAGGCAAGCACACCAACTTTGGCGTGAGTTTCTCGGGGGAGTTGCGGAGTTGCCGAAGCGCCGTGTTGTTTGTTTCTGCAGCAGTAACTGGCATCCTTTCAAACGAGAATCTCGTTCGTAATTCAAACAAAAACCAAATTAGGAATGCTTCGACTTGTTCCTTAATTTCATTAGAAACGAGCGACTGCTTTGATTTATGCACATCAATTTAAGTTGTAAGGACGACACCTCCCCTCCCGCCCCATTTTCCACTTGCATGCCCATTCGACCCGCCCGGAACGTAAAGACTCGCTGATTGCACTGGCAAGCCTTTCGCAGCAGCGGCAGCGTATTATCAAAATACCAACGCCTCCATGCAAGCCGTTTTGCAATTGAAGCTCCAAAGTTTAAGGCAAAAGTCTTCGCAAAACCAACCGGCACACATGCATGTATCATCGTTCGTTCCAGGCGCTCCAATTTAGCGATTCTGTGCTGTGCCCCTACTTTCCACATCATGCATCCACCCAGCCAGCCAGTCGGAGTCGTCATCGTCTCCTCCTTTGGCAGCCATGTCCTCATTTGCATTGCGAAGGTGAACGTATCGCCTTTTCTCCTAAGATGTGCCCTGACTGCTAGTGTGCGAATTATAATGGCGTATGTACCCATATTTCTTAGGGAAATGCGCTCATCATTAACATACGAATGCAATAAATAATTTCTAGTGAAATCAACATTTGCACAGAGCTAAGTCACACACAGCCAGGCCCCTCTCCTGTTGAAGCCATCGTCTTGTCTCGGGCGCCGCGACCAGTGTGTCGATGTCTTACGCTTGTCTTACTTTCGTCAAAAACGTCACAAGAAAATTAAGAAATTTCTGGAAAATTTCACGTTCCTTTGTTGCGCTCTGTTTTGGAAATGCGCTCCTCACCCATCACCAGCCAAACGTATTCATTGATGAACGAGTCTTTGAGGAATATAACATTTTCCACTTCACGTGAATTCCGTGGAGAGGGTGCAGATGATTATGGAAATGCCATGCGACGGTGAATGGTTTCGCTTTGATTGAGCGATCCTTTAAAGTTTTGAAAAGCAATACATTTTGAGGACATCGGTGCATGTGGGAACATTTGATCGACGTCAACTTGAGCTGCTCAGGGATGTCTCTGCCAGTCCCACCTGGAATTCGAATAGAACAGTTTTGGACACATTTTGAGCTTTCTTTTCACGGAATATATTCGCACTAAGCCTTTTCATTCCTTGCTTAGTTTTGTGTTATCAGAGTCTGCTGAATCAAACCGAAATGCTTTCTAAGAGAAAACTGATTCATGGTTTGCAAGACATGTGACAAAATATTGGAATCGTGTGACATTTCGGGAGGGTTCAATTATATTCAATTATCTATGCTAAGTTACAACAGGGTTTAGAGAAAAAAAAGCAGCAGCTCTTTGGGTTGCACCTACTTTTAAGAAAGAATTAAAGCACTGTGCTGTGTCTTGATCCCGAACAAAAGGGTATTAATAACCCCTTGAGCACGCGCAAATTATAAAAAAATACGGGATTTAAAAAGCGGCTTATAGTAGCCGTGCTGACGTCCTTTGATTGTGTTTCTGGTGACAGTTCCATTGAGGCGCGGAGAACTTGGATATCAGGTGCGCGAGCAGTCAAAGTTAAGTCAGTTTCGAAAGCCTTAGGCGACATGTTAAAAAGTGTTATAGCAAACCACTCACCCGCTCAGAGGAAAGAAGGAGTCAAAACGAAAGATGTTTTATGTACCAATCAGGTGAAAATTTTGCTCAGATAGAGCGAGCCCTTTCCAAAGTTGATTAGTCCCGAACAGCGTGCTGACTAAGTAAAAATCTCTAGTACTAAGGATGAATCTCATGCCATTTATTGCTGTCTTTTGCTCTGAAGACCCCCTTCTTCTGCTTTGTGTGGCGCTACAGTCCGGGGTGGACCTGGACCTCAACCAACATGCCTCTCCAACTAGCGCGATCCCTGGCTAGCTGTCTCCAGTTTCGCACACCAAGTTGGGTGAGGTCCTTCTCCACTTGGGTGCGCCAACTTAAACGCGGGCGTCCTCTGTTGCGTTGCCCGACAGGTTCGGATTCGAAAATTCTTCGGGCCGAAGCTGTGGTGTCCATACGCTCTACGTGACCTAGCCACCGTAGGCGTTGAATCCGTAGACGCCTAACTAGGCTCATGTCGCTGTACAGCCCGTACAGTACGTGATTGAATCTTCTCCTCCAGAACAGGACCAAAGATCGTGCGTAGAACTTTTCTCTCAAGGAGCCCAAGGACTTCTTCATCCGTTTTCGAGATTGTCCATGCCTCCGCGCCGTATAGCTGGACTGGGATGATCAGTGTCTTGTATAGAGTCAACTTGGTTCTTCGAGAGAGGGCTCTGTTACTTAATAGCCTCTTGAGCCCGAAGAAACAGCGTTGGTAAGAGTTATCCTTCGCTTGATCTCGGTACTGATGTTACTAGTACAGTTTACTCCGGAGCCGAGGTAAGTGAAGTCCTTGACCACCTCGAAGTAAAAGCTACCCATTGTGACGCTCTGTCCAAGACGTCGATGTTGTATGTCCTTTTTGAGGACAGCATATACTTCGTTTTGCCCTCATTCACCGCTAAACCCATTTTTGCCGCCTCCGTCTCAATACAAGCAAACGCTTCATTGACAGCTCGCTGAGTTCGGCCAATCACGTCAATATCGTCCGCGTATACTAGCATCTGAACGGACTTCTGGAAGATCGTGCCTCTAGTGTTGGCGTGTGAGTTTCGCACGATCTTCTCCAGGACGATGTTAAAGAAATCACATGACAGCGCGTCGCCTTGTCTAAAACCTTTTTTGGCATTGAAGGTCTCGGTGAGTTCGTTACCGACCTTGATGGAGCAGCGAGAGTTCTCCATCGTCATCCTGCACAGCCTGACGAGTTTGGCAGAAATGTCAAAACTAGACATGGCGTTGTATAGCTCGTCTCTATGCACGCTGTCATATGCGGCCTTGAAATCGACGAACAGATGGTGAGTGTCGATTTGCATTTCTTGGGTCTTTTTCAGGATCTGCCGATTTGGTCTGTTGTGGACTTTCCTGACCTGAAGCCACACTGATATGGACCTATCAGATTATTAATGAACGGCTTCAGGCGGGTACACAAAACGGCAGAGAAGATCTTCTACGCGATGTTAAGAAGACTGATCCCTCGATAGTTGGCGCAGTTGAAGGGGTCTCCTTTCTTGTGGATCGGGCAAACGATACTGAGATTCCACTCGTCGGGCATGCTTTCCTCCGACCATATCTTGCAGTTGAGCTGGTGCATGCGCCCTACCAGATCATCTCCAGCTGCCTTAAATATTTCAGCGGACAAACCGCCCGCTCCAGCAGCTTTGTTAGACTTCAGTCTTGATATTGCTACCTTGATCTCGTCTAAGTCCGGGGCGTTCCGTCCGTTGACCCTACATGATAGGGTTCCTCCGTTGCCAACTCTACTCCAAAATCCCGATATGACCTTGATGGCAACCTTTTATATCGGAGCTCCGAATATGTCAGAGTAGCTCTAAAAGGGGGGTGTACCAGGTAGCTCTGGACGTCGCCGTTGGCTAATCTGATGATAAGCTCCTCCGCCGCCATCCGTAAAGAAGATAAGCCCTGATACAGACTCATCCACTCTCCCCCCACCGCCAATGACGTCCCACGGGGGTTGGGTACCCCATCTTCAGTCGAATTTGCTCGGCTCCCGGATTTCACCACGGGGGGGTGAGAATAGGAGTTCATTGACAGAGGCTAAGTGCAGACGCCGGTGCCTGCATAAGTCGCTTGTCAACGCTTCGAGATCCTGTAGACCCCCGCAAAACTTAATTTTTAAAGAAAATGTGTACACAAAATTACAAAGATGTGTTATAACTGACTGCTCTGCTACAGAAATGTGAATGCAGATGAGAGTGAGGAGCTGTTCATTTCGTTTATGAGAGAAACTTAGTATCTGAAATTTCTTAGAAATTTAATAGATAAACCCGATCTATTCCATCTACTATGCTTTTTCAAATCTACCAAACATTTTCTTTGAGATCTACCACGCTTTAACAATTTCAAGTTCCAACACTGTCTGGGAACATGATGAGACTTTTGAGTGCTTCTCGGAGATGTAAAACTCCATTTTTGCAATCATGAGTGCTGGACTTCAGCGACTGCAGCACTCAATGCCATCTTGTAGCGATATGAACCGAATTTGTCATATGTCTCCAGAGCGTTCATTTACTGGCCGTCATCACTTTGGGTCGACTGTTTAAATTATTATTGGAGTACTGGTGCGGAAATTGTTCACGGTGATAAAAAATCTTAGATATGTATGTGCTCCAATGGTTGGTAGATGGGTCTCGTATTCAAAGTGATAAGAACATAAAGTGAAATGCCGATGTCCAGTTGAACTTTATTTTTATGTTTAAACTGTCAAACCGCTCCGTCATTATCAAAATGCGTTCTTCAGCTTAAGATTTGACCGATACAAATAGCAAGTTGACCATCTGGCTTGTGGTCCACATTTGCTGGCCTTTTTGCAGCAATTTAAAGCCGGACAGGTCTTCCTGAAACTTTCCTGGATAATAAGGCTTCCAGTTAAGTTTCGTGTCTGGTACTTAGGAATTTTGCGCTGCTATTCGGCTTTAGAAGTGCTCACATAGCGAGCGAGGGCAAAAGTCAAGAATTTGGATTTTTTTGTGGGTTGACGCCTAGGCTGCATTCACTGGTCCACTTCACCAGCTAAGAAAGACCCGCTTGCATGTTATCCCTGATAGTGGATATAAATATACCCGATGCCACAATAGCAATACCATCTGCATAGTCGATGACCTTTAACCTCTTGATAGAAGAAGAATAGCAAACTTGAAGCGCAACGTAGCTTTTCTTGTCTGTCTTCTATGTCAAGCCTCATTTCTATAAACTGAAGAAAACCAGTGACTTGTCTAGAAAAGGCTTCTTAGGCTTCTCCAATCATAGTTGGTAAGAAACGTTGTACCACCCGTCATAGAACAATAGTACGCATGTCACGAATGGGTATTGTAGAAGTCCTGGTCCACTTCGGTCTGTCGCAGAACCGTACATTAATCTTAGATGTAGGTTAGTCCTAACCATAGGCAGGTCCTTGTTATTGTTCAAACCGAAACTGTTTGCTATACAGTCTACACTGTGCAAAAAATGAAAGAAGCTTTGTTATCCCCGAGGCTGCTGTTACAAAATAGTGAAGTCGATCCGTCCCGACTGTTTAATTTCTTTACATTTTCAGCCAAATAAAAATTAAGCTCATGGCTCAGAATATTTTATTGTGAACCGTTCGTTGCAAGCGAAAGAAGAGGGTAGTGGTCTGCTGGCTTCAATCAACGATAAGACGCAACTCACCATTTTATTTTGAATGTCGTGTCAAGTTGACTTTATTGCAAAGTGGTTTCAATTTGAAACAATTCACCACGAAATAAAAACAGTCAATGGGTTTTAGTTAGGGTCCCAGTACTTGTTACAGTTGAGACGACCTCAATGTACGACTAAATATAATGTAGAAATTTTCGTACAGGTCATACGTCATTTAGGCATTTTTCCTTCTTGTACTTAGAGGTGATCACACTCATCTCGATAAGTAGTACAGTTCTGATAAATTTGTAGCATTAAAACTATAAACATAACTGAAATAAGGTTATCGTTCAGACTAAATTTAGCTACACAGTCACCAATAATTTGGCTGGAGACTTTCAAATGTGTAGACTAAATACACGATGATGGTTGTTGACCAAGACTGTTCTTTGGAGTATATTTTGCCTACTTCGCCTCATGTTACAAGTATGCGCCAATTTTTATTCAATAACCTCTTGGTTTATGCCAAGCACAGTTCATCATAGTTATCTGTTCGTTTTGACATTTCAACAATGATGAGGAAATGTAAAAGTATACAATGTTCATCCGGGACACTCTAAAGAAACCTACCCAAATATAACACCAGACTTGAGTTGCATAATTTCCGCTCGACAGCAATGTTTCGATTATCATTGCAACAAAGTACACTGCACGCTCTGAACCGTACTGAGCGCGAGAAACAATAGCGCTGCTAATTAGATCTCGAATCAGCACCCCATTGCGCGCTCGTGGCTGCAAATCCCCAACCGAGTGCCAATGAATCTCTATCATGTTTTTAATGATCACGTTTTTTGAAACAACCACCTCTCCTCAGAGCCCGGTACAGCGGAAGCAATATTTCATGTGAGAGCCTGAGAGCCAGCCCATCACGCAGTGACACGAACAAGGCTAATCATCTGAAGGGGTGGATGGCGCGGTGTTGCTCGACAATGTCGTGGCGCCTCCTATGCGCCGACAGACATGCAATTCATAATTTCAAAGATATACACTCATGCACGCTGGCCGCTCCGTAATAAATGTTCATCAACTCAGCCACGCGGTGGGGGCAGAACGAGTTGGTGTTGAGATCTAAAACAACAATCAGACTCAATCCCGCTGGCCGGTCCAGCTCCAGCCACACTCCCGCGTCGGTGCATCTCGTCTGCGTGTAGCCCCAAATTCTATTCAAGCGGCCAAATCATAAGCCCAGCGCCGCCACCGCCGCCGCCACCGTAGTTGCCGTTATGATTATGATTATTGTTATTCGAAGGCCGAAAATGGGGAAGATGGCGAAGGAGCCTGCTCCTGCAGGGGTTGCATTTAATTAAAAGCGTTTATGGCAGTTGCAAAATTGCGCGGCACTGGCTGGGGTCTGTTGTTCCATGTGTTCGGCGGAAGCGTCAGTGTTTATGGCTTACAGAATTTATCGACGAGAGGACGATGTTGTGTTGTTGTTTCGGCTGCACTGGGTCCTGGTTGATTACACCTAAAAACCCGTACACACACAGCCACGTGCACACTGGACGATGGAATGCGACCAGCATGGCGGCTGGAACCAAATGATTATGTTGTTCATCAGCTGCATCTGAGTTTATTGTTTGTTTTATGATTGACCGCGTGGCCAGGCGGTGCGGGTAAAACTGTGCTGGTTTGAGGGAATCATTAGATTACTCATATTAGCCACTGGAAGCCGGGGACACATTTTTACAAGCCACAATTTGTTGTGCTTTTGCGTGCATTTGTTGGTCGGTTTTTGGTCTCGGCTTACAAATAGGGTTCGTCATTTAATTTCGCGTGAATAGTTCATTCGAATTTGTGTGCGAACGGCGAACTAATTGAATTTCAACTGCTGCCTGATCTGAAACTGAGCTCACTCTGGGCTAGTTGATGTTTAATTTGATTACATGGAATTGGGATCTGTGGCATAGCAGGAGAAATAAATTAATATTATATTCACACATCGTAATGATGACGTATGATTTAAAATGTTGTTATGGACTCGCACTGAATGGGAGAGTGTCTGGATGACATGCTCAGCAAGAACAGGGGTTGAGCAGTACGAGGATATTACGTTGCCCTCGTAAGTGTTCATTTTCACGATCGATTATTCATGAAATTGAACAACTTGAGAAAGTCGCAAATTTATATCTGGCTCTTAACGCTCACAAGACCGGACAATTTCATTTCATTTCACCAAGAAATATAAAATTGCTCTCATCGACCACCCACTCTAAATGACACCAGTTTTCCATTCTCCAATAAAGGTATATACCTCGGCGTTATATTAGACAGAAGCTCAAAATAAAAGCAAGAGGTAAGGTAATGCCACCACGCAAGACAGTCATTGGACACAAATGGGGTCTTAGACCCTGTATGACACACTGGCTCTTGATAGCTGTCATCATACCCAACCTCTTATACATTTGTATGGTGGTCCATAATAATTGTCGGCACTCACATCAACAAAGTAAGGAACGTAGAGAGACAAGCTTGCATTGGCATCAGTGGAGCCCTCAATTACCACCGATGCACTTGAAATTCTCCCGAATTCCTCGTCTAAAGACTTGTTCTGAATGGTTTACACCTACGGACACGCTAATATCCTACACGAACAAAATCTTACCACAATCCAACTATATTACACTTCACCATGATACTTCCAAAAAAGCTGCTTAGAAACCCTGACTCCGGACAGAGACTTGAGGCACTATACCCTTCTACACTAATTGATTCAAGACTGTAAATTACGTAGGAAGTGGCGTTTTCTCAGACTGTCTGGTTTTTGACTATCGAATAAATGAATACTTTGCCACTATCGAATAACTACTAGATCATTTGTATTCGATAGTTCCCATCACTACTGCATAGACACTAATCAACATTCGGCCGATAAATTTATTCAAGACATTCGATTGAAATTGCTTTATATATGGAAAAGCTTCGTTCCGGACACTACCATCCTCGATAAATGCAGATCCTTATAATGCAGATCCTATAAATCCTATAGATCTAATAAATGCAGTACTTTACTAGGAAACAATGACCACACGATAAGCTAATTTTCGAGAAGAATTTCTCAACCAACAGACCCTTCAGATGAACCTGACGCTAGAATGTATTTTGCGAGTTTTAACGGATGGATCGGAGATGGGCAGAGGAGTGGGCTTGGGAGTCTACTCAAAGGATATGAATTTCCAACTGTCCTTACTATTAAACCACTGTAACGTCAGAAACCATAGTGATTCAGGCCCGTCGTACATATGCGTCACGCAGACGCACGTTCCAGCGGCGGGATTGAGTGGTGCACGGTGCACCCACACGTGTAACATTCATTAGTAATGTGGGACCCAACGATTTCGAAAAAAAAGCTGCCTAAAAATGATGAAGTATGAAGCAGAGATATCGTCATCTGTTTCTACAGCCAGGCAACGATTAAAATCTCTGAGGACACACACCGGATAGCAGCGTATCGCTAAAAATTGGACAAGTATTTTAGGATTAAACTCATAACTGATAATCCTGTAATATTCCAGAGAATTGTTAAGCGGACGAACTCGCTGGAAATGTCACATCAAAACTACTACCGTTCATGCATATCGCTACTGCACGAAGTCTACCAGTGCTTAAAATGCTTCGTCATGCGAAATGTAGATGGTCTACTGGTGCTATTCTTCTCTCACGAGTGGAAGGGACCTACAGTTTTATACTGAACCCGAACGGCCAAGTTTGAGAAGCTCTTTCTAGACATAAGTACTCTTTGAGCATTGCCAGTAAATCCAAAGAGTTATATATTAGTATCGCTCAGACCAGGACTCAAACCTAAGATGTCGAGGTTCAGGTGCGCTGGGATCGACACAAATACCTACAACGCCATGAGCCACCATCTTGGCCTACTCCTGATCCAAAATGCTTACTAGTGTATGAATAGTTCGAATCTCAGAACCTTTATTGATATTATTTCCGGTCACTGCGCCATCCGTATTCACGCCTCAGGACTAGACATCTCTGACAATGATTTCTACAGAATCTGCGGAGATGGAGATAGGAAGGCGATCATTGAACGCATCCCATACAATTGCAATGACTACTCCTTTCGCAAATTCAATTCATCCTCCCTCTGCCCTCTACATCGCTTCATTCCACTCGTAAAAGAAAAATAGACCGCACATCACGAGTGCTTGCTGAGACTGCTAAGCCCAGGCTTCTTACATCGCTTCATTAACAGCTCTAAATGGTTTCCGGACTTAGATCAACTATATCCCTGATCGCAATGGTATCCACTCCAAACATAACCTATTCTAAGTTCCATCAAATTTTTTACACCCGTTTAGGAGCTACAAAGTCGCAAACATCCAAAAATGTTCCTCTTTTAAAATGATAAAATGACACCACTTGAGGCATGGCCCGTCATCGCTTTAAAGTCGCCATCATCCCCTGCTACCCAATTGAGGTGATAATCCCTCTTCGAAATCGTTCCCATCGATTTCAATACCCGCACGCGATGTGCAACATAAAGCCTAAAACCAGTCACACTTGAGCCAATAATCAACACAATTGCCACACACTCAGCACTCCCAATCCGTTCAGAGACCCGGCCCCGGCTTCGGTGAAAATATTAGCGACAAAATCCACTGTACCGCCGAGCAAATTACTCCACTCTATGAAAGCGAAAAAAAAGGGATATAAAATTAGTTCCTAATCCTGTCAAAGTCTCTGGCAACTGCACAGCCCTCCGTGCCGCAGACGTTGCTGAAATTTCAAGCGAGAATTTGATTTAAAATCCAAATTAACACTCCCCGTCCTTGGGCCGTGTTCGGCGGGATATGTCCTCCGTCCCGACAGCGCCTCGGGGACGGTATACACGTGCATACACATCGTCGGCATGTACAGTGTACAGTGTACACTACGACTCAGATTCCACCTGACAGTGGTGGCATGGTGTGTCTCGCAAATCAGTTTATGCCTACCAGCACAATCCTGTAATTACATCGTCTTATATCGTCGGAGTGGGGGCTTACGGGGCTACACCATCGCCGCGCCGAATGCCAAGAAATAGCAACGAATACGGTCTACACTTACACTAGAGCATGGAGTATTTTCTTTTATTTCGTGCATCCTACACGTGTACATACTAATTACATTGTGGGCGTGAGAATCTATGTACATCTTGTTGATTGCATTCGTCTTTAGTTTGAAGGAGTTGCAGGCTAGCAAGGAGTTGCTGGGACTTTGAGGACGCGACGCCGGACGGGGGGATTTATTTTCAATTATGTTGCACTCCCTGTGCATTGGCAGACGTGTTGGGGCGGCCACTTTATGAGCGGGTGCTCCGAATTAGACACTGGTCGGGGCAAGTACATGGTGGCAGCAACCTAAACATTGACACAGTGGGAGCGAAGTGTTCACTATGTGTGCTCATCAGTCTTTGGTATTTCCGCATGGCGGGAATCTGAGTGGAAAGGAAGTTAATATGATTTTTTCTCATTTTTAGATTAGGAGGACTGCTTGCAGATGGGTCATTGTCCGGTACATCTGGAGTGATCCATTAAGTAGTGTCAGCAAACATTCGGAGCTGAGGATAAGGCGTTGTAAGTGACCACTTGAATCGTTGAAAAGAGGAGCACCTAGAATTTTGTACGAAAGCTTGCCACTAGCAGAGAAGGAGGTGCGCACTCTCCATGTACTTTTGTGCGATATGTCGCTTGATTTCCTGATGGTTGATCCCCCAAGAGGCAGTGTCCCCTACTGACAGCAACTGATGCCTTCAGAGGCAGAACTGGCTAGACACTAAACATCGATGTTCGAACGAGTCAAAGTGATCCGCGTGTACTAACAAATGATAAGGCTTCTGAAAGAAAGAAATGTTTCACGGCAGTAATGTTGTCTCAAATGCACAAGTTTAGACCAGATTAGTGAGCAACTGGCAGGAGAGTCGGCATCACTTCGTCAAACAGTTGACCAGCGATGAAGACCCAAATACTGCAGGAGTCTTGTACGATGTGTCGCTTGATTTCCTGATGTTTGATCCCCCAAGAGGCAGTGTCCCCTACTGACAGCAACTGATGCCTTCAGAGGCAGAACTGGCTAGTAGCAACTTAGGTCTACTTGAATGGTCTTACAGTAATCGCATTCTATATTTAAATTAAAATAAAACAAGTCTTATTTGTAGATTTTGGTTTTATTGTGAGAAAATCTACCACGAACTAAACGACCGTAAACCGTTCGCGCTTTAAAGATGATTGCCACATGGCATGGCCTTCCTGATTCACCCGATCGTTGGCCACTCTCTCTTTTACTCAAGAGGGTAGCTTATGAGGATATTTGAGTCGATTAAGGAAAGGGATCATTTTAATTCCTCCTCAACAGTTTGAAGTCCTGTCGATGTCAATATAGTAAATGGAAAACCAATGTGGTGGTCCGTGGCGTTGCGGGTATGTGCGGCGACCCCAACCTCGACGTCGTATGTTCGATTCCTGCTCTGTGCGACGAAACAATTTTTACGACCCCACCTCTTTCGAGTCACTGACAATGCTCAAAGAGTACTTTCTGTCTAGAAAAAGCTTCTCAAACTTGCCCGTTCGGAGTCGGCATAAAACTGTAGGTCCCTTTCACTCGTGTGAGAACAAACGAGTGGTTGCTGAGAAGCTAGGCCCGGGCCCCTACGGGCTGTAGCGCCACCCATGCATATTATAAGGAAAGGGATCATTTTAATTCCTCCTCAACAGTTTGAAAGACATGTCGATGACAATATATTTAGTATATGGAATATTTTCTTCTTCTTTGGTTGGCGCTACAGTCCGGGGTATACCTGGGCCTCAGCCAACATGCCTCTCCATCTAGCTCGGTTTTGTGCTAGTTGCTTCCAGCCAAGCACGTTCAACTTATTTAGATCTTTTCCTTTTCCTTCTAGCTGCGTGGGCCACCGTAGGCGTGGTCTTCCTTTACCGCGTTGTCCCTCGGTGTTGGAGTCGAAGACTTTCCGGGCCGGATTATTGGTGTCCATTCGCTCGACGCGACCTAGCCATCTAAGACTAGAGATTCGAACTCGTTTGACCAGGTCGATGTCGCTGTACAGCCCGTACAGCTAGTCGTCCAGTCTCCTCCTCCAAACACCATCAGGACTTTTCTTTCGAAGCGACCAAGAATATCCTCGTCCGCTTAAAGTTAGTGTCCATGCTTCTGCGCCATACAGCAGGACTGGGACTATCAGGGTCTTATATAGAGATATCTTGGTTCTTCGGGAGATGGCTTTATTCCTCAGTGGCTTACCGAGTGCGAAAATATGGAATATAAGATCGTTTAAATGTCAGCCCCGTCTTCTCAGGGTATATATATATAATATGGGTGGCGCTACAGTCTGTAGAGGGCCACGGTCTAGCTTCTCAGCAGCCACTCGTGTTGTGCATGCTATTATTCTTTCAGGGGTAAAAGGACCTACAGCCTACTCCGAGCTGCCATGTTTGAGAAGGATATAGTCTTTGAGCATTGTCAGCGACTCGAAAGAGGTGGGGCCTTGAACATTTTTTTTGGGACACAGAGCAGTAATCGAACCTACGACGTCGAGATTGGGGTCGATTCACATACCCACAACGCCACGGGTCACCACGTCTTCTCAGAGTACCATCCGATTTATAAATTTGCCGCAACTCTGCCGCAACCATCATGCTGAATTTTCCTAAGGACTTATTTGAATTAATTCTTGGCCACTTAGAGTCGCAATAAAATTCTTTGTGGTGCCTCATCTTATAACGACCACAAAATGGGCGAAACTTGAACTTAGGCCGAACAGAGCACCGATTTTTAGAAAACACACTTTGTTGAACAATGTCAATTTGACGTCTATGTGACATTCTTTGGACTAAGTAAACTTCTCCTAGTTTTTCCTTATGCCATTAAAACCGTGGCATCGACTTCTATTTTTCAAAAACCCTTAAAACTTTAGGTTAATGCCAAGGCTCAGAAATCGATTTTGTATGAAAAAAGTAAAACTAAAGAAAAATTCTAACCTCTCCAATAAAAATATTTTCATTTGCACTTAGTATAGTTTTGCATGGAGCTATTGATACCTATGTAGCTTCGACAAAATGGCCCCTATCAACTGCAAAAGTTTGGAAGTCCCTATTGCAGGGTAATTTAGATTAGGTCGGCTTAGTTAAGTGGATTGGTATGCACTTCCGACCCATCTCGTTAGTTAGTTTAGTTTCTACCTCCCGATGTTAGATGATTGCTTGGTATGTTTTGGCATAATGTTCATGAAGATGGACGCCGTGACTAAGTGGCTAGGTGCGTTGACTTCTTGGTAGAATTTTTAGGTGCAATTAAGCAACTGTTATAATTCATAGCACACTAACTATGTTAAAGAATACTCCCGTCTAGGAAAATCTTCTCAAGCTTCGGCTTGAAACTGTTGGACTCATCCAGTCATGGATTGCAGGAACTGACTCAGCTCCATCTCTCACTATTGCACGACGGATGTTATTGTTATCATCGTTTTCAACTTCGTTCTTCCTGACAATCCTGGAGTTTAAGAAGCGGATGTTGTACAAATTAACAAAATGGCCAAGATGATATGAACGTTGTTGATGTAACCATTCTCATTGACAATCAACTGGCCCTTAAAACTATATCGTCAATAGAAATCAAGAAGCATGCTGCGGGGTATAACTCCATGTCTTGACAAACAGTATTCAATAGTTGGGATGGATTCCATGCTATGGACAATCAGACGATGTTTTCCAAAGACGCAAATCTGCGTTACGTCTACCCTCGTCCTTGGTTAGGGCTTCCATCGATGGTTGGACTTCTCGAAAGTTCTTCTAAAGGTTTGTAAGAAAGACTGCAGACCATATACATATTAATGAACCAATCCACCTTTGCGATGTAAGTGGTGTAAGCGATGAAACACTCTGCAACTTGTGGTGAAGACGACGACACTGCAAGAACTTTTACAGTAACTCTCCAGTTATTTGGTGCTGATGAGGTGTGAGTCGATTATGCTAGGCTCCTAATCAACATTCTGGTGTTCCTTCGGAAGACCATTCAATTTTAGCATATGTAAGCTGTTTCCTGGCAGTACAATGGATCAACGTTTGAGTCTGTTCCGCAGTGTAGGTTGAAAATCTCTGTCAAAAGCCATCAAAGAAATGCCATCAAATCACTACTTGTCAAGAAAAAGACGAACGATATGATTCCGAAGATAGTTAGAGAGCACAACCTATGAGATCATTTCAGAACCTTTGGTTTTAGTTGTCCTTCAGTGTCTGAAGTGGTTGCTAGGGATGACAATTGTAAAATGCTGTATCTTCCCCAAGAACATCGCAATGGTTTCAGCAATAAGACAGCAACCGATCGGAGGTTTCTCAAAAATCAAGGATACCACCAATTTCACCAATCACCAATCTTTTCCTCAGCTGGTATCGGACAACATGAGATGATAAAAAGAAAATCGCAAGGCCACTGATTGATGCAAACATTCCAAGAAAATCATACGAAGAAACGGCGGACCCCACAGTCCTTCATTGTCACAGCTCTTCTGATGCAACCTTCTTGTATGGCATTTTGTTGACACAGATGCCGACGCAGGTTATAGCAGGTAATAGTCTCACCTCGACGTAGTCCTCAGTTCCGGAACCCGACAAAAGCAATTACGAGCAGAATATCATCCCCCACCACCAGGCGTTGGGATCGTTGTTGTAACCAAGTCACCAGAAGTGAACTGCACAAACGAAAAAGAGCACAGGGATTGACGGTCTTATGTTTAATTGGAAATGTTCACTCCTCAGACAGCGGTGCAGGAGTTGGTCAAAGCCGCTCCGAGTTGCCTCCGTCATCGTCATCGCCATCGCCATCGTCCTCATCAGCAACAAACATCAACATAAACGTCCTTTGGCTGCGTTGTGACAACTCGTCCGAGATTGCATGATGACATTCTAAATGGATTTCCCCCGGCGGCGACTTGTTCAGCTCTTGTTTGCTAATTATTGCATCATATCCGCCCTTAAGGACTCCCGGACTCCCGGACTCCCGAACCCTATCGGCATGCCCCGGCTCCAGTGTAGCGTTTGAAATTGAGCAAAAAACTTTTCCGGTTTGGGGGACAAACCGCCCCGCTTCCAAACTTGGTTATTTCGTATGCTTATCATCATTCCATTGAGTTTTATATTTTTGAGGTTAGAAGCATGTAACCCCGTCCCCCGTGCCATTATGGTAGAGTGTTCATCACATCAACCCTTGGCGTTTGCATACGTCAACTTTTTGAGAAGGAACATGTGAATTAGGGTTGCAGATACTTTCGGTTTGACTTGGCTGTCTGATGGTTTGTTTTCAAAAGGAAGAGCTACCCATCAAAAGCACCGCAAAGCGGTCACGACATCAATGCCCTTAGACAGCGCGGGCGTCGCAGCGGAGGGAAGAATTAATTTTCATAAACTTTGCCAATTAAATTGATGTGTGCGTGGGGTTTCGTAAGCCCCGGGCTGAATAGATGAATTGATGGACGGAAGGATTCCTTCTCGGATGCTCCGGCAGCGACCTCCGGCATTCAATAATTGGGTTATCACTGAGAGGAATCTTTGAATTTTGCCTAAAAGAGAGAAATTCAAAGGAAGTGCTCTTTAATAAATCCACAAGAACATATTCAAAACGGAATGTATTATGAGCCGGGGCTGGTTGGTGGTGCTTTCAGCCTTCGAGACCTTCCACCGAAACTGCCTCAAGATGACAAAAGATGCGAAACGACTGTCGGGACAAGACCAGATTTGTGTACGTTCTGTTCTGTTGGCGGCATCAATTCGTTTTGAAGAAATGGAAAAGTTCTCGGTGTATGAATTTGAGGTTACCGAGCCAATAGACCGCTACCCTCTGCTGACGAGATTAGTCGAATGCTTAATCTTTGATGGAGGAATACGAGTGCTTCCGTGAATGTTTCTTCTTCACTGCGGGGGCAGTTGGTTTATTATTTATTGTGCGCGAACCAATTCCCATTATTTTTCAGTTGAACACGCCCACCTTTAAGGACTGTCTGCCAGGGTGATCAAGTACGAATCTGGCTTTATTTTTAAACCTTCATTAATGCCACTACGGATGAAATGACACATCATTCAAATGGCCGCTGCTGTAAGTGAAGAGGCCCGTCGAATTTTCGCTAAATTGGCCCAACAACTGCGTCGTTATTCCGGCAATAGAGCTTGGATTGCTGGCCTGGAGCTCGCCCAAGGTAGTTGACTTGTTTAAGTAGACGACGTATATTAAACGTGAAAAAAATCAAGTCATGTCACGAAATGTCAGTGGCGGCTAATTAACAAACGCTCATTGTGGCAGTCCCCAACTTTCTACTCCACATCTTCGATCGCTGCGTCGCTTGAGTGGCATTTAGCGCTGTTTTGTTGGAACAACAGTGCGAATTTCTCGATGTTGTGGAGCTCTGCCCACCGCAAGCCGAACACTTAGAAGCCGCGTTCGCTTATACTTTCTACAACGCGAGTTCCTTCGCCTTGACGCCCTCCAACTAAACCCTTTGAGACCGATCTACTGCCTTCCCAGTGTTTCTTGATCTTGTCTTGGCGGTCATTGTAGTAGATCTTGATAGTCTCCAGGATCTTGCCTAGGTTGGCATTGTCAGTGACCCCGACACCGAGTAGAGCCAGAGTGGTGCACGTCTTGCGACGGACCAGGACTCCCAAGCGGCACTGGTCCTTGATAATTCAGTATGGGACACCCACCTTGCGTCAAAACTGGAAGTTGCAGCACCAACTGGAAACTATCAACAACATTAGCGATGACGACAAATTCAGCTTTCGTCTGCCAACTTGATGACAGTGTTGGTTCTGGATCTCACAAGGGTCGGCTTCTTCTTGGACCAAACCTTGCCCTTATCCTTGCCTTGGTCGAGTTTCTGCTTCTTTGTTTTTTTGGCAATGGCGCGTGTTGGAATGTATTTTTTCACATCTTGAACATCTTGGCAGCGGTGGTCTTGTCGAAGGTCTCAGTTAAGTGGTGGATTGGTGAAGATATCTTCAGACGCTGCACACTAATGTACTTGGGCCATCTGACAAAACTCGACATATCCCGCATGAGTTGTACGTTTTGGCCTCTTCTTGAATAGCTTGTTTACAGTCTTCTTGATGACTGGCTTCTTAAGAGCGGGTGGAGCTGGGATCGCTTCTTTGGTCACTGGCATGTTTTTTCAGTGTTGGCTTCTTAACAACTATGGGGAATAGATATTTTAATCCATAAGAAGAACAGCTAGTTGGTCTGCCTGTCAAAAATGGAAAGGATTAAAATCGCTCCTGCTAAGAAATGTGATGTGCAAGGGGGAGATGGCAGAGTGAAAGAGAAAATACAGAATGTGTCAGCTGAACTTGATATCAACAGATGTTTTCTTACTTCTTGGAAAATTAGAAAAAAAATAAACTGTTTCCGCCCGGGATCGAACCGGGGGCCTTCTGCGTGTTAGGCAGATGTGATAACCACTACACCACGGAAACACATATCCGACTGTACTTTTAACTCCCAGAAAATACTAACATATGATGACATATGATATGAGTGTAGGTTACTAAGTGCCTTCTTGAACCACTTGCGCATTAAATTTAAATGCTGCCTGCCGTCTCGTGATAGACTGCTGTGAAGATTTATTTTAGCACGCTCCGTCACTTTTGACAACCATGGTAGCCGACAACAGCGAGAATTTTAACGTATATCGAAAACGAAAGGGAGTTAAGATCATGCATAAAAAAACCATCAGAAAAGGATTAAGAAACACTATCGGACAGCGGCTGCAGTGGATTTAAACTGAATTCTTGTGTTGTTGTAGCAGCACAAGTGATGCCGAACTTTCACAAGCTGAAAGACGTCCAGTCAGCACGATCTTTCGCCAGCTGCCTTCAGCTGAGCACACCAAGCTGGTTAAGGTCCTTTTCCACTTGTGTGCGCCATCTCGTGCGAGAACGTCCTCTGTTGCGTTGTCCCAATGGCTCGGTATCGAAGACTCTTCGGGCCGGAGCTGTGGTGTCCATCCGCTCTACATGACCTAGCCATCTTAAGCGTTGGATCCGAAGACGCTTAACTAGGTGCATGCCGCTGTACAGCCCGTACAGTTCGTGGATGAACCTTCTCTTCCAAACGCCATCAATGCAAACAGGACCAAAGATCGTACGCAGAACTTTTCTCTCAAAACAACCAAGAGCTTCTTCATCCGCTCTCAATAGCGTCCATGTCTCTGCGCCATAAAGCAGGACCGGGATGATCAGGGTTTTATACAAGGTTAATTTGGTGTTTCGAGAGATGGCTCTGTTACTCAATTGCCTCTTGAGCCCAAAGAAGCAGCGATTGGCAAGAGTAATCCTGCGCTTGATCCCGGTACTGGTGTTGTTGTCCCTATTTACTCCAGAGCCTAGGTAGACGGAGTCCTTGACTACCTCAAAGTATCTGCTGCCCAATATGACGCTCTGTCCGAGACGTCGATGTTGTACGCCCTTTCGTGATGACAGCATGTCCTTTTTTTGCCCTCGTTTATCGCTAGACCCACTTTAGCCGCCTCCGCTTCAATGCCAGCAAACGCCTCATTGACGGCTCACGAGCCGTCCTCTTGAGACTACTCTGCATAATTTCAGGACTGGATAGGTGACAACACCAATGTTTTTCAGGATGAGATGTCGATGACCGACCTCACGACAAAATTGTATGACTTTGACAGTTGCGAAAACATGGCAATTGGGAAAACTATCATTGCCTGACAACTGACTACCTGGACAATTCCTGTTTCTTCACAAAAATGTGTAGTCATTGACCACCTCGTTTCTTCTGGTCTTTAATTGCCTTAAAGGCGTCCAACACGGCAAGCTGGGAATGCGTGACGATGTCGATATCATCTGCGTATCCCAAACTCGTTACAGGATTCCAGGATATTAGAAGATCCTTATAAATGAATAGTTGGACATGAAAAAAATATTTTCGTGATGTGAACCGCAGCTACCTACATCCGACTATAAGCGGATCTGCGACTCCAAGCCTTAATGAAGTTTTTGACAATATTCAGCAGTAAACCGGATGAGCTGGACGAAAAATGCACCCATGACAACGCACCAGAGGCCAAGGAGCACGCATTGAAAATTCGATAGATTATCTTTCGTTAAACACAATAGACACCATCTTATAGGACTCTGAATGAAACAACGTTCCGTTGCACCAAAGGGGGTAAGAACCTGCCCTTGAGCGTTCAGTTCAGCTCTGTGTGTTCCTCCCTCTACCGATCCCAGTATCAAGTCATGAAACAAAGGAAACGAACGATTTGCAAATCTTTGCACTTATCGTCAAAATGAAGACACATCCGCAAGATATTCGCTTTTTTTTGTTTCCTCTCAAAAATCCGTCTTCAAGGAGGAATAGAATGAACCGACGACTGCATGGAGTACGGATCGACTGTTTAATTTCAGTTTCAACGTGCACCTCCTCCCGCACAACATATTGATATGTGCGCTTCAATGCAGATTCGAGTCCCTCGTGCAAGGAGCAGGAAAATGCACAAAAAAAAGAAGATACACACGACTACGGAGATGCAAGCCAAGAATATGTGAACTACGTGTATCTCTCTAGCAGACCCACCGCCAAGGGATATGTTGAGTAGTTGTACACAGATTTTGAAGTACGAGCTGAGGAAAAGTTTTCAGTTTTCAAACACCTTACATGCGTTGTGCTCCGCCTTCGACACATCCATCTACCGTGGATATCCATGGATATCGTCTTTCGTCGTTGGAAAACTTGGATCATTCTTTCCTAATTTCCTCACACCCTTGTCGATCAAGTTTTCCAATATATATTAACTTTTGTCGAAGTTCATGGTTTCTTTCAAATCTTGTTTTTCTTTTCTTCGATTTTTGTATCGAAAAAAAAGGGAATGAAAATAAATTGAAAATATGGTTACAGTTGCTGCTGCTGCTGCTGCTATTTTCTACCTCCGGGCTTCTCTGGGGGAAAAGTGAGTAAAGTCTATGACTTGGATAGTGTAATTTAGGGAAAGAAAGTTTCTATTGGCTACTCCGTCGCACAGCAAGATATGCAGACAGGGAGATAATTGAAAAGGGACGTTCGACTGGACTTTTGAGAATGTGCTTGTGGATTTTTTAATCACATTTGAATGTGGACGAAAGTATTTGATTGTCATTTGGAGGCATAGGGTTGTGGTGTATACCGTCTGCTCCGATGTGTGGAATCGATAGATGAAGGAATTATTTGATTCTCTCTTTGGCAAGATTCCGGGAAGCCAACAAACTTAGGCGTCATTACAAGTAGCTCTGGAGTTTCTAGACATCAATTCAGCAGTGTCCATCGAAGATAAGATTTTCAACAACAATTGAATATGAACTGTGGGACTTTTACTGGCTTAACATTTGACTAATCGATTCGATAATGCATTTTTTTTAAGCGAATCCTAGCACTGGATAGGATTCTCGAGTGATTTTTGGAGATGGTCGATGTATCTTTAGTAGATAACATATCACCTTTCTGTTGTAAAATTACAAGGCGTGACAGAGTAAACTTAAGCGAGTTTCAAATCAATACTCACCATCTTTAGATTCGATTTCAAAGCCGCATACGACAGCATTCGTCGCAAGAAGTTATTCGAAGCGATGGCCGAGTTCGGGAATCTCATAAAATTGATTCGGTTGTGTCGCACCACACACAACACATACGCGATGTACCGTGCAGTTCGGTTCGGAAACTTTGAAACGTTCAACACCTGCACTGAATTCTGGCAAGGAGCGCGCTATCGTGTGATTTCTTCAATTTGGTACTGGAGAAGATAGTGCGTCGTGCAACTTTAAACACGGAAGGCTTTATCTTCTACAAGTCAGTACAGCTGATGGGATACGCTGATGACATCGACATTATCGTATATATATAACAACGCCATGTTGTGAAATCTTTTACGGTGATTGAGAAACCACATCTTTCGAGTCACTGACAATGCTCAAAGAGTACTTCCCGTCTAGAAAAAGCTTCTAAAACTTGGCCGTTCGGAGTCGGCATAAAACTGTAGGTCCCTTCCACTCATGAGAGAACAATACTACACACAACACGAGTGGTTGCAGGGAAAGCCCTGGCCCTCTATGGGCTGTAGAGCTACCCATGCTATGATTATAATTATAGCAGTTTGTCTACCTCGGGGCAAACGTGAACTCCACGAATGACATCGTAGTGGAGCTCCGACGTAGAATCTCCCTTGGCAACCGATGCTACTTCGGTTTGTCATAACAACTGGTCTCGAGACTCCTTACTCGAAGGGCCAGTCCTGCTTTATGGAGCCGAAAGCTGGACACTAAGCAAAACTGCAGGTGCCTTCAAAAGAAAAATTCTACGTTGGATATATGGTCCCGTCTGCGAAGAAGGCGTATGGAGGAGAAGACACAACAGCGAACTCTACGAGCTGTACCAGGATGTGGATCCAGTCCGGAAAGCAAGAATCTGTCGGCTACACTGGCTCGGCCACATCGAGCAAATGGACAACAACACTCCCGCAAAGAGGGTCTATACCTGCGGTATAGAGACCAGGTCATCGCGGATGTAAGACAGCTTGATGACTGGAAGCAGTGCGCTCAGGGCCGTTACCGATAGAAAGCAGAACTGGCTCGGGCTCGTACCCTTCACGGGTCATCTGCCTGATAAGTAAGTAAGAACGACATGTCAAACGACGAAAAAATGCGTTGCGTTAATTTGTTCACATCGTTCTACGCATTGTACTACGGGGCTCACAGACTTCATTCATGAGGGTAGTTTCGTGGTATCAACATCGGAGCACGTGTTCGTCTTTTAGTGATGGTGATGCAAATTACCCTAAACTCTACCCCTAAACCACATCATGTTCTTCATCCGCTGACGCGGGTCGTTATTTTCTATTTTATTCCAATAAGTATGCTTACGTAACAAATGCTTGAATTAGCAGCAAACAACGAGGTGGGCTGATACCCACGATATGATACCTTGACGTTATTGTCGAGTTATTTTTACTGACGACAAAAATAATATGTAGTGTATGTACATAGAGCTTATATGGAAAGGGGGTGTGATTATTAAGCTCAAGAAATTTCAAATTAACGAAAGATAAAAACCGGTTCAATGCAAAAACTGGAGCGGTATAAAGATGGAGGAGAATTGCTCAGGCATCTTTTCGGGCTTCTTCAACATCATACTTGAGAAGATCTTGCGAAACTCAAACGTAAACACCCGAGGCACGATCTCCCAAAAGTCCATCCAACTGCTTGCTTACACGGACGACATTGACGTGATTGGACGAACACAGCGAGCCGTCAATGAGGCGTTTGCTGGCAAAGTACATGCTATCATCACAAAAGGACGCACAACATAGACGTCTCGGACAGAGCGTCATATTGGGCAGCAGATACTTTGAGGTAGTCAAGGGCTTCGTCTACCTAGGCTCTGGAGTAAATAGGGACAACAACACCAGTGCCGAGATCAAGCGCAGGATTACTCTTGCCAATCGCTGCTTCTTTGGGCTCAAGAGGCAATTGAGTAACAGAGCCATCTCTCGAAACACCAAATTGACCTTGTATAAAACCCTGATAATCCCAGTCCTGCTCTATGGCACAGAGACATGGATGCTTTTGAAAGCGGATGAAGAAGCTCTTGGTTGTTTTGAGGGAAAAGTTCTGCGTGCGATCTTTGGTCCTGTTTGCTGGAGAGGCATGTTGTTTGAGGCCCACGTTCACCCCGGACTGTAGCGCCAATCAAAGAAGAAGAAGTTGCCCACATCGTTGGCAAAAAGAATGTGGAGTGGAATGCAACCTCAATATCGTGATTAGAGATAGGAGACCACTTCAACTGCGCCAACTATCGATGGATAAGGGCGGAATATTAGCGTCGAAAATAAGACCATGCATCCTCCTTGCAAGGATTATAGCCGCTTGGAAGATCACATACTTCTCCTGAATCACGAACGTGGCGGTTCTGGGACAGCCCGTTTTGAAGCTCCTGAGTTATTTGTTAATTTGTTTATCATTTTATTTTTTTTACAACCAATGTGATGCGTTCAGAAAGTTAATGAGTATAGTTTTATTCGACATATCGTCTAGGGATTCGAAGAAGGAGTTGCCTAGTGCTCGTTGTTTGACTCTAACCAGCGCAGGGCAGCTGCCTATAAAATTACTTAATGTTCCCTTCCCCGAAACGTATTTCCAGCTGCGGCAGTGTGTATTGTTTAGTCTGACTGCGTGATCTTCTTAACAGCCAGTGGCCCTAAATGAGCACTGTCATTCGTTCGATGTCAGTGCGGATCGGATTTAGAATATCTATAATGTTGACCCGCCATATTTTGCCAAATTTTTCAAAAGCAATTGAGACCGCCTATTACCACGAACAATCCGAAAATATGAATTAGTTCTAGCTTTGACTAGTCCGACTCCCCTGGCAGACTATCTGTCTGCACTCGCTCTGCTAGTTTCAGTTCTCTCTAGTTCAGACAGTTCTTTCATTGCTTGGAATGTTTCTATGCCTTGAAAGACAAATAATAGTTACCTTTAGCATGATCATCTACTTTAAAACTATGTTCTGCTTTGTGCATGTTGGCTTGCTTATTTTTGAGGATGTGGGGATCGATACAATAGCCTTAATTGTTGCTTGGCTACAAACGAGGACAGCTATTCTTTGAATCAAATCTGTTTGTTCAATTTATTAATAATCACTAACGTAGTTCCTTATGCAGACATACATATGTATATAGGACTCGAAAGACCACAACGCGTTGATGTCCAATGACTGCTAGGAGCTATGATCATCGAGTCCCACGGAAAGTCTTTAAGTTTTCGACTTCGACTGCTCAAATAATAAAAGAAGATCGGGGCGACGTCAGAAAGCCATCAATCGCATCGTAAAAAGCAACACTGCAACGAGATGTCTTAGATAGTTCTACGAAACAGCCTCAAAGAGTCTTCGACTCCGAACCTGTGGGTCAACTCAACAGAGCACGCCCATACAATGTGGCGCACTCGGGTCGAGTAGGACCTCAACTAACTAACCACGTTTACGCCGGCCTGTAGCTCCGCTCAGATAATAAGAAGACAAAGCAAAAAATGATCATAAGCTTATAAGCACCGATAATCTTTGAATCTACAAAACACCGACAGTCCACTCCCCCAGGGTCATTGAACGTTAAACGACACGCTCCAGCGCTCTGAAACACACATCCCACTACCACATCGTCGCGGATTCGCATGTCGCAAGCCTTGTAAATTTCCTCGACAAGCAGCGCTCCGGTTAAAGGAACTCCCGCAATTCACGAACTCCTAACTTTCAACAAACTGGAAAAGTGGAGCTAAATCTTCTCCAACTTGAATGGTGTAAGCCTTCTAAATCCGTTGCCACATTTGGATATGCAGGTTAAGTGAGATACCATTCTCCATTACCACCTTCGAGCAGAGAGTCCGCGAGAAATACATCGCACAGCTGAAAACCAGCCGTGTTCGTACGTGTAGTTCTCTGCCAACCGAAGACACCCTTACTGGCAGACAGACACACACACCCCCACATGCACACTCGGAGAGCTTATTTCTCTTGTAACATAATTTGTTGAAAGTGGTTTTGCTTGTCGAACTTTTTGCCTCCGCGTCTCAGCTCCTTTCATAACTTTCCACCCACACAGCCGCCACGCCCGCTCACCAACTCTCACGTCATTTTTCTATGAAAATCGCAATTTGTTTTCCAGTGCTCCAGCATCTTCCCGGGCGCTCTCACCCCCTTCGCTGATAAATCTCAGTGTATCCCTGGCAAGGTGAGTTGGTAATGAGGCTGGCAGGAGGGCCGCGCCGTGCACATGTTGAAGCCCACAAGGGGTGGCAGCTCCTCGACAATATTATTAGTTTATGGGAAATTTAAATGCTTCGTCAAGACGGAGGGTGGGTGGTGGGGCGTGAAGGAGAACCGTTTAAGAATCGTGTCTACCTGGGGGACGTGTATTATCCACATTCTGAGTTGTCGCTCGCTCGGGGATGGCAGAGGTGGGGGACACAGAAAATAGTATTAAGTGCTCTCGTTATGAGTATATCCTTGGGATGAATGGCATTCGGGAGCAATAATTAGAAAAATCCTTGGCGCGCAATGTGATTGGTGTTGGATGAGATTATGAGTCGAAGCCTCTTCGGGTGGTTTCAAGACGTGAATTGCTAAGCATGTGCATTGATAGACGGTGAGTGGTTGCGAGGAGGAGCGTGTGGTCAGGATGCGGGTCATCTTGGGGGATTTTCATCTTGTCATTGCTCGATGCATGGGATGAATGCACTTTGAGGTCTTTACGTAAGTCCGCTTGACTTTGAGTTCAGTCATAACTCGCTTGCATGTATATCTGCTCATGACGTGCATCAAGAGGCTTACGAGGAATCTGTGATGTTTCCAGGGAGACATAAGTTTAGGAACTCACGTGACTCGGTGAGGGGATCACAGATAGGGGAGGAAGCTAGGGCGAGGCTGAGATTGAAGCGATGCTGACGTCAAGACTGGAAGTAGGACAGGTTGTGGAACTGAAATAAGGACTGTGACGATCCGAGGACTGAAACTGTCCGAGATTTTTTCCCAAAAATTGACTGTTTGTAGGTGCTTCGTGCTTGTGAGAGCTTGAGGTGTTGTAGGGAGATCACAGCTATACAGTTGATCTTGCAATTGATTTGTGGTCCTCAACTGAGCGTCCTTCATCGGAGCAATCAAATAGACAGCTGGGCGAATAAAAATAAGCAAAAACCGGGATTGAGACTGAAACGAAATGTTAGTCAGCACTACAAAAAGGGAGGGAAGTGGAGCTAGGAGCGGGGCTGGACGTAGGACTAAGATACCAGGTATACCGGTATGAAGTGAGCGTCAAGATACAAATGTCTCGATAGGGAACATTTGTTGTGAACGAGCCCCCATTTTTTTTTTTTGTTTGCTATGACATCTGTGAAAAATATTTAGTATACATCAGTCATTGAACAGACAAAAACATATTTTGTCATCGTGTTAAAAATGTCGAATTTTGCTATGATTTGCGGAAAGCATTAATTTTTTGTTTTCATTTGAAGAAAAGTGCTGCAGAGTCGCATCGAATGCTTGTCGAGGCATAAGGTGATCATGCTCCATCAGAAGCAACATGCTAAAGATGGTTTCAACGGTTCAGAAATAATGATTTTGGTGTGAGAAATGAAGAACGCGGAAGACCACCAACAACTTTGAAGACGCCTAATTGCAAACGATATTGGATGGAGATGACACTTCGGGTCAAAAGCAAATGGCAGCAATGTTAAATGTTGCAAACAATTTCTGACCGTTTAAAAGCTATGGGAAAGATCCAAAAGTGTGGAAAATGGGTGCCACATGAATTGACTGAAAGACAGATGGAAAACCGAAAAAACACTTGTGAAATTTTGCTTCAAAGACACGTAAGAAAATCGGTTTTGCATCGGATTGTTACTGGCGATGAAAAATGGATTTATTTTAAGAATCCTAAACGGAAAAAATCATGGGTTAATCCGGGACATCAACATCAACATCGACTGCAAAACCAGATCAATTCGGCAAGAAGACAATGCTGTGTGTTTGGTGGGACCAGAAAGGTGTGGTGTACCACGAGCTCCTAAA
Organism: Eristalis arbustorum; assembly: GCA_916610145.1. Lineage (NCBI taxonomy): Eukaryota > Metazoa > Arthropoda > Insecta > Diptera > Syrphidae > Eristalis > Eristalis arbustorum. The sequence goes on from OU744316.1 coordinate 42,476,244, forward strand.
ACCCGCTGAAACCGTTAATACTGATCACTACCGACAACAGATTGGCTCCTTTCGACTACCATTTGTTTTCATCGATGGGATACGCAATTGGCTGAGCAGCACTTTGATTCCTACGAAGAAGTCGAACATTTTATCGTACTGCTACACCTGGTATGTGTCTGAACCTCGATGTCTGCCACGTGAGAATTATTATTTGCAATTATTATCTCACGAGTGGGATGGACCTACCGTTTTTTTGATCGGAATACTCTTTGAGCATTGTTAGTAACTCGAAGGAGGTGAGACTGTGAACATTATTTTTGTCGCAGGGATCAAATCTACGACATCGAGCATGGAGTCGTCGCAAGGGGCCACAGTGATATTAGACGTTTCATTTGCCAACACTTTTTTTTTAACAGATCTCGCATAGGTCGCCTCATGGTGGCATGTTATTCTTATTCACGCATCACGGAAAGACTCAGACATCTCAACAACGTCCGGAAATTAGGGAATCATCCATACATAGTAGCAGTATTCTGTGGGATAAAAGACAAAGAGAGCGCCCGCGCCTAACGTGATGCAATAACTGACCATAACTCGATTTCGTAGCTCACGCGGACTTGCATGTAAGTTCATAAGTTAAATTGGCCACAATGTCTGTCAGCACCACAAATGAGTCTTTAACCACAGTACAGGCAGCAACATTATGATGAGTTGGAATAAACTGGACTCATGTGATCTGGACTGGACATGTGACGGGCTGTGGCGTTGTGGGTATGTGAGTCGACCCAACCTCGATGTCGCATGTGTAATCCCTGGTCTGTACCACTGACAATGCTCAAACCAAGCAGTAGTTCCTGTCTAGAAAAAGCTTCTCAAACTTGGCCGTTCGGAGTCGGCATAAAACTGTAGGTCCCTTGCACTCATACGTACAACATGAGTGGTTGCTGAGAAGCATGAATCCATGAACGCCCTGTCCTACGTCGCTATAGGTCGCTGAAGGAGCAGCTTCAAGGCACGTCATGGAAGTCGTGATGACCGGGACATTCGTGCAATGTGACATTGAGCCTTTTTCATTCCAAGATGCAGCTGCTCAACATTGAGTTCCTTGCTCACAACACTTTGAAGGAAAATGGCAGCCCCTAGTTAGTAAGCTTCTTGAGTTTACATCATTGACGCTTTTTAGAAACCTGGACTGTGTTTTGCTTGCTAAGCCAATTCTTGTTTTTTAAGAAAATTTAAATAAAAAAATAAATAGAACTGTAGCTTGTCCTCTTGCGGCGTGTTGTTTCTTCTTCCAAGGGAATTTTCTCTAGAAGTAGAATGACAAAATATTCTTTGAAATGTAATAAAATATGTATCACCAGGGCCAGGGCCATGGCCAAGGCTATTGACATACCATCGACAGATGACTGAATGTTAAAAAACTCAAGCGTATTCAAAAAAGAGGCCAAATTTTAAAGCCGTAAGCCGACTACAGTCCACAAAAAAAAAACAGACGTTGAACCACCAATAATTGATGCGTATCGAGGGGTAACCTTAATCTCAATCATAACCTTAAACCCATAAACCAACAGCAAGTAACCCTTTAGGCGCGCCCTTTCGAATATCAAAAGAAAACCCGAATACTTCTCTCTGAAAGCAAAACCAAAGCCAACACAAAAGTTCCCTCAGCCGGCGCACCGCCCAGAGGGGATTTTGAATGTTAAACTATCTGCGAGAACTCAAAATTCAAGTGCCCTCACTAAATTCAGTGTGGAGTGGGAATTCAAAAGAAAATCCTTCTCGGAATCCACAACAAAATCATGCAAAATTATTCCCGTTTTATAATTAATTAACAAAACAAGGAATAAAACGCGAACTGCCGACATCCCCCGCTCAAAACAAGTCTGGGATACACCCGCCGGACCCCATCCGGCACCCACCAGCACGATGACGGAATATTTTGTCTGCCCTCGAAAACAAGCCAATAAAATCATTAACAATACAATTGCCACTGATAAAAGCGCCACAAGGACGATCATGCAAAAAGGGCCAGAACCAGAGGACAATAACCGACTAAAACGACGATACACACCCGTAAACAACGAGTCACAACAAATTTCCAATAAAATCGCTCTTGCCTCTAAAAAAAACCCCTTGCTTCTATTCGGAGCGACAGCGGCAACCGAGAGCAGAGGAGCCCGACGTCCTTCGAGCCGAGCTGAGTTCCATTGTCAATACCCGTCGGTCGGTCAGCGGGGACCGGCACGACGCGGTCGGGGGAAGCCGAGTGGAGGAAGTGCAAATCATAAAACAACAAGAATAGAAAATGTTCCTTAAGCTTCATAAATATTCATTATGTCGCTGCTGGTTGTTGGGGGGATGATGGAGATCTTGGGATTCTGCCACACGTTGTGTGGCTTGTAGCAGCGCAGCCCGCCGTCGAGTCCTGCCAGGACTAGCGAGCCATCATGCCGTCCATTCCGTGGGGCTGCGGCTCGACCGAAAAAATCATCGCTAATGATGTTTTGCCCGACCGCAGTCGTGGAATTTCCATTTCACTCGGCGACATTTCGCCTAAGATGTCGAGATGATTTTCTCGCTTTTGACTGTGCACTCCGATGGGGTGGGGTTGGGCTTGCCTTTGCCGTCGTCGTCGTCGGGGGCCTGATGTCGCATGAGAATTTGAAAATGTTATTAAGTGTTTTTTTTTTTCTCCATTTTTCGCCCTCTTTTCCCATCGTCCTGACGACGACGCCGATCGGCCAGCCGCTCGTTGGTGTGTGTTTATGCCGCGCTGAACGGAAAAACGGTTGTTTGTTGTTTTATGGGGAGAAAAAATTGTCCGGCATTGTTGGAGGAACATTTAAATAGAGATTATCCTTTAGAATGGATTATGCTTAAGAGAGGCGCTGCTGCGCTGTGTCCTTACATAAAACCAAGGGGGCTTGACGTATATTTATTCAATGACCGGTATGCGCTGGAAGGAGGGCGCCCCGCGTGACAAACGGAAGACATAAGGTTCAGCGCCGAAACCATTATGGGAGAGTATCTGTGGAGTGGTGGCGGCCATGAGGCAGCACAACAATCCCGCTTTACAGGGATTCTCTGCAGTTTGTCATGCCTTCAAGGACTGTAATCCTTGTTAGGCAAGGACCTGTTCAAATGGAATCTGCATACATATACATATTGCCTGTTCCTACCTTGGGGCTACTGCCCGGGGTCAGTGGTGCTGGCGCGGCCTGCTTCGGTTGCCCACAACATCTTCAGGGCAGATGGTTGCCAATTTGTGTGCGCCACTGAAGCGTCGTCTACAAGCTGTGGTTTGTGAGCACCTGTCAAATTTAACAGGGACAGGGAGCTGTGCCAAATGTCAGCAGTAAGGTCTCAGGCATAAGGCGCTGCTGGCCAAGCTCTACCGACGAATCCGGGCTGTGATTGCAAGCGAAGCAACACTCAAAGTTATGAGGGCTGGGTCATCTCCAGCGCGACCGTTTAACAAATGGCTGCTGGCATAATGCAAAATGGTACAACTTGGCTGTGAGCTGTATTGAACTCATAGCCTAGGCTGAAAACCAACCTCTTCAGACGGGTTCTAGGCCAACATTCGAGAACCTCTTCCTGGAAAAATGCCGCATATTGGCCCAAATCATCAAAAAATGGACTCATCCCTTAAAACACTGCCAGTGATGCCAAGTCTCCTTTTGAATTATGTGCTATTCCAACAACGAACATTGCGTCAAAATAAATGCGGAACAATCTGTATGCAACACACGTTCTATCATTCAAAATTCTTTTCCTCTGGGTCTAATATCGGCACCAGGTACTATGCGAATTGTGACCAGTGTGTGATGTCGGGGAAAGTATAAGCTGTCCGCAAGGTGGCGTCTTGTCCCCTCTGCTATGGTAAATGCTGGTAGACTCTCTGCCTGACGCTCTCAATAGGTCTAACTCCTTCATCTATGTCTAGATGATGAACGTAGCTATGCCCAGCGGCTCCGTGGACGACTGGTGTACTAGTAATGGACTGTCAATTAACCACCTCGAAACCGAGGTTATCTTTCATGAGGTACTATCTCGGACTGAAGCTTCAGCGTCGTCCTCTATCGCGTTGTACCACTGCTTCGGTCGAAGACTCTTCGGGCTGGAGCAGTGTTGTCCAGTCGCTCTACATGGCCTAGCCATCTTAGGCGTTGAATTCGTAGACGCCTGACTAGACTCACGTCGCTGTACAGCCCGTATAATTCGTGGTCTCCAGGAACCTTCAACGCAAACAGGACCAAAGATTGAACGCAGAACTTTTCTCTCGAAAAGACCAAGTGCGTCTTCATCCGCTCTTGAGATAGTCCAAGCTTCCGCGCCATACAGCAGGACAGGGATGATCAAGGTCTTATATAATGTGAGCTTGGTCTTTCGAGAGAGGGCTCTACTACTCAATTGCCTCTTGAGCCCAAAGAAACAGCGGTTGGCAAGAGTTATTATGCGTTTAATAGTGCATGGTACTGATGTTGTTCGCACTATTAACTTAACACTATTAACACTGACCGAGTCGTCGATGTTGTGTGTCCTTGTTTGAGGAAAGCATATAATTTGTTTTGCACTCATTCACCGCTTAACCCATTTTTGCCGCCTCCGTTTCATTACAAGCAAACGCTTCATTGGCGGCTCGCTGAGTTCGGCCTATCACGTCAACGTCGTCTGCGTATGCTAGCAGTTGAACGGACTTTAAGAAGATCGTGCCTCTAGTATTGACGTATCAGTTTTGCACGACCTTCTCAAGTACAATGTTGAAAAAATCACATGACAGCGCGTCGCCTTGCCTAAAACCTTTTTTGACATTGAAGGTCTCGGTGAGTTCGTTACCGAACTTGATGGAGCAGCCAGAGTTCTCCATCGTCATTCTGCACAACCTGACGAGTTTGACAGGAATGTCAAAACTAGACATGGCGCTGTATAGCTCGTCTCTATGCACACTGTCATATGCGGCCATAAAGTCGACAAATACGTAGGTGATGGGTGTCGATCTGCATCTCTTGGGTTATTTCGAGGATCTGCCGTAATGTGAAGATTTGATCGATAGTGCACTTTCCAGGCCTGAAACCGCATTGGTAGGGACCTATCATGTTGTTGGCGAATCGTTTCAGGCGTTCACCCAGAACGTCAGAGAAGATCTTGTAGGCGATGTTAAGAAGACTGATCCATCGATAGTTGGCGCAGTCAAAGGGGTCTCCTTTCTTGTAGATCGGGCAAACGATACTAAGATTCCACTCGTCGGGCATGTTTTCCTCCGACCATATCCTACAGATGAGCTGGTGCATGCGCCCAACCAGATCATCTCCAGCTGCTGGGGTCTATTAGCATAAAGAACCATGTAGCCTTGCCAAAGGCTTCTACTCTATTTTCCGTCGTTTAGTGGAATAACGTATGTAGCTGCCAGCGATTGCCAGAACACTTAGACCTTTATCGGTCCATTGTTGTACCCGTAGCCAGACTTCTACCACTGTTCTACAGTTTAACTGCAAGTTGTCACTGAACCAGATTTGAAAACTAGATGAAAGTATGTCTTCACTGAGATTCGAACAGTGGACCCCACTTACGAACATGTAATCAATCAACTGCGCCATTCAGCCGTTGGTGGAGTAATCTTTCGCGTAAATACGTAACTGCTGGCTTTTACTAAGCTTCAAACAACGCTCTGTCTCGGCTGTATAGTCTTCCTTAGTGTGCCTGGCTATGCTCTTGCTGTCAATCTGAAGCTCCCTATATCACGATTAAAAAGAAGTGGTCTTTGCTTCAACTCGCGTCAGGGTTTTAATGACCTTGCGCATCACATTTTCTTTAACCCCAGTCTTATGGATATGCCATCTGACGCACGGACTACAAACCTACACCCAGGACTGAGTCTAGCCAGAACCTGATCCAGAAAACAACTGTAGTCGAATCTTCATGAAAGACCAAGAAATAACAGAAAATGTAGGCTGCTGCCTCGTAGATCTGTTTCAGTGTAGTACTAGAAGACCTTTCGTTGTTGGCGTATGGGTGCTGAGTTACGTCACGAGATTTGATTCTTGCAATTAAAGATCACATGTGCTACAGCTCGAAGAGGGCCAGGGGCAAGCTTCTCAGCAACCACTCGTGTTGTGCGTGCTATTGTACTTTCACGTCTGGAAGGGACCTACTCTGCCGACTCCGAACAGCCAAGTTTGAGAAGCATTTTCTAGACAGGACAGACTTTGAGCATTTTTAGTGACTCGAAGGAGGTGGGGCCGTGAAAATTATTCTTGTCGCACGGAGCAGGAATCGAACTACAACGTCGAGGTTGGAGTCGACTCACATTCCCACAATGCCACGGGCCACCACCTCGGACCTCGATACCCTGATTTAAACTTCAAACACGGTACTAATGAGATATCAACAAAGAATGGCCAGTGGCACTGAATTTATCGGTCGTTCACCGCCTAGAGTGAAACGTCACGACCAAGCCTCAACTTCGAGCGAAGATAGTTGAGACATTTGAGTAGCTGTGGTAAAATCCAGATGGCATCCGACTCAGAATTGTCCTTGGCAATGGCTGCCACTTCGCTTTGTCAAAGCTGCTGACTCCATGAACAAGAACAATGGTCAACAGAATACTGGAGGATAAGCTGGGTTGATACCTGGTGCATTCGAAAGGAATAATCTGCGTCGGATATTTGTATGTTCCTAGGTAAACGGAACACAAATTTGTCGGTTGCACGTCGAGCTCAAGAAAGTCAATGCTCAACAATCAACTATGATAAATTGCTTCTAATCCAATCCTTTAGGTTCCTCCGCGCTACCGACCACGGTGAACCTGAGACACAGCCAACAAGCCTCTCCAGCTGGATTGATTATTCATAGCCAGCTGCCTCCAGTTTCGCAATCCAAGTTGGTGGAGGTTCATCGAGGTTAGAGGACGGAAATAAGACCGAAACTCCTGTTCGACGACCAAGTGATTGCGGATTACGAGCGTGGCTTGGATGACTGGAGCATGCCTAGGACAGATGACGAGAGAAGGCGGTTGTTGCTCAGCCTCAGACACATCATGGGTCATAGACCTAATAAGCACGTACAAAGAGGACTCGCTGTGAATGAGATGAGTCGGCTCATGTGGGTATCACTTCAAAGCCCCCTTTTTGATTCCCCAGAAACTCGTCTACAGACAACTAAAACCAGTTTCAATGCTTACTTTGATGCCTTCTATTTGAGAAACCTCAGCAAATCTGATTGCAAGGCAAGTCTGCAGAAGAACCGAATGAAATGCATTCAGCTTGGAAAAGCAGACAATTTCTTAGAAATTGAATTGTTTCCTTTCACAGCGTGAATTGTTTCTTCCAATTAAATACTCCTGCCCCCCTGGGGCGAGTTCGATAGCCACACGAAAAGCCCCACTGAGAGGGAATTCGAAATGCAAATAAACCTTACTCCACAAGACCCCATCGTACAGCAGAACAGTTAAGAAAAGGAAACAAAGAACCAAAACGAAAAGAAAAAAACAAACTCTGCCAATCAAATTCACAGAGGGAATCGAGAAAAGTGCACTTTGTTGCATAAACCCCCACAAAGGAACAAAAAAAACCACAGATCCCACAAGTCACAAGGCACCCCGTGTTTCGATTAATGAAACAAGTGCCCCCATGAACAAGTCACTGCCATCATCCTGTAAGCATTTATAAATCCCATCCAAACTTACCGCCGCCCCCACTCGTGGTTGCTGTTTCATCTTTGAAGCAACAATCGCCGGTCCCTAAGCAGAGAAGTAAAAATCACTTAAAACGAAAGCAACTGCAACATGTTTTGATGACGATGACGATAACTGTAGCCCACTCCCACTAAAATGGATTATTCCCCCATTCCCGTTGGAATGACGAGGCCGGGACCGGGTGGTGTTCACAAAAAGGTAAATGAAACTCGGGGAGTTAACTTGTATCCTTTGCATAGCATCAGGGGCTGACCCCCTGCCAGCTGAGGTGACTTTATTCCGGACCGTGTTGTACAATTTGACTACCAACTACACAACACACACAGGCACACATCCACCTAAGCACACCGGGTGACACGAATGCCCGATGACGTGGACAGAAACTTAATTAAAAAGTTTGGACTCCTGTAACACTATGACCGAAGAAGTTTATCCATAAGCCCCTGATTGCGGGGAAGGGATTGCTGCGAGCGCACATCTAGAGTGAAGACGTTTGTAGCAAAAATCACACGCTTATATTGAACCAGAGGTGGCCTCTTAAGGAATTCAAAACGGTGCATAAGGGAGGATGTTCGTCTGGCCAAGGGACGACAAGCAACGATTAATATCAATCATATTGGCTGCTGTGGGGTAATTAAGGACTTGTTACCTGCGGCGCCGAGACACTCGTCCGACGAAATAGGTTTCTGCGCCCGGCTGGACCTGGAAACAAGGGTGATAATTGAATATTAATGGGAACGAGAGCTGCACAGGGACGGAAGTGTTCTGTTAATGAGAATGAGTGGAAAACACGAGCTACAATTGAGGCCAGGATTCTGACAAGAGCTGACCAAGTTGGGCGAGTACAAAACAGACGTGATTGAATTGAAAAATGAACGTTGTGTTGGGTGAATGGGTGTAGATTGACACACTTTGTGAAGGAACTTGAGATGTTTAGGAATCGGCGGTGTTGGCTAGCTCGCACACATTCATTTCGGAAAAAATGGTATCAGGCACAAACTGCTGATTGCTATCAATACTCTTTTTCTGTGCGGTGACAACAATTGCTGAGAACACAAGAAGAAACCAGGTCAACGCAAGTGCAAGAAATAAGGTAAAAGGGGCTCACTCGAAATCTGGTAGGTACAGAAATCTTCGACAGTGCGACATGGTCCCTTTTCGAATGTCTTACCACATACCTTGCAGTAGTAGTTTGGCGAAATGTGACTACGTGAAAGCGGAGACGTACATCAGTTTGGTTAGCTGCGATACGCGATCTATAGACGTTATGGCCAGTGGGTTTCAAAAACGATGTGTAGTCCTGCTTGGCTATACCGTCTTCGATCTTGGAACGCAGTCAGCAATCTGAAGAGTTCTTTTTCGCATGGCATCCTGGGATGCCCTGGGATTCGCATCGAATTTCTCTCTCTTCTTCGATTGCTATACTCGGGTATTCCCACTCTATTTTCACACAAAAAACATCAACTACGTCGAATTAAAATTCGATATTATGCTATTTCTTGAACATCGTCCTGGAGAAGATCGTGCAAAACTCACTCGACACACGACTAGAGGCAGGATCTTCCAGACGTTTGTGCAATTGTTAGTATACACCGATGACATTGACGTGATTGACAGAATTTAGCGAGCCGTCAATGAGGCATTTGCTAACATTGAGACGGAAACGGCTAAAATGGGTCTGGTGGTGAATTAAGGCAAAACGAAATGTATGCTGTCCTCAAAGAAGGACACACAACATCGGCGTCTTGGACAGAGCGTCACATAGGCAGCTTTAACTTCGAGGTAGTCAAGGACTTCACTTACCTCGGCTCCGGAGTAAACTGTACTAGTAACATCAGTACCGAGATCAAGCGTAGGATAACTCTTGCCAACGCTGTTTCTTCGGGCTCAAGAGGCTATTGAGTAATAGAGCCCTCTCTCGAAGAACCAAGTTGACTCCATACAAGACACTGATCATCCCAGTCCAGCTATACGAGGCGGAGGCATGGATAATCTCGAAAGCGGATGAAGAAGTCCTTGGTTGTTCTGCGTACCATCTTTAGTTCTGTTTGTGTTGACGAATTCTGGAGGAGAAGATTCAACCACGAACTGTACGGGCTGTACAGCGACAGGAGACTAGTTAGGCGTCTACGGATCCAACGCCTACGGTGACTAGATCATGTATAGCGAATAGACACCACAGCTCCGACCCGTTGAATCCTCGAATCCGAACCTGTTGGGCAACGCAACAAAGGACGCCCGCGCTTAAGGTGGCGCATCCAAGTAGAGGTGGACCTCAACCAACTTGGTGTGCGAAACTGGAGACATCTAGCCAGAGATCGCGATAGTTGGAGGGGCTTGTTGGTTGAGACCCAGGTGCACGCCGGACTGTAGCGCCACACAAAGAAGAAAAATGAAGAATAAGAGTCACTGGACAAAGACTTTTAGCAAATAATTACGACGTAGTGGCTGCTCTGACTTTATGAACGCTGTTATATAGAAGCGAATGCAGTTTCAACCGACCAGCAACCTTTTCCTTGTAGCAGACTAGCTACGCTAGCGATTAGACTAATGACTGCCTGTGGGTCCTTAGGTAGCACTTGGCAATACCATTATTTTTGAGTTTGTTGCAAAAGTTCCTTTCAATCCCTTTGCCATGGAATTCTCGGTCTTTCATACGGTGGGGTTTGGCGTCTCATGAGATCATCAGATCGCACTTTACAAGTTTCACAGTCAGAGGAGGGTTCTCTGGGTCATAGGACACGTAAACTGCTTTAAGTCAGTAATCAAATTCTTGCCATACCCTTCAAGATTGGTAGCAGCTTGAGCTTAGCACAATGTTGCCCAAGGACCCAGTTGCGGTCTGACTGTTGGAACTGATTACGAGACTTGTTCTGGATGTTACATTGTTCTTGAGCCAGGGCAGTGTCTCTTTTATCCCAATGCTTTCTGCTAGATGTGGTCAGGCAGCTTTGAGAAGAGAGCAATATTGAGGTCGTCCATCTTCAATCCGTCTGTATAGATACGCAGGGGATCATCCAGCGTCTGACTACCAGACATTCAGTATGATCCGGAAGAAATGCTGGCCGAACATTTTTCTCGAAGATAATTAAGGAAGCCCGTCATTATTGTTGGGAATCATTGGTATCCGATGGTTTCGAAATTTGATCCCATTAACACTGTTTTGAGCATCAATACATCCGAATCCTTTTTTTAGGGCAGAAGAGCCCTTTCGAATTCTACGTGGATGAGAAGGAGATTAATATGAACCACGACGTGTTGTTTTTTCTTTCTCCCAGTCCCACGCAGAAGCTTTGCTTTAAAAACCTGAAACATGGCCACACCTTCCCTACTCTGCAGTTTTGAAACGACACAAATACCATATCTCCATCTGCCCCAGAGGTGAATGAATCGTTAACGATTCTACAAGATGTCATTCGAGGGTTTCTTAGAAGGCAGTCAGAGTTAGGAATCTTCTTCTTCGTTATGTATAGTTCATCTCCACTTATGGGCGCCATCAGTTTCTTTCGTGGGCCTCCTATTGAATGTCGCTCTGCTGCGGAGTTTAAGACTCCTCAGGCTGGAGTGGTGTTATCCATGCGCACTATGTACCCAGTTATCAAACAGAATTAATTTATCGCACGTAAATCCTTTCTCTCGACAAGATCAAGGACTTCTTAACCCGGTTTTGAGATTTGCCATATCTCCTTGCCGTGCAGCAGTGTCTGATTTAAAGTCAGCTTAGATATCTCTTTTACTCAATTGAGTCTTGAGCCCGAAGAGGCAGCAGTTTGCAATAGCTATTCTGCGTTTGATCGTGTTTATTAAGGACTCAATTAGTGTCCTTAATCATATTGACGTGATAGCTGCCCATTGTCTGCTGCTGCTGCTCATTTCTTGAGGACAGCATATAATTCCTTTTGTCATCACTGCCAGGCCCATTTTGCCGCTTCTGTCTCAATTTCTGGAAGGACACGGCAAGTTCTGCCTATCAAAGCTAAGAGTTGTACGAACTTCTGGAAAAGCCTCTACTGTTGGCGTGTGAGTCTTGCCTCTTGCACGATCTTCTATGAGTGTTGATGAAGCAGTCACAACAGCGAGTTGCCTTCTCTGAATATATTTTTTTGTTTAAATTTAAGCTCTCAGTGAGTTCTTTACCGATCTTGATGAACCAGCGAGAATTCTCCACCGTCATCCTACGGAGTCCGTGATGGGCTTGGTGATGATAAATATTGTACCTGGCGTTGTCTACCTCGTACCTATACAAGTTGCTATATGTGGCCTTAAAATCGACGAATATGTGGTCCAAGAGGTATGAAAAGTTGTGATTCCTTACCATGTACATATCTTCGATGCAATGGAGGTAGGCATCCGAACTAAAAAACAAAATTGCTCTGTGTAACAACTGCACTGCCGACGAACTTTGGAATCGACATAAAGCTTGTGAGAGAAGAATAGCGGGCACGTCACGAGCGGCTTCTGTAGAAGTTCAAGACGGGCTATACTGCTTTCAAAAATCGATTCAAAAGAAAAGGAGCTGGAAGTGTCATTTCGAAAATAAATGTCTAGTAGCAAGTCATGATCACGCTACTATCTCTTGCATAAGGAATCTTTGACATATTCGTCCATGCCTGCCCCCAATGGACGTCGAAGTCGTAAAGGATTTAACTGAATATCTCTTCTCAGCACACACAGTTGCTATTCTGTCAAATAATTCGCTTTTAATTAAACAATCTAGACTGCTATTAAGATCTTTGACAAGCATCCGTCCGTTTGGGCCGTCCTTCGAGCGACCGGCGAAGTCGCCTTCGAAACCTCGTCTTTGTTCTGTGTTAATGCACAGCTTGCAAACTTCAATTACTCAGCCCCCTTGGAATGACCAACTGATTAAAGAATGGAAGTCCTGGAATCACAAGAGCCAAAGTGAGCGCTGACTTAATTAAAAAGTCATTTCGCTTGCCATCCAGCATGCAACCTACTGTTTACCTTAGGGATACCAAAATCGCAGAGGAATCCATGGAGACATTAATATTACTTTGGACAAACAAAGCACTCACCCTCGATCCAGCACAGCGCGGTCCGTTGCTGCGTAGCAGCGCTCACTAATATGAAACATCTTAGTCTTCACAGCTTTTCCCGTGAATGCGCCCACTCTCACCCGCGCGGTGGGCAGTAAGCCGATTAGTATCCCGTTTTTCTAGCACTCCTTGAAGATTTGAATTCCAGAAGACACCAGACGCAGAAGTGAAAGAAAATTATCGCAATTCTCGTTGCAATTGGTTTTCATTGCTATCGCAACCGTACCGGGGTTCCGTCTTCGCTGCCAGCCCGCGCGCCGCTCCGGCCAACCCGAAGGATCGTCATGCAAATTAAATGCATTTCTGCTGTTCTCATTTGCATTTTAAAACCGCAACAACGAACCGAAAATGGTGTAATTAAAAATGCATGGCGTGGACGTTGCACTTTAACGTTCTCCATGACGCCATACCCGACGACGGCCACCGCGACAATGGCGGCAACGACGACTATGAAGATACTTGGGTCCTGATAGTGCGACGACCGCGAACGCAGCGGGGGGCACACAGGCAGAGAGTGAGACGCCCTGCTTTCGCCGGATGTCCAATGCGGCGGATTGCAGAAGGTGAGGAACTTTTTTTCGATTCCGTTTAGGGGATCTTAAGTCCATGAAAATCCCTTTATCATCTGCTCCTTGTCTCCCTTTCCGCGGGGTGCGTCGGGGCGGAATGAAATAAAGAACGAAACGATTCCGCCAGCTATGCAAAACTATAAAATCCTTAATCGTCGCAAGCGGAAGACGAAGATGGGATGCACTGTGGGCGGCTATGGAAATCGATTGCGACGGGCAGTGCCCGAATCACTTCTTGCGGTTTCAAATGGGAAAATCAAAAGTAAATATTGCAATAGAGAAAGGAACTGAGAGAAACTACTTCCACGGGCTGTCTGAAACTATGCAGCGGCAGTGAATCGGTGGTCGTGAATCGAGGGGGGGAGGGGGACTGCTTCGATTGATCGGTTAAGATGTTGACGAGATTTCGGGCTGCCATGATTAAAGTTAATCGAATCGTTTGATAAAGTCCTGTGGTTAGTGAAGGCCAGTGAACTTTAAGCAACCCAGCATTCATGGAGAGCAGCCTTAATTCTTCCGTCAGTTGCCCAACTACGAAGGTTTTATTGGTTGCGAAAGCCAGGTGTGGAATGGTTCCGAAATAATGCTTCCACTACAGCAGATACATGGCACAATGTCGAGCTACGCGTCGTAAGTAAAAGGGTAAAGGGAGTCTATGACGGAAAGCTATGCCCAAAGGTTGAATCCATATCAAGGGACCATAGCCCACTTCGAAGAGCTGAGAGCGCTACCTGCAGAATTTGCATCAAAATTATGGTGTGTGCTGACAATATCTAACCAATATAAAAAGTAGTTTTCTGTAGCAGCAGGTAAGTAGTAGCGGCCGTACCTATTTCTGCCCTTATTTCTCACAGAATCCCTCTACATGTTGTGGCATTTCATTGGATTCTCCACAGAATCTGCAAAGATCTGCTTCTAATGACCCTAGTTTCCTTAGGTCCCCGAGTCTGCAATAATATGGGGGCCAGACCAAGAGCCTTGTTGCAACAGCACCCGAGTGGAAGGAAACTACGATTTTATGACGATTGCGAACGGCCAAGTTTGAGAAGATTCGAGGTAATTATACTGCTTCAGCGTTATCAATGATTCAGGGGTTTTAATGGTCGTGCAAATAGTACCCGGAATCGAACCTAAAAAGTGGAGAGTATATTCAGTCACATGGAAGTCCGATTTCGTTTGCAAGGTACCTTACATGGTTATGGCCAGTTGGAGCCCTAACTACCATCCTTATCAAATGTTTGTAGCATTGGAAGCGTTTGTTCTATTTTGCACTACAAAACTTGGGCCAATGCAAATTTGAGTGACCACCATTTGCCTACTGGGAGCTAGGCTTGAAAATCAATGCTGAAATCAGAGATTCTAGTAGAGTAGTGCATGTTAGGCAATTAAGATCGCTGCTGAGTATTGAAGAACCAGATCGATAATAGACTAAATGTCACAACGACGGGAACACAGTCTCATTAATGTGACCACCTAGTCGGTTTTCATGCATTCTCCGGGAACCTATTCCAAATGATATTCCCTCACTGAGTCCTGACTGCTGCACTTGTCTCATCTATTCCTTCTTTCTAACGATTGTATCGATTGTAGGTAGTCAGCTACAATGGCAACTCCATGGCCGCAGTTGGACATGTTGTCACGAGCCTTCTAATACAAAGGCGTGCAAAAATTCGTATTGATAATATCTCCCAATAGTAGGAACAGATATCTCTTAGGAAATGTGAAGCTGTGATCGGCATCAGATTTACAAAAAAAGGCATACGATGGTGCATCTATTTTATAAAACACATAAAATTCAGAAAAATTCATGAAATCTTTAATTGAATCGATAGTACGGTCCATATAATTTAGTGTTTGAAGTTTATTTCATGCGAATGTTGACCTTGACTGCGCCTCAAATGGTCCATCCGCTTAGTCCAATTTTGGCATACTCTTTCCAACATTTCGGCTAGTATGTCACGAATAAATGCTTCAATGTTGTCTTCCAAAGCGGCTTCCAATTGAAGCGGGCTTGTCTGTATAGACATGAGCTTTAACAAAGTCCCACAAAAAAAAAATCTAAAGGCGTTAAATCGTACGATCTAGGCGGCCAATTGACCGGTCCCGAACGTGAAATAAAATGTTCACCAAACTCGCCTCTCAATCAAGTCAAGTCCATTGTTGCGCGTGCTGTGTGGCATGTGGCACCGTCTTGTTGAAACCACATGTCATGCAAGTCGCTTGACGCTTGACTCTTGCATTTTGGGCAAAAAAAAGTTGGATATCATCTCACGGTAGCGCTCACCATTCACAGTTACGTTACGATTCGCATCATCTTTGAAGAAGTAAGGTGCAATGACGCCACCACCCCATAAACCGCACCAAACTGTGACTTTTTCTGGATACATTGGTAGCTCTTGTAATGCTTCTGGCTGATATTCACTTCAAAATCGACAATTCTGCTTATTTACTTACCCATTGAGCCAAAAATGAGCTTCGTCGCTGAACACAATTTTTCGGAAGAAGCGCGAGATGAACTTTCTTAACAGAGCACGCATTTTGATAATAAAATTCAATACTTTGCAAGCGTTGTTCGTTTGTAAGACGATTCATGGTTAAATTATAGACCAAACCAACTTTTGTTCACCCTTTATATGCACCCGTCTTATAACATGTCGTGAGAGTGAAACACTGTCGACTGTCGGATTTAGATTTAACGTTTTCATTGCAAAGCAAAAAGAACACAGCTTTGAATAACGAACATTAGTGGAAGAGGGTGATGATTATTAAGCTTCCAAAAAAGCGAAACCTGATGCATGAAGGGCCAAAATAATAGCTGGAGTAATTCTGGAACGAATCAAAGAGCATTTAAAATCAAATCTTGATGTCCAACAAGCAAGTTACCGCGCTTTATTATCCTGCACCGACCACATCAACTTCTTATGGATCATCAACGAAGGTTTCCGCAACATCTTCTGTTCACTGATTTCGAGAAGGCTATCGATAGCTGACAATAGAACGCTGTCCAAAAAGTTAGTAGCTTTTTATACCTCGGAAGTGTGGTCTCGGCCAACCGCGGTGGCACTGAACCTGATGATGCTGCGTTCGGAATGCTATCCGCTATCTGGAAAAGCAATGTAATCAGTTTGACAACCCAACTGCGACTGTTCCTCTTTAAGACACTGCTTTATGGATGCAGTACCTGGAAAATAGACAGCATTACCACACGACGCTGTAATCCTTGGTGAACAAATGTTTAGGGAACATCCTTGGGAATTTTTGGCCGAAGCGGATCTTGAACAAGCAACTGTACATGAGAACGGGCCAAGAACCTGTAAACATTACAATACGGAGGAGAAAGTGGCGAAGACAATTTCATTGCGAAGTGCGCTGGAGTGGAATCCGCTGACATAGGCAGACAGATCTGCGGAACGCCCTAAGCAAACGTGCCGCAGAGCAGTTGAAGAGTCCTTCGGTATGAGTTCGAGAGAAGTTCGAACCAGATGGCACGCTCAACCTCGCCTGCGTGCGTGCCCCCCGAGAGGTTTAAGATATAGGCAGAAGAAGAAAATGCGGACATGATAATCAAACAGCCCCTTGGGGCTATAGGAACTATCCACTATCCGGTTGCGTGAAGAAGGTAAAAACAGGCACTCAGTTGTGCATGCTTACATGAAGCGAAACTATTGTCCGAACCGTATCGTCATTTGTGGTTAGACCCCTGTAATTTTTGCGTCGAACACATGTGTACCCACAAGTCCCACCAGAACTTGCAAAGCCAACATTCGAAACTACAGACTGCATCTGATCAAATAGAGAGCAATTAGCTAATCAGAAGACACCACAGATGACGTCGGGAGAAAGTCACGCTTCAACTCATTTGTTTGCTCAGCCAGTGAATCGTTGTTATTTTATCAAAACCATCCTAAAACGACACAATATCTCCTCCCCCTCCTGTCAATCAGAGGAGCTTGTAAATGTTCCAATCAACAAATTCCCAAATCCTGTTAGTTTCGCACTTAGAGGCTTTTAATGACACTGCCCGCATACGGTGGCATTTACCGTGTTGCTTCCTTCCTCCGCTTGTGCATCCTCACACTCGATGGTTCCTTTTCGTTTTGTGAAGTTGGTCTTACAAAATGCACTGCCGCCCTCTGCAGCTGGACGAATTGTCAAATCGAGTGCACGCCTGCTACAAAGACGCATGAATCCAGGAAATTTGTGGCGAAAGGAGGATTCCAGGAATAGGGCAACTATTTGGCAGAATATCCAATTGGACTCTTACTCCGACTCCGGTCTGCAGAGCGTGCCGATTAGCAGCAGTGCAAACAATGAGTGAACAACCAACACTGACCGCACACCAGATACGAGCACATCACTCCACAACGGCAGACAGACCGAGAACCGGGTGCGGACTTGAGCAACTTCTGCACGTTCCGCCTCGACATCAGGAAGTCCTTGCGTTTATATTTCCTGCTTTTCTGTTTCATTGAGTTTGATATTATTGCAGGGAATCCTGTTAGTGAACGTTATCAAAAATATTGACTGCTCAAGGGGGGGAGGCGGACGGCACTGATGCTCCTCGTCAGGAAGATGATGAAGCTGATAGAGTATAAACAAGCGCTGCTCGCATGACTGAGTGGCATGTACAGCATTAAGGCCGAGGAATACATAAATTCGTTTCAGGGTCGTAATTATTGCTGCGAAAGAAAATCGATATCGGTGCGCGATGCGTACGACATGACAGAATGTTCGGTTCTGCTTGTGCCGGGGGACTAGCGGGCGGGCTCTGGGGTGGATTCTCCGGCCATGCTGGTCTTTGCCAATCACTGGGAGTCGATACGGTGGGCGGGTGTTCCTTGATGTGGATAATTATTGTGCTTGATCGGTAGAGCTCTGCTTTGTGTTAATTGATAAACAAATTAAATGGCAGTGCTTGTGCAAATCGGTTGATCTGTGCACACGATGCTGCGGATTCGTTTTGTGCCGTAAATTGACATGAAAACGCACGCATTTTTGAGATGAACTTACAATCGGTTCGGACGAGTGTTTCTTTAAAGTGGGACGATACTGATACTTTGGATAGTCATTTTTTTAAAGGCTAGTGAAGCGAGCCTTGAACCCAAGGCTGAGGCACCGCTTGTGCAACATTTGTCGGAAGTCTGTTCAGCTGTATACACGCTGAAGTGAATGTCATACACAAAGCAGCACTCGCTCAACGGGGACGCAATATAACCAACAAAAGATATCTATCTTCTCCGGTAGCCAAGCAGCAATATAAGCCATAGCATCGGACATCTTGACTTCGAACCTTGTCAGCAGACAAAGCATGGATGAGATATCCTCGACGAACAGGGTGACCTTGTGCTGGGTACCTGGCCATACTGGCATCCAAGGCAACGAATAAGCGGACAACGGCGCGAAGAAGGGATCCGAGCTTGTCTCTTACAGGCCTACACGCTCACTTCGCTTAGACCAGAAGACGAAGCCCTCGATGGACTAAAAACTCCATGGCTCAGTCTGTAAACTGGAACAATATCGAGGACCCTGTGGAGGACGGTGAATAAAAAAAGATCGAGATCAATGTTCACTTTTAGTCGCAATGAGGTGGGAACACTTATTGGGCTCCTCACCGGACACTGGCCACAGGAACGCATGCATCACGACTGAGTATACCACACAACGACCTTTGCAGGAGCTGTAGAGATGGGGAAGGAATAGAATCTGCGAGGCGTAGCCAAGAGGAGGAACCAGCACTTGGCCAAACTGAACTTCGCAGAGCTGATGAAGTTGTGTGGTGTAAAGCTGAAGGACCTTCTAAAGTTTTCAAACGTAGTAGGGTGGTTCCAGTAGAACAAAGGTGTGACGGTGTATACGGGATAATGGACCCGACTCGTTGGTCGAAGAGAGCCGTGGCCGCAAGTCGCAAGGGCACCCAATTACCAAGTACGAACCGATTCTATGACGCAAATACACTTGAACCCACTGCGTGTCGCATGTCCATGTATTTTTAAAGTCTCCTACATTCAATGCAAGTGAGCGCTTCTTCATTGCACGACGCTACTGAGACACCGAGCACAACTAGATTAGTTACAAATTTCACTCTCGTCCTTCCATAAAATCGAATTCCATGAAACGGAAGTTGGTTCGAGGCAATGTCCACCCTCAGGTTCTGGCCACAAAGTAGACCCTTACACAACCAAGATGTGGCACAAGGTGACAGGATATATCATATGTCCACAGATGTACTCGCATCCGAAGAGGAATTACTCATGTTCGATGACTCATGACGATTTAACTCATGTTGATGGGTGTTGCCCAAGCGGCTGAGATAATATTTCGCATTCTTGCAATCAATTCCATGTGGGTTCCAGTAGCCCTGCAGGATATTGATCAAGTCTACTGCTTAAAATTGAAGCCGATGGCAAATTTAAAATGATTATGGATTAGCATGCAAAATGATTGCACTACCTACACACATGTTTCTGGGAATTGTGAAGTAGAATGTCGACAGCGACCGTAAATCACTAGGGGTGGTGCAGCGTTTATCTGATTTGTGGATTAAATGATGTTTCTTGATATAACGACGTTGGCTGTGTTTCATATCAATGTTTACTATTCATATTTTTACTAAACAGCATCTGAATCTGCTGGGCGACGTCATGTCTCTTCTGCTGCAGGTGGGCTCTCTGCTTGACTCTCTCAATATGCGGATGATGTAGCTGTACTGTCTGTCGGGACGTGCTTACCGCCTGCCTGATGTGAACGTGACGATTAGTGTTCTAGGTATGGACTATCAGTTAACTCTCTGAAAAAAGAACTTGTTCTTTTCAGGGAATTGTCTTACTCAACTGGCACTAAAAGCAGTCACCATCCGATTTTCGGATAGAGCTAGATACTTAAACTGAAGGCTACTCTGGAAAGAACATATTGCATCGTAAATCACAGCTCCAGCTGTACGATCTAACACTTCGACGAAAATTCTTCTTCTTCTTTGTTTAGCGCCACACTTCGGGGGAACCTGGGCGTCAACCAACAAGCCTCTCCAGCCAGCACGATCTTTATCCAGCTGCTCCAGTTATGCACACCAAGTTAGTTGAGGTCCTTTTCCATCTGTGTGCGCCTTCTTCTTTTCAATGGCTGGAAATCGAAGGCTCTAAGAGTTTGAATCTTCTCCAGACGCAATCAACGCAAACAGGACCAAATATCGCACGCAGAAGTTTTCTTTTCTCTCAACGCCATCTTTCGCCTAGGAATATGTGGTCTTTGGTACAGCTCTTACTGGATCTTTTGTGACTTTTCGCGCCGTATTTGCTTTGACCATTGACTCATGTATAGCCGTCCGATGCACGGACACCAGTTATCCTGGTGAGACCTACATTAAAAGTTGACTTTCCATGCACTTATGATGGAAATGAGATCGCCAATGAACTTGTCAGACAAGAATCAGAAAAGGCACTCTAAGGAACCGAACCTGCGTTGGGACTAGGCACGTCCTTGGTTGGGGCTTCCATTGATAATTGGATGATGATTTCTCGTTATTGGAACCAGAGACGGCATGTCTCTCCAGTATGTAACGATTCCTAACGTCTGTGCGAAATTCGAGGCATTCTTGTTGTCACCTGTCAGAAGGGACTGCAGACGTCTCCTCCATACTAACTGGCCATTTCACCTTCGGCAAACACCTCAATGGGCTTGGCCTAAGCGATAAAAGTTGTCAGCGACTGAACACGATGACGACTGTGCAAAGCACTTCCGCTGCCACTGTCCTGCCTTCGTCAACTCATGTGACAGTTCTTAGTTGTTGATGAGATGAGAACTGATGATGTAGGCTCCTCATTACAGCAGCACCTATTGGTATTCCTTCAGAAGACTATGCAAATATTTTCTAAGCGCAGCTAGCTAAATCTGAGTGCTCCAGTGTACCTACTTTTAAATACCTTTGACGAAAAGTGTCATCACTCCATAATAAAGTGCTTTGTATGCATCTATGTCACACCTATCCCGAATGTGAACGAAAAACCAAAAACGCATGAAGATTGTCGGGCTCTGAGTGGGTAAGTGCATGGCAAACATATTTTTGCTTACAAGTTCTGTGTTCTAATCTGGCTTTAGTTAGTCTGAAATAAAACTAAAGCATATTATTGCGGTTGCAGTCTTTCAAGTAAGTCCTCAAGCTTCTCGTATCTTCTTATGGCTCTATGAACTCCTTAACAACGCTGCATGGCCCTTTATTTCTCTTTAGATCTGTCTAAAGTGCTGCGCTTGAGTTTCTAGTGCTTCCCTGCATTCTTGGTCATTCCATGGTTGTATATGCGGCTGTTTTTCATTCGTAATGTATGTCTAATCCACCACATTTACATAGGTATGTGGTCTGAGCTCCGAGAGGTAAATGCTTTCCATCGTTCAAACCAAATTGACTTCAGTTTGCGATCAATTTGTTCGTTCTACTTCTCATTACCTTAAACCAGGAGCTATAGAAAAGTGTAAAGTAGTTTTTATAACCCTATACATAGCTTTATTGACCACTGCTAAGATTTTTCGGCCAAAATCTCAATGTTTGGCTCTCTGCTATACCTGCTGTATACAAGTGATTTACCACAAGAGGAACACACTTTTTTACGCACATTCACTGACGACACTGCCATTCTGGTAACAGGGAAAACGGTAGAAGAATCTACATCAAAATTGCAACGCTGATCAGATGCACGAATGGATGAACTCCTGGCGAATTGTCCCCAACGAAGGCAAATCCGTCCATATAACTTATAAAACCCGTCTGGACGTATGGTATACAACTATGGGGTTGTACCAACAGTAATAGAAGCATACTACAAACAGTTCAAAACAAAGTGCTAAGGACCATCGTCAACGCACCCTGGTATATACGAAACAGCGATATCCACAGAGATCTTGGAATTCCATCAGTCCAAGATGAAATTACTAATTTTACTCGCAAGCATAAGCGTCGCCCGGAAGAGCACATAAAACCTGCTGTCCTTCCAAATTGCTTCAAAGGACTAAACCTCTTGAACTAGCACTGTGAATTCAACTCCCGCCAAGCTGCGGTGATAGCAAGAACTCATAATGGAGAATTTCTTGCCAAATGCGCCTAAACCAAGAAAGTAAAACTGCTGAAAACTGAAACTGTAAGACTTAGTTGTAGTGGAAATATATTTTATTTGAAGGGAGGCGTTTTTTCTGGGTTCTCCATAGCGTCTTTTGAAGATTTTCACTACCCTCGCAAAAGGAAAAAAAATCTCAATGTCGCCGGATGCACTCCAAACTCTCAGGGCCGATTAAATCAAACACGATAACATGCAAAAAGGTGTGCTGATGATTTTGGTAGGCCTAATAAAGCCGCTGTGGCTGTTGGAAAATGAGCCATGAAGTCCATCAGAAAACCTAACTAATATTTAGATTTATACACATCTGGATGTATAAGAAACCACAAACATAACTTGGCACATTGATACCACTAATCGTTAAAAAAAATTGAAAAAAATGTCCCCCTCTTGAACTCCTAACTTGGGGCATAACGAGGCAGACTATATGCCAATGACTTGACTTCGAAGCTGATGTGACACATTTTGCTGAATCTGCGCCTAAGCACAAGAAGCAGATATTTTTGTTCAATTTGGACGTGCTTAAGGTATGTACTACTGATACGCTCAATTGTCCGCACTTAGGCAGCACTGCGGTCCATCAGATTCATATGGCTGATGAAGTCTAGTCAAAGTATTTTTGTCTTCCGGACTACATCCACCCATTCGCGGTTTGGTCCTTCGGCTCAAAATACTCGACAAACGAGGAATAGTAGCGTTTGCTACGTCAGATCTTCGCTACACTTTTTCGGAGCACTTTTCCCCCGAGAAAAACAAATTTCACCTTAAATGCCCGGAAAGTGACTGATTTTTCGAAGAGTAATATAAGCCCTCCGCATCCAGTACCTGACTGAAAAATCATACAACAAGCTGGCGAAGATTTGTCATTCACCATAAGAGCAGTCTCAACCACAACGTTTTTCACCAGAGACTGAGCTAGTAGCTATAACAAAGACTACAGTCTTTTCAAGCCTTGACGCACTCCCTCTCACTTCTTCTGACCACTTGCCTCAGGCGAAATGGCACACTCATGAGATTAACTGGAGATCACCGTTCCACAGTGCCAGCCCCGCCCACTCCAGTGCCTCGAGGCAGAATCTAATTAACTAACTTTCATCAAAATTGATTAGAAGTCATAATCCTCCTTTGATTTGCCGCAGCTATACTCACTTAATGCAACGGACATTTACATCAAAGCAGCAAACGTGCGTGTGCGGGTGTTATACATACGTGCAGTCCCTTTGTGCGCCTTCAGTCGGTTCTCGAAATAATCTCCTCGAAGGTATCCTTTTGTGCAATTGTTGACGTAGTCGCTTTGAGGACGCTGTGGAGTAATACAAAATTCATTCAGCAGCCACTCGCAGGCGGTGTGTATTGGGCAAGGAAACCCTCAATGTGTCGTGCATTAAAACGCTCATGACCTTACTACTCCTTTTGCGTTGCAGTCTCCCTCGGAGAGAGCAGTAAGCCACCCCGAACCGGGTTCGCATTGTGGGCAGATAGTAAATTGTTCCCGCACAACCTGTAGAATGTTAATGTCCTAGTGCTACATGCGAGTACACGGACTGCAGTAGTATAACTCATTTTTAGCTCGGTTGGGGAATGGAATGGCTCTCAGTTTGTGGAGGAGAGCTAAACGAATGCTTGCTCGTGGGGTACTGCGCATGCGGCAGGAGAAAGTGGACTGTATTCGGTTCGGGGTTTAAGAGAGTGTTGCTCGTGTGTGGGGAGTTCGACAAACGGAATCAGGCAGCGAGGAAGTCTGAGTTGTTTATGTGCGACGTGGTGGTGCTGTGGTAGCAACAGGTCGGTGGCAGCATGCGCCAGTTGTTCAATTTGCGGGAAATTCGGGAAGCTTTGTGGTAGGGTCTCGGAGGAAGTTGCGTGAACGATGTGGTTGAACACATGTGGGGATACATGTGGCGAAACATTTCTTAAAACACTTGTAAAGTGGTGAGTAGACACTACACCGGCGACGTACTTATATGCAACTTTGTTTCACGCCTATGAACAAACGTCCATATTAAGATGGAAAAATGAGCATGTACCGAGGAGTTATAGCAATTATTTCGGCAGTTTATAAAACGTCAACGCAGATCAAAACGCCGCTGTTGAGGAGAATCTTTCTCTTATTCTGGTCGTCAACAGATTGCATTTCAATTGACCCGATTGATATCAATGAATTTACAAGGAACGTTGATTCAAAAACAGCTACTGAAGCAGGCGGACTGTTTCTTAAGGAGAAAGGTATGATATTGTTTAGCGCATGCACCATCTTATCTCCGAGACCATTTGATTGGACCTTTAGAGGTGTAAAGCCCCAACAAAGACAGTTGACGACCCCAACAAAAGCAGCTTGACGAATGCTAACTCAGCTTGATCAGGACCTTCACCAGCAGTAGAGGCGTGGCATAAGAAATGTTGAGAGTAAATGTTAACATACGCGAATGAGTGATAGGATACTTTAGGTTTTTGAAGCGGAGTGCGATGGTTCACCATCACTTCCATTCGGATTCGAAGAGCCCGTTGTTAATCCCTCCTTTTGTGCAGTACATAAGTTTTCGAACCTGTCATGTCGTACTCTTTGTGAGTCTTAAAAGATCCTATCCGGTTTCATCCTCGTCGCCGCTGCTCCGGCCGAGTTTCCTGGTTCCATTTCCTGTGGTCACTCCGATGAGTATACGGATCGAGTTTTATTCTAACTCCAGAAGCTTCTTTGTTTTGCCGATATAAGGTTCTGCCCGCGTTGATCTTGTCATTCGACAGTCGCTTCTTGCAACACATGACGAGTTGACTACTGTTTTTGTTGCATCATTTATGACTCGGTCTGTGCTTTGACATGTCCGCTTCGTTCATTTCAGATCTTTGCCTCTCCAGTTCGTCTGCTTTTCATTGTCTTCGATTGAACTATGTCCTGGGACGTAGCAGAGTTTGAGCCTGTGGTGTCTGATGGCTCTCTGTGAGTCACGACATTTGATGACAGCCTTTTCATTTCGATGTGCACGATTCTATTTACTTCAGCATGGCTGTCTACATAGATGGTGATATCGGATGGTGGAATGTTGGTGGTAAGCGTTGTTGCTGAAGTGATGATTGAACGCAGCTGAGCCGGTTTGTGAAACTGAAGACAGCTGGCAAGAGTTCGTAGTGTCTGCATAGCCATTCTGGGTGAAGCCCAAGTTCATCTTAGACTGTAGCGCCTTAAGAAGAAGTACAGAGTCATATTTTTAAGTGTGTGGCCCCCAAGATGCGTCACTAATTAAGCAGAATTCATCTCAAGTTCAGACATGTTAGCAAAATTTAAAAGGGATATTAACTGAACATATGGGCTAACTTGACAAGCAACGAAATGTGTCACGTGATTTGACATTAGGATTTTCCCCCGCCATCGTCCTGGAGGAGTGGTTTCGACAAACTGGTTTCCCTCAATTATTCTATATCTCTGAAGTAAAAGGTTCCGTGACACCTTCACTTAATTTTCCCGTCTCCTAGTAAACTACTTTTCTTGAGTTACAGCGCTTTTTGATATAGCTCATCAGTTGCGTACTACTACTTAACTTTCTTATGATTGGGCCTGATGTTATCTAATTCTTGACAGTTCCACAAACGATGTAGTATACCAGACAAAATTGTTTGATAGCTAAAAATTCGTTTATATTCCTTTTTGAAACTATCAAGTCCTGCAATTATGAGCGTGTATGTTATATTTAATTACAAATGTATAAAATGTTTGAGCCTCCAACATAATGACACTGAGAACCCGAGACCTACCATTTGAAAAATTACGACACAATACAAGTTTTTTTTTTCGTTTTGTGACAGAACTACGTCCGCCGCAGAAGGTTAAGCACAATGGGCCTAAGCTGCCCTGAGCATATCTGTTGTTTCCCGATGCATAAGTCCGCCACTTTAACCTATTGTTGGGCCATAAGCTGCTGAAGGTCGCTTCAAAAAGGTACATCGGCTTCAATTCAGTCAGCTTGATCTTGTATGGGTGGAAAACCAAGATTCTTACGCAAAGTGCGCTCTAATGTGGTCTGCGCAATGCCAATTCTTGAGAACGCCATGAAATTGATTGATTTGAATCGTTTGCTACGGACGCCTGAACGGCAGAGGTATTTTTGAAACTTTGACCACCCGTTGACTCACTGAGGCGGCAACAGTACACAACGAATATGTAGACTAAAATTCTAACATTAAACTTTTGGCTGTCTACTAGGGCGAGAAATATTACAGAAAATTGGTTAAAATTGTGGTCACGGACTCCGAATTCCAGTAGAAAATTTGCAGACGTTGCTCGTTCCGCTACTTGATAATGATGAAAATGCTGAGTTTACTGATTAAGTTGATGATTAGTGAAAGAGTACGTTATACTTCTCACACGATCAGAGAGTCCAATCATTCCACGTTGTTGACACTTAGGCCCAATGTGGGATGTTCAGTGAACCTCGAAAGTTGATGAAGCAGCGCCTCGGACAAATAAACACAAAATCTCATTTTTTTGTCTAGTTGTAATAATTATCGTATTCATTAGACCACGCAGTCTGTTCAATCCAATCGACAAACGACGATATCCTCGTGTAGACACCGGGATACTTTGATGATCCGACCACTCCGTACGAGGTTATACCAATCAAATACCCGTGAATGCGGCCTGAGTTTTCATTTTCAAAGTTAACCTGCAGCGGTCCGCCTGAGTCACCCTGCAAATGGCAAAATGCACATCTTATGGCCCATCGGATTGACAGAAGAGCAGACTTACCTGAAACGTATCAGTTCCTGCTTGCGCGTAGTCTGTTGCACATATCTGACTACTGATGACGCCTTGAGGGGTGTTTTCCTGCTCCGGCATGATCCCACGGCACACATCGTTCGGCACTATCGTCAAGTTGAACTCGGTCAGGCGGTTTGTGAGCGCCCCAGCGAACTGAACTGAACCAAATCCCATGGCAAATGCATGGGTAGCTGGGAGTTCCTCGTGGTACCACAAGCGTATCGGCCGAACGAATTCAGTGAAGCTGTAAAATGTTAAGATTATAAAGCCGGGGATTGATTGATGTCGTGGCACACACTTACACGACGGGCTTTGCGAGCTCCAGCAGGGCTATGTCGTTGTAGAGGAGGCCATCTTTGTACTGCGGGTGCTTGACGATCCGACCGATTTGCCGTGTCTGTGGGTCGATATTCTCTTCGGCTGCTTTCAGATTCAAGTCAC
This sequence comes from Eristalis arbustorum, assembly GCA_916610145.1. NCBI lineage: Eukaryota > Metazoa > Arthropoda > Insecta > Diptera > Syrphidae > Eristalis > Eristalis arbustorum. The sequence goes on from OU744316.1 coordinate 42,503,849, forward strand.
CGAAACGAACGTACTTTGGTGGTTCACTAGAAAGAGAAAGAATTGTTGTGAATTTTGTTTGGTCTTTTGAGAGAGATGTGAGCGTACCCATAGAGGTCTGCGCAATGCGCTGCTGTGAGCACGTAGATGGTGCTTATCAGGCTGCCGCCGCACTTGTATTCAGTCTTATTGAGCACTGAGTTCCTGAAGCCAATCGCACCCTGAAATGGAAGAAGATGCTTCGGTTAATCGAGGAGGATGCACAGTCTGTGTTGAAAGACAGGTGGACGAAGCTAAAGACGGCATCTGAGTGGGAGTTCATTCTTGGACATATAAGGCTAGTCTGATTCCAAGGAACTCAATATGCGGATGGACGGGCTTAAGGAAAATGCCTCTGAATGAAGCGGTAGTCAGTTAATGTGGTTTGCTAGACAAGACGAGCCACTTCAAAATGTATAGAGTCCACCGATCAGCCGACGTTAATTAAAATACCGTCTCTACTGACTGAACAGAACTGACACAGTTGCACGGTAGTCTCATAAGTCCCCTTGCACGTACCATGTGAGGGTGTTGCCCGGGCTCGGCCAATTGTCTCCCACGGAAGTCGGTCACCTCTTCAATGCCATCATTGTCCGCGTCGGGGAATATGCTCGAGAAGTACTGTTCGTATTCTAAACGGAAATGCAATTAATCAACCAATCTGCAGGGGGTCTCCGTTGCTTACTAATTTGACTGACTCTCTTCCTTTTCTTGGCTTTGGCTTTCGCCTTGGCCTTGTTTCGGCCGTTGTTATTGCGCGGAGTGGGTCCTTTCTTCTTGTTCCCATTCTGCTTACTAGATGGCGTTGAATTACTAGCCGGTTTGACTTTCTTGGCTTGCGCGGGCTGTGGTGAGGGATTTGCTGAGTTATTGCTTGGCTTGGCTTTCTTGTTTTTCGCGGGCTGTGGTGGGGGACTGGTTGAATTATTGCCCGGTTTGGGTTTCTTGGGCGGCACCGGTTGAGCTGGTTGCTGTGGGAGATTAGATGGTGGCGTAGTGGTCTTTGACGGATTTGGTCGGGGTCTCGGTGTCTCTGGCTGGCGCTGTGCAGGTTGTGGCAAATTGTTTCCCAGGAACGGGTTGTTTGCATACTGGTCGACATTCCTCTTCACCGGCACTTGTGGGTAGCCGTTCTCTGTGTACCCGGGAAACTGCCCATTCACCCTTGGATTCGGAGCGACCCCTTGATTCCACTGGCGATTGTTCCAATTGTTGTTATTCCGATTTCCAAATTGCGGCTGAATGAACACACCATTACCGAACACTGCACTCCCACTGGAGATGAACGACACAGCACTCGCGCCGCCGAAGCTTCCACTCAATCCGTCGTAATCGAAACTGAAGTACTGAGGCCGCACGCAAGAGAGTGGCAAGAGAACAAATGCGACGCCAACAATTCCCCAGTTCATTTCGCATCTATGCACAAATTGTCCGTCCTAATACGCTCTCTCTGCAACAATTTGATTCTCCGTCATGACACACTTCGCAACAAGATCGCGAACTTTCGGCAAACAGAGGACCGGCAACAATGCTGCAAGCGCCTTCGAGTGAATCCGGAGTCTGTCGAGCCCATCGCTTCGAGTGAATAAATAAATACTAAAAGCTTCACGACTTCGACTCGGACGATCACCACAGCCAAGCAGAAAGAAAATCCCCCGAAACACACACAGCAGCCGGTAAACACAACAGAATTCCGGTTCGGCCGGTTTCAGAATCAGAAGCGTGTCGAGAAAGCGGTTATAGATTTTTGGATAGTTGTTCGCCATTAAGATGATTAGTTTAGTTTATGCCTCTTGTCCAAAGGGTGCACGCCACAGCTATCTCAGAAGAGTGTTCCCGGGAAGCGAATCGTTAAGAGAGCCCATTTCATCAGCGAAACCAGTTGGGAATGAATTGCTTATGCGTTGATCAGATTGGAGTAATGAGCTGTCAATGTCCAAAAGATCGCGTGTCTTTCTAGGCGTCTAGCTGAATTTGCATCTGAATTTGATAGCGCCATTAAGACATCGTTCTATGGGGCATTACGAAATGTGGGCATATCTTGTTGAGGCATGTACGTTCGACTGACGTCCGGTCTGTTGGCTCAGTCATTCGTATGCTTCCTGACGAAATGCATCAAAAGGCATGTCGAAAGAGAAATTCAAAGGCACTCATGTACCCATTTACTTCATGGTCTCTGGATAGTTCCTCCACTTTGGGGGGAGGCAAGTCCGCTATAAAACACCTTGCTGCTCTTTGGGTCGTGTGCGACTTTAACATACATTTTTTGATTTGAATCATCCCTACCCCGCACTCGAATAAGGATGCGACAGTGGGCTCAAATATTTTCACATTATTATTTCATACTCGTTTGTGACACCAGGAGGCTCATGAAGCTGGAGCCTTGTGTTTCCCGGGCTTGATGCATGAAAGTCATCTTTCTTTTTAGCACACATTTTTAAAATCCAATTCTTGTGGTGGAACTTTAATCTTCTTCTTCTTTGAGTGGCGATACAGTCCGGTGCGGACCTGGGCTCCAGTCATACCTCTCCAACCAGCGCGATCTTGGGCTAAGCGCCTCCAGTTTCGTATGCCCAGCTGATTAAGATCTCTTTCCAGCTGGTTACGCCATCGGAGGCGAGGCCTTCCTCTACCGCGTTGTCGCTCTGAGTCGAGGACTCTCTGCGTCGGAGCGTTAGTGTCCATTGTCACTACATGCCCTAGCCAGAGATAGCTTGGTTTTCCGAGACATGTCCTTATTTTTCAATTGTCGCCTAAGTCCAATGACACCGCGATTGGCCAGGATTATCCCTGATTTTATCCCCGCGTTGATGTCATTTTCGGCGCTTACTGCAGAGCCCAGATAGACAAAGTCTTTAACTACATCGAAGCTGTATCTGTCTATTGTGCCACTTTGTCCAAGATGTGGATGTTCATGGCCCTTTTTTGTAGACAGCATGTACTTTGTCTTACCTTCATTCATCGCAACACCCAACTTAGCCACTTCCCTCTCGATGATAGCAAATGCCCCACTGACAGCCCGTTGAGTTTCTCAAATAATATCAATGTCATCGGCATATGGGGCGGTTACACAGACTTGTGGAAGGTCGTGCCTTTTGTATTGGCGTTCCGCACGATCTTTTCGAGAATTGTGTTAGAGAAGCCGCGTGACAGTGCGGCGCCTTGTCTAAAGCCCTTCGGTTTCGGTAAGATCCTTACCGACCTTAACGGAGCAATGACCGTTCTCCATCGTTGTCCAGCGTACCCCGAAGGACGCACGGCTAGTCGATTTTACTATTCTGGAGCCATTGGACCAACAAACAGCAAGAGCGAAGACTGGCTCAAGCACCGACAACTTAAAGGAACCTTAATACACCCAAGACCTGAAGGGTGAGAAGGTGCTCAAGAACCGTAAACCGGACCGTTCATCCTTCAATGTTGGACATTTAAATGTCCCGAGGTATGACTCAAGACAGGGAGCTCGTAAGCTGCTGCTTTTAAAGCTAAAGCCATTATCTTGAATTCAATTATGTAAAACAAAAGAAGATGCAGTTAAATACGACAAAGAAACTAGAGGTGGCAAAAGCAAAGAACAGATGTGGTGGTAAGACTTGGTCACGCTACAATCCGATGTAGACGTGGGCCTAGTTTTTTCAGCACCTACTTGTGTTGTGTACGCTATTGTTCTCTCATGAAAGTAGGAAATATGCGATATTATGTCGACTCCGGATGGCGAAATTTAAAGAAGCTTGAGAAATAGAAGTCTTGATCTTTTTTAAAACGAACCCCAACCTGTAATATAAAGTAAATACTAAAAACTTCACTTCAATACTTCAATACTAAAAACTTCAAAAGTTATTGAAACGTCTGAAATGTTATCTTTGAGGCATGTCGGTGGCAGTAGAAATTCTCTTCACTCCTCCAATGGCGTAGTTGACGGGGCAATACTGTATTCAGTTCAGCAATGTTTCTGCTTTCCGTCTCATAAGGCTTCTCTTTATTGGGCTCAGCAACGGAAACTGAGCCTAGTAAAATGGTTTTGCTCTAAATACCCAGAACACGATGGATCACCAGAAACAACATTGACCTTAAATGCTGATCAAATAGTTTTTCTGAGACAGAAACTCTTTAGCACCAGACTTCATAATAAATCGAAGCGCGCCATAAAATGTACGACGGACGGCGATTCTACCGTAATGCTAGTTACGGCCTGAGCGAGGGCACAAGTCCGAGAGTATCAACATATGCAGCTTAAAACTCAATGTGATTGCATCGAAGTCGAAACGTTTCCTAACTGACGCACACGGCATCCTGTTGTATACTTAGGTGACGATTTCAATACTTGGAGCGCCTTAAAGCAGTTGCTCGAGCTATGCATTGTACCAAATTTAATGGGAGCCAATATTATACAGATGGTCACCAATGACCGACTTCCAAATTTTACGACGACAGTGTCACCTTGTTACGCAGCCGTCTAAAAAACCATCACACGGTACAGATTAGTACAGACATCCTGAGATTAATGTCAGATTAAGTCGTATTGATTATGTACGCCAATTGGTTACTGCTCTGAGCATCGGAAAAACATTCACCCAAATCACAAGCAAAGTCACCTGTTTGCAAGTGAATCTGTGCCTCTGTCATTCGCGTGAAACACTCTCCGTTTATGCTGTTGACTGTCTTGATGAGTCAATAAACGACCGCGACGTGGTTATAAATAAACTCGAATTAAGTTTAATTAACATTTAATTGCCGTATTCTTTTCACATCAAAAGGCAGTGCTTTTGAGTCATTCGCACAGAGCATGTAGTTTGCACCCTTCTCACAGATATCCACCTAACTATGTGCATATGTATGATTTTGGAAATTTCTAGAATCATTTAACTGTAAATCGTAGTACGCAGCTAAAAGCCGAACATTCGCTGTTTGTGAATTTCTCTAAGCAGGTTATGCAGAAAAGCATAACCGTCGCGGGGTTCCCACTTAACGATTTGTTTATCAATTAATATTTGATGACACTTTTGAGGAAACGAAATCCAAGAGTGTTCGCAGTTAAATTATGTGTGATAAACCAGGGAAGTACAATACAATAGGTGTGAAGTGCCAATCACTGCTTAGTCGCCACTATGTGTGCGTTTTCGTTGCGTGTTTCACGCATGAAATAAATATGGAACGCACCACTGAGCCTTGAATGGAGTCGATGTCAGGCAGATATTTTTGCCTGAAACGCTGAACAGCTGCTCATATGAACGATATGAGCTATGCTTCTATGGCTTTTTTAATGACGACTTTCAACTTGTTCCTTGAATGCGACCCTTGCCTTGACTGTGACCGCTAGGCCAGAAAGTGGTAGCTAGACCAAGTGGAAAAACTCGATGGTTACAAACAACTTTCGGTCTTTCGTGTGTACTTTTCTCCCACAGCCCCTTTAGTGTATTTTGCGGATTAGAAAATGATGTTGCTATAAATGTTGAGTGTTGATTTTCTCATCCAGATCCAACTATCCCGAAATCAGTTGTGAAGATTTTGTTCACATTCTTAGCCACTTTGAGTCATCTGTGAAACCTGACACAGCGAAATATTTCATCCGACTGAATTTGATGAAATCTCCAAATTCCGGCCAACGTTACACCTATGCATGGGAGGAATCCAATCAAGGATACTGTCAATCAGCTTAGTTTATATAAAGTCCTTAACATTCATTCCTTCATCGGTGTGGGTGTGGGAAAGCAAATAAACAAGAAATCACACGAGGGGACCTTCTTCGACCCAGTCAATCAAGGGAACCTGGTTCACAGTCAAAAAGCCAATCAGACTAGGTAGCCGCAGCGCCCAGTCCTCTCTAGTCCTCTCTAGTCCTCTAACAAAGCGCTTCCACTTGGTGCTTCCACTCGCATGCCAAGTTGGTTGAAGACCTTGAATAATTAAGAGCGCCACCATTGCCATGTTGATTCTCTGCTGCATTATCCCACAGTTTCAGAGTAGAGGTCTCTTCGGACCGAATCAAAGTTTTTGACTGTACATAAACTTAGGGGGTGGATCCATAGTCGCATTATGTCGTCGTACAGAGTATCCCTACAGCTCTTGGTGGAATTTTCCCCACCAAATCCCAAGAGGAAGAGGACTAGCCTAAAACAGTAAGGACTTGCTTATCCGCCTTGGAGATTGTCCATGTCTCTTCGCCGTACAGCAGGACAGGGATTATTAGTGCCTTATTTAAAGTCAGCTTGGTCCTTCGCTAGACGACTTTGTTACACTCTTTGTACTGCTTACTGTGTCCTAAGCCATTTCTTAGTTATCCCTGCCCATTGTGACCCTCTGTCCAAGGTGTCGACCGACCTTGATGGAGTAATGAGAAGTCTCCATAGTCATCTTTTACAACCTGACGTGTTTGTCAGAATGCCAAAACCAAACATGACCTTGTATTGCTAGTCTCTCGTCTAGCAGTATCTAGCACTCTGTATAGTTGTTGGTCGACGAATTTATGGTCGTTGTCGATCTGCATTTCTTGGGGTTTTTTTTCCCAGCATATGGGATAGTCTAAAAATTTGGTTGATAGTGGTTTTCCCCGGTTTGAAGCTACACTGATATGTACTACACTCCATTTAGTGGTAGTCCAAAGAATTTTCAATTGTAGTCAAGGTAGCAGGACATGAACACTTTCGGATGAAGAGCACATAAACAAATACTTGGCATCTTCGAGTTACAAGTTTTGCGTCTGAACTTTGGTTGTGCTTGCTGCAACAACCATTGTAAATCGAGCCGAGCTTAGCCAGGCGATTACAAGTCGAACAACGTAGCTCAAGCCCGAAGAGGCTCAAGTCCTTGGTACAATTCAACAGAGGGCACCCACTTCTTATGTGGCTGACACTTGTGTAGAAGGACACTAAACAACCTTGTGCAAGTAATTGGAGACAGACAAATGATGCTGTTACCTAGAAGGGCCGCTCTATCTTATTCACAACGCAACAGAGGTCACGGCAGCACATCTTGTAAAAAAAAGTAAAGTAAACAACCAATGGCGTTAATGCACATGCCTTGTGATAAATTCGTTGCGAGTATTTGTAGACTTTTATGGAGCAGCGTAAAACCCCAAAGTCTGTAACTAAACAGTGAATAACGTGAGATAACTCATGATGAAGACCAGTTCGACAAGTAACATTTATCGAAGACAACACAAAAGTTGTTGCTGCGACGGTGGTTCTGTCTGGGGGTCTGGGTGTATTGTTGGGGGTTTTTCGGGCACACTTCGACTAGTACTCTCCCACTTATCAGCGTGATGTGGTGAGTCATTTTATGGCTAGGTCATACCTTCTCAGAAGACTTTGAATGGAATTCTTTGCACTTTTCTGGTCTGATGTGAACTTGACAATTTGCTTTGGCCATTGGTTCCTGATAAACGGATTGCTTTTCAAATAAAGCTCTGATGGTGATTTCTTTGAGCATAGAAAGGTCATTAGTGAATCATTTCGTTCTTTTATGAATTCATTGAGCAACATCATGTCTGTCTAGACTCTAGAGGTTCGACAAATCAGAAGAGGTTTGATTAATGCGCCAGATTGGCCGAGAGGTGTGTGAGCATGAATAGGAGACAGAGAGAACATGAATTAGGGACGGACAGTGATGGTTTCATTAACGATATCAAGAGCCATAAAGTCCTGCATGATTGCGAAGGCATTAGCAAAAAATGTTTTATTTATTTGAGAGGGGAATCACCATTGAAGTTGCTAAGACTTCATTCTCCAGTTATCGACTTTCGGAATGCGATTCATATCACTACGATTCAAGAGTCGGTGTGGTTCACCCGTTGGATGTGGGATCAAATGATGTCTGCAGGTCGTTATCTCATTCAAAGACGAAGAATTTACCACGAACAAAAGAAGAAAAAGGAAGAGAAGACCGAGCTGAATGAGAGGAAATATGATGAAAAAGTCATAGATTAGTCTCAAATGTAAAAGAGTGCTACTAAGTCTATTTTTGCAAGAATTTCTCGTAAGAAAATGTTGGACGACAACTCAGTGTAATCCAATCCGCGGTCGCATCATAGACATGTTTTTAAAATTACAGTGTCTTGGCTTCGCTAACGGTTTGTACGTTTTGCTAGCAATATTTTTTAACTTAATCAGAATTCAGTGGACTCTCCCTAAGTCGAATTTCTCACTAACTCAATTTTTAATCCATATTATGGCATTCTCCTCAATTTTAAACCATCCATTAACTCGAACTAATTCTGATATCCCTTGACAATTCCGACTTAGGGGATTCCACTGTAGTGCTTCATTTTTTGACGGCAACCACGTGAGTGTTGGAGGGACCCTACAGCAGCCCAGAGATTCCGGAGTGTGGTAGTTTGTGTATTGTCAATTAGTCGAAAGTGGTGGATCCTTTACCTTCGAAAGTTGCTTGTGTTGGGGATTACACACCCGTACGCAGCAAATATGCCGCAGCACATACCCAATAAGCCAGAGAATCACATAATATTTACATATTCACACAGCTGGTCATCTAGATGCATCAACTGGAGTTGAAAAGCGACTCAACCCGAGTTACGTTCAAACCGAGTTGAACCCAGCTAAATGTATGCCAAACCGAAATGTATGCTGGTTGAGTAACAAGTCCAGCCCGGACTGAAGTGCCAATCGAAGAAGAAGAAGAAGAAGAGTTGCTGAAATTAAAACGAATCGGATAAATGGATCTATGAACCGACCGATCTGCGAACACACAACTCGGTTGACTCGGTTCATAGAACTGAAAACTGAATTGAACACACAATACGCTTTGGTTAAGACAAAGAGACCAAGTTGTACTGCCCAACAATGAATACCTAGTTGGTATGGGTTCTGTTTTTAACGAGACCCATATGGATGGGGCCGTATGTGATGTGGCACGTTGTGTACCTGCTCAACTCGAGTTGAGAAAATTTCGGGTTAGCACATCTCTACTTTCATCTAGTCTGAAAAAGTTCTCTCCTTCTAAAATACTCTTTATTGGAGTTTTAAAGCATATGCTTGAACACTTGCCAGAAAATCGATCGCCCAGCCCACCGTTTCTTGCAATCAACCGGGCACCTAGTAAAATCTTTAATTATCCGAGACTATGATTGTCCGATTGTGAGCATCCACAATATTGGTGCTAAAGCTCTTTACGTTATCAGGAAAAAACAATGTCTCAGCTGTTAAACGATTGTTTTCATTGCAAAAACAGCAACATGCCTCGTATTTGTTGCACGATTTCAATTCAAGAATCAAACAGGTTTCTGAAGCAAAATAATGGAATCTAAACTTATTCCATTCATTATGTTCGTCACTAACTTGTTACTGAAAAACACCGGTGGTGGCAGACCTTGAGGTCAGTTAGTGGAAACCGCTGCTTCTTTTTGCGAAACATTTCCGGGTAAGCTATTCGCAAATATTCAGATGACCATGGTAGTTAATAATAAATCATCACAAATACTCAGCAGCCAGTAGAGGAAGCGAGGGAGGGAGAGAGTTCCGCGTTAAATAGTTAGTCCTATTTCAGTTGAGGGATGATGATGATTCTGATGTATGGTCACCAGAGCGACATGATCTACCTCAGCGTCTACATATTCAATACACCCTAGAGTATGAGTCAAGGAGTAAGCATTCTTGTGTGACCCAAAAACTCTCCCAAGGGCTTTGAGTATTTTCGTCAAGTCTACAGCGGTAACTAGGTCTCATTCCCAGAACGACAAAAAATGTTCATAATTCACGGTTCCACCTCTGTGTTGAACCACACCTCACCGTCAAGCATTTTTTCTGCATTTCATTTGACATTTTTCAATTTCAGACTAACTCAATTTGAGCCATGGAAAGATACACAATCGAGCAACGCGTTAAAGTTATTCAGGTTGATTATGAAATTGGGCGTTCAAATCAAAATGCATATCGTGCACTGCGTGATTTTCCCCGTCAATTTAATCGTCCAAATATGTGTACAATCGGAAAAATCGTGCAAAAATTTGATCAAACCGGGTCTGTAGGAAATGTGAAAACACCAGCGCATGCTCGTACTGCAGAAAATATTGATGCTGTTCGCGATAGTGTGGCTGAAGAGCCGTCCACCTGAACTCTTCGTCGTGCCCAACAATTGCACATCCCACGCTCGTCGTTGATGAACATTATGCATTCCAGAACTCGCTAAAACCTCTTGACCATTGCAAGCGTCGTCAATGGTCAGAATTGTGGCAAGAAATGGCAACAGTGGATGATCAACTTTCGAAGAAAATCATCTTCAGTGATGAGGCACATTTTCATCTCAGTGAATTCGTCAATAAGCAGAGTTGCCGCATTTGGACAAATGATAATCCAAGAGTGCTTGTCGAAAAACCAATGCACCCACAAAGAGTGACTGTTTGGTGCGGATTATGGGCTGGCGACATCATCGTCATGAGACCGGTCAGGCAGTTACTGTGAATGTTGTTCTCTATCGTGAAACGATAACGATCTTTTTATGGACCGAATTGGAAGATATGAATGTGGACGATATGTGGTTTCAACAGGACGGTGCCACTTGACACACAGCTAACGAAACAATGGCTCTTTTACGCGACAAATTCAATGGCCGTTGTTTAATAAAGGGATAGGGAATAATGCTGCAAAAAAATGTTTATCACTAATGAAAAGAAAGTCACACTTAAATCGTTATAATTGTATTTATTATATGTCCCAATTGTTACCAGCTTCTGCTACGACCAAAATCCAAGTGACCGAGTACTTGTCGAATTTGTATAATGCAACCAAAAAACGCACTATCAGCTACATGTACATTGTTATTGCACCGATCGTACGAGTTTACGGCAGATGCCTCATCCGATTTTCGTGTACAATTGTTGGTAAAGATAAAAACATACGATTTTGTGTGTACAGTGATTAACAGCAAATTTTTACAAAACTACAGTGAGTGAAAACTAACATAATTTAATCTTGAACATCCCGGCCCCCCTGCGACGAAGTTTAGCAGTACGGTAATACAGCAAGCTTTGTAATTGGTCGTACAAACGTGCCGCTTTTGGTCTTGACTGTTGCCACACGAACGCACTTGTCTGCACCTGCAGATACCGACTCGATTCTGCCAAGCATCCACTTAGTTGGAGGGAGGTTTGGTTCCTTAACTATTACCACATCGCCTGGATGTAGATTGGACTTGATTTGCTGCCACGTCGGTCTTTCTTGTAGAGTGCTGATATACTCGTTCTGCCATCGACGCCAGAAACCCTGGACCATGTTTTGGAGGTGGTTCCAACGCTTCAATCGGCTGACACGGGTATCCACCAAATTTGGTTCGGGAACTGCTGTATAAGGCTCACCTATAAGAAAATGCGCTGGAGTAAGTGGATTTAAGTCATCATCGGACACACGACATAGAGGACGAGAATTCAAAACAGATTCTATTTGACAGGTCACTGTGCAAAACTCTTCGAAGGTTAATATTGTAGATCCCACTACCCGCCGTAGATGTAGCTTCATCGATTTGATTCCGGCCTCCCACAATCCTCCAAAATGTGGTGCAGATGGTGGAATGAAGTGCCATGAGATGTTATCTTTTGCCAAGGAAGAGGTGATGACGTCAATGTGGCCCTCTGCCATAAGCAGCTTGTGCATCTCAGTTAAGCAGCGGTGTGCGCCTTGAAAATTTGTCCCATTATCACTATAGATGTGAGAGCATAAACCACGACGAGACACAAATCGACGAAAGGCGGCTAAAAAGGCTTCTGTTGTAAGGTCGCTAACGACTTCCAGATGTATTGCTTTGGTAGCCATACACACGAATAGCGCAATATAAGCCTTCGAATGTTTCGAATTGCGCAATTTAGACAGTTTGATGGTGATTGGGCCAGCGAAGTCGAACCCAATATTCAAAAATGGACGACCTGGTTGTATTCGATGAGCTGGTAAGTCCCCCATCAGCTGCTGACTGGTCACCTTCCTTTGCATGAAACACGCCTTGCATCTGTGAACTACATGCCGGATCAAGTTACGACTCCCTAGTATCCAGTATCTTTGCCGAGTGATGCAAAACGTATCGGATACTCCTGGATGCAAATTATTGACATGAATATCTGTTACAATAAGACGAGAAATATTATTGTTTTTAGGAAGTATTATAGGGTGTTTTATGTCGAAGGATGCTATCGCATTTTTAATCCTTCCTCCGACACGAAGCAATCCTTCATTGTCGATAAAAGGAGAATATTTCAGCAATCTTGATTTCGCCGGTAGATGGTGGTTTTGACTGAGATACCGAATGTCGTCAGTGAATGAATTTAATTGCACTGATTTGATTATTAATCGTCTTGCGGATTGCAACTCTGCTAGAGTAAGGTTAGAGGACCGTCGATTGAGCTTTGCTGTACGAGAGTTAAACCCAAACCGAAGGCAGTACGCGACGATTCGTTGCAACCGAAACCACGATGAGATTTTCCCGATAAGTGTTTGTAATGCATCAGTCTCCGGCGTAACGACCAATGCTTGACACGATTGTCTTTCTTCAAGGTGGGTTTCCTTGGAAGAAGGTCTTGACGTGGGCCAAAGTTGTTCTGGGAGTTTTAACCATGATGGGCCTCCCCACCAAAGATTATGACCTGCCAGCTCCGAAGGAAGTACACCACGTGAAGCACAGTCTGCAGGGTTATATTCTGACGAGATATGACGCCACGAATGTCGAGGAATTGTTTCAATGATGGCAGCTGTGCGATTCGCGACGAATGTTGTCCAGCGGCGAGGTGGTGAAGACAGCCAATGTAGAACGATCTCCGAATCGCACCAAGCGTTTATCTTCGGAATTCTGGTCGCCAGCGACGATTTGAGGTTACTCATCAATCGAGTGAGAAGCAGTGCACCACAGAGTTCCAGCCTTGGAATCGAGACGGGTTTCAATGGAGCAACCTTGGTCTTAGCAGCGACAATTCTTGTTTGAAAGTTTCCATCCGCCACTCTGCAACGAATGTAAACAACAGCTGAATAAGCCAGTGACGACGCATCTGAAAATCCATGCATCTCGATATCTTCCAATGTAGCGAATACATTGCGAGGAACCTGTATGCTCTCGAGACAGTGAAGTTGTGTTCTATACTTGCTCCATCGTTCAGCCAAAGATTGAGGAAAAGGATCATCCCAGCCAAGATTGTAATCGGACGACCAGAGCTCTTGAAATAAAAGCTTGAAAAGGATGACAGATGGAGCCAACAAACCCAAAGGATCGAATATCTTCGATACTTCAGACAACAATGTTCTTCGTGTTGGTGACAAGAGCGGAAGAGTTTCGCACATACGAAAGCCAAAGACATCAAGGGATGGATTCCAAAGCATTCCAAGTACTTTAATTGATGACTGCGAATGTTCGATATCTAACGACGATTGCTCCGATTCAGCACTTGATAATGTCGAAAGAAGAGCCCAACAGTTTGAACTCCATTTTCGAAGTTGCAGTTTAGCCATGGACAACAGTTGCACAAGTTCGGTTTTCAACGCTAAGAGTTGGTCAATAGAGTTGGAACCCGTCATAACATCTTCCACATAAACATCGCTGACTAAAACACGTGCTGCATTAGGATATTCGGCCTGGTAGTCATCAGCAATTTGTTTAAGGACACGCACAGACAAGAAAGGCGCTGAAGCAGTGCCATAAGTTACTGTACGTAAGCGATAATGCTGAATATCTTCATCAAAATTGTCTCTCCACACAATCCGCTGGAAATTAGTTTGGTTGTCCTCAATCCAAATTTGACGAAACATTTTTACAACGTCAGCACAGAAAACGTACCGATGTTCTCGAAATCGCAGACAAACACCGACTAAATCGCGTTGGATTGGAGGTCCAACTAGTAGCTCACTGTTTAAAGACAGGCCAGCAGAATCCTTACTGGAACCATCGAATACCACGCGTAACTTGGTTGAGACATTGTCAGGTTTCAAAACCGCGTGATGAGGAAGATAAAAATGCTGACCACGAGCTGTTTCGATTTCTTCTGTGGGGATCCGTTCCATGTGACCAAGATTGACGTATTCCTTCATAAATTCGGAATACAATCGGTGTAACTCTGGATCTCTACGAAAACGTCGTTCCATTAAGTTTAACCGCGAAACTGCTGATTTCAATGTGTTTCCAAACGAGGGCGGAGTATTTTTAAAAGGAAGTGAAACAACATATTTACCGTCCGATGCTCGACTAAATGTTCTGCGAAAATGTTGCTCCGCTGGGTCATCGGTGAAATCCGTATCCTTGGCAGGTTTGACCTCCTCCAACTCCCAAAAACGTTGCAGAAGGACATCTACATCAACTGTGGAATGCAGGGAACTCAACGGCATACTGTCCAACTGCTGTTTTTCAAACAATTCTCCAGTGATTACCCAACCGAACGATGTCTTTTGGGCAATAGGATACCCCTCAGGACCACGAATCTGGTCTCCTTGTAAAATATTCCATATTTTATCTGCTCCTAGTAGGACATCAACTGGCGCTGCCGTGTTAAAATAGGGGTCAGCTAAGTCCAGATCTTTAATATGAGGCCAGAGATCAACGTTTAGCGATTGCGATGGCAAGTTACGCGTCAATTTACTCAAAATGAATGCGTCTACTGACACTGAATTTGAGTCATAACGCGAACCCAGTTGGAAGGAAACGTAACCTCTGGTGTATCCTGCGTCTGTTGATGATAACCCGAGTATTGGAATACGAGCATGCTTCCGAGAATAGCCGAGTCTTTGAACGAAAGATTCGACAACGAAAGAGGATTTTGAACCCGAATCCAGTAAAACTCGACAATCGATCAAATTACCCCGAATATCCTTAACCTTTGCTAACACAGTTGGAAGAAGAGTTTGAGTACGACGAGTGGGTTTGAGAGAAAGGTTATTCATAAGGGGTAGATTTGAATTCAGGGGAGAACGAGACGATTGGTTCGAGGACGACGACGAAGGGATTCCCGGTTCCGCTAGCGTGGATGGTGATGGTACGCTGTTTGAATCGTCAGGGTGGACCAGCGAGTGATGACGCGACTTACAAACTCGACAACGGAAACATGATCGACATTTGTTCGACGAATGTCCAACCCGAAGACAATTAAAACACACTGAATTGGTTTTTACAAAGTTTCGACGCGAATCTGTTTCTAAAGCCAAAAACTTGGGACACTGGGCTAATAGATGATTCATTTTACACTTTGGACACACAGAACTAGATTCTTCAGCAACATGCGCTCTTATTGTAGCTGATGGCCTTACACGAGGTGCTACAGAACGATTTACCGATTGACACGAATCAAGAGCATCACAGCGTTTTTGGAGATAGTTCAACAGCTCGGTTATAGTGCAATCGTCGCGAGACCCTACGTGTTCTGCCCAAGATTGATTGGTATCCTGATCGAGCTTATTTAACAGTAAGTATATGAGCCACGGGTCGCGACTGGTTTTGTCCATAGCATTTAATCCGCGCACAACTTCATCCGCACCGTCAGCGATTTTTCTTAGAGTCTGAGCATTCGCTGTGCTCATTGACGGAAGCGACAAGAAGGATTGAATAAACGACTTTACTATCAAATGCGCGCGATCATACCGGCTTTCTAATCGCTCCCACGTTTCAAGATAATTAACATCTGATATCGGAATGTGCTTTACAAAATTGGCCGCATCATCACGAAGAAAGGACTTAAGGTAGTGAAACTTTTGGGTTGGTGTCAGATTTTTTTGATTATCCACCGAACCAAGGAAAAGATCACGAAATGTTGGCCAATCCTTATAATTCCCGGAAAATGGCGGAATCACAATTGTCGGCAATTTTACCTCAGAGCGCGAGTTGTTTGCGGAATCGTTGAGTTTTTCCAGAAATGAAGTTTGTTGATTCACAAGGCGGTCTATCGCCGAACTGTCCGAAATTTCTTTAACGAATGTTTTTCGCTCACGAATGGCTTTCACAAGTACAGCATTTGCACGAAAGAAGTTAGTTTCATAACTTGCGAATTCTTTTTCCATCAGCACAAACTCATCATCTTTCAAATGTTGAAGAAGATCGTTGTGAACGTCTGAAAACTGTACCCACGTATCGTTTAGATTTGTTAGGCGTATCTCTAGCATTTCTAAATCTGTAGATTCACTGATTGTTTCGACGAATAACACCGCGCGATTTAATCGTCCTTTTGCATTTTCACGTTTTGCTTTCTTTGATGCACTCATGATTAAATACTAATTCAATGGCTTATTACAATGATTATAGACTAGTATAATTCACTTAATCACACAGGAATTTCAGAAATAATCACAATTACAACCAATTCACTTTTTTTTATTGTTAACTATCCGGATTCGAAGGACCAAAAAATGTTTAATAAAGGGATAGGGAATAATGCTGCAAAAAAATGTTTATCACTAATGAAAAGAAAGTCACACTTAAATCGTTATATTTGTATTTATTATATGTCCCAATTGTTACCAGCTTCTGCTACGACCAAAATCCAAGTGACCGAGTACTTGTCGAATTTGTATAATGCAACCAAAAAACGCACTATCAGCTACATGTACATTGTTATTGCACCGATCGTACGAGTTTACGGCAGATGCCTCATCCGATTTTCGTGTACAATTGTTGGTAAAGATAAAAACATACGATTTTGTGTGTACAGTGATTAACAGCAAATTTTTACAAAACTACAGTGAGTGAAAACTAACATAATTTAATCTTGAACAGCCGTATTTTCTCACGTGGTGTCGATGTCAATTGGCCGTCAAGATTATGAGACTTGACACCGTTGGATGTTTTTCTTTCTGGTTATTTGAAAGAAAAGGTTTCCTAAATAATTTGTGTTTTATTCAAAATCAACATCGGCCCTTAAAACTTAACCACCCTTTAGTTGAAACATATGGCGGGTCCTACATTAACAGTTTTCTTAATTAACAGCACGCTGGCGGTCGGCTTTGAAGGATTAAGGTTTTAACCTTCTGTCCCCAGGCCGGAAAATCCGTTTCACGCTTTGAAGACCGGTATGTAATTGTTGTCGTTTTTTTAATTTGTTTTATTCAATACATAGTCCCTATCTCTACCGAAACAGACCCAGAAACAGTCTTCATTTATTGGCGCCAAGATTATTGTACTCTCCCCCAAATTTGAGTCTAGATCTTCGGTGAATCATTACGCTTATTGTTACCGTGCCAGTAAGGGTTGGTCGAAATGCTGAGAATATATCTGCAGTTCAAGAATCGGCCCCAAACTCATCAGAAGAGTCGACTTCACTGCGTTCTCAAGAATTGATCGCTCGGCAAATCTTACGGTCTTCATCGGAGCTAGATGGGGTTCTAGAAATTTTGGAAAAAGATCCAATTTTATTTCATCGCAAAATCACGTGTCATCCATCATGTCGAAGTCATTTAAGGAGCTCAAAGACAATACTGAGTGAGAGATAGAAGCCGTTTCAGCCGAAATTCGTGACCGAGGCCAGGGCCTAACTTCTCAGCAACCACTCGTGTTGTGCGTGCGCTATTGTTCTCTCACGAGTGAAAGGGACCAACAGTTTAATCCCGAATCCGGACGGCTTTGTTTGAGAAGCTTTCTCTAGACAGGAAATACTCTTTGAGCATTGTCAGTGACTCGAAAGAAGTGGGGTCGTGGAAATTGTTTTCGTCGCACAGAGCAGGAATCCAACCTACGACGTCGAGGTTGGGGTCGACGCACATACATACAACGCCACGGGCCACCACATCGTGGAAAAAGCCGGGGGTTTTCACTAAAATAACCTTGGATAGTTGAATACGTTCGAAGGGAATTGTTCACTGGTCGGTAAGGTAAATGCGTTTTAAAGCCATCGTGGAAAACGTTCGAATTAAAACAACCCATACATTGCTTTTGCTCCATATCCAGAAGCTGGTCAACATTAGCATTAACAACAAATTTGATTTCATACTTTGATTGTAGTCCTGGTGGCTCCTGGACACTTAATTCAGCAACTTCGAATTTTGTAGATGCTTGTTTTTCTGGTCAGCAGTTTTTGCATAAGAATTATCAACGTTCAACAGCTGGTTTATACTTTGACACGATTTTTGAATTATCTCAGAATACGGCACATGATGAATATGAGCAAATTTTTGAGAATGTTCTACAATGCCTGATATCACACAGTTGATGTGATGGACGCAGGGGAACTCGATAAACTGGTAAACACTATAATCTCTGACCACGTGGGAACACTAGTCGCAACTACACACACTGGCTGCAGAGCCTGATATTTCGAACCAGCTGAGAAGATATAGTCTTAAACAAAATACTTGTGTTCTCGTAATTTATATTTCGTCGAAAAATCAATTGGTTGGACGAATGAAAGAAATGCTCTGCACTTTGGTCTGTAACATAAATACGTTTCATTACTGATCACGTTGGCCAGTGCTTTTATTACTTTGCATTTAGTATCTACATATGAACGCATGCTATCAGGTTGATTCGACCTAATGTTCGTGATTCCGGTTCAATTCTTGAAGTAACACTCACCCGCTAATTAATTTCGTCATATAATAATGTCAGTTGTAAATTCATTGATATGCCGAATGTTTTCGTTCGTTAATTACAATGACTACGAAACCCTCGTGTAAACTTAACTCGTATTTATCAAGTTATTTTGCACTAAATTTAGTATTTACAAACATGGTCAACGACTTATGGTCCCCACTGTTTCTGGTATCTCTTAGACTTTGAGGTTATCTCAAGCAAAAACTGGAGGGACCTTGCTCAGGTGATTAGAATGCATTTAGTGCTATCAAAGTCTAATTATCTGCTGAAATCTGTTCATAATACAACGAACAGGTTTTTCGGAACGAACTCTCATAATTTGCACTGAATACATCAAGTTAAGGTTAACTTCACACGCATTTCGGCCTTTCAGCAATGCGAGTAGGTACATACCATGTGCGGGAATTCACCCGGGTCGGCCAGCACTCGTCCGTTGAAGTCAATACTATAGTCGGTGTCATCTTCAGGGAAAACACTCGCCACATACTGTTGATATTCTAAATTACACAAACTCGTTGATGAAGGCACTCCAGTTGAATTGGCGAAGGGGCGTACACTTACTGATCTCGCTTATCCGCGGCTGGTCGGTGGTCTCACTTGAGGGGGCACCCTTTTGTGGCTTCTGCTTTTTGTTCCCCTTTGGTCCTTTGCCCTGGCCACGTCCGTGTCCTTTGCCTGGTTTCCCATTCGGTGGGCCTCCATTTGGGCGATCACTGTCAAATGATTGGTCTTGTCGTCCACGGAGCCCTGGTGGGCCGTCACCGCCTGGTGGTCCTCTTCCACGTCCGGCATGTCCTGGTGGTCCCCCGTATCCTGGTGGTCCTCTACCATGCCCTGGTGGCCCTTCAAGTCCCGGTGGTCCGCCACGGCCGTGCCCACGTCCCTGTGGGGATCTCCTTACTCTTGCACTCACCGGATGAAGGTCACTATCGGACTCACGGATTATCGCGACGGAATTGGCGCTCGACATAGAGCCCACCGCGATCATAGCCAAGTAAATAAACATACTTCTACATTCCATTCCGGAACTTACGCTCAAAATGCTACTTCGCAAAGCACTGGTCGGCAAGGCACTGACTCGTCTGCCGAGCACGAACTGGATTTCTGTTTATTAAACGTTCCGCGGTATACAGACAAAAATAAAACACAATGATTGAGTCACCGATGTCGTGCTGTATCTCCGAGTTAGCAGTTGACAGGCATTCTGCGAATCGAACAATATCGAGTGGGAATGAAATATGATATGATATTCGCGGAGAAGCCGAATCGATAAGCGTTCGCGTAGGGAAAATACAAGTGCCGTCCTCGGCTGAATTTATCTTGCTTACCGGAATAACCGGTGAGTTTATGCCTCGCATTCGCAGGGAAACATTTAATATTCCAAGGCAAAAGACGGATGTAAACAACAGAGTAAGTGTTTGGCAACTAAAATCGTCAACTGACACAGTTCTTCTTATTTTCACGGAATTTTGTGCATTTCAAGCCGCGGATTAGTTAAATGCTGTCCCTCCAGTGCCAGCTTACACTGAGAAGGGGAGTTAGGAAATTCAAACCGAAGAAACAAGAAGCACATCGGCTTACAGACATACCGAGGAACAACAAAGCTGGGGACTGGTTCCAATGTTTTCGTGGGTAACCAGTAAGTGAATAAGTAAACAGTCAAGAATGGCGGTTGGTGGGAGTCGGATGGGTGTTAGAGAATCTTAGCAGTAAGTGGGCCTTTTTCAGTAACACAATACACCAGATGCTGCACAGTGGATCTGAATAGGCAAAAAGGGAATGAAGTCAATATCTGGAGAACACTGAGTTTTACTGAGTAGTCACCTTCGATTTCACAAAACAATCATCTTCATAGTCCTACACTCCAATCCTCCGCCATCGACACTAACTCATCAGGATTTATGTCTGGGTGCATCCAAGCGAGTTTTTGGACTCGGTCCATCCACCTCGTCCTGCGTCTGCCAAGGGTCAGCTTCCTGATGAAGTCGCATTTAAGGCACATGGGATGGTGGGTACATTCCTGCCACGTGTCCAAACCATCGAAGCAGAGCTCTTTCCCTTCGAAGAAGTAGCTGCTCGACATTGAATTCTCCACGTACTAGGTGTATGCAGCTAAAATATTTGGTGACTGCCTGAATGTGTGACGCACCATTGATGAGTGTATAGATGCGTCGTGTAAGTTTGCGGAATACGGGTGCGCAGTACAATGCCCGGCGTTTGTCTCTTTTGAAAATCTGCACAATTGGCGTGTACCAGTCAATTCTTAAGAGAAGAACAGCGCACCCAACACGGCTGATTCTTGTACTCCCCCGTTACTCATACATACAGAAAGCATGCCAGATGAATGGAACCACAGCGTTGTTTGTCCGATCCACAAGGAGGAGACCCTCTGTGCCAACTACAGAGGCTTCTGGACGACGCCAATAAAATGTTATCTGCCGTGCAGTGTGAACACTTAAAGTCTGTCACCAACAACCCGGTCAGTCTATACCAGTGTGGCCTTAGGCCAGGAACATCCACCATCGATCAAGTATTCAGGTGCAACAGATCGATCATCATCACCATCATCTTTTCACCCATTCTTCGGCAGCGTCTGTCACATTTATGAGCTACACAGAGCAATGTCGCATCCCTACCGAATTCTTTCGTTTGTATACAATGACGATGGAAAATTTACGCTGCTCCATCTCGGTCGGTAAAAACCTACCAGAGAAAAAAGGACTTAGACAAGGCGAAGCGCATTCTTGTGCAAATCTCGCCTGCAAGCACCAGAGGAACAAACTTTCAGAAATCCGTCCAATGCTCGCATATGCCGAGGATAAGAGGATCACAATGTCGAAATGACGCAGCATGTGAGCATTGCGACGTCAGGAGTAAGTATATGCTGTCAACGAGAGAGGCCTCCCAATACCAATGTCTCGGACATAGCATCACCACAAATATAGCTTTGAGGTGAGGTAAAGACTTTGTTTACTTGGGAATGGCTATCAATTCAGACAATGACACCAGCGCTGCAATCGAGCGAAGAATAAATTAAATTGTTAAACAAAGCCTTCTCTCCAACAACCAAAGTGATTCTTCAAAAGACGTCCCTGTCCTCCTATACGGCGCAGAAGCATGGACTCTGTCAAAAGCGAGAGAAGGTTGCTTGGTTGCTTCGAGAGGAACATTCTTCATGGGATTTTCGATCCCGTCTGCATAAATAACGACGAACCCCACGAGCAGTTCCAAGACATCGACTTAGACAGAAGAGTAAAGATTAAGGCCGACCGCGACTTAGTTAGCACACGCAAGTGGAAATAGACCACAAACAACTTGGCGTGGGAAACTGGAGGCAGCTAGCAACAGATCGAGTTGGCTGGATACGCTTGGCTGAGGCCCATGTTCAGCCCTGATCCTAGACCGAAGCGCCACATTAAGTAAGTAAGAAGAACGATAAATTGTCCGCACTATTTTGTCTACCAAGTGATGTGACAGTTCTCGGTTATCTCGAGATTCGTTCGGTTTGGTAATTCATCATGACTGGACGCAAGTCGGAACAGAACGTTTGTTTAAAATGATTAAGAAAAAAAACTTGAGTCAATTCGAGAAACTCATATTCAAGCCCTTGTTTAAACGGCATTACATCCAGAGAGTCAACGTTTCGCTTCAGAGTCATTAGTCCATATGTCTTCAAAGTCTGATGAGTAAACCTTTGTTCCGACATCTTAAGTCAAACCTGACAAAAATAAGCCCCCAAACATAACAGATATACAGAAGACCTAAATCAACTAAAGCAATCGACCGAATGCACTGAAATTACCAACAAACTGAGACCCTATCAAAATTACCATGTCCCACAGTTTCGTTAAGTGTCGTTAAGTTTCGTTCAATTCACCTTACTTAATGTGGGACAACAAATAACGATGCTTAAGTTCGTAAATCACTTTCCACAAGCAATTGCACGCACTTTGAAACTTGACGATGCTTCTGACTACTTTTCGATCGGTTTTGACATAACCCTAGTCTATAAAATATATAAAAATTATGAGTTCGCGGATGTAAGCCAACTTAGTCTCTGTGGCCAGAAAGTGTGGATCATCTCGAAGAACACATCTCCGAGCTTAAGTTAATCTTTCGTGTACCACGCAGAAACGTCCCCTCATTAAAACAACTCTGAAATTCCAGTCAACATCGTTTCCCCAATTAACATTAACGACTTCAGACATTCATTACTTTTTCGCTAATTGACTTCTTCACAGACACGTTGAATGAATGAACGTACAGTAAGTGGTTATCAGACGACGCGGGAACACTGCCACACAAATTCA
The DNA here is from genome assembly GCA_916610145.1 of Eristalis arbustorum. NCBI lineage: Eukaryota > Metazoa > Arthropoda > Insecta > Diptera > Syrphidae > Eristalis > Eristalis arbustorum. Next base: position 42,526,666 of record OU744316.1, read on the forward strand.
ACATGAAGTCACGACGTGAATTAAGACTTTGTTTGTGTACATACCATGTGCGGGAATTCACCTGGCATGGCCAGCTCCCTCCCATTTAGGTCGATGGAGTAATCAGTATCGTCTTCCGGGAATATGCTCGCCACATACTGCTGATACTCTGGATAAGAGAAAGTCGGTAAGGAAATGCTAGTTGGTTGGGGAAGCTAGACGAACTTACTGATGTTACTTATTCTTGATGCGGAATCTTTTCCGGCATTATGACCTGGTGGGCCCTTATGTTTTGGGGGTCCTTTAGGTCCTGGTGGCTTTCCATTTCCTGGCGGTTTACCATGTCCAGGAGGACCGCCACGCTTTGGTGGCTTTTCACGTCCGGGGGGTTTATTATGTCCTGGTGGACCGCCGTGTCCTGGTGGTTTTGGTCCCTTTTCACGTCCTGGAGACTTATCATGTCCCGGTGGACCGCCATGTCCTGGTGGACCGCCAGGTTTTGGGCCCTTTTCACGTCCTGGAGGTTTGTCGTGTCCTGGTGGCTTACCATGTCCTGGTGGACCGCCATTTTTTTGTGGCTTTCCATGTCCTGGAGGTTTATTATGCCCTGGAGGACCCCCTTGTCCTGGTGGACCGCCATCTTTTTTTGGCTTTCCCTGTCCGGGAGGACCGCCACGTCCAGGTGGCTCGGCATGTTTCGGAGGACCGTCGTGCTTTGGTGGCTTTCCATTTCCTTTCTGTCCTTTACGTCCTGCACCACCTTCAGGCGATCTCTTGACTCTCCCGCACAGAGGTTGAATTCCATTAACTTCCGCGCCGCTTTCACTGCTCTTCGGCTTGCTGAATATCGTGGATGAAGCGCTACCCGAAATTAGGCACACCGCAAAGAGAACAACATAAATAAACAAAAATGAACCGTTCACCGCCATTGGCGACACGAATGCTGCTTCACTAGTCACTTGCTTGACAGACACTGATTCCTCTTTCCAAAAATGGACTGTATCTTTTGGAAATAGAGGGCAGCGATACAAAATGAATTTGATTATAACTCACTAACTGCATGTGTCGTAGTCTGTCTGCAAACGAATGGAAATTCTTGGAATCGGAAATTCCATGAAATCACGAAATGGGTGAAACAAAACGAAAGATGAACACGCTCGAGGTATTCCATTGACCACCATCTCGTCGCGCTACGAGTTGATAAATCGTTGTGGTGTGGCTTGCAAAGATTTACATACATTTTCCTGGCGTAGATCAAAAAACTTTATTGGGCCTGTTAATTACATATTCATCGGCGGACTGTGGGAACACTATGTCGTCGTTCATCTTTGAAGGAAAAAGCTTTGGCTTGTGACTTCAGTTCTATGCTTTCGGTATGATTTGAGTGATTGTGGGGCGTTGAAAAGCACTGAGTTTGTGCTGAGATTGGAGATGACACACACGATGGTTGACAAAATTCAAATTTGAAAGATGACTTGGCAACGGTGCTGTGTAGAATGCAGACGTCTGCGAAATGCGTTAAAAATGCGGGCTTAGGGGCTGGATTGTGTCAGTTTACGTAACGACAAATTTTTTGTCTTAAGACGCTGCTACTGGAACTGTTATCTTAATTCTTGGAGGTAAATAATAAAATAAATTGATGCAAGCCCATCAAACGAAACGTTGGTATGCAGAGGAAGAGCGGTACATTTATGCTTGCACTTTTCGTGTTTAACGAAGTGGGTTTATAGAGCGTGCTGTTGGGGTTACATTCCCGGTACGACACAACAAATATTATGCCACTTCTTCGAGGCACTCAAAATTTTCGGCGTTCGGAGTCGACATAAAACTGTAGGTCCCTTCCACCCGTGAGAGAACAATAGCACGTACATCACGAGTGGTTGCTGAGAAGCTAGGCCCTGGCCCTCTATGGGCTGTAGCGCCATTCATATTATTATTATATATAGTATTCAGTAGCCGCCGTAGGTGTTAGGCAGACAATTGTTAGACACTAGATGGTCTACAATTGAGCTTTCACGTTAATTGAGGAACAGGCGAAAGGAGCTGGTCAACGAGGACAAAACCAAAAATATGCTGTCGAGCAAAACACGATCCACTGGTAGTAAAGGAGTTTGTTTACCGCGGGGCAAACGAAAACTCCACGAATGACATCGTGGTGGAGAGCCGATGCTACTTCGGTTTGTCAAGACAACTGGGCTCGAAAGTCCTGACTCGATGCTCTACAAAACCCTTATACTGCCAGTCCTGCTTTATGGAGCCGAAAGTTGGACACTAAGCACGACTGCAGAGCAGAGCTGATTCTTGGTGCTTTTGAAAGAAAAATTCTACGTCGGATATATGGCCCCGTCTGCGAGGAAGGCGAATGGAGGAGAAGACACAACCGCGAACTCTACGAGCTGTACAAGGATGTGGATGTAGTCCGCGAGGCAAAAAACCGTTGACTACACTGGCTCGGCCACATCGAGCGAATGGACAACAATTTCCAATCCGAGCCTCCTGGATCGAGAAGGAGAGGAAGACCGAACCTAGACCAAGTCATCGCGGATGTGCGACAGCTTGGCCTTGATGACTGGAAGCAGCGTGCCCAGGACCGTCACCGATGGATGGCAACAATTGCTCAGGCTCAGACCCTTCATGGTTTGTCAGCCTGATAAGTTAGTAAGTAAGATTGTAGTATATTGCAGTATATTGAACTGCCCTAAGATTAGGAAGTGAAAAAGTAGTATTCTTCCATATGTCAATAACTTAGAGCAACGTACGTAATCGAACTTTTTTATATGTCAAATAAAAACAGAAATTATATTAAAGTTGTGGCTTAAAAGTAGGCTTGGTGGCCACCTATGGTAGTGTCAACGCTGCATTTGGTTTCCGGAATAATATCTTCTATTTCGCATCACTGGATGCTAAGGCTGGAAAAGGCGTCAAAACGTTCCCAAACCTTGGGCTAAAACTTTCTTCGTGAGATATCGTACGCACAAGACTGGTTGTTCAATTAGCAAGGCTCCAGACTGAAGCTCTATCGGAAGTCCTTAAACTTTCTTGGTGTGAAGGCCTAAGTTCTGATACGGAACACGCTGGGCCAAATTTGAATTGCTCAGAATCACAAAAAGAGGTTACAAGAAATAAAGCAAACAGTTTAAGTGGATGTGCGTGACATTTGCTTCCGGTTAATGGACAAATTTAAATTTCATCCTTAAACCACATGCGTCGCCAGTTCTGTTGATTTCTTTGAAATATCTGATCGAACAGCACACAATTGCATCGCGAAACAAACACAGTTTGCCATGATGTACCAGCGAGAAACGTGCTGGCAATTTTTCAAGCGCCACTGTTCGAAGTTCATGCATCACTTGTTTTCGATTAACACTCGCTAATCGCAGCAGGTTTCCCACAGCGGACATCACAACAAGTTATTCCGTTCACAAATTAACATAATTTATTCAATACAAAACCGCAACATTAACTATCAACCCAAACTATAACAAGAGGAGTCACTTTCTGCAACCAGTCCGCACGCTCATGGCACGGCTCACTTTTGGTTCAGCTTGATGGTCTGCGTGCTGGGGATGTTGTAAAGCTCCGAGGAACCACCCAGCTTTTCGTATTGTGCTGAAAAGAGACCAGACAGAGGCACAAGTCAGTCGGAGCACATGGTGATCACAGGCGATTGCGTCGCTTACCGATGATGTTCCTGATGATTGCGTCAGCGTCAGCGTCGCTCTTGTAGCGGATCACCTGGACACTGGGGTGTTCGTTGGAGGACTTCTGGGGGGGAGCAGCTGCAGCGAGGCAGAAGATGCTGACAAGCAGGAACATCAGGCACTGTAAGGCGGGGAATTGTCAATCACGGGCGCTCAGTATCAGAACTCGAGCAGGCCACTTACCAGGAATCCTTTCATGGTTGAGCAGTGGATACTTTCAGCTTACGGTTCTATCGAAAAATGACTCTGCCCGGGCTGAGTGCGGCACTCTTATACATACAACCGGGCGATGTTCCAAGGTTACGCCTGAGTAGATTTTAACATCTTTTCGGAAGAACCGAAACCCGTTTGCGATTAATCAGACGACGGGATGGATGCTTAGGCAGCAGATGGTTAGATTGACACGCGCTGATTTTGGCGACAATTGACATGAATAATGTATTGCCGGGGGATTGATTTACTGTGCTGGCACCCTGCAGTCTGCCGAAAGGGCCAGGCCAAGAACCTGCTGTCAAGCCGCGTTTTATCGCGCTGAACCGGTAGAGGCTTGCAAACCAGTTGAAGTTTATTCATCCAAACGGAGAGCGGTCGTGACTAGTTCTAGGTGCCGTCGAATACTATGGCCTATGATTGGCTGTCCGGACGGTGTACAGTGGCCCGTGCCAGAGGTTCTGGTGACTTCGATGGCATTTAAGGCACCCGATAAACAGGTTCCAAGAAACAAAAAAAATAAAACGAAGAAAAGATGTTATGGAACATATATCTTCGAGCTTAGCGGCTATCTCGGATGGATGATCTTTTTGGGAGCAAACTTACGTTTATGGAGCTCTGGATGCAGAAGATAAATATTCAAATGCAAATGTTCAGCTTCTGGTGATCGAATTTGTCTAGACTGATTCTGATTCTGATTCAAAAATAACCGTCGATCACAATGCCTTCGTTTCAGACCTGTCTGGTCAGCTTTTTTACCTTCAGCTTCACATGCATTATACTTGCGCTAAATCACAGAGATTAATGATTGAATAATTTGACTTGTAATCGTTTGGAAACCAGTTCATGAACAATTAGCTTTTGACAGCTTCTGGATTTGTAAAAAGTTTTGAAGGGAAGTCGAAACAGATCGCCCGATCGGGTCGGCTTGCGTGTCTCTTGTAGACATTTGTATGCATTGCAAGGAAGGGTGTCTATTGGCTTGGTCACTTGGCATGAATGTTCCCACGATCGCGATTGCCGAAGCGTGCCTTGAACACGATACTATCCGCTGGATGACCCAGGACGAGGTGATTGGGTGCTTGGGCAGAACTGCCGATGAGTTGAAGTCAATGGCGGAGATCTGGAGATCTCTGGTGCGAGCTTGACATTCGGACCACAGAAGATCATTACCAGTGGCTTGAGAAAGTGGGTGCTGTGAACCAGTGCCAAATTGCGAAGTTTGGACGTAGACCCCGAAGTATATCGAAACTGAACGAAAAGGAGCCAAAAGCGTAGCAAGGTTCTAAAGTGTCAACAATGACTCTTGGAACTTATGTCAACTGAAATGTACGCCAACCGATTTCGTTTCCATAAGACAAAATGAACGAAACTTAAAGAAACTCAGCGAAGCGGTAATGTTGCTTGATCGTGACAATTTTTATGCAATGGGCTGAGTGTCCTTCTTGGCATAGGCATGTTGTGTTTAATATATCGACTATAGTTTTGGCTGCCTTCATCGGTAGGTGACTGGCAAAATCGCAGGGGCAGTTGCCTCACTTAGACCTTAAAGGTCATCGGCGTCCCTCGATATTCTTCGTTGACCTACTTACTAGACTTGCTTCGCACTTTGCCTTGCTGTTTACAGTGATGCTCATATCTAGTTGCTACTTTTTTAGAAACTTACGGATGTGCTTTATGCTTGTGCTCGCTGTGACCTCAAGGCTGACGAGCAAATAGATGCCCAAGTATTTTCTCCTTACTTTTGCAAGGGCCGGACAGGTTCCGAGGCATCGTAACACTATTTTCTCCTGCTGCTCACCATAGCCGCTTCCAGCGATGTCATTGTAGGGCGCTCCCAGTCTTTCGGCCTCATTGCCAACTAGGCAATGGCCAGTAAATGCATTTACTGCTTATATCCCTCCTATGAAGTTATAGGGTGCTTTAGTTTCTGGTGAGTCTAAAGCAATGTTGCCTATAATGCCTTCGATGAACTACATGTGCTCACTTCCATTGATCATCGATTAGCTTTGTTTATGGCGATTGTTGTTAGCATTGCTTTTATAGCTTTTATTGGGCTAATATTATGACCCGCTCTCCTTCTAGATAATTCGTCAGCACTTTCGTTGTCCGGAACACAGTTGTGCCCAGGGATCCAGCACAGGCTTACGTTGCATCTATCCGCTATTGCCCAAAGTTTTACCGTCTTGAAGTTAAGCGATGGTGTTTCCATCCAGCCTTTATGGCCGCCTGACTATGTGTACAACAATTGATCTGCCGCCTATCGAGTTCATTGATAGCTGGGAAGCTGCCTCTGGAATGTGTACAACAATGGCTGTTGATAACTTAGAAGAACTGGCGTATTCACCTGTCTTCCTCTGTCTGAAAGCCATCAATGTAGACAGTAACAAACCTTTGCTTCATCCCACTCTGTTCTCGTGGGGATTAAGGTTTTGTGATTAATTTCGAAGTCCTCAGAGGGTATCATATAACCTGATTTATTTTTTCAGATCTTCGCGTTATGGGGTAGCTTCATATGCCCTTTTATATGGGCTGTCCCCCATTGCATACATCCTATCAGTTTTATTGCTGCATGGCTGCGTTTATATACACAATGCGTACCTTTTGAAGTTGAAAGTTAACAGAAATGGCCTTAAATTCTCAGCAAATATTGTTGCTGGCTTAATAACTGGGGTGCCAGCACATGACTTGATACAATAGAGTTCTATCGATCGATTGATTGATGATTTGTGACGTGTTCCCTTGCCACTTCCATCTAAAAATGTCTGTGAACTATGAAGTAAAATGTCGAATGGTTATCTTCAATTGAACAGAAAAAGTACTGTGTAGGCTCGATTGTGGTGGCCCGTGGCATTGTGGGTATGTGCGTCGACCACAACCTCGATGTGGTGGGTGGGTTCGATCCCTGGTCTGTGGGACAGAAATGATTTTCATAGTCCATCTCTTTCGAGTTACTGACAATGCTCAAAGTCTGTCCTGTCTAGAAAAAGCTTCCCAAACTTTGCCGTTCGGAGTCGGCAGAAAATTGTAGGTTCCTTCCAATCGTGTGTGAACAAATAGCACGCACCCCACGAGTGGTTGCTGAGAAGCTAGGCCCGTGCCCTCTACGGGATGTTTCACGTTACGTGCTGACACGCCCTACTCTGCCGTCATTTTCGTTTACACTCATTGCAATAAATCACATTGGGCGCTTAAATTCCACTTTCAGGACTACCTAGCTTTTCTGACGATCACGAGGCTGAGGCTGTTTCTTCACTTCCACGGGTGAAGATGATCTAAAATTATTATGCCGATATTTTTTTTTTTTTACGGTTAGTGAAGCTAGGGGGAGATGGGGCCATGAATAGTATTCATTTTGTTATCGCCAGAATCGAGCCCACAGCAAAATTGTGGCGTGGGAAAGAAATTGTACATGCTGTTCTCGAACATAAGAACATTGGCTGCCGAAAGTACTCAGCCGAAAGTCCGATTCTTTTTAAGCCAATGAAACAGTGATACAGAGACCAATGATCTTTCTGTAGTCCCAGAATTGAATTGTTTGTCTGTTAACTTGTTGCCTAACTTATTTAATGATGGTCCCTTGGTTATGTTCCGATGTGAGTTGTGAGACCAACCGGCTGTGGCATTTTCCAGAACTGCCATCCGATCTTTGATGGTTTGATAATCTGCTTAGTCACCAAGTGAAGAATATTTGTCTGTAATTTATTCAAATGTACGATTTTGAAGTGGGCATTTCGTCCCAAATGGGTGACAATAATTTGTGTATTTCTTGAATTAATTTAACGTTTTATTAGGCTATAAATTGATGAAGTCGGCAGTACAAAGTTTTTTTGTTTAAAATCATTAGTAAAGCAATTTATATTGTAAAAGCAGTTTCTGATGGCTTAAATTGGTCTGAAAGATCAGAAGTATTAGCTCAAGCGGTATGGTTTTCAGAAGTGGGCATCGTACATGAGAAGCCAAAAATCGTTATGAAGGTTAATAGACTTTCGGGGATTGACACACAAAAAATCTCATAGAAGTAATACCGCAGCACGGACTCAGTATCAATGTCTTGTTGGACTCGAATGGTCTGTAAACAAAAGTCAAATGAATTGTGCTACGACGATAAAAGTCAAAAAAGTAATGCTATTTTTTTTTTATATGTTCAAGGATGCGGTAATCTTCGAATTACTAATAGCCCGAGCTATCATGATGCACTATTCAGAAGCCCACGTTATCGATTTTGGGGTCTGTCTTAATTGTCTTAATATAATAATATGGTCTTAAGTCTTAATATAATAATATGGGTGGCGCTACAGCCCATAGAGGGCCAGGACCTGGCTTCTCAGCAACCACTCGTGTTGTGCGTGCTATTGCTTTCTCACGAGTGGAAGGGACCTACAGTTTTATGCCGCCTCCGAACGGCCAAGTTTGAGAAGCTTTTTCTTGTCAGTGACTCGAAAGAGGTGAAGTCGTGAAAATTATTTTTGTCGCTCAGAGGTGGAATCGAACCTACGACGTCAACGTTGGGTTCGACGTAACATACCCACGGGCCACCTAGCGGACTGTCGTTAGGTATTGACTGCCTGATAAGCGTATCAAGCTGGATCCACTGTGTTTGCTGTTCGGTTCGCCTTGATTTTTCAAGCCTTCTTAGTTCGGTCTGCATATTTGATATGAAGAAACAGACTTCCTCCCACATCTTGGCCGACTCATTCATATAACCTGCTAGACGTTTCTTCGTAAATCGGCTACAGTATAAAATCGTTAATACTGTTTCTTAGTCAATATCAATGCATCTGCACAATAGGGAGGGTATTGTGCCCGAAACTATGAAGATACTTCCGATAGGCCCCGTCTCCCAACAGTAACTGCGTAAAGTCGAAATTTCAGTTTCCGTGTGCTCTCGTTGACTACGTTTACATTGTTGGAATCAGTCTGTGAGTTCGTCTACTTTGCTTGATTTGTCCTATCTTGCTTGCCACTTTGTCATTGATGTTGCTCTTTCCTCCTTTCGGATACTGTTGACAACAGTCTCTGGGCGGTTTGTCGATCGTCTTAGGTAGACCATGTGCATCTCGTTGGAGAGAATGTCGACTGGTCCCCGTCAATCACACAGGCTGCTTTGTCCGATATTTTTCGGCATCCGGTCTTGTTCTTTTGGCGCAGAGCCTGTATGCTGACAAGCACATGCTGTCTTCTTTATAGAGGGAGCACTTGCCCAGACTGTCAATTCAAGAAATCAGGATCCATCACGGGCGGCTGGCTCCTCCGATGTTTGGCAGCAGACCGGAGAACACTGCTTGTACGTTTGACGTTATTCCGCGGCAGTATGCGACGTGCTTTTGAAAATTGAGTCGCTCCTACTCGGTCGTCAGGCTCTCGTTAGTCGGAAGCATGGCATACCACGTGCAGGTTAGTGTAGTATTTTGTAGGTTGAATTACGCTTTATACCCCAATGCTGTTGTTTAAATAGACAACCGCGCCAATCATATGACTTCATATCACTCGATTTGAGGCTACATCAAGTCCTTAATGTCCGCTAACAAGTCATACACCTTAGACGAGCTCGTGGCCAGCATTTGAGACGCCAGAATAACAAGGCCATGGCGATGTGAGTCTGTGCGTCGACCCCTATGGAGTGAACTTACTTGTAGGCTGCAGCACGACACCGAGTGATCAGTGATCATGTTCAAAAAGTAATGACCGTCTGTCTCCAAAAATACTTCTAGACCCTGTCTCTCTACGGGCTGTAACGTTCTGTAACAGTCGGAGTATCACTGTTTCCGTACAAGTTCAATTGCAATTCCTGACAACATAGAAGCACGCTTTGGCAATTAGTCGAAAAACCCAGCAACCATGCGATGTTTCCTGCTCCGGACCATGAAGAGCAGCTTAACTCCTCTTTAAACCGAATTTTATACGTCATCTATCCATTTGCAGAAAATTCATTTCTTGTTGACAACGATAGCACAATGAATAACTAATACCCTCAAGCAAACAAAAATCAGCCACAACTGTCGAGTGAATTAATCTCAGTCACACGAGATCCCGCGACTAAGCGAGGAAAGACCACGATCGAAGCTTGCAATTAATTTTTTGCTTTAAAACCAGAAAGCAGCCCCCTTCGAATGCGATTTGATCCAAATCGTAATTAAATGATATTCAAGGTATTTCATTCAATCAACTCGCGAATTGATTAACACCGCACGCCACATTAACTTAAGGTCGTCAAATCTGGGCTTGTGCCTTACTGAGCAACAGCTTAATTCGGGAGCCGCAGCAATTAGCCACACAAAGCTGGCAAGAAAAAGAAGAAGACGAAATGGTAACAACGCCAGTCGGACTTTCCCACACTGGCGCATCTCGACGAATGATGCGAAAGAGAAGCAATCGACCTTCTGCGGGTGGATCTTCAAGACGCTATCTATACAAATTCAATTTCAATCTGAACGATCTCAACTGGCGCACCCACATGGCGAATACGACGCCGGGGGCTTCCGTGAACTAGATACCCATGCCATTGACTCTTAAAAACGCCATTTCGCAGGCCCAAGGTCACGCCAAAGCCGACCTGAAGATGTGTTTGTCATTTCACTGGCCCTAAGCGCAGGTACAAGAGCACAGAGCCAAGACTGCACATGACTCATCTGTTGTCCATCGATTTCGGTTTCATTCATGTGCACGTGTGGGAGAACAACAACAGTGGCCCGCAGCATCGGGTATCCGCTGAAGCTCACTAGTCCTAAGGTCAAACGATCTTCAGGCCCTCATCTACATTCCAACCACAAGTGTATTATTTATCCAATCCACTCACTCGATGTCTGTCATTCGCCGCGCAGAACTGCCTACTGCCCATATAGCCTCAAGCCGTACTTGTGTTTCAGCCATGTTTCCATTGCGGTAGCAGACAGCGGCAGACAGCTAGCCAGCGCGCCATCATCACTCCCCGATTGAGATTTAATTTCGACTGAGTGAGCGATCGCGAACAAAGAGAACCGAGAAACCAACGAGAATCGCGATTGCGAGTGTGTCTCGTACGCCTCTCATTGCCTCATTTGCAATATTTATTGGCATAATCGAAGAAAGTGTGACGAAATGTCCCCCTCGACGGAGCGGCCATCTCGATCGAGCAAACAATCGACTCAAGACTCCCATTGAAGGGTACCGCTCGCCTCGGAACCGATTACATCTCGATCAATAATCAATGAACCCGCCGAAGGTCAATGGACCACTTAGTGTTGGTAAACACGACTCGGTTTTGTTTATGGTTTTTCATGAACAGTCTTCGGACTCAAATGTCATCATTCTGACTTTCAAGCGAGCAGACGCTGCTGACGCGAACCGAAAATGAAAGGAAAACCCGTGGAAAAGGCCGCTCGCATGAGGCCTTCTGCCAGCCAATTGTGTGTGGTGTGTGCCGAGACAACGATGATCAAGGAGATCGGCGCCGGATCGACACTGTGACGTGATTGTACGACAATGAGTACGTCTACGCTTGTCGAAGTCAGCGCTAGACATTCGAATGAATTATGATCGCGATACGATTGGAGCAGCGAAACTGATCGATTGATGGAGACAGTTATGTGATGGCCAGATGGGCACTAATTCGACTCCGTTTAGTGAAAGGCTTCAAATGGCTTCGGTGATGCGTCACGCTTTGACGCAATCCTATTACCAACCAACGACTGGAAAACAAACGCATAAATGATTGTTAATCTTACATCTCCGTCGGAATTCGGAAGATTACAATGGGGGCCGCAGTAATCCGTGTAACAGGCGCTGTAATAAAGGGTGAATTGTTATTGAAATTATGGGATGACTTATGGGGTTTTGCAAGCTCACTAGGCCACTCGCCTCACCTTTTGTCGTCTGGTTTCCAGGGTATCTAGGTAGCGGCGTTATGTGGGCATTATTCATTAGCTCGACATTTCGTGGCACAAGACGAGCCTACTTTCGATTCGAGTTTAGTTGCTCGCATAAATTTTAGGCAATTATGTTTATCTTCCGTTTCGCCGATTATTCGTGGGTGCCGAGGAGATTGAATGCCAGCCGGGCATTTGATGCAAACAATTTAGTGGTTATCTGCATGCAATGCAAATGCAACCGGTTTATTTAATTTGGTTTTGCCGGCACACACCTGAACTCATATATGGGAGATGGACACTCACACTGGACACTCCTAGTGCTTGACTGTAAAAAGAAAGCAAATTTGGTCGAATATAAACTAAAGCTTCGACTTCGCGACATATATGCCGTATTTAGACTACAGTCAAATAAATCTTCTGGCCTTAGAGTAGATCAAGAGTTGTGAACTAGGTCTGCGGATGTTTTAGGACTTCGTATTGTACTAGAAGAAAAGCTTGTCCTACGACAGGAAGAATGTAAGAAAAAAAAAAAAGCTTAAAATGTGGTATTTCCTGAGGATAGACTCAAACATAGACCTTGCAAGAAAAAATTGTGAGCAAGGTACCTAGTCTCTATGGCGCTACAGCCCCTAGAGAGCCACGGCCTAGCTTCTCAGCAAACACTCGTGTTGTGCGTGCTCATGTTTGTTTTCACACGAGTGGAAGTACAGTTTAATGCCAACTCCGATTGGCCATGCTTAAAAAGCCTCTTCTAGACAAGAAATACTCTTTGAGCATTGTCAATGACACGAAAGAGGTGGGGCCGTAAATATTATTTTTGTCGCACAGAGCACGAATCGAGCCTACGACGTCGAGGTAGCATGAAGCATATACCCACAACGCTACGGGCCACCCGACGACAGGCTGGATTTTCTTTCGTTCACATTCATGTGACACACTTACATGGCACGCCCGGTTGGTTGAGTTCCTTGTCAACCTGGTTACGCCATCGGCTTAGTATACGTTCTCCGGTGCGTTGTCCCAAGGGCTCAAATCTAGAATTCTTCGGTTCAAAGATCTGATTCCCATACGCTCTAGATGGCCTAGTGATTTTAAGTGTTCTATCCGTAGACGCTTGACTAGGCGTATGCCGCCGTACATTTGGTTGAATCTTCTCCTCCAGTCGCCATCAACGCAAATAGGACCAAACTTACATACTTTCAAACATATAGCACATTATTATAGATGCATGTTCACCAGAAAAATATCATCAATTTTAGCGTGACCAACGTCTTTAATGATCTATTAGGCTTGTCTAGTCAAACAGTTCGGTAACAAAATCACCCATCCCTTCAATCTAAAAAAAATATTTTGGATCCGGATCTTATTTCAGAAGATAGTGCTAAACTCACTGCAGAATGTGTAACGAGGACAAAGAAACAGGAGAACTAATACTGTTTTACTGTAACTGCCTAATCAGAGCACGTCATCAGCATTTAGGCGGTTACTATCTTGAGAAACACGAAGCCGGCAGTTTCATCATATACTGAGGCTTTTTGCATGGGAACCACAATAGGTCCGTCATAGGCCGCAGTGATGAGGCGATCCTTTCCCACCCTCCTCACCTATTCTAAATCTAATTCTAAAAATCCATAAGTTATACAACCATTGCATATGGTTCATCTTAGTGGTTGCTGACAATGACAGTGCTTACACAGACCTTTTTTGCGAGGAACGTGGACACCTCGACGTACGGGAGATGGTAGAGGAGATAGATGCGAACAAAATCCCTCGAATGTTAATTACATCTCAAGCACTGGGAACTCGTAGGTCCTGATACTCCAGCTTATACAAATCGATCATGCGAATATATTCGTTAAGGAGGCTAGGTACACGAGGGGAATGTTCTCTGTTTGCCAAAACTGCTATGTTACAAGCTACAATATGGACTCTGCAAAAGACTATGAACACCAATAAAAACTGGACTTAAGTGAGTGAGCCAACTGAGTAGTAGGGACCTCTCTTCAAAGACCAAGGTCCTGGTGCTATTCAACACTTTTAAATAAACAAAACCTAAACAATAATCTTGGTAAGAAGCACCTACATTCCCCAAAAACAGATCGTAAGGCAAAATACACAAGCTTGCTACCGACATCGCTACAGGCAAAGAACAAGTTGCAAATGGACAAAATAATAAAGTTAAATCAGGTCGAAAGGGAGTTGCTGGTGAAAGTATACATTTGTCATTTCAATTATAAGAGTAAGCTTAGTGTAATAATAATCCTCAAGGATCTAGAGCAGCCATTCTTATCCCGTGGGCCGTACACTTTCAGGGCGGCCTTTCAATAAAACAAACAAATATGTCTTTATTGTGATGCCACAACAGTTGTATGTTGGGATGGGTCATTGCTGGGGATCTGCACAAGCTCAAAGGTTGAGAAACTAATCTGGAGCATTAATTTTGGTGCTGGGAATTTCTGTGATCAAGTCAATCATAAACTCCACAGTATCAGACATTTATTCATCGAGCGTCGGTTAGATAGCTGAAGATGAAACGAAAAATCGGATCTGTACTTGAGGAGTCTTTTGCAATCGCAATGCATTTCCATCCGGAATAAACTGGACGACGACGTTGAGCAAGAGTAGATCATCCTTGTAGGTTTTAGTCGCAAGCTACTAGAAGCCTTTCGTGGGCACCTCGTAGTATATAATAGAGAAGGTGAATATTATACAACCAACATCTGCTCAGCGATTGTTCAGCCGTAGTAAAGAAAAGGATGCTGTACTCCTTCTAGAAGAGCTGGAAGACTTAAGCACTGTTGAACCGAAAAAAATCTAAATATTTTTGAAGCTATCTGGTTCAATTGTAATTAAAAGAAGGTCTCCGCGGAACTGCCGCTAGGTATTATGAATTGCAAGATCGATCTGTCTTCTGCGAAGCGTGTGCTGCAAAACACCGCATGCTGTACGTCCTTATAAGCATCTGAACACACGGGTCACATAGGTGAGTTATCGTGTTCAAACCTGGGTAGATATTTTCGGTGGTCACTATGCCCAGATAGAAACTGTGTAAGATGGTAGTTATAGTTCCCTGTTGGTTTGGATGTCCAACTTTTAGAGACGGGAATAAGTTTGTGGAGATGTCTCCTTTAGCATGCCACTGTATAAGTGATGCTGTGATGCGCCCCTCTTTTTCTATTTGTATGGCTTGGTGCCTATCCAGGGTACGTTTCCTGTGCACTCTACTCAAGTCGTCTCCCAAAATGTCAGTGAGGAGCATTCCTGTGTTCCGAACGCTATTTACTCTGATTGCAACTAGTCTCTAGATGACTTGTACTAATGTACATTTGTGTACTGAAATAATGCTCTAGTATTGGATATGTCACCCAACGTCGTACTACTTGAATATTCTCTAAACGTTGTAGAGCATGTTTCCTGTGTCGTTGCTACCCACTTGTAAACAATACATCGCATAGGTAGTAAATGTGTTCACTCTTTTTAACTTTCTCTTACTTTTGTTTTCTATTCTTTCTACTTTTCTACCTATTCTAACCGTCGTGAGCGTTGTTTCACAAAAATATCTAAGCACTCATACAATGCAAATTGAATAAATGTTGGGATTCTCTCCTGCCTTTGTTGTGAACTATTAACCAACGCACCGTGCAAGCCAATTGCTTCCCCAAATCAGTGGCAAACTACAGTCAACAGCGGATGTCAAACTTAATTCTTAAGTTTTCTGTTCTGTACAATGGACATTGAGACTGAATTCGAGCCACAAGGACTTTAACCAATTTTGGCATCACCCATCCACAGCACATTTCACCCGTTTCCCGAATATCAAAGGGGTCCCATCTAAGCCATCGCCACCGAAAGAGAACGTTATTTACTAATGTGACTTCCTGAAGGTTTCTTAAAAATCCCCATCGGCAGTCCAAACATACGCGTAGTACTCCACTTAGTTGCTTATCGATTTATCATTGATCGAGATTCATTACCAATGTCACTCACGCATGTCGAACACTCCGCAACTGCAGTCGCACCGAGCACAAGATAACAGCGTCGCTCTCGCCCCACGACTGCGTAGACAGCCTCTGGCAACAACCGCTCCGCTCGCGTACCATCTGCATAAATTGTGAAATGAACCGAAAACTGTGAGATTTTCTTTGTAACTGCGAAGCATGTATCCAAGCAAGTCATCATCTCATCTCACGGCAAATGCCATCCTTCAAATAGATGCCATGGCCATAAGACACAGTCTCGCCATCGAGAGCCAAACACACTGTACACTGAACACCGTCAGCCATCAGCCATCAGCCATCAGTATCATCATCCAATTCAGTTGTGGAGAGCTTTCCATTTTGGCAGCTCGCACACATCCAACGCCAACACTCGCTACCAATAATTGGTCGATCTAGGTTATAAATTGTAATGAGGGTCTCGAATGTCATTTAGTGTATCTGCGCGATCGTGCGACGTCAGTCGGTTGTTTTTGTTTAGTTTTATTCGTGTGATCCAATGGTGTATGGGGTGATGAATAGAATGGTAAATACCGCTAAGGACATTCCCTCGACGGGGAAAAGTGCGTGCCGCGTGAACTTGTGTCTGTCATTATTGTCCTTTTACTGTCTTGTAGGCTTATTGGATATTCGCCGTTGCGTTATGCCTCCAACATGGATATACGCACGCTGGACCAGCTTCAGCGAGACAACAGCGTAATCTCTCCTATTTACCACCCATACCGGGCATTGAAGATGAAACGGACTCCGTGCTGCAGGGCTCATCGATTGTTGAGAGCAAGAACCTGCTCTCGTATCCGACCTCATATACCACCACGACGTACAAGACGAACCACATCTCACCGGACGCATTCCAGACGAGTCCTCAGCTCTCATCGCACAAGTCGGTGTCCAGCTACAGCCGCACGTATCACAACTCATACGCACCGCAGCCATCGGGAGTTGGTGAGTACCTGAAGTGAAATATCAAGTGTGACTGTGAAGTTCTGTGCAGCAGAGTCAGCAGAGAGAGTTCAAAGAAGCAGAGTCAGTGTGTGTTTCAGGCTTGTGCATTTTGAAGAATTCTTCGGTTATTCCTTCTTTTTGCTGCGATCACATCTTCGTGACTGGTTCTTCAGATTTTTGTGAGTCTCGTGACAGGACGCATATCCGTTTTACCAAAGATTCTTGTAATGTTGCTCGTTTAATTATTCTCGAGAATGGGTACACAACCGTCGTCAAGAAAAGAGAATTCCTTGAGCAATGTCGTGTTGAACAAGGATCAATCTTCGAGTAAACTAGTTCGTGCCATGCCTGTCTCTTAGCACATCCTCGTTCGTGTCTTTTGTTTGAAATATTTTCTCAAATTATTTTCCATGGTTGTAGCCATCTATTATTTGTAAAACTTTAGAGAAACTAAAACTATACAAGACGCATTCAACGGCACATGCAGCTGTCCCAACTTCGAAGTAAATTTGTATCACAACTTCATGCATTTAACTTGTCTTATTCCTGTCTCAGCCCTCGTCACATTCCACAGAACCCCCATTAAATTCAAACACATCGAGTCTACATGCTTATTTCTTAAGAATTTACGTTACTTCTTCTTTCAGGTAAACATCTTCCACCCCCACCAACACCAGCACCACTGCCATCCCTAATACCAAAGTCCGTTCTAGAACAATTCACCTCCACATCGACATCAACGTTTCCCTCGCAAAACGGCAACGCCATTGACACCAATACCTCAGTACAAAAATCTCAGTTAACACAGTCCATATCATCGACAGTGCTGCCATCGCTACCGTCACTCAGTCCCTTGTCGGCGCTTCCATCGGCGCCAACCTATGAGGACAGTGGCAGTGACAGTGGTACAGCTCTACCACCAAACTACGCCCCAGAATCGATCATAATGTTCGACAGTCCACCAGAGGTGCTCACTCCATCGCAAAACAACACAATCTATGCGGCGAAACTATTGGCCACGTCCCTCCTGCAGGCGACTGGCGAGAACAAAGTCGAGAAACTAGACGGGTTCAATGTTGTCGATGCCAACAGCATCAAGGAGAACGAACTGAACTCAACCGATGTGGTGATCGTGAAGGCACAGAAGAATGCGTACATCATTCCAATGAAACTTCCAACAACAAGTAAGTGCTTAGATTAGATAGCCTTTATGGCAGTTATTCAGAAATTGGGACTCACTCTGCATAGAGACTTCTTAATTTTCTTTAAATATGTTGTCTTTGGTTCAAGACAAGCTGCGGTGATCAAGCGTCGCGTCGGTCAGTGATCTTCGTAGCCACTCAAAGCATGTATGCAGTTGGCCTACACTAATACAGACTACAAATTGCCCTTAATTAAGCACATTGAAGGCTTTGTCCGTGAAAACCATCCATTCAGCAATTTTTCGATACGATTCGCTTGATAACCGTGCTTGATGCCAAACAGTCAATGTGAACTCTCGTTACTACAAATCGACAGTCTTGTGGTACAGTAGACAGAGCATTTTGACTTTCCGGCTTGCTTGATCGACTTGTGGTTAGGCGTGAACACATTTTGTGCAACTTCAGTCAATTCATTCATTTTTGATGGAATGGAATGAAAGATGACATCAAATATAAAAAATTAATGTTGACTTGATTTTTTTTGAGTTATGTAGACAATTTCCTGACGGGAGGAGAATTAGCCGCCATATACTTAAACACTACGAAGTTTCTTTCGGAACTGAAGTCTGTCCAGCAATTTTTGTGCGTGAACACTAGCAAATCGTACCTACAAATTCTTGAATGTGAACGTTGATTATGTAGTCATTGCCGTAGCCCTAGCCTGCGTATTCGAAGTTATCTTATATTTTCCTCGATTCTTGATTTGTGGACTTTTATAAACACCGCTGACTAGTGTGCTAGATAACCAGGATCAATTTCCGAAACAAAAAAAATCACAACTCCAGCACTCTTGACTTGCATGCTCAGCGAGCAAACCTGACTAGGAAAACATTCGCAAACATCCTTCCAAATCCCCTTAAAAGTGTATGTCCCCTCCACTCGGGAGGGAACATGTACCACACAACAACAGGGACTGTAGCCACATGATCCCCCTTAACCAACACAATAGTTTTATTTTACAATATTATTGGAAAGGTTCTAGGAATAAACTATCTCAGTTTCACGTCACACCGTGCCGATCAGAAAGCATATACATCGTGATGTTCAATAGTCAATAATACTTCATTTCACGCCCTTTTCTTGGGACTTTCGAGTAACTCTTCCGATCACTCCTATTCACAAGCCCCTGTCAGTGAACATTTTATAAAAATAAGCCGTGAAATGAAATCCAAGGGGAAGAGAGTGGACGCTGAATGTCCACATTATTTCTACTTTATGTATTACATACATACATATTTTCTGGCAGCGGCCCACTGCACCTAGCCTCGTCTGCATTCCAGCTTGGACATCTTTTCACGCTCTTATTGCCATTTCCGACGTCTGAAATGTCAACAAATAGAGCATACAGAGTCCACGAAATAGCGTGATTTCACGTATATTCATGGTACCAAATATACGCTTTCGCCTAGATACACACTAAATGCGACCAACATGTTGTTACATAAAAACGAGTGTACTGCTTTTAGGGCGACAAGTTAGAGGAATATACTTATAGCCGTGTACAGAAAAATTCACGTGAGCGCTCTCAATCTAAACCTGCCCGGAGTATTGGTTTCAACAACGAAAATGTGGCTTTAAATCGGATTAAGAAATATGTATTGACTCAACCAAGCTCTTAGTTCAAATTTTTCTCTGGTCATTATGCAGTTTCTTGCATTAAAACCTTTCATTAAAGCCAAATCCGAAAACATAAGAAGAGGCCCATCACTGATTTGGGCCGCGGCTTAAGTTAGTATAACAATAATAAAAATAATATGCGTCTCGCTAGAGCCCATAGAAGATCAGGGCTAAGCTTCTCAGCGACCACTCGCGTTGTGCATTCTCTCACAAGTGGAAGGGACCTACAGATTTATGCCGACTCCGAACGGCCAAGTTTGAGAAGCTTTTTCTAGACAGGAAATACTCTTTGAGCATTGTCAGTGACTCGGAAGAGGTGGGGCCGTGAAAATTATTTCTGTCGCACAGAGCAGGAATCGAACCAACGACGCCGAAGTTGGGGTCGGCGCACATACCCACAACGCCACGGGCCACCACAAGTTAGTAGAGAGTCCTTAAAAAGTCTTCGCAAGGCGTCTGGATAACTGGAGTGCAGGTATTTCTTGACTTTAATAGACGAAATGCTTTGCTGCCCGAGTATGGTCACACATGGCTTTCACAAGCATATAGCTTGCTCAGGAGACTCTTGCCGCAACAAACCAAGAAGTGTTGACTATTAGCTCAGTATCTATCTTAAAGTGGACAGGGAGTGAACATAGAAGCCGAAGTCAAGATAATACTTAAGTCGTTGGCACTAAACTATTCCTTACGCTTGCGGCGACCACTATGACTTTACGATGGACGTTGTTGAAATGTCATGTATTTCTGTTGGTTCGACATCCATACACTTTTGGAAATGGCCATGTTGTCATTTGGCTCTTGTCTTGTCATTCTCAAGAATCTTGGCGCATTTGAATTGGAAGCAAATGGCCTTGTGACCTACCGTCCATAGAAGTATGGGTACAACATTTAAGCAAATGAATGCAACTGTTTTCTGAAAACTTGACTGACTATTATGAGGCATGTCTGTGCCCGTGCAGCTCGAGCATTGACTTGTGCCCTAACCACAGAAGTGGGCCTATTTTAAAGACGAGAAAGATCAGGCCTCAAATTATGAAAATTGTTCGTGTTTGGAATTGAACTTATACACCTAGATTAGGAGCCGAAGCACATACTCAGTCCGTTCGGTCCTGAAGCTGACTACCAAGATCCAAATAAAACACCACTTCGTTGCTTTGATGCATTCCGACGCAGCACTTTGTCATTTTGGAAATTCTAATCAAGAGCCTCATCAAAACAGCATTCAGTGACAACTTCCTGACTTCCATGCTATTGCTTCCTCGACCAATACCTGTCCCGTGCTATCGGCACTTATCGCTGCGGTGGCAGTGATTTATTTCGGCGTGTCAAATTATTTCCACTCCATTAGTTACTGCCCCTAATAGATTCCGCTCGGTCTAAACAGGTTCCTTAAAGCAAATTTATCAAGTCAAAAACCAAGCCAATCAACTTAGACAACGCATTTGTCAGAAATGTGGATTTTCTGGACAATAAATCCAGCAAAAGGTACACCGCCGCGCCACTGGATCTCTGTAAATAATTCTGATCTCTTCATGATTTCCCCCATTTCTTTATGAGGCCAACGCTTTGCTTGGTTTACATGATTAAACTGTTGCTGCCCAGGTATTAATTCTCCCTTCGACAGCAATTTGATTTGGGGCTTGCTAGACACATTTTTTTATGTTTCGAAATGATGTCGTAAATTTTTGTCAGGACAGAGACAGCGCGTAATTTGGTCCTGCCAACACGCATCTCCAAGTTCAAGATCCCTTTCACCTCTCTCGATCGGAAAGCTTTCATTCACTCTCACTGATCATCGCTTTCGTAATTTTCTGCAACGTCGACATCGGCTCCCGCAGACATGCTCTAATCTTCATCAAAATTGATCGATCGGCCATTTCGCAAGCGAATGACAGATATTGGTCGATCGGCTTAGGAAACCGAAAACCGCGACACGCACACGCCAAGCCTCGTGAAAGCACCACCGACAGCATGTGCCTTATGAAAATTCATTGAAATGAAACATTAAATCGGCATGCTGATTATCACATCATTCCGATGGCATTATGTGAGAGACGATAAATCAGCGTTCAGCATTAGCGATACAATCGCGTCCATAACTACTGCGATACACGACATAATAAGTTTGCAAGCGATTTGGCCGCACCTAGCGCCGTCACTTTCGGGTCAGCGGCGGCCGTATCCAAATGACACAATTGCATTGATAAATATCTAATTTTATCGTTTTTCTCTTTTTTTCTTCTTTTTTTTTAATTACAGACGACAAACAGCCGTCGGACATTCAGGGGTTATACAACATGCGTGACCGCCTGGAGAAGGCCTACACGATCAATCAGTTCATTTTCATAATAAAGCCCGAGCACATCAATTTCCTCAATAAATTAGTTTAGTTGTTATAGATTATGTATTTATTAGTTCGCATCGCATAGATTGTTTGTTTTATTTATTTTTAATAAAAGAATTGAAAAGAAAAGGAAAACGAGAAACCTCTTGCACTTGAAGCGGAGAGCTCGGTGTGCTCGCTTCATGGCCCACGGCGTGTCTCTTTGGATTGTTTGGGGCCGCTTTTGACCTTCGGAGACGCTGTACCGCCGCTGCTAAGGCAGTCCACTTGAGCGTTTTGGAAAGGTTGGTGCTACAAATGTTTTTGGATGGCCAGGGGAGCCGAGCGACTGGGGTGACTTATCACAGCTCACTTAGAGTGACATGAATGGTCATTTGCGGCCTGAAGGTGTTTGACTGGTTGGACATCTGTTTGGTGAGAGGATACAATTGTGTTTGCTTTGGCTGTGTCGGAACTTTGAGACATCGCTGGAGCACGTTCAAGTGGCTGGTGAACTCAGCTGAAGATGACAACATTCACCTTCGCTTGCAGGAGTGAATGTGTGATTGGCGCGCTGAGGAAGAAACAGTCTCTTTCGACTGCATGGTGTGAATCACGACGTCGTTTGTATGATTGTTCTGCAAAACAGACCATATCGACTGACCGACGTGGATTAAGTGACTTTTATAGGAGTAATGCCATCATTGTCCGGGGTTTGCAATGCAAAGTCTTCAGGAGTGTCTACAATGTGGGTTTTATAACCAGGTTTCCTTCATCCGCAGCAAGATGCCAAGCTACACAAAGTTACTCACATCATCTGTGAGGAAGATCTTATGTACGTGGAGATGCCACTTTAAATGTGGATGGTCTGGGTACTTGTAACAATAATCTAGTTAAGGATCTGCTGGGAATAGAAGATGTATTTAAGCAGAATTTACTTCTTAGCGGGCCTGATCCCAGCACATACGCGACGCAAGAAGAGTCTTCGACAAGGACAGTCTCGAATCTAGACCATCCTGGGTTGAGAAGAAGAAGAAGTCCGATCGTCCGGTATTGAGATCAAGTCATCGCAATTGTAAGACAGCTTGGTCATCATTACTGGAGGCAACATGCTTAGTTGTCACGGATGGAAGGCAGCAATTGCCCAGGCTCGGACCCTCCATGGGTCGCCGATAAGTAGTAAGTAAGTTCTGGGAAGCTAAGCCTTGTGACTGCGCCATTTATCGTTTGAAAAAAGTCGCAAGGAATCAGATCAGGACAATGAGGAGTTTGCTACCAAATTATCGCTGAAGATACAATGTGTGAGTCAGTCACACAGTCAAGCTCTTAAATACTGCCCAAGATGGAAGAAAAACAAAGACCAAACAAATGGTCAACAAAATTTTGATTCTGGATCAACTTTGTGGAACCACTATTTCGATGATTGGTGATTGGTCGTCGATGTCAATTGGAGTTACCAACTTGGATGCTGTGACCGCGAAAACATATCTGCCCTCCAGATGACTAGTAACCTTGCTTATTTAAGTTCGCGTTGAAATTCCAACAAGTGTCTTCAGACAGCTTGATCTCTAGCTAGTTGCTTCCAATTTTGTACGCATAATTAGTTGAGGACCCTTTCTGTCTAGTCGCGCCACCTGCAACCACCACCTTGTTGGACCTTTAATCTTCTAGGAAGGACCATGTCGCTGGACAGCTAGTACATACAGTGGAAGCACTTTGATACAAGTGCGAATTGGTTCCAGTTGGCGACTTTGCCGTCACTGATTAATCCGATCGATGGCAGCTCTCTGTTTGGCCCAGTAGTCTCTGTTGTGTCTGTCTAATCTAACCCAAAACCATAGTCTGTGATTATGTGTCCAATAAGAGAGTTTACAGTACAGGTCGCTTAGTATTCTCTCAACGTTTTCAAATCGTATAAACTTTCTACAAAAACATTGATGCTCCATTTTTTGAATATTGTCTCCATTTAGTTAGCGTGCTGCAAAAAAAAAAAAAAGTATGTAAACTGCCCCGAGAATATTTCCATCATTGGCATTTAAAAATGAAGAACTTCGCCACATAAAACTAGTCTACAAGCAAGTTCATTATTTGTAAATACATAGTAATGTGTAAATACATTGCGCCCATTAAGCCCTATCAAACACAGCGGAACAGCGTTATTGGGTTATTAAAATCTGAACACCCATCAACCTGTTAACAGTAGCAACTAATTGTGAACACGATGAAATGGAATCAATTCACCTTGTGATTACCAATGCAAACCAAAATGCATAACATTACCAATTAAAAAAGCAAATATGCACCAGTTATTGTTGAATTCGATGATGAGCTCCATTTCGGCTCGACTTTAATGTGTCGACATTAACGATTGAAATAATTGACGCCCACTTAATTCACACTTAATTCCTCAAAAAAATTGAGCCTCTAAGGGGAATTTTTTCCGAACGGTGAGTGTTTTGGAAAGGCAGAAAAGGTTGATAATGGGTTCCTTCTTCTTCTACTGGAGAAGAAACCCTTGTTCCCTTCTTCTGTTGTTTGCTCTCCACAACGTCCTTTGTAGACGGAGCAAACATCGTTCCAGTAGCCTCACAGCTACGACAGCCTATATATGTATGTTCCTACACTTACTTCTCTCTCACAATATCAATCCAACCCCCATAGAGTCGAGTGACTGTCCAATAACCACGAGATTACCCTCTTCATCGAACGTGGACACAGGTACTACTGCCGGATTCTATTCGGACGCTCTTCTAGAGAAAAAGAAGCATTCGTACTCTCCGATAGCTATGCATAGCATTTTCCAAGCAGAGGGCAGTAGAAAAAGCAGCCAAAGACTTATAAGAAACCGACGACATCCCACCATCGGATACTAGCATCTTCGTATACAGCAGGCATCACTAAAGTCAATAGGATCCTGTACCACGAAATCAAGGGTTGTCATGAAGTCAGACCATCAGGCACCATAGTGCCACAGGGTCAGATCTCTGCTGGGTCCTTGGACATAGCTCAATGGAAGGCAAAATAAAAAGCTGAAGTACTGGCCAGGCAAGGATCTGAGGCGGACACATTACTGCAACTACAACTACATACACAACAATAAAAGGTTTTCTCTTGCAAGAATCCACTCTCAAACGACAAGATCAACGTGCACTGAGCTTAATATCGACAAAACAAAGAAGCTTCTAGCGTTAGACCGAAACTCGATCCGTATACTAGTCAGAGTGATTATAGGACATTTTCCGATTGGAACACCAATGATCTCTGCCGGAACTTCGGTGACGAGAAAGAGTCCAACACGATCCAGCATCTGCTTCCCCATTGCCCAGGTTTCGCTGGGCCACAGATTCTTCACAGAGACTTCGGACGTAAGAAATGCAGATATATTGGATCTTTGAAAATTCATAAAGACCACGGGATGGTATCAACCACTACGCGACATGACAGGTTAGAAGAAGTGTGAACTCCACAAAGGAAGGTATTCACAATGGGCTCTTTGACACCCGAGCCGCATTGTTGGTCAACCATTATGCTCCTACTCAAAAATCTATCCTTCTATGGATGTAGGTATGCAAGGACATGGCGTAGTGACACAGATCAGCAAGACGCAACCTCGTACTTTTCATTGTGTGGGCCAACTCCATACTGTGTACCTCGAACGCAATCAACAAGCTTGTCCAGCTGGGGCGACCTCTGTCAAGCAGCTTCTGTTAATTGAGATCGTTCTTCACTTGTGTGCGTCCTATTCTCCCTTTTCGAACATAGCCTTCCGGGCTGGGGTCATGTTCCCTGTTCCCACCTCACTCGTGTTGCTATGTAGCTCTCAAAGTATTCATGGCAAGCCACATGAAGATGCTTGTCTCTCGAATATGTTAAGGACTTTATCATCCACACTTAAGATTGTGGTAAAGTCAGCTTGATCCTCCGGAAGTTGTTTAATTGGTTCTTGAGCCCGAAGGTACAGCGATTGGCAATGGTTATGCTGACCTTGGTCGCGGTGCTGATGTTAGAAGGAGTAAGAGGTTGGCAAAGTTCCTCATTACCACAAAGCGGCGAATTATGATGATTTTATAAATACGTCGTTGTTGCACATCGCAAAATACCTGTTTTTTTCCTGTCATTCACCGCCAACCATTCTAGGAGTTTCTGTGCCAATAGTGGCCATGCTCCAGTGTGTGGGTGCAAAAGTGATTACTAATTTCCTTAAGTGCCGGGGTCAATACACACGTGCATTGTGGGAAAACCATTCCATATTCTTGAATCTCGGCCGAAGAACGAGTACATAAACTTAATTGCACATCCGAAAGATGGCTTGATGGTACGCTGAAGAGCATTCCTGGGGAAACGCGGACAAAGAAGACATGGAGCGTCGAAGTTCGAGCGAGTCAAAGTGATGCGCGTGTACAAACAACTGAAAGGGCTTCTAAAAGAAGGTAATGTTCCAGGGCATGAATGTTGTCCGAAATGAACAAGTCTGGACAGAAGCTTGTGGGGACTACTGAGTATCTAGCAGTCGAGTAGACAGTAGAGTCGCCATCACTTCGTCTGACGGTTAAACAGCGATGAAGACCCAAATACCGCTGACGGGCGGAATTCTCCACCCAATCTTTATATCTGAGCAGCTGCTTGACATCGTCCATCTTGTATGGAAGGTCTCCGTAAGGACCAAACCGACGTTGATAGAGCATCACCCGCAGAGTTTGTACTTGACAGGCAATGGGTGTCAATCCATGCCTCCTGCACGTTTTAGAGAATCTGTCACTGATCTCTGCCTTGATCTGAAACCCCGCTGATAGAGGTTTTGTGATTGTTGGTCTCTTGGCTCCAAGTGTGCACACAACACACTTCGATGTTAGAGAATATTTCTCGATATTGGCGCAGTGAGTGTCCTTTCCCATACAGATATTGCACTCCACTCCGACAGTATCTTCCGGAAGATCTGCTTCGTGATGCACCTGTGCGAAATTAATTACCGCACCATCCCCAGGCAGACGTGTTCAATTCGCACTTGTTCATGCTTCTGTCATCTTCTAACTTTCAATAAATAAAACAAATTGTCTCGACATACCATGTCCCACAGTCCGTTTTGGCATATCTCATCCATTTCTGCTCCAAACTCAGCCTTCGAAGTCCCGTCACATAAGATTGTGTGCCAACCCACTGCAGCAGCATCTCATGCATATTTAATGAGACATTACGCCATCATGTTCCCGATCCAAGTGCGCACCAAAACAAAGCAACCAAACACTGAAGCCCCCTTGCGTCGGTGCTCAGGGTAAACACTGGCCCAAGCAAGCCTAATCAATTTTAAGGACATCAACCTTTCCAGAGAACTCTTCAAAGCTCGCATTCACTTGACCTTGGCGTGTTTACAGATACTCCTCAGCCATGTGCTGCGCATGAAACCTCAAGTGCTTACACAAGACTTCAGCGACACGAACACGAGTCTGCGTCGAGCGCAGCCACTTAACACCTTCGAATCGCATCCATTACGACACGACTAGAACGCTCTCTGCAATGCGATATCCATCAAGACATATCGTCGCGTCTGATCATCGGCGCGGCGGCTTGCCTCGTCTTTTCACTTTTCACACGGAATCATGCTGAGCGATTACCGCACTTGCAGTGCGGATAGAGGAATCTAATTCGCTCGAGTGGCGCATAATCGTATGCCAAGTGTTTTCCTACACCATCTGCCGGAATCATAGCGAGTACCCCTCGATTGGCATCCATTCCGTGACCTCTCACGGGCAAGTTCAATTGTCTCGGTCTCGGTTTGATCAATGAAATCGACGGACCCGTACTCATGTGCTGGGATCACGATCGTTATTCGGTGGGGCGTTCTGAAGAGGTTTTTGAGGCTGCGGCGGGAGAGACGAGTGCATTTCAGAATTCGTTCGGACGTGGCACGTGGAGAGTTCTTAAGAGAGGAACAAGCCGCGTAATTGCTGAAATGAATTAAGATCTCAGTCTGCTTTTTTTATTTCGATGGATTATGGAGCTCAAGAGGCAAAATTGCTTTCGAAGGACAAAGTTGGGATGAGCATGATTCAACTGTGGCCTGAACAGAGGCAAGGAAGTCTTGATTCGTACGGTGGTCGAGATAGAACAAGTTGAACAACGTATACAAAACGCATTCAAAACGATAAACGTCTCGACCAACTTGTGTGCGTCTCTAATAAGACGGATGACCATCTGTGGTACAAAATTAGCGCTGCTGAGACGTCCCCAGGCTACAACTCGCCCTATCTCGCCGAAACAGTCTACACACCGAAGTAATGTTCGTTCCACTAGCCGAGCCGAAGCTAATAAATCATGAAAATGGTCCACATACCCGAGATATTCTTCAAATCCTAAGAGTCTGCTTGCTTTGCTGAATTTGGGAATTATTTGCTTGAAACCGATTAAAACTCAGCCCTACTCACTCCTTGACATTTCATTTCTCACCAATAACCGGGTGGTTGTCTTCACTTTGGGTCACTTGGGTAAAGTGAGTGTATTTCACCACCACATGCCTTAACTGGTCTCTAGACAACTCTTCTCAGTTTTTCTGGGAAATTTCCTTTAGTTGGCGGAATTATTTGAACCCACTACTTGGATGTTGTCCTCACTGTTGCCCGTAGCAATGACACACTCTGACTGTTGCTGTAGCAGAGGCTCACAAATATCCATGATGTGAAATGGAATTTGGGGAACATTTTTGCGAAATTTCCTCGAGAACATATTCTCGTAGAATCATGCAATGGATTTATGTCGGAATAATTTTCGTTGCATACTCTCTTTCGTGTAAGAGGGGCATTTTCGTGAATCAATTTAGTTGCATATAGTTAGGATGTTTCGATGGACTTTCGGAACAATGATCTGGTGTGTGGATTGAACACTTTTAAGAACGATTTAAAAATTTGAATAAAAAAATTGGTGGCTAAAACTAATGGTTAAGTTGTGAACTTTACTTAACAATACCAGCCCAACTGATATAAATTGCATGATTCGTGTTTCCATGTTGGTCCTTTTGGGACGGGGTGGTATTATATTAGCGTCTGGCGTATGGTGTCTGCTATCCGTACTCTTGTAGAATCCATGCAGCTCATTATTAGACGATGTTGGAAAGTTCTGCTCAATTTATTCATCGTCTCCGTTCTGTGAAAAACATTTTTAGTGCGATTCGGTTAATTTACTTCATCTTGTGAAGATTGACTCCACAACAGCGTCTCCCAACTGTTTAGCTTCTTTACGAAAATCAGCGTTCTTTTTCATTTCATTCATTTTCAAGAATAAGCCAGCAACGACGATTTTGAAACCAACATTACTAGTGTTATCCTCGAGATACCAGTCGTTATGCCTGAATAGGCTAAAAATGGACCACGGACCATCACGTAGTCGTGACTCACAATGAATCACCCTGTAGTTCGACATTTATGGCTGCAAACTGCCAAGAACATCTGTTGAGACTTGCTATTCGTATCATGAATTATAAAGTGATGTCTACATGAGACGCGATGTCCGACGGCGAATTATGCGAAATAACTATCCAAGCTGTTGGCATTGCTTTGGTAAGGAAAGCATAAAAGCATGTTTAATGGTTGGAATATCAGCTCATGCCCCAACCACAAGAAAAGACGACCCTACTACAACTATAGAGTTACTAAATGATCGTATGAACGTGCCATTTTACAGAGCACTAATAAGCACGTTCCAGTCGGCTTCCGTCCCAATCGGCTGAGGAGAAAATATCGTAGTCTGACTTGTACGAATATAAGGCGGAACAGAAAATTGTCCGTATAAGTGAATATTTCTTACAAGTGAAGGTAGCAGGTTTGAATGGAGTATCGCCGGGTATCGGATCCTATAGCTGAATATTAGTGTAAGTGAGCTTCGTATAAATGAGACTCCACTGTATTCGCAATGAGGTGCATTCTGCAGAAGACTGGTCCCAGATTGAATATGAGAAGGATAATGAAGAACTAAACAAAAGGCGCCAGCTATGGTCAAATTCGGGATCATGGGGAAATTGATCAGGTTCACAACCTGGCACAGTAGCCGCTGACTTGTAATTCTGGTATTGGAGAAGTAAGTTCGGATGCCAGTCGTTCACTCGGAAGGCACTATCTTCAACAAGTCAGGCCAAATATCGGGTTTTTCAGATGATATTGACATCGTCGCATGTTCGCAATCCGACGAAGTAGAAGCTTTCACGTCAATTGAAAAATAATCGAAAGGAGCTGAGCTTAAATTCAATGAGGTAGTGTATGCTTTCGAGTAAGAATCGCTATATCACACTCCATAGGGGACGGATGCAGTACGATCGACGGCTTTGATTTCGAAGAGATTGTCTACATCGGATCGGACAAGCTAGTGGAGATCCAACGTAGAATCGCCCTTTGAAACTGTTACAACTTCAGTTTGCCAAAACCGCTCCGACTCCTGAATCGACGGAGCAAGATCATGCTCTTTTATAAATCATCAACCTGAAAGCAGGACGATAAGCAAAACTACAAAGCAGGCTCTTGGTGCCTTTGGGAGAAAAATCCTATCCTAGGATTTATGATCCTGTCTGCAATGTAGCTGAACGGAGGAGAATGCACAGCGTTAACTTTTTGAACAGAAGGAAGATGGGGATGTGCACTGTATTGGTTATGCTCCAATTAAGACTCGAGTCCAGTCTAGTCTCCAGTCTCTCCTGGTTCAAGAAGATGTGGAAGAATCATAATGAAATCGCGGACACAAAACTGATTGGTCTTAATGACTTCATTGTCGGATAAATACAGCCTCTACCAAAAGTGTTTCAGTTGGGAAAGAAGTCGCTTAACAAACGAAGAAGTATCCATCCTCCACTGCCGATGACTGCCGAATCACTGAAGAAGTTTTAGAAACCCCACACCACTTATGAACTTACCCCCGCCTCGCTATCCCGTAAAGGGCTTCAAAGCAAGGTTCTTCAGAAAGAAAAACCAACGAAACTGCCGAACTGCTGACAGGTCTTTTAACTCACTGTACAACTGAAACATTTTCAAGTTCCTCATGCACAGCCGATCTCGAAGATCGATACTAAACTGGAAGTCATTTGAATGGTCTTTACCAAGACAGATTCATTCACGGCTGAGGTATTTCCTCAATTAACACCCGACCAAGCGATCTTTCGGTCGGACAAGTGATTCTTTTCGCTTCGACCTTGATCTCAGTTTGATGAGGATGAGCCTAGAGCATCTTTTATAGCCACCAACCGGAAAGTGCGGCAAAACAGAGATCGGTGATAATACCAAAGTGTGTATTTCATTTCGCGTCGAGCATCGAGAAAGACGATAGTCTCCAGATAGCGATCTGATTCCGACCTTATATAAATTAGTTCCTGCTTCTTAAATGCACTAACAGTGTCGGGCTCAGCTTCAAGTCGTATAATGTTCGGCATCATGGGCAGTGGACCCATCGTGAGTCTCTCGGTCTCCGCCGACAGTCGTAAACTTTTAATGACCTCTTCAAATTCCAGATACTTCTCATTTGCTCAGCCATTACCGTGGCAATAGCACATCCGTACGGTCATCAAGAGGAGCTCGTAACGGGCCAACACCCGGACGCCTCGCACGAGTACCGTCACATCGAGCTGCAACCGATTACGTATCGGAAGCATTTTCACTTCTTCGCCGCCCCCGAGGAGGATGAGAGTTTCGACGAGCAGATTTCCGAGGAGCTCTTGAAGCAGAATGTCAACGTGGTCGTGATAAAGACACCGGAGAACAACAAGGCGACTGAGACGATCGCTCGTTTGGCGAAAGCCCTGGCAGAGGAGAAGACCTCCATCTATGTGCTGAACAAGCAGCCCGATCTGACGGAAATCACCGCCCAGATTGAGAGGTTAAAGGAGGAGGACACCACTAGACCCGATGTGCACTTCATCAAATACAAGACGGGCGAGGAGGCTGACTTGGCTGCGCGCAACATTCAAGTGGAATTCGACTCGCTGCGGGGTCCAACCGTGGTGGGGCCTCAAGTGACGGCAACTCTGCACAGCTACGTGGGCTTGTTGGACGGTGCTGGTATTCAGGAGATGCGGCTGGTGTCGTTCTACGGAAGCCCGCTGCTCAATTCGTTCCTGAGAAGTTCGGCTGAGGGAGCAACCACTGGTGAACCACTTCCGACGAGCAGTATCTACCTGCCCCCAGACGGGCAACAGGCTGACGCAAATCCGTCCGAACCAACTGAACCGTCCACACCAGCTGAGGAGAGTGCGCCATCTCAATCCGTGGACGACGCAAGTGGAGTTTCCTCTGAATCCTACTTGCCGCCGGAAATCGATTTCGATGCCTCGACGCCATCTGAGACGGAAACTTCCACTGAAGAGGCAGCGCTAAATTTCGTGGAAAGTGAACAAATAGAGAACGTCGCCATTACTAGCGTTTTGAATCCGAACCCAGAGGCCATTGCCGAAGAACTAGAAGCAACAACTGAGATCCCCGAGACAAGTCCACCTGTTTCCGCAAAGAACGTCGGAAGAGGAAGTTATAAGTACTCCCAATCGTCGAGTACCACGGAAACGCCAACGCAATCGCTTGCAGACACCGGTGCTCTCGATGACGTGTCGTTTTTAGCTGACAAATATCTGCCACCGAGTGAACCAAAATTGAGGAATAAACGATTGAAATAAAAAAAAATCAGCTCAGTGTCGTTTCAATGTGTGTGCTGGGAAATTGTATAGAGGGGTTCTCACGTGTGTTTGCTGATGCCTCTTCTTGTTCTGATCCACTTTTCTGAGGGAGCCGGAGATGCAGGAGAACTTTCACCCCGTCAGCAACATTTTATAAATCTTCTGTCATTGGAAACATTCACTTTTTGTTGTTCACAAAAATCGTGCGTTGTTATTGAACAAATGTTGATTTTGTCATGAAATTAAACACAGATGTGTTATACGCTATAAAAATACGAGATAAGGTATTTTTTCATGCTACAACTACCCTGTCGGTCTACTTTAGTGATATCGTCTAAGCTCGAGTTTTCAGTCGCTATCGACCGAAACAATCGTCAGTCACAGTCGAAGCAAATTCACATAAAGATCACTGCTGAAATGCACAGCGGCTGCAGTAGTCATCGATTGATAGTTTTGCTTTTTTCTTTGCTATTGCTTTCGGTCAGCAGCACAAGTCGAAGCAGCAGCATGTGCCGAGGTAGCAGTCCACAGCAAATAATGCGAAACCGAAACAGAGTTTCTTCTATTCAACCTGTGACATAGTGTTGAACAGTGAAAATACCTGTTTTCACTCTCTTCAGTTTATGACTGATTTTTTCTATTTGTCATTTAATTGTGACTCAAACCCTTTGGTTTCTAAGGAAAATGGTTGCTGTGTGAAGTGAATGGTTGGACGGAGCTGATCGTGGACACATTGGTGAAGCTGAATTGGTTAGGGTTCTCAACTTTTGTTTCAAGTCTAAGTATATTGTTAGCGATCTGAGAGCAACATCAATCAAGTCTCTATTGGTAGGTCGTCATCGAATTTTCCATTCGTATCCGAGGCGTTTGCTTCTATTTCGGAGCAACAGTTCATTTTAGGATTGAAGCGCGCTAGCCTTCAAACCAACCGTTGCTGCTTTGTGGCGCAGGGAACTATCCATTCGTCCTCTTCCGTTTCAATTCTAAAACTAAAATTCCTAAATGACACCACGCGGATGTGGGCGTTGGGTTTACTAACAGATCTGCTAGGTTTTCGGCTACAGTGGACCTTTATCATTATTAGCGGACCAGCATCTATCGGGAGAAGCTACCCCTAGGAGGCCTTTCTTAGTCGTTACCGTCTAAGCCACAAATCGCTATTAGGCTTCATTGATACATCTGGCTGGCTGTCGTAGTAACAAAACAACAAACCGCCCCAAACCATCTTTTGATTAAGCCCATGTGGCAGTACAACGGGCCTCCTTCTGCATCTAACCAAGCAATCAATCAACCAAAGCTGACGTGGTGAGCGTCATTCCGACATTGGCCCTCAACCGCACAACCTGACAAGTTTGGTGCGAATATTAGGACTGAAAGAAATTGCAGTCCATGCACAGTGCGTGCTGACGTAAGTGACTTTGATATTGAAGGACATGCTATCCTCTGCTCTGCTTCCTGCATATTTTCAAGAACTTGTTCCTGTCTCTGATCTCCGGTAGACATCTTGATCTGAAGCCACGATGATAGGGACTGTGATCCCAAACGCATCTATCAAGCTAAGAATGCTTTGGAAGTGCCATAAAATACATAAATAGGCTCATAGTCCGAAAACAAGCAGTAAATCGCTCTAAAAAAGTGTAAGTCTATTTAAAATACAAGATCAGTCTTAAGATAAAAGGATAAATGTGTAAACAGGTCGTGAGTAGGCAAATAGAACGTGCGTCCAGACCTTACCACTATTGGCAATGTGAAAGGCAAGGAGGCCGTTGGTGCCGGGTTTGTGACTGCTTGTAGCGAACCGAACCGTTGGTACGAGTGGAAATCGCTTGCGAACAAAACCAAACTTCGAGCAGAGGAGGCCCTATTTCAATAGCAACTAATTTTACGCAGTACAGGTGAATATCGACGGACTGCCTGAGTGAGTGGCAAAAAATAAAATAATAACATCAGGCGAAGGGTGATGTAAGAATGTTACGGAACAACACAAGCAAAAAAGCGCCACAGCGTTAAATCGCGTTTAAGACGGTTGGACTGAAATGAATTTAAAGGACAGGTTAAGGTAGTAGAGAATAGAGACTGAGACTGAGACTGAAGTGCGAGCAGGTGTGCATGTGTGTACCAAGTCATGCCTTTACCCGAGCATGATTCAATAGGCGAGTCATTCCCAAGCGTATCAATACTTTCGATAAGGGATCAAGAAAAAATGGGTCGGTGTGTGTTTGTCCGTAAAATACAAAAAATCTAATAACTTGCACTCAACTACGAATGATTTAAGAAAATTAAAAAAAAAGATAGCGACAAGTTTCTTATAAGAACAAGCTGCATCATGCACCCTGTTTGTTGCGCCACATGCATGATGCCCCCGCACTGGACTATGTTACCCTACATCAACTCATATCTGCAAAGACCATGGTCTTTAAAATGTATGGAGCACTGACTGCCATGCAACTCATTCATCTTACACATGTTCGATGTATCGTTGATGCCAGCGTATTTGTTCGGGCTGTGGATGGATAGGTGCAGTCTCATGTGCATATGAAGGAGTAGAGCCCTCATCAGAAGAAAAAACGAAAACGAAAAGAAATGTCGTGTACTCCTTGACGGTCACCAACTGACTGAGCCCTCTCTTAAATTAAAATTAAATTAAATTTTATTTGAACTAAAACTATACAATTGGTCTTACATGCTAAAAGCTTAAGCTGGCGAAATAGGGGTTGGTTCAACAATAAGGGCCCAACGGATGTACAATGCTTACAAGGTTTACAATGTTGTAAATTATAATATTTTATTTTAAATTTATCATTTATTAATGTAGATCTTTAACATCGGGGTGTTCAAGTCCGTGTATACTTGTTGCTCCTCTAGGGAAAGCCCTCTCTTCGTGTGGGGGCTTCTTTATATAGCATCAGTTATCCCCCTGTCAACACTCAAATTTTCGAATTATTTCTCAATTTTTTTAGCTTTTTCGTCAAATTTTCTTATTTCCCGGGATTCTCGCATTTGAGGCCGATGGAGAATGCTGACAGTGATTTGATTTGGTAGTTCTATGGAAAGCCTAAGGCGCTTCTAAAGGAAACTCTGAAGTATAAGCTTTAATCTGAAACTTTTTTGCATATTTTCCAGCAATCTAAAGAAATTCAAAATTCAATTAAAATTCAATTCATTCTAATTACTTTTTACTTATCACCTTTCATCAGGCACAAAAGAGAACAAGTTCCCACTGGGAAAGCCCCCGCTGAGCGGCTAGTTCAGCATACATTAGCATCGTCGATCATCTGTTTTTTTCACGGATCGCTAAGTAATCGATAGCATCGCCCATCGTAATTAATTCATGCAAATACTGTGAATCGCTTATGATGAATGGCGCTAGTGAATGTGTGTGTTGATTTTGGAAAAGAAATAAACAACTTTTTCTGTTTTCTTGAATATCAATGCCATATTAGCGGTAGCTTTGTCGTCTCGTCTTCGAGGTGTTAAAATGAAAATTAAGGTTTGCTCGAGGTAATTCCAATTATCACACGGACATTTGAGATGACAATAAATTACAATAACCGGGGTTAGGGGAACTGTAGTAGCATGCACCTCTGCTGGAATCACCATTGGAGGATCTTTGTTTTGATGGTTTTTAATTTTAGCATACCTCAGCTGCCAATGGAAAAACCACATCTTCCGAATCTGGTTTGTTGACTTTTTTAAGAGCTGGCTACGCATTTTGTGGGATCTATGTTTAGTATTAGCTAGATCGAGCTAATTGGGTTAAGGCGCAACTATGACCCATCAAGACGCTCAGCATTATACAGAGACAACAACTTGGTTGGCTTTTCTGGTGCGTAGTTATTTCTTGTTTTTTGTGCTATGTCTAGCTTCTGCTGCAATCACACTGTTCTTAATTAGTTCAAAGTAAAAAAAGGTGCCAAAATCGGGGAAGACATGATGCAGATACACGTGGATGTTGGGTTAGTTTCTTGTAAGTAAGCAGAGTAAAAAAAGTAGTTGCTTTAATATATGAGCTTGGAACCAAGCAACTGCCTTGAAAGTCTGTGCTGTTCTTACAACATTGAGAGGATTTGTGGTTTATTTGATATTTAATAGAAGTTTCTGAACTGTGTTCTATTTCTCCAATGATACGGACACGATGTTTTTGTTCATCTTCTACTTCAGATTCTCTTCAGTATGTGCAGAGATCTGTATATAGCTGTAGTGATGGATAGCGGTCGGGACACGCCGCTTCAAGTCATTGAGATCCTGCCTCTTGTCCGAAATGACTATCATCCCGAAAGGACGTACACTACATCGACGTCTCGGAGAGAGCGTCACAATGGGCAGCTGAAACTTTGAGGTATTCAAGGACTTCGTCTACTTCAGCTCTGCAGTTAACAGGGACAGTAGCACCAGTACTCAGATCAGAGGCAGAATTACTCTTGGCAATCGCTACTTCTTTGGGCTCAAGAGAGTAACAGAGTCATCTGTCGAAACACCAAGCTGACTTTATATAAAACTCTGATCATCTCGGTCCTCCTCTATGGTACAGAGACATGGATGCTGTTGAAAGCGAATGAAGAAGTTTGGACTTGATTGCGTTGATGGCGTCTGGTGGAGAAGATTCAAGTACGAATTCTACGAGCTGAACAGCGGCATGCAAATAGTTAAGCGTCTTCTGATCCAACGCTTAAGATGGATAGGTCATGTAGAGCAGACGGACACCACAGCTCCAGCCCGAAGAGTCTTTCCTTAAACGATTCAAGAAATATTTCATCCCCTCTGATTTGGCTTTAATCTATAAGGCGTATATGCGCCCTAAGCTTGAGTTCAACGCTCATATCTCGTCTGGTGCCGCCAAGACCGCCATGCACATCCTGGATAGTCTTCTGTCTGATGTCTTCCTCGGCCCGTGTCTTGTCGCTGTTTAAAAAAACAATGCTAAAGTGACCTGCACAAGGGCATGCCTCCTTTCCTTGAATTCACCCGCAATACACGTCTCCTCAGGAATGTCCATCAGTTTAACCATCAGCCTGCTTTCGGACGCACAGTTAAATTTAGAGACTCTTTTTTACAGCCGCACCAATAATTTTCACAGACTACAATCCGCAAATATTTTAGACCAATGTGCACAAGTACCTAATCTTCTTCTGTACCACTAAACCTTTGGCCCGTGTTGCATTTTAACCAACATTAGCAGAATTAAGGCTATTAATAACCCCTTGAGCAGGCACATATTATAAAAAAAATGGCACAGGATGGTCAATATGATAAACATGACCAGGTCAATCTTTGAACCCTCGTTGACGTTATAACAGGGCTTTGTGCCATTGATACCCTCACCTCTAGTATTGGCCTGCCTTACAAGGACTTCTACTGGAGCTGCAGAGCAGAGGATAAGAAAGCAACCATTGCACACCTTGTATGCAACTGTAGTGCTCTCCCATCCCGAAGGCATAGACTTCTTGGAGCCTTTGCACTCTTTTACGAAATTTTACACGGAATGATCTGTTGCTGTTGAATGTGACTCCGTACATCAATCGTACCCAACTGTTTCAAGATTTGCTCGTGACTCAGGTTAGACAGCCTTCTTGAAGTTGAAGAATGTAGAAACTGAACTATGTTGTTGGACGAGACTTTGGTTATTTTTTTACAGACTTTCAAAGCAGCTTATTTGCATTTCATTCCCTAAGCTACGAGGGTTTCTATACAGAAGATTGTGCTGTAGAATACCACTCATTCGAGTAAAGAACAAAGTAATTTTATAAAAAAAGGAAAACATACAACAATTTATTTAAGACTTTAACAAAATACAATTTAACAACACTCGTTCGCTACTGTTTAATACACAATTGGTGGCAGGTACTCCTTGCGGCCGCTGCTGGATAACAGACCACTCGGCCTCAAGTTGGAAGCCGAACCCAGACTGCCCAAATCACCAGCATCCAGGAGAGCTGGTCCACGTGGCTCGGAGGGAGAGGCGAAGTTGAGAACGGGGGCAACACCCTCATCAGAGCTCTGTGAAGATCCACCCAAGGCGTCGTACTGCTTCTGGATTGTGCGCTGAGCATTGAGCGCGTCCTGGGCGGTTCTGTACTTGATGAATCGAACCTCAGGCTTGTAGTTGATGGACTCCCTGATTTGTTGCACTTGATTGGCCAAGTCAGCTGCGTCGGGTTGCTTGCTGAGAATGTAGATGGCGGTCCTGTCCTCTGTGGCCTGCTTGATCAGTTGAAGGGCTGCATTGTTGGCGGCGTTGTTCTCTGGTGCCTTGATGAAGATGACGCGGAGGTTGCGCTTCAGGGTGGTAATGCTCTTTTGGGATCCGTCGCTGGTGTATTCGTCTTCCTCGGGGGCGGAGTATATGTAGAATTCCTTGTTTAGTCCACCATCGATGACTTGGTCTCCACCCAGTCCTGAGCCGATGCCTGAGCCAACTCCTGAGCCGATGCCTGATCCAATGCCTGATCCAATGCCTGAGCCGATGCTTGAGCCGATGCTTGATCCGATGCCTGAGCCGATGCCTGAGCTAAGAGCTGATCCGAATCCAGAGCCGATGCCAGAACCAATGCCAGAGCCGATGTTACCGGAAACAATTGAGTTGCTCACTCCCGATGCGGAGGAGAGGAGTGCACTGCCACCGAGTCCAGATGAGCCCAATTGGTAGTTGTATCCCAAGCGTCCTGCAGATGCAACTGCGACAAAACATAAAACCTGCAAATGGCCAAAATTGAATTCAAACACACAGTCCAGTTGAGAGATTTCCTGTAGCGCTTACCACGAAAGCACGCATTGTATTCCTTTTAGCCCTGCTTCGGATGAATCCTCTGTAAACTATACCAACTGACCCGACCGTATAGACTATTTATACCGAAACACTCTCGGAGATTCAGTGACAAGTCGACCATATTTTCTGTGACCGGGCATAGACCTTGCAATAATTAAGGCCTCCAAACACGCCGACCACATCAAACTCAGTCCAAATGACTGTCATAACCCCGAAGGTCGTTCTTTTTGATGCCAAGCCATAATCCATGTCTACGGGCTGTCAATATATGCAGAAATGTTTCGATGTCAGGCCTCCAGATTGCGGGTGTTGAGCTTGAATGTTTCGGTTTCTTCTTTATGTTTTGTGCTCTTTTTTTGTGCCGTGCGTCGGTGGCCGTATCTGTGATGTCCTCTTTTGTGGCCCATAACATCTGACATTGTCGTCAAATTAATTAATTTATGAAAATCAGTCGATGTCCATCACATAGTCTTCGCCATTGCGACCGCTGCCAGTGGCCAAGAGTGGAGCCATCGTTATCGGCTCATACACGGTGGTTTGATGATGTGTAGACATTTAATGACTCTATTGTTGATCTTTGAGGAAGGGAATTGGCTCTTAAAAGCTTTTATTGCAGTGATTAGTATAAAAAGATACAATATCTCACCTCAATGATGTTGGAGCGTTTATCACGAGATTTTTTATTTTTTATGGCGGCTGCATGCATAACGACTTCACTTTGGCTCTAAGTGGTCGCGCATTGGACTGTCGCGCTGAGCTGACCTAAGCTGAGCCGAGTTGAGCCTTGTTTTGCATTTGTGCTGCGCGCAGGCAGCAATGATGGATTTGAATTAAATATCCGGTTTGCGGGCGATACATATTGACCGGATGATGTAATCCTCTAATGCGTGCAAAGATAAGACTTCAGTGCTTCACCTTCGTCTTGGCCATATTCAGTGTGATGGGGCACGTAGGCAGCATGTGCTGGACCCGGCAGCGATAGAGAAAAGGCCTTCTCCTCTCCGATCTCGACGCCATGCGCCATCTGCATCTACATGCGTACATGCGTGCCTCAGTCGCGTCAAGTCACATTAATTATTTCGGAGAGTCATAAACTAGGTCCAAGCGGAATGCGAAATGTGATACTCCATCAAAATGTGATCAAAAATTTGCGAAGTTGCGAATATTTGCGAGGAGATATGATCTAGGCGTTTTATTTAATTGACTCGTGCTGTGATGGTTTTTTTGTGGCCTATTAGTAGTGCATGGATATGAGGCGTTTATCTGACCACATCTGCATCGGTCTTTAAGCAGAATTTGAAGCAAGGACTTTGGAATGATAATCTTTGGAGCTGTGAAGCACTGGACTGCGGACAGCAAGATTTCAACGAATAACCAATTCGGATAATGGGCGAGACATAGTATCGTGGTACTACACAAATTGGTGCCCGAGGGTCAGGCGAATTAAAATAGGGCTGGAGTTATATTAATTTAAACAATTGTGTTGTTTGCAGTTTTTGGAAACAACTCACCGCATTCATTCGATTTGATGCGCCACGTGTACTCACTGACATCGTATTGTGGGTTCCTTGAGAAATAAATATTCTTTAGTACGTTTCGCTCATGGACTGTCGAGATCGGTGAAATTTACGTACACTTATCCGTACGTTTCGGATAGGCGTCGGGTTACATTCAGACGTAACTCGAGTGCCTGTTTGGTTGAGTTGATAAAGGGGTTCGATGGTTGGGATGGCCTTCCCTAAATTGGTCAGGTTGAGCAGAAATAAACCGTTGCCATGAAGGATGTATGGCATTGTTGCGCAAATAGGATAACTTAAGAAACCAAGAATATCTGTCAGCACCACTTAGTGATTGTGTCGCCATCTATCTGTAAAACTTTGTCAAAAATTCCGAAAATCAAGTAGCGGTCTAAGCATCACAAAAAAGGCTATATGGCGCAGTTAGTTGAGTGCCTGCCCTGGGTTATAGGAGTCCCCGGTTCGAATCCCAGTGAAATCTAAATCCGCTTTTTTCACTGGACATCGCAATGGTCTCGAGTGCTGGCAATTTCGCTTGCGGTCCAATAACCTAGCATAACATAGCACCACAGAAACAACTACTAAAACTCCAAGAAAAACATGTAAATATGATCAGTCATTGTTAGCGTTAATAGGGTCTGCCGTGGAGACTGCCACACAGTCATGCCTTGCAACAACAATCACGTTCGTAGTATTCCATCAAATGGCCAAGCTGCTTACGTGCCACACTTTACGCAAAACAGTTACAGGTAGGGACCAATAAAATTCAGGGCGTTCTTGAGTAAAATGGCCCTCTTAAGAGTTAATGTTAATTAGGACTTGCTCACATATACAGAGTGACAAGATGGGTGAGAAGACAAGAACATTAGTGGACGAAATTTAAATTAAGGTGTGAGATATAAAATTGATCTACATTCATGTTATTATGTGTGAAATAGCTCATCATTTATGCGGCGGTATCGGCATCGCTAGCAGTGATCAAAGCGGTATCTTAAATTTTTGATGACGTCGTATGTGTGCGGTGTTATTGGGGCACAAGTGTCATCAATGTTGGTTTCGAGCTCGCCCAGTAGTTGGCTTGTTAGCCACAACGAATTTGGATATACAGCGCCATCTTGTTGAAACCACAGCTCGATGCTGACTAGTTCTGGCCACAGAAAATCGGTTGACATTTTTCAATACCTGGAGCCGACGAACGGAATAAGTTCCGATGATGCCGACGTACCGTAAATTACCAGTCGTTGTTAATGAACTGATTACTTTACCTATGTACTTAATATGACGCTACAGTCCGGGGTGGGCGTGAGTTTTACTAACGAGCGTATCCAGCCAGCGCCATCCGCAGCTTGCTGCCTGTAGTTTCAAACTTATTCTTGGCTGAGATCAATTTCTACTTGCGTGAGCAACCTTCATTTACTGAATCGTCCTTCGATGGTGGATTCGAAAACTTTCTGGGCCGGAGCATT
Organism: Eristalis arbustorum; assembly: GCA_916610145.1. Lineage (NCBI taxonomy): Eukaryota > Metazoa > Arthropoda > Insecta > Diptera > Syrphidae > Eristalis > Eristalis arbustorum. Next base: position 42,568,876 of record OU744316.1, read on the forward strand.
GATTTCCATCCGCTCTACACGACTGGGCAATCTCAATCGGTTGATTTTCACTCTTCTGACTATATCGATGTCGACAGCTCATACAGATGTACAGATGCTCGGTCGAAAATTGTGAATTCTGTTCACCACAAAAATGGCAATTTTGCCTTTTTACGTGGTTGCTGAGTCGAAGATAGCTTTCGTTCGATAATGTGATTCAAAAACCGGATACACGCCCAACATTTCTGGCACCCGGCCTGAATTCTTAATGGAATTACATAAATATTTTTAAAAATATATTTTAAATTCTTTTAAATAATTTTTGCACGTTCGGTAAGCGTGTGAGGATACATTGTAAAATGGCAAACACTACCCAAAAACCTTGACAGTCTGGTTGCCCATTACTTAAGGTCCAAGCCCATAGAACCTGTTTCATGCGTTGCTGTTGAAATTCAGTAGAATTGTATTTGATGCAAGGAGGTTTTAAGATGCGTCAGCCATCATCATTCAATCATTTAATTTTATTTATTTTTTTCACGTAAGCCATCATTTGTAATGACACAGTGTGTAAATTATCAGTTGCATTTAGAAAAACAATCTTTTATTTGCGAAATTGGCACGAATAAGGAGAGGCAATTTGGATAATGGGTTTAAATTTGAATATTCATAAGATTAAGAAAAAAGTAAGCATTAGACTAAATAGGTATAAATGGCGAAAAATCAATGAAAATATAATCCATTTTTAGAATTCAACAAATTTTCTACGAGGTTTCTTTTATTGGATAAGAACCATTTCTCTGACTCTGAGACTATTCACCTTTCATCAACTTCTAATAAATTATCTGCGTCTGACCTGACTCGGAGTGGAGTTACGTCATAATGCTCACCTCGATCCGATTATAATTTACTGATAATTTTGCGAGATAACCTTGAACGATGAATGCTAAATCACCCCAAGCCAATGAGACACTGCTTTATTAATATTTGTAAATATGCTGGAATTCGAATAGCGATGATGCGGTTTTGTTTTGATAAAATGGGGTTAAAGAAGATTATGATGTTCTGTGAGAAGTTATGCAACTGATCGTCTTACACATCTCTTGGCAAATAATTCTATCCATAATCAACCATAAATAATTTAGTGCCGAGAAATGTGTTTTCGTTTTTTGTATTGCTTTCGGGACTCATTATTTTGTGTGTGTTTTTGAGTGTATGAATACCTGAATACCCTTGAATCGTCTAGCTCTACCATAGTGCATACATTATCACTTATAAAGCACAATTAAGGCTCTTCAAGTCATTTTGGAAGGATGCACGTAGATTAGCCTTGGTTGAGACTCGGACGCTGCTTACGCTCGATGCATGAGCAGGGCAGACTTAAATCAAATGACTTGGCATGTGGCATTGGCACTAGAGATATGTGGAATGTTTGAATCGCCTCGACACTCAACCACAATTTGATCCACGTAGCATCTGCAGGAGAAAAGCTAATAAGAATTATTCTTAACTTCCGAAAAATGCGGCTTAGATAGGGCCTTGCATGCTGACTAAATGTAATATGACGCATTTCAAGATGAAATAATGATGGTCGGTTTGCTCAGCTACGCTGTGGTCTTCCAATACAAGTATCGCATTGTGCATCGTCACTTCAGTTTGAAAGAAGCTTGGCTCATCCCATAGTGCTCGAAGACGTCAAAGAAGATAGCTGCGACATTACCCGCGTCGTACCACATAATGCAACATAATGCCATCGGTGAATAGAGCGATATTCTCTTCTGCTAATACCATTTGTGCCTGTCATTGTTTACGGTCCGGAAAGCGGTTATAAAAACTCTTCACCACGGCTTGGGTAGATGACAACCTCTCAGTTGTTTTCCATCTCTTTAGTATGCATTACATATTGCAGTAGTCAGGAAGTCATTTAAAAATACGAGGAAGTGACATTTTTGAACAGGGTGTTAACGCACAATAGGCCATACGACACAAAAGACATGTTGAGGAGAAGACGAAAGTACATGCGGTTGTTGCATTTGGTCAAAACGACTGGCGCTGAAAAGGGCCTTCAAAGAGCATCACAGCAACAAGCTCTACGAAGAGGCACACATCGACTCATCCAAACTGGGCAATCATTAACCTGAAATTCAAAACATTCCTCGAGCAACGCTACCTAAACATTTTTTTGTTTTTAATTTATGATGACTTCAAGTTTGCTGCAGTTCATAGAATACCAGCCTAGTACCTACGGTAACCACTCGTATTGTGAACATCTAATTCGAACAATTGCCACGTGGATGCAATGGATCATAGGTGGTTGATACCCTATTTTCAAGGGTTTTGAACTACTGTGAACTTGCAGATGATTCCGGTTATTGTCGTGATTGAAATGGCTGAAGCTGGGTATCCCTAATGTCACCGCTCTACCTGAACATATGTGTTGAGAAGAAACTCTTAACTACTTCATTTGCACTTGCTGGTCACATGCATGAGTCAAGCAGCTGACACTAGTCCAACCCAGTTTCAATTCTTTTGACAGAAACTTTCTGGTACTTCGCACGACACGCCGGTTTTGGTAACACACAACACAACAGACCTTCAGGACCCTCAAACAGAGCTGCGGCACTAAAACGTTCTAATTAAGTTTCCAATCCCAAATAATACCCTGTGAGTGTGTTCCCACTGAGAGCCTCGCCACTGATATTGAAGTTATGCACTCCCTTTGCTAAACAGGTCTTTTTCAGAACAAACTTTATTTTTTCTTCGTGATTCCAAGATTGACTGCAGAGAATACATAAACAGTGCATTTATCAAGTGCCATGGAAAATTAAAACACGGTAATATTCATGCATCAAAAAATAGCACACATTTAAACACACAATATTTGAGTGTAAGTGCAAATTTAATTGGAAAAATTGAAGAGGAACGTAAACATCTGATAAGTCTCCATCACGATCTGAAAACAATGAATACCATGAAACTCCACAAGACTGGCCTTAGTTGACTCACCTCCTTGAAGTACTCCATTGAGAGCTGCCTTATGGTGGAGGCTTTCAGGAACATCGGCCTGTTGGCGCGAATCATCATGATCACCACCGTCTTCCGATATCGCGGATTTCCCTCGTACCAGTTGTGATTGTATATGGCATTCAGAATACTCGAACTCTGCGGAATGTCATTGCATTACCATAAGTCTGTGAGTTCGGAGTCCACACTTACTGCTTCGAAGACCCTCTCCCCGCTATTGCACCTCTGATAGATCGACACTGCAAGCGTCATTACACACAGAATGGTTGCCACATCGTGAAGGACCCCTTTAGCGTAGAACATGGAGAAAAAGTACGCGCATATTGTTATCTTCACGATTGTGAAACCAAGAAACGTACTCGTGCTGAAGATCTCATTGATGTCGTTAAGCAAGCTGGCCTCAAATACTGGGGTTAGTGGAGTTCTTTCTCTCAACGAACAGACAAGGCTCACCTCTCCACAACGTGCTGGTAACGAACGAAGTCCCTCAAGCCGCTAGAGCTTGTGGCCGCGTCTCTGGCATCCAGTTCGCCGATTAGCGTGCAGAGGTACTGATAGTGCATGCACACCTGAGTGACCGCAGAGGAGAAGATGAAATCTTCGTTGACGTAGAACAAAACAGCGAACACAGCGGTAACGATTTGAGCGACGTACGCCAAGAGATAACCGGGCAACTGCTGACTATTGAATGGATACCAGCAAAAAAATGGAACTCGATAGACGAAGGACCTGCCAAGCACAAGGAGCGAGAAGCCAGATTGAAGCAGCGGCAAGGTCAGGTATCCCACCAAGCTGACTGTGATCAGTGTCTTCATCATTTTGTTCCGGACGACGATGATTCCTGCGTAATGGTGAAGGCGAAATTTTGTCTGCATCTCCCCTGTTACCGGGAAGAGCTTCTCCAGCTCCTTCAGCAAGCGGTTGATCTTCTGCCTCTTGACTAGGATTGTGTATCCCCGAAACATTGTTATCAAGTACACGCTCACACCCTCTCCAGCAGCGCTCAGTTCGGACATCTTGTAGTGCTTCCCTCCGAGGAACGTCACGAAGACCATGATAAAGCCAACATTATGGACACACAGCGTCACTATCCCGATACAAATTATCATGATGTTGCGCAGTTCCATTGGTGAACCGGGACACTTCCGGCGCAAGAACTCAATGTTGAGCGTTGAGAAGAAAAGATCACTGAAGTTGTAAGTGCTTGTCACTGTTCGCGAATCCATTGCGTCAAGGACTCCCGTTCGCCGTGAGACTATTGTTCGCACTTCAATTGTTCGCCTTATATACTGCGAAGGCAAGCCACCTGAATCTGGCCGTGATAATTGAGGATAATGACTGCTTTAAGTGTTGGAAAATGAAGCGATTCCCTTTGAGGAAAGGTGTCTTGGAACGCATTGAATAATTAATGAAATTATTCGAATGCGACACTCGCTCACATTCCCATTGTGGATTGCTTAAAGGGTTTTCTGCACATTTGACTATGTGCTCATTGTGCATGTGCCTTCTTGTAGAAAATTGCTTCTTCTGCAAGTGAAATTTTCCTTTCCATAGTGCACACGGTCGAGTTTTACTTTTAACTAACTTTAGTCAGTTCCTGTTCTTCGCTCTTCCACTTCGATTGGTGAAAAGAATCTTCCATTAAACCATGGTTGTCTCTCGGGAACCTCATGCAATCTGTTATTTCTTACCCTTCTTGGTATTCCTGTAACAGACAACAAACAAATCGCCAAAAGTTGGCAAATCCGACAGCGTGGAAAAAATCGGCGGTAAGTTGTCCTGGGACCGCGATGAGGCACCTCGCTAGGCGATGTTTGGTAATTGTCACCTTTTTTTTTAAAAAAAAGACGACAAAAGAGTGAATCATCTGTAAGGGCGTATTTCTTTTAAATCATCTTGGCAAATCATCCACAGAGCTATGGTCCAGACCAGGGTGGGGACACAGAAGTACAACCGAACAGCTCTGTACTGAGGAAAGGTACTCCTGAAAGGACAACATATGCCAAAGCGATCAAAAGCTATCTTTAGTTCTGCACGGGGTGTTTGTCGAGTGAAGCTGCTTGTAGTGCCGGCTTATGGTGAGAAAAGAACAACGTGGCTTAAAACAGACGGCATTCAAAAAGTCATCAGGGAGACGAAGAGGACTTACAGGTACTAGATTCTCCTGGTGGACTCTGTTTCTCGTGACCGGTACACTGAGAAAGAACTTGCAAATTGGCTGTGCGAGCGGCTGTCTTGGAAGCAGTTCAGTGAGGAGCTGGAAAGCGACCACAGATCTGCGAAAAAAGTGTGGCAAACTATTCGCTGAATCAGAGGACCATCGAAGGAGTCAAATGGCAAATGGGGGGCAGGTCTTTATTAGGGTGGAGAAGAGGAAATAGGTGGAGGAAGTCATTATGGCGATTGAGTCGCTAAAAGTCGGCACATCCGCCGGTGTGGACGAAATCCGGCCAGAAATGCTTAAGCCAATGGGTAAAGAGGGATTTTATGGCTATCTTGAGTTATGAAGGTGGTCTGGGAGCGCGGCTAGATACCTAGCCTAGGTTAACAGGGGTGATTGTGCCTCGTTTCAAAAATTAGGACAAAAGAGATTGCTCCAACTACAGTGGCATATCGTGAGTATCTCCGGGCATATCTCTCTCAAGTCTCCCAGGTAAAGTCTACGCTAAGGTGCTGGAGGCGCGCTCTAGAGCTGCGGTGGAATCCAATATGTGAGTGAGGCTTTCGAGCGGGCAGTAGCACAACCGACTAGCTTTTCACTCTAAGGATATTACTCGAGAAGGTTTACTATCGTAGCCAAGCCAATGTACAGCTCAAGTCATGTCTGTAGGAGTATGCGATTGATTATTCTGCTTGAGGTTCTTTCAGTGTCTATACTAAAAACCTTAGCAGTTATACATGCATTTAGTTAAATCAACACCTTTCACCGCCGGCAATGGATTTCGAAATGGGTGCGTCTTACCCTCACATTGAGAGAGTTGTACGCAGGTTATCTTCTAGTTGCCAGGCTTTTCGAAATTGCAAAGGTAATCTACTAGTTACCGACCCACAAGAAATAGTGGATGTGTTTAAGCAGCACTTCCAACAGCTGCTTAGCGGGCCTGACCAGGAGAGAGTGATAGGGAACCAACTCCAGTCGATGAAGTAGTTCTCCCACCTAGCTTTGAAGAAGTCGGTACAGCCATCAAAAGGCTGTAGAACAACAAAGCCGCAGGCTCAGATGGCTTACCATCGGAGCTTTTCACAGCTGGAGGCAATGTAATGGTAGGGAGCAAGCACCAGATCAATTGCACGATTTTGGGAAGACGAAAGCATACCCGACGACCTACCTCCTCCCACCCGATCCTACCTCCTGCAAAGAACCTATCTAGCCTATCAATAACCATCACGTAACAGTGCGGCTTCTACGGCTTCGAGGCGATGGGCGAATTCAAGATCCCGGGAAAATTGATCCGGTTGTGTCGCACCACGCTAACACATACGCCATGCACCGCGCAGATCGGTTCAAAAACCTCTGAACCGTTCGAAACCTGCACCGGATTTCGGCAAGGAGAGGCGCTGTCGTGTGATTTCTTCATTTTGGTTCTGGAGAAGATATTGCGGCGAGCGGCAGTAAACAGGAAAGGCACTATCTACTACAAGTCAGTTCAGCTGTTTGGATCATCAGCGTGATGACATCGAAACTGTCGCGCAGTTCCATTGCGCCGTAGTGGAAGCTTTCACAGCAATTGAGGAACAGGCGAAACGACCTGGTTTAAATTTCAAAGAGGATAATACTAAATATATCCTGTCGAGCAAAAAACGATTCGCCGCACACCAACTAGGCCAAAACGTTACAATCGATAGCTACAATTTCGAGGTAATAGAGGAGTTTGGCAACCTCGGGGCCAACGATAACTCCACGAATGACATCGCAGTGGAGATTCGACGTAGAATCGCCCTTGGCAACCGATACTACTTCGGTTTGTCAAAACAACTTGGGGTTAATGCTTCTGACTCGAAGGACCAAAGTCATGCTCTACAAAACTCTAATTCTTCCAGTCCTGCTTTATGGAGCTGTACACTAAGCAAGACTGCAGAGCTGATTCTTGGTGCCTTCGAAAGAAAAATTCTACGTCCGATATGTGGTCCCGTCTGCGAGGAAGGCGAATGGAGAAGAAGACACAACCGCGAACTCGACTAGCTGTACAAGGATGTGGATGTAGTCCGGAAGGCAAAAATCCGTCGACTACACAGGCTCGGCCACATCGAGCGAATGGACAACAACGCTCCAGCAAAGAGGGTCTCGAATCCGAGCCTCCTGGTTCGAGAAGGAGAGGAAGACCGGACCTCCGGTACAGAAACCAAGTCATCGCGGATGTAAGACAGATTGGCCTTGATGACTGGAAGTAGTGCGTCCAGGACCATCACCGCTGGCAGGCAGCAATTGCTCAGGCTCGGACCCTTCATGGGTCATCGGCAAACGACTTTGTGGCCGTATGTGCTAATGCTGAGATGAGTGATTACGTGAACAAATCAATAATTTTAGGAATTGCCAGGATGCCTGCTCACTGCTCTGAAGGCCAAGAAGTTTAAGGTTTAAGGTGTCGTTTTAACGACGAAGATCTGTAATCTGGACGACGTCAAAGCCAAGTTAGCGTTTGTACTCAGTTTCTTTCCCAACTCTCACCTATAGGCATGCAGTGACTGAAAGAATAACATTGCGAATACAAAATCCCGAGATACAATTTTTTTTTCAGGGTGTTGTAGGAGTCTTAGGTTAAGAAACAGTTCAGAACTTGTGGACCTTAATGTAAGCAGTTGTTTTTTGAAGGATATGTCTATGGCTCTTGAGTTAATCGTTTTTTTTTAAATGTAAACAATATGGCCATCAGAAATTGGTCTCCTGGATGTTAACTATCGGAAGCCATTTTCACTTTTTGCCTCCAAACTGGCATATTGCCACTTGCTCATTACCATTAAGGCAGCAGAAGAAGGCAACCAAGAATCTGGCAATAAGGAGTACAGTTTCAAGAGTATTTCAGTCTTTAGGACAATATTCAAACACCTAACGGCTGGATGACGCCATTGGTTGAGTGCTTGTCCTTGGTTTAAGGAGTCCCAGGTTGGAATCCCAGTGTAAGCAGAAGTAAATATGCTTTTATCCGGTTTTCAAATCTCGTCCAGTCACCATTTGCCGTTGAGATCAAATTAACAAATTAACACAGGGACCGATAACTAAGTAGGCTGGCAATTGCAGTGGCTGCCCAATAACCAATATTTAAACACAGTTGTGGTCAACAGAAAACGGAATCCACACTCAAAAGGAAGGTTAATGCGGTTTTACTGACGCCAACATTTGATGCGGTCTTATCAACACTCTCTATTAGCGCCTCTACCAGATCGTTGGAGGGTTGATGAACGGTATGTTAACGATCACCTACTGTCCCGTGTTCAATTGCGGTGATACATTTCGACACCAAACGACGAATAATATTGTCAGACGGTGCTTGCTGGCTAAGACGATTAGTCGTCTACTATAATTTCCATAAATCGGACGCATAAGTCATCTCCGCTTAGGAGGACAAATCAAATCTTTTTCCGTTTGATGCCAAAGTCCGCAAGCAACCCGTGCCTTAACGCAGACAATAAACAATAGTATGGTCCCAACCTAGTTCTAATTGAGGAATCTGCTGTTGAACTAGCGGAACACATTCTGTGACTGAAGTACACAATTGAAAACAGTCGGATGCACTCTCATGGATTGGTAGAAAGAATTTGAGTCTAATTTAATGGAAAGTCCTAATTGAGGTAAAACACAAATCCACCCAATCCGAATCTGCGAATAATGGATGTGTGGTAATTATGTGTTGTTGTAGTGACCAACAATGAATATTATTGGTAATTTCCAAGCAAATTGGATTGGTTGCTACCCAGGCCACCACCAAATTTAGGTACAGAATACTAATTGGTGAATTTTATTGACTACCTCCCAATCGTTGGAACGTAGAAGATACAAAGCGGAAGTGTGCCCACTTGAAGGGGGACAAAAATCCAAACTTGATCAATCGCCTCACTTTGAGCAGTAATCTCCACTTGAATCATTTTCCGCAAGACCAAGCACTCCGGCAATTGGGGAGGAAAGGAAAAACTCTTCTAAAGTACACGAGTAATAAATAAGGACATCAAAAGTGATCCGCATCAAGAAGTTCTTCCCTACCGACAATGACTTCAAGCCGCCGCGCTGTTCATGTGTGTAAGTAAAAACTGTCCCCCCTCCCCGGTAGGAGATAATAAATTTGCCAAAACAACGAGCACGGTCGGACAAAAAAGTGAAAGAAAACAACCACCACACAAGTTCACCCCACTCGTAGATGGAAATCTCTTCCGTCCCATTAGGAAGGATATTCTCCTCGTCCTTCATTGGGTACTTTATATGTGGGTCATCTAGCCCCCCCCTGGGACCGGATTAAAGGTCTGAGAATTCTGCCAGTCGAGGTGGTGTAAGACCCAGCGTACCTGTAGTGCGTTAATTCCGTTGACTTAAATCGCTCAGCGGTGAACGCATAAGAGTCCACAAGCAGCGAAAAAATCATTCATTCAAGTCACCACACTCATGAGGCGAGTGCAGCACCACAAAAGCAGCGAACCCCCGCGGGTGAAGCTCGTAAATTTTGAGCGAGTTTTTCAGCCACCACTCCGAGAGCAAGTAACTCCTTCTTTTTAGTTTCAATTTTCCAACACCCTAAAGGAAAATAAACAGCTTGCTTAATTAGTAGCACTCCGGTGGGTATACAGCGGCTCCACCGGTCCACCGTCGGCAGTGCCATGCAGTGCGACTGCGACCACCCTCAACCCGTGGAAAAAAGTAAATCAAATTATCCTATGGTCGTTAGAAGCTAAGTATTGCTTTAAAATTCTTCAGAATTTTTGTTTCGTTTTTCTTTGATTTCATTTGCCACTCCCTTTGCATAGTCGAGATTCGTCACAGGTCCCCGCACTCTTGCTCTCAGCTTAGCGATCGTTCATACGGCGCTGAGTTGAGCAGACGACTCGAGCGTACGCTGCCAACGCCACACTCACACTGTCTATGGCAAGGATACGTCGTATGCTTGTGCATGTATATAGGTCAACTACTGTGATGATGATGGAGTTGAATATGAGTCTCGGTACTCGGTGCTCGCACGGATAAGGAGCGAGTCTGCATAGAAAAGGTGTGGAAATCCAGGCAGCCTGTGAGCCAGTGAAGATAGCGTGACATCACGTAGCGTTGATTAAAAATTTTCTCATGTTGCAATAATTCAACCCGTGTCTTCGTCCTGTACAGTATGCTGCTGGCAGTGGCCTCGACATCGGTTCGCTTTCAAATGTAGATTGCTGCCGGGGTGTATCCACAGAGGGACCATTTGTCCCTAATGGCGGAATGCCGAAGGCACAACTATTAAGCATGGGGTGAGGCGGGGAAGAGCAAACAAAAAGAAAACGGAAAAACAACCTTGCCGGGTGGGTAAATCAAAATGCCGCCAGAGAGAGAGGGAGACAGACACACAGAACAAAGAGCGCCGTCTACACAGAGGCTCCATGCTTCTGACCGGATGTCACGTGGACACCGTTTACTAAATATTTCATTCCAGCAATTATGATGCGGATAAATTAGCCCAGCATCTACATGCGTCTGCCCTCGCCCCGTGTGCGAGGTAGGCTGAAGCACAGCATCCCGCAGGGTTTCATTCATCTCGAATTATTCCTCAGACATGTGTGCCAGTAAGCAGTTTGTGGCTGGTTGCGTGTGCTTTCCATTTTTTCCCCCGCTCTGCCTACTTGCTTGCTACGTTCATCTGCGGCTACGGTCGGTGGAGTGGATTAATAATGGTTAAACATCCATTAAAGCAGGCTTAGTTAATCAAATATAAATGGCCACTTCAGATTATCCGAGATGAGATGTGGCTCGACTGCTGCCATCCGCAATACAAAACTGTGTACCGAGGGCATTTCACTTGGATGGGGAACGGCAATACACTTAGTGGAAAAATGATTTAATCTCTTATCTCGCATCGGGGTTTTCTGAGCGTAGCGACCCGATGGAGAATCCCTGCGAATTGCATTCATCCTTCTTGTGCGTTTTCAAATGCAAACAATCGAGATGACATTGGTTCGTCGTCGACGAGAAGAGTTCTTGGAAATTGTTGATTCGGACGCCGGGATTAGTTTCAGGACTGAATGGGAGTATGGACTGATGCGAGCGATACTGTTCATCGTTGCATTTCGCGGTCGCTTTAGAGCGCAGTGTTGTCGGCTCATAAAAGGCGTCCAGAAAAGAAGACCAAGGCTACTGAGTCACAGAGGTTGGTGGGGACAAGCAGTTGTGTTGTGACTCAAACCCACGCAGGAGCGTGCTTTATTGCGGACACCAGTCACACTTCGGCAAGCCAGTGCCAATTGTTCTGCCATCACTTATCAAAGAAGCGGTTGATATGGATGATGTCAGTATTGCTTAAATGGCACAAGTTAACGAAGTGGCAAAGTAGGTAAGTCTGGGTCGGTGGGTAGATGCGTTGGGGTCCTTTCTAACTTAGGTCCAGTTGAACCCATTGTGATGCCCATTTGAAGACCTTCCACAGTCCTACTCGTTCGATGTAGATGTTGCTTTAGGTATTGTTGTTGTGCTGTCCCGTCCTGCCATCCGGAGATCTTGACAAACCTGCAAATAGATTTGATGTGTATACCTGCTAGCTATGTCTTGGAAGGTCTCAAAGAAGAACTCTCCCAGTGTTCGTTGTCTCACTAGTCAAGAACTGGGTCATTGACAAGGGTAATGGGAAGTGGCCTCAATTTAATCGTCGTCCACACAGCCTCTAGATATGGTGTCATGTGTAAGACTCATTTTTCTCATTTTGTGTTTATGGTGATTAGGACCAGTTATTTTTCTCGCTATCATCCGCGGCATCCTTTTTGCACATTTGAGCAGTCTGTAGGTCCTTGTCCTATTGTACTTAGGCCATAATATTCGAGTTGTCTCACAGGCGTGAAACACTTGTCATTAGCTAGCTGCATGAGTTTGTGTACATTCTGTTTTTGACATCAGCTAGAGGTGAATGGGATTGCCTGGGATGGGTCGGTTTTAGCACATTTTCTAGCAAATTCATCTGCTACCAAATTGCTGGTTATGCCACTATGACCTGGGACCTAGCATAGAGTAATCGAATGCTGCATGAGAAGGAGCTCTTCACGAACTCTTCACGGCAGCTTGCGACTAGCTTGGAATTAATTTCTATACCCGAAGTTAATGGAATCTTGACCGTCAATTAGAATAGTAAGATCAGCCGGTGGTGTTTCCAACAATGATCTCATTTTGACCGCTAGGACATCCGCTTGAAAAAAAATGTCATAGTCAGGTCATCTCCTTCAGAACTGCGTGGTTAAAAATTCGGAGGAGATTCTCGCTCCTGTTAATTTTTCTATCTTCGACCAATCTGCATAGATTGTGATAGATGTCGAGTTATTCATAGGTTCCTTAGAGTTCTTCTCCTCTCTTTTTGGGCGATAACTCCGAAAGGGTATATCAACGTCAGGGGAATGAAAAAGAGGTAAATTAAGAGATCGCACTGCCGGAGTGGAGAAAGCGATCAACGTCTTCTTAATCCTCCTCATCTCGGCAACGAGTATGTCAATATCACCATATAAGCTCAGAGGCCTAATTAGTTCCTTGATAAATATGATGAGGTTTGACTTGAGGGCTTATTGTTGTGAGCAAACTATGTTTGTTAAGTAGTAAACGAAGTCGCTTTGGCTTATGTTGTCATGCAGCGCGTGTCTTGGATCGAGGACATTTGCATAGAAGGAGTAGTAAGCCGGTGCAAAGTACATGTGCCGGACGCATGAACGAAATGATTTTCGGCAATCTCATCAAAAAGAGCAACTTCAAAGAAGTCTTCGAATGACAATTTGGACAGGCTGTTAAAATGGTTGGCGACAATTGTAGGTAATTCCTAAGATTTCCTCACTCCTCTCTTGAGGTTGTTTCTCAACTGACTTGGAAATTATTTTGAGAACTAAACACCGACTATTGAACAGTCTTCTGCGAATTTTCACAGAAGAATCGATGACGAGTGATGGTATTGCAATGGGTATCTATTGTAAGGATCTCAATATTCAATTGTCATTCCGACTACTAAGTCACTATAGCGTTTTTTCAGGCAGACACTATAGTGGTTGAGGAAGCTTTTTCTTGGCTAAAAAATGTAATGTGATATCAGTCACAGATATTCTCATCTGTTTGGACAGTGGACATATCACTGCGCACAGTCACTTTCAACTTTCATCGCTAATTTCTCAATGTGATGGCCAAGTTATTTTTGCACCCAACTTATGGGGACTTCGGGATAGTCTGATATTCTAGAGAATTGTGAAGCGGGCTTTATCGCTGGAATGGTCTCTTTCCGGATGGAGATCTATCTACATGCCATTGCTACTGCAAAAAAAAAGACAAAAATGGTAAAGGGTTAGGTCCCTCATTGATGCAGAAAGTCGCGCAATCAAATGAATGGCTTCACTAACTCAATTTTACTTAAGATGTCGCTCACGATAATCTGTCGGTTTGCGCGCTCCAGATTAGCTTTGCTCTAAAGTGACTTCTGCTGAAACTAAAGAGACCAAGAGGGTAAAAGAACTATTACATTTCTTCTGTGCATTTGCTGTGATCTCTTCTCCCATAGATGAAGTCACTGGTACTGGCCTGGCCTGGGGAGATTCATCTGCGTGCTCAGGAGTTAAGCCAAAAAATAAAAATTATCAAAAAGGGTGCCATAAACCACACCCTCACGAGCTTCGTGTGATGCTACCCATTGATTCGTAAAGATTTCTCATCTACAATATTTGTACATATGTATCAGGACGAGCAACCTCAGCTACAACTACTTTTTTAGAGCCTAAAAAGAATCCACACAGCTATTTCAGACATAATTGAAATTGCTTCGGCGCTGCCAGGATCCCACGTATCGCTGTGGTTATGTAAATGCGGCGCCATGCGTGGATCTCATCATTTTTGTTCGTTTTTTTTTCTTTCTGGTTTTTCATAAATACCCACTGGCGGAGGTTTATTGTGATTTTTTTCACCATGCAGCGTCGAAGGGATTTTATATATTTTTTATATGTACCTTGTCTTAATTCTAACCCACCCCACCCTCCAACAAAAGGCTACATTTTTTGTGCGAAAGTAATTGCTTTAGATTCGTCTACGGGCTTGAGCATGGGATGGACGTGACAGCTCAGAGGGGAGTCTGTGATGCGGCTTCAACAACGTTGTGAAACTACATAAGTAACATTAGTATGGCACATCGTGACCGGTTCATCAAAAGCGCCATCTGGTTTGCTGAGTAAAAATAATCAGATACTCGTTGTCATACAATGGGCCTCCTCTGGACTAAGTGTGCTACTTTACTCGAACCTGACCTAGAAGCTTAAGCCCAAATAACACCAGCAGTTGATCACGTCAACCGAGGTCGATATTTGTTCATCAGTTGTTGGTGTGATTCGCACGCGTTTAATGTCAAATTGTACAACGCTGAAAAGCTTAAACGGAAGTGATGTAAATACTTTGTGTATTGCTAGTAACTCGAAAGATGTGGAAGGATGAATTGTGGAAGTAGCTTATGTAAGGATTTGAACTCAGCATGCAAAATGCGGCGCACATCCTACCAACGTCACAGTGAAGACATTCAACTACTTCTTACTTCTTACTTGATGCATTGGTGACTACAATGACTACGGGTTCAAGGCTCAAACGCCCCGATCCTGTCCTTTTCTCGACAAGATATTCAACTGACAGCCTAGCTCAATAAAGAGTATACTGCTCGTGGCTTTGTTTCCCTTATCAATTTCTATGGACAGTTGTCTGTATTCACGAACTGTTCAAAAACAGAAATCGCTCCAAGAGTATTTTCATAGACTGTTAGGTGGCCACTCAGACCCTGCAATCAACTTACCTATATTATAGCAACATATCGACCATCTCTGGATAAGCTACCTAACTTGTGAGAAACCTTCCTGCAATGTGTAGGTTAAGAACTGCTCAGGCATGTAACAACGTTGTCCCTATCTTTTGAGTACAAATGAATAAGTACATATGACGCTCGCTGCTTGAGAGTAGCTCGTGCCCAGAACTCGGTGGATGAAGGATACAAAGTGTCTATTGCGCAAGTTGATCTGATGACCATTAGTAGTTGCCAGCAAACAAGGAGGTCGTACAGACCGACCCCCACATCTTCTGTGGACTCACCTCAGCTGTGTAGTTCTTCAACATTCGCAAAGGGCAGAGCTTTAGGACAAGTTAGTCGTAAGGCTTAAGCATATTAAGAGTCAGACAAAATACGAGAGAAGGTAATTTCATTCCGAATTAACTTGTGGTTCCTTGTTGACTAAGTGCCACGATAATCTTTTTGAACAGCATTTAAGTCCCTCTACACACTCCAGCTCGCGGTGTGTAATCGCAGTCCCCGTCCCAGGGGCGTTTGCCCACACTTCACTTCAAGAGGATTTTGTGAAAAACAAAGCTACGGTGTATTTCAAGATAAATCTGGGATTTTACAGCTTCCCCCAATTGTTTGAGTTACAAAGGTCAAGTGTATGGAGCTGAAAATAATGTACGTTGCGATGGAGGAGGACTGTCGGACCCCATGGTCTCCGGCCAATTGAGGAAGAGCGCACTAAACTGGCACTCGAGGCGGTGGTAAGCTTCTCAGCAAAGCTTTCCGTGTGATTTTTGAAGCATGCGCAGGTGACATGTTGACTTTCTCTTAAATGAGCGAGACAGGTCAGCGGATGTCCGCTCTCTTAGTCTGTAATGGAATGTCCAGTCCTACAACATGACCAAGCAAGTTGAGGTAGGACAGGCAACTCGTGTGATAAGAAGACAATGAATGGGTGTTTTTCTTTGAGCTGATTTGCTGTGCACCTGCATCGAGAGATGATGTGTAGTATTAAAGGAACAGAATAGGATCATTTTTAATTACTTCACTTCATTGAAAGCACTCATTGCAGTAATATCGACTGCCCTCGTTCACTCCTTATGATCAACTGCCCTTTGTGCGTACTACTTGTTATTTCGCTCTGCAACGGTGTTATTGAGCAATACTGCCGCAGTTGGTACATTTTCATTGAGAGTAGGTTTAAAATTTTGATTGATCGAGGACCTATTTGCTATCTTGAGAAATTTAATAACGTTTCTAGATGGAATATCCTAATAGTTCCTGTAAAGGCAGTTCTGTTCACCTGCTAGACTTCAGATTTAGACACTCGGCGAGTTCCTTGATTGTCAAAAGTATAACAGAGCCATCTCTCGAAACACCAAGTTGACTTTGTATTAAACTCTCATCATCCTTGTCCTGCTCTATTGCGCAAAAACATGAGCGCAACTGAAAGCGGATGAAGAAATCCTTGGTTGTTTTGTGAGAAAAGTTCTGCGTGCTATCTTTGGTTGTGTTTGCGTCTATGGCGTCTGGAGGAGAAGATTTAACCACTAACTGTACCGGCTGTACAGCGACTTGCAGCTAGTTAAGCGTCTTCAGATTCAACGCTTAAGATGGCTAGGTCATGTAGAACGGACGGACACCTTAGCTCCAGCCCGAAGAGTTTTCGATTCCGAGTCATTGGCACAACGCAATAGAGGACGTCCTCGAACACGATGTGGCGCACACACGTAGAGAAGGACCTCAACCAACTTGGTGTGCGCAGCTGGAGGCAGCTGGCGAAAGATCGTGCTGGCTGAAGATGCGTGTTGGTTGGGGCCCTGCTCTACCTCGGACTGTCACGTCAATTCAAGAAGAAGTAGAAGAGTTCCACGATTCAATGGCTGTCCTTAACAGACGGACTTCCGTTCTTGTGCTGCTGTGCATCATATTGAGCGCGTCATAGTTGTAAGAGAAGTGACCAGCTAGTGTGCTATACTGTGGCTTTATATCAAGTTTGCTCAGTTTAAGTTTAGGTATTCTTGGTTCTCGTTGAATCGAACATAGGGCATGAATTTTCTAAATTTGATATTGTACGTTGGACTCGTGAATTCGAAGAATGACATCTTCATTGAAGAATTACCCTTAGCAACGCTTGCTACTTCGGATTATCGAAACAACATTTCCCTAGTGGTTTTCATGCTCTGACATTTTATGTTCCGAGACAACCCTGCAATTGAATGTAAATCTGTTTAGGAGCTTACATTGCCTCCTCCTACTTCACTCATGACTTCGACTCGAACGTATACGTATCTTTGGGCGTCTGCAAATGACAGCCGGGATAGAGAGAGACGAACAGTTCAGTGGCATTGGCTTATTTCAAAATACTCGTCAAACTTCTTCAAATTGTATAGAATGAAGACGAACAACGTTTTTTATATTCAAAAGGATTGTAGTCAAGTTGACGCACTGTGATATGATTCCTTCAACCTAATTATTCAAGAGACCGCGCAAAGCTCACTACTGGCCCGATATTTCAGCTGTCGCTTCTTTTAGCATGCACTTATAGGCCTGCATGGCATTCCGAGACAGCCCTGCAAAGTATGCCATCTCTTGACGTGACAGATAGATTGCACAGCGAGACGTTAATTCGGCGTTTGAGCATTGAAATGGATTCGTCTAAAATGGATACAGCGGGCAACGAGGGAACGACAAATGTCCTCCATGAAGGATATACAATAACGACCTGCTGTCTAGATCGTTTTGGAGATTGATTACTTTTGCATCACAGAGTACATTGGCTCAAGAAATAAGTGATTGCTACAGACTTGGATCTCCATACAATGGCTTCTGCAGACGTACACTAATGCATAACGACGTCTGAATATGGTACTTACTTACCTATCAGGCAGACGACCCACGTAGGGTCCGAGTCTGAGTAATTGCTACCTGCCATCGGTGACAGTCCTGGGCACGCTGCTTCCAGTCATCAAGGCCAAGCTGTCTTACATCCGCGATGATTTGGTCTCTGTACCGGAGGTTCGGTCTTGCTCTCCTTCTCGTACCGGGAGGCTTGTATTCGAAGACTATCTTTGCTAGAGAGTGGTTGTCCATGCGCTCGATGTGGGCGAGCCAGTGTAGTCGACGGATTCTTGCCTTCCGGACTGCATCCACATCCTTGTACAGCTCGTAGAGCTCGCGGTAATGTCTTCTCCTCCATTCGCTTTCCTAGCAGACGGGACCACATATCCGACAAAGAATTTTTCTTTCGAAGGCACCAAGAATAAGCTCTGGAGCCTTGCTTACTGTCCAGCTTTTGGCCCCATAAAGTAGGACTGGCAGAATTAGAGTTTTGTAGAGCATGACTTTGGTCCTTCGAGTCAGAAGCTTCGAATCCAGTAGTTTCGACAAACCGAAGTAGCATCGGTTACCAAGGGCGATTCTACGTCGGATCTCCACTACGATGTCATTCGTTGAGCTTACTCTTGCCCCGAGCTGGACAAACCAAATTGCAACTGTCGATTGTAACGTTTTGGCCTAGGTGGTGTGCGGCGGTAGTTTTTTGCTCGACAGCATATATTTTGTCTTGTCCTGGTTGACCTTTAGTCCAGCTCGTTTCGCCTGTTCCTCAATTGCAGTAAAAGCTTCCACTACGGCCGTTGTGATCGCGCGATAATGTCGATGTCATCAGCGTTTCCCAACAATTGGACTGACTTCTGAATATAATAGTCGCATAAAATATGGAAAATGGTTGAAATGTCCTCGAGGAGCTCGGTTGCAAGCCGCAGAGTGCCAACACAATAGGCACTACAGCCTGAATTCAACAGACGGTAGAGCATGGATTCGTGTTAAAATATGCTAGACATTCCTACCCATCCATTACAGTCATCTTTCGTAGGATCAAGAACATCTGAGTTCTGCTTCACGGCATAGAGACTATTTGAAAAGCGGACAAAGAAGTCAGTACTTTCGTTGATAAAGCATGCGATCTTTGGTTCGAATGTGTGTCTAGCACCAAGTCTACGGATCAAAAGCATTCCGTCCTAGAACAGTCAATTGAACCTGTGCGACAACGCAGGAGAGGACAACCGTGTCTAAGGTGTACACAAGTGGAAAAGAACCTCACCCCATTTGATGTGCAGAATGGGAGGCAGATAGTTAGTTGAAGGTCATCCAAGAAAGGCTTGTTGGTTGAGGCCTAGTCCCATCACGGAGGTTAGCACGGTACAGAGAAAAAGAAAAACAGAAAGGAAACGATGACTACTTCGCCAGAACTTCAAAAGAGAGGTGTATGACTTTGGGACAGTCATGGGACATCTTGTACCTGCAATGAGTTGTATTCGGTGATGACCTTGACCATGCTGCCATGGTTCTCTTTTAGATCAAATGATAAGAAGTGCGCTTATTGATGTCATTGGGCCTGTTTGTACTGCGGAGAGAGATTCTGTCACGAACTGCAGTGGTTGTACAATGATGTGGTGAGTCATCCACTGATACAGAGCCAGGCGCCTCAATAATCTTCGAATTTAATGAACGACTGCGTCGACGTTGTACATCGACCTGCAAACTGGACCTTTAAATGTTAAGACTTTTCCCGTGGAAGCCTTTTCAGATTATGTCAGTATATATGTCTTGTCTTAGCTCCCAGTCCAGCAACCTCCAATTTATTCCCGACTTTTGGCCTCCGACCCCCCACAACTCATCTCATACCGAAGAATCCTTGTTTTTATCCTTGTAACTGTTATACGAGTGAAACCTTCCCCGAATCTCTTCCTCGTTGCTCTCTTCTTTTCGCAGACCAGCCATAAGAGTAACTCGAAAGGATGCTACCAGCTGCCCACGTGCGTCAAGAACCAGAATCCAACTTATGAGAGCTTTCCCCATCATACGGGTTGCATCCATCCTCGAACACGCGAATCTCAGAAAAAAGTATCAAAAAACAAATGTAAAGCATTCTTGCTGTGTATCCTGGCCGTTATCATTAGATGCTACTCGAACGCCGGATTAAAAGGTCGCAGATACGGTCGTGTGTACGCGTATCAGTGTGAACGAAAACCCCGAAAAACATCGCTCTTACCTCTTATCTGCGTTCGCCGTGAATCCGTGTACGGTGCGCGATAAGCTCGAGAATAGAATTCAAACGAAAATTTATGTCAAACGTCGAGGATTAGCGTGCTGCTCAGAGAGCGCCAGCAATTTACAAATAAAAAGTTACATAATTAGTGCGTATTTGGTGGATGGATTTATTTCTTCGCTGTCTGTGCGCGGTGTGCTTCTGCCTGGTGCCCGTACCGTCTTAGCTCGGTAAGGGGTTGTCTTTCAACCCGTCTCCTAATTGCGTTCCTTCGGATTGCTTTCGGCTCTAAATCCCTCTTTCCGGTTGGCTAAAAGTTTCCATTCCCACTCCCATCAGCGGGGCGAATTATTTTAAATAGCTTTCAATGGTGTAACGCCAAAGTGGCGGAGTGCTGCAGAGATAAGGATTTCTTTCCACGAAGACGGAGGTTGAGTGTGTGCCGTCGCGAGTTCGTGTCGTCGGATTTTTGTTTTTTTTTTTTGCTTGCCTCCATCGCGGATTTGTTGAATGTGCGCACACACAGTGGTTTAAACGGGGAAATCCTGTGCACATGCTAAAGCCCCAAGTGTGTCTATTCATAGTTAGTTTTTGAGTCTATTGAAAGAAAAGTGCTAAGAGGTGACAAAGAAGAAGAAACTCCAAGAGGAGGAATTATCGCAAGCCGACACTCCGTACCGCACTCTTGCTTCTCAACCGCGCAACAAAGGATACCCCTTCATTCAGTGGCTGACTGCTCCTTGTCGTGTGTACTGTGTGCTAATGTGTGTCAGTGTTTTTAATTCAGTTGGAAGAAATGTTTTTCATCTTTCTTAAGTGGTCGTCATCCACCTGGATTCTGTGAAGTAAAAAATAAAATACAAACGAAAGGAAAATAAAAAAATGACCAAGTCCCTGATATTGCTTTAAAGGACACCAAACAAACAAACAAGGACGTCAAGCAGAACTCATCGCCTGATAAGACTTCTTCCGGTACAGTCATCAAATATATACAGTTCACTCGCTTATCTCTTACGTATCGTTGAACTGTAATTGACGGAAGGAAATTGCCCAAAGCCACAAATCTATTTATGTACCTACAATACGGCAGCAGGGAAGGAGAGCAACGACAAAGAAAAAAAAAAGGCACAACCGACGCAAAAAGAAGGCAGGCCCGAACAATAATGAAATTTTAAGGGAACCGACAAAAAAATAAATAGCAAGTGAAATAAACGAGAGAACAAGAAGCGAGAATACCACTGTATCGCAGAATAAAACAAAAATTATATCCGTCGTCCTTGCGAGGGATGATTGAGTAGCGGCACTGTCCCGGCACTTGGCTTCCAAGCCCGACCAAATCAAATTTTGTTTTGGCTTTTTTCCGGGAGCCGATAGCAGGAGTGGCACAACTTGAAGGCCTTAAGCGCGACCAAGTAAGGTAAGCAAGGAACGAGAGGAATGTTCAGCCGAAGTGTTGTGTGGCGGTTTTCTTTTGTTTTTTTTTTTGTTCTTGTGCGGATATTGATGAGGAAAAATGTTTGCTGGTAAGAAAAGAAAAAAAAAATCTCTGCAGTTCCTTCCGACACAGTGTGGGAGGGAGGTGGGCGTGGGGAACTGGCGTTCTGTGATTTCCGCAGCACCTCGTCGCTGCGAGATGGCAGACAGATTGCCAGTGGTTGCGATGGAGCAGGCCACGGGATGAGAGTTGATTCCATCCTCGTCGTGTTCGTTGCTCATTCTAGGGCTTATGTCCCGATGACTGATGTTTTGGTCTAAAAGAAATACAAAACTGAAAAGAAGACTCCTTCCTCAGCTCAGTTTGATTTATCCGAGATCCTCACTCGGTGTGCTCGTCCAGCTAATGCGGATGCGGAGTGTATGTATGGTACTTCATGTGGAGACGAAGTAAGCTCGCTTTTGATGGATTCGAGTTTGTTTTGAGGCCACGGCACGCCAGATAAGACTGTGTAAATGTCGAATATGCTTGTGGGGGGGTTGATGAATTATGTGTGCTTATAGGACCAGCGGGCCAACGCGGCGAACAGGTTGTGGGCGGCTGTGCGGTTGGCTGGGTTTTGATTTCCCGAATATGCTTGTTATCTTAATTCACATTGTTTGCATTATGTATGTGTATTGATGTATTAAGAGCAAGGAAATATGCTTCTAATTCATATTCATTTTATCACGTTTTCGCGAACTCTCACATCTGGGGTTGGGGGTTGTTGAGTGGGCTACATCGGCTGACTGTCGTGTGGCAGGAGTTGGAGGTGGGAACGGTGAGGTCTCTTATAAATATTTACACGCGCATTTCCCCATGAGAATGATTTTTTGAAGGTAATTGCATTCGAGAATGGCAATTATTTCCGCAGACTGTTGTGAATAATTCACTTGGTACCATGAATTTTAAACGCGTTCAAGGGGGGCTGCTTTTGTTTGTTACAAATTGGCAGTCATTGGTGTTTTTGTTTCGTTTTTTTGGACTTGTTGTGCGTAAGCACAGCTGTCATGACATGTGGTAGTCACTTGAATTGAGTTCGATTGATTGGTAATTTGAGCAGATGTGTATTGACATCATTGCTTTGATGTTTGTGTGCTTTATTTTAGTCAAATGATTTCCAAATGTGGAATTGAAGCTGGTCTGATCGATATGAAATAGAGTGACGAGGTCAAAGGATAATTGCTGTATTGACATACAAATATTACTCGCACAGTTGGCTGAACACATACGTCTGGACTGATCTGCGTTGTACGAGTTAGGAAGTAAATAGCTCCTTCAATTTGATGCCGTTTCAGTCGAGCTTGACATTCAATTTCAGAAATTCATTGGTATTGAAACCGCAGGGAGGTGAAAAGAAAAGCTAGTTTGTAAAAGAAATGTAAAGCTGGCGCCTTTGATAGCGACCACACATTTCGACGCCAACTGACGCTCTCTTACAATAGATATTGGCTCTTAGCTTCTCTAATAAAGCCACCTTATAGATAATGACCAATGATTTGACGAAGAAACAGAAAAACAATCTAAGGATGTTACTGAATTTAGGTTCCAAAAGGTCGCTACGTTGATGCCGCTTATAAATGTGTGTCTCTGAGCACAATGTGTGAGCTCTGAACTATGGAAATTACTTGTGTCGTAGTACTGCGCTATTTATATATTGAATGACATGTACTGAAATGACGTACAATGGCAGTAGCTTTGCAACGCTTAACTTAATTCGTGTGGTTTGCTAAGAGATGGCGTAACTTGTATTATTCCATTTCTATTATTCCATTGGAACAATACAAGTTACGCCATCTCTTAGCAAACCGGACGAATTAAGTTGATTATTTTATTTTACAATTTCGGAAAATGTTCAAAGTAGGAAATCGATTACATATTGGGAGGCTTCACCATAATTCCATTTCTTTTCTTTTTCCGTGAGCCCCGTCCAGCACACAAATTCACTTAAAACGAATAAACGAGAGCTATAACTAAGAACTGCGTTACAAAAATGTGATTATTTCAATTAAATATATCAACGTACCCTTATTTGAAAATTGAGAATTTCGTAGGTAAACAAGATGTACCCTGCTTGTGTTCAAACAAATTTCCTAGATCTACCATCATAGTATGGTAATCATTTTAAGCTCGAATCCTACATTACTCTACTCTAGTTCTGGTTCACAGCGCAGCTTTAAGTCCCTTTTTCGCAAGTCAGCCTCATAAATAGGTAATTACACGATGTCTCACGTTCAACCCATTCACTTTGGAATACACTGTTTACAACACAATCTTCTTCGGATCAAACGCTTTTTTGAAATGTTTTAGCTGTCTACGGGGTTTTCAGATTTTCAAATTATCGTCTTCAAAATTACGTCATTTTCTCGTTAAATTAAAATTCAACTCTTAGTTTTAGACATTTCCTTTTTATGGAAACGTTTATAAAGGAATTTAAATGGAATGTGTGTGTAGGCATTTAAGCGGAATTGCGGAGTTAAAAACCCGTTGCCCAAATGTTTGTCTGCTGCGAATGCCAATAAAGAGTAACTCGTCTCATTCCCACGTAATTCCCTAGCCAATATCTGTTTTTTAGTGATTAGTTCGAAGCTTGAAATAATGAAAGTTGTAAGGGTAAGTGCAAAAGTCACAAATGCCCGACCACTTTCTATTAAACGTCCAATAAATACTTGTTGTCCCATTGAAATAGAGTAATATAAAATAGAGAAACGATCACACAGAGACATAAGGAAACACATGTAAATATGCCACAAGGAGAGGATTGCCGGTTAGGTCAAAGTAGGATAAGTTACTACTAAGCACAGTCTGTGAAAAGAAGCGAAAGTGATCGGTCGGTTGAATAACTAGACAAAATGAAAAACGGAAAGCGCTTTAATTCAAAAGGGATAACCAAAACGAGTGATAAAGCGATATCGACGAGTGGGCTGCTTAAAATTCAGAAGTGGGACTTAGACCAAAAGCGGAAAACAAGAAACGCGTTAAATTCTGACGGATATGTTCATCAAAGGTCTGTGTCAAAAAATATATATTCTATGAAGTTTAGACGTTGTGGGTATGTGCGTCGACCCCAACCTCGACGTCGTACGTTCAATTCCTGCTCTGTGCGACAGAAATAATTTTCACGGCCACACCTCTTTCGAGCCACAAAGAGTAATTCTGTCTAGAAAATACTTCTCAAACTTGGCCAATCGGAGTCAGCATAAAACTCTAGGTCCCTTCCACTCGTGAGTGATCAATAGCAAGCACCACGCACAACACGAGTGGTTGCTGTGAAGCTACGTCCTCGCCCTCTAAGGTCTGTCCTGCCTAAGCTTGAATGAAATATCCGCTCAAGAAAGTTGTATCTTAACGGATAGCCGGGCAGCAATTCGATCCCTGGCATCGTTCTCTATAAACTCAAAAATATTAATCGACTGTCGTGAATCGCTTAATCAGCAGTTTTACCTTCTGCAACTGACGTGCTGTTATTTCCACAATTCTGCTGACGTGGTAGTACACCTTAAACAATTTTGACAGCTCGTATTTTCAAAATTCGTTTTTATTACATCTTCTTAGTAGAGCTGATGAACTCGCTGAGCACGCCACTAGGCCGCCGATTGATGGAAGCTCTTGTAACATAGGTACGCATGTGACTGCCTTAAAGTTACATCTTACGAATCTCTGTAAATGGAAAATAAATGCGAGATTGACAGGCAGAGCCTGCAAGACAGCAAAACAAATAATTTGGCTCACCTCAATCCAAAAAGATCAAGTAGCCTGATCTTAAAATGATCAAATAATCAATGGACACAGCCTAATAGGCCTTTACGCATAAGACACTAGGAGTTTCGTCCAATTAGTGCTGAAGAAGATGCCTAGAAGATGATGAAGAGGATGACATTCAGTACCGTCTAAGCGACCGTCTTGCGCTCGCCTCTTCTATTAAAACCCTGGAAAGCCTATGGCTCATTTTTCTGAGTCGGCCTCAGCAATACACAATACACCAGTCGATACTCTGCTAAAAAACTGCCTGGCCATCATAATGACCCCTCCTAATTTGAAGCGGTACAATAGGGCTACTTTAGCTTGAGTGCACCCATGTCACTACCTACCCACCTAGGGCATGATACTCAACTAATATCCTTTAAATCGAGTGACTCATACGCAGAAATTCAAGTGTGCTGACATCGTTCGCATTACGCGCATTTCACCGTCCGTTCAACTGCAGCCAAACTTACTTTAACTTACTCACTCGCCGGAGACTCGAGCAAATGATGCTCACGAAATTGTATCCGTTTGGCAAGTGCAACTTTTCTTTATTGCAGGATACTTCCTGGATCAGCGCTGTTGCTTTGCCGCTCCTCATCATATCCCATTCGTATTCCTTTGTTGTAAAATTTTGATGGGCTATGTGATCACTTTGAAGTTCGTCGAGAAAGTCGAAACACCAGCGCCAGCACTCATTCGGTCCGTAACAGCAATTGTGGCCTGATGCAACTTGGGATGAATTTCGATGGAAGACTCTCCTTTCCTTTGCAGCTCCACTCGACGCTGTTCCTCTCCGTGCACATATGCACATTGAATGTGTACTCCGGGAGACTGCATTAAATATTTTACATTGTACGAAGTGGCGGTCGTTGCGAGAGGAATGAAGTTTCGGGTGTGTTTTGACGGCGTGCGAGGGAATGTTGTTGTTACATAAAAAATGCAAGTTTTATTTTCCCCATATTCAGGCGATGGCGAAGATTCCGTCAGCAACAGCACCCGTGCTTTATTGTAAGACAGTTTACATTTGGAAGAAAAAAAAGGAAATACTTTTCACCGCAAGATTGGCAGGGGGAAATTAGTTTGAATGCTTTTAATGCATGCTCATGCTCTGGCGGTGAATGGTGGGCGAAAGTTTGCCTGGTTTTAAATAGTTGCACGACGACGGTTTCGGAACGGGCGGCAAACTGTGTTAAAGATTACGAATGTTTACATTGTGCACTCGGGACCGAAAATCAAATGTGGGTGTGTTTGCTTTTGGGAGAAACTTGTGCAGCGACGGGGGTTGAACTTTATTTTGCGCAATTACTTTAAAAGCACCATTTCACGTGTGTCTTATTCAAATTGTGATTCGTTGCGGGGGTACACTGGGTACGGAGTGACTGCATCGGGGTTTAGTTGCGACTTGGCTGCTTTTAATGTTGATATGGCCACATGTCGAAATGGAGGAAGCTTAGCTGAGCTGCGGCATGGAGTCTCCTTCTGTTGACAATGGAAATAGTGTTGCGTTGCTCATCCTTGGAAGACGACAGGAAAGAGTGCAGCACATTAAATAATGAGCGTTTTTTTGCATTAATCAATCACGAGTGCCAAGTGTTAGTGACTTCTTAGGAACGACCCGCAACAGCGTCTAATTTTCGAACATGACGCAACTAGCTACGAGATATGTTTAACTGAGGTATACGTAGTTATTACAACTAGTTCTGACAGGAATTATACACTCCGTTTAGAAAAGCGAGTGAAAGTTGTGCTGGTCCATTGAAAAATTGTCTTCAGCTAGTATGCGGATTAATAAACGACACTACTTTTCATGCGTATGCGCCACTCGCCTATGTCAATAAACCAGCGCCAATCTCTATCAGTTGTGTCAATGTAATGTGGGTATCTCATCTTGAAGTTTATCCTTCGCTCCTTTTCTTCTCCAACCGGATACCCTTCTCGTGAGGGTGAACGACTATCCCTTTCCACTAATGCTGAGTACTACGGGGTCTGTCTAGATCAAAAACACAACTAGAATACCAATCCAGACTCGAGGATTGGGCAAGTATAGCTTTCTATGCCCACAACAAATTGTTCAAGAGAATATAGGGCCTGCCTACAGTCAAAGCTAACTTGATGCATGTCATACCTCATACTCACTTGCAGACACCGCTTAAAAATGTTCTGTGAATGAAAATTGTAATGTGGGCTATTTGAAAACATTTTTTTTTTTGCGACTCAACAGAGATCTCCAAGCTACTTGATCAGAAAACTCTAACTCTTGAGTATTTATAGCCAGGAGCAACCAAGCGAGCTTGTGTATTTGGTCCAACCACCTCGCGTTAAGTCTGCCGAGGTTGCCTTCCTGACGGATTCGCATTTAAGACATGTCTCGGAAGTGTGTCGGCGTGCCACTTGCCCAAACCAGCTTAGGCCTTTCCGCTCTGAGACGTCATTAATGGATCATGCTGGTCGGAAGATGATGATGATAATTTTTCTTGGTACTTCACTTGCATTTGGATAGTTGCCTTCTGTAATTTTATATGTTAGTTTGATATAAATTCGAGACAACATTCCAGCAAAATTAACAATGCTCTGCAAATAAGCTACAATCGTACTTGTTTTCTGTTCTAAATTTGCTATCTGCTCTAAAGCACATTGTGGTTATTTCCTTAACTAAGAACGTTCATAAAATGAAAGTTTGTCAAAGCTGTACATACATGGGCTGTCTGGAAAGTTTCCGACCGGAAAATAATAGGCATAGTCGCCTTGTTACTCTACACACTTCTTCCAGCGATGCTCCCACCTCTCTTACCCGTTTAAAGAGTATTTGACGTTTTTTTCTGCAAAATAAATGTTCACGAAGTTGACTGACTCCTCATATGACGAAAATCTCTGTCCTCCGAGTGTAGTTTTTAGATCAGACAACAAAAAGAAGCAGCTTAGGGATACATGTGATTAGTAAGATGGTCAAGCAGTTTAAACCGCAATTCATTGATTTTCGACATGTCATTGGTAATCATCATTGGAACACGTTTTTGGTCTAATGTAAGCAAACGCCGCAAACAACGATCGGACACAATTTGTATGCTTAAATCTTGATTTAAATGTATTTTTATAACCTCTTCTATTTCTCTCACTTCAATTCGGCGGTCATCATCTTTTGGTGAACATTATCGTCAGTGGTTGCGAATTTGGACGTCCCTTACATTCATCATCAGCTGCCTATAACTTACTCTTAAATGACGGTACAGAGTCCACATACACAGAGCTTAAATCATTTTTCATTTGTGTAGGCGTATTGCCTTTCAAAAACAATAATTTAATGTCAGCTCGATAGTCATTTTTCTTTATTTTTTTACAAAAAAACACTCACTTTGACTCACTCAAACGACTATCAACTTAAAACTGCGCGTATTATTCACCATTTCTTCGGCTTAGTTTAAGTTATACTTAGTCGACCTTAAGATATTCTTTTTGAATCGTGCAATCCGGTAACTTGATAAGTGGCACTTAAATAGTTTAGTGCAAACAATTATAATACAATTTGGCGATGTTTCCGCCTTCGGAAGAATCAGCAACACATGGGCGCCCGGTGGTGATCCGATCCCCAAAAAATCGTTTGTACTGACCTAGGATAGTTAATGATGTTTAATCAACCGTGCGCGTTGTTTTACACATGCAAAGGCACCGCGGACGCAATACAGACATGTCGGTCATGTGATGAATCTTCTACCTATCATCCCAGCCGATTCAGAGACTCTCGGCTATTGAGGTCCTTATGGCCACAGTTGCGTCAGGTGCGGGCTCAAACATATTCTATTCCATCTAAACTATATCTTGAATAATACATCGTCCTAGACTCCACGCTCTAACATGAATTACGAAATCGAAGTGGGAATACTCTCTTATATACCTGCTATCACTGGCCATCTGTGTAGTCTTTAGATTCCTAAACTCAGTCAATATCTTGCTGGCTTGCTCCCTTTCTGTAAGGGAGGTTACTAAGTACGTTGACAATGAAATGAATATAATTGTTCGTTGATAGAATAAATAAAATTGGTCCAGAAATTACGAAATAAGTTCGACTTCATCATGAGTGTTCCAGGGAATTGTAACCTGTTCCGTAATGACGAAATCAATGAACTGGCCAAATGAGTAGTCGCTTTTCATCGCTCCTCTGGACGGTAAGGTAGTTTAGATACACATCCCCATAGGTCAGGTTAGAACACAAATTACATCACAGTCCTAAAATATGTTTGACTTTAGATGGTCACGGCTAACTAACTGCTAAGATCTTGGGAGGCATATGTACATAGTCTAAGTACAACATGTCACGCATAAACGATGTTTTAAGAAGTTCTAGCAATTATAGTACAAAAATAACAATTATTCTTACGGGGTTCTGGCCGATAGAGGATCACGCAGGATTCTTCAGAATTCACACTACGGTAGCTGTAATGACTCAGCAGAAGCAGCTACCTTGACTCAAGCCTACGGATATGTCCTCACATTGGCGTGGACAACCAATCATCAACAATCAATTGGACTTGCTGGAAAAGCGAGAATTCCAGTCCAAAACGAAGCACGAGCTTCAGTCAAGAACTTTAAAATTTATCGATTTATTTATCTTTAACAGGACGAAAGAGCGCTCAACGATAATCAAAAGCATTACGAGCCTTATACCTGATTCGAAGTAATCTCTTAGCATTTGTCAGAAATTAGCACTACTATGTGTTTTTTGTCATTGATCCAATTATTCTCTTAGTTGACAACTGCCGGAGTTCAACTGCCACGAAAGATGGCTTCCGCATTCCACAAAGCATCTAGTTGCAGTCAACTCCTCGTCACCTGTCTGATTACAGAGATTTTCTTGCAGTCATCTCAAATTCGGGTTCAATGTCACCCGAAAGATGAGCGAACAAAAGCGACTTCAACTTGCTTCCTATTGTTGTACACCAATTAATGAGGCATGCATGCAAACTACACAGCACATCCTTAAGAACCATTCTGTCTTTCATATTACTCCTCGAGCGTCAAAAACTTACATTCATCCCCAAATTGGTCTGCGTCCGCACTTCAGATGTTAAATTTCAAAGTTCATTCTTACGAATTTTATGTTACAAAAGACTACACGCTTACATCACACGATTAAATATGCAAAGCATCCTAAGTCTAGACACGAACATAATTCCCATCCAATCCGAACAATGCCGTGGATGCAGGAACAGACGCTGTACTGCCGAGGGGCACCCAACGAAAGCACATGTACGATGTAAATTAAATGGAAAACATATCAAAGAAAACAATAGTAATGACACACATGCAGTTTTAATATCACTGCCAAAAGGACTGTGCTCCGTTCGGGCTTTTTCGAGTTGTTTGGCACGCCCACGTTCCTGTAGCTCACTACATTTTCATTGTCATGTTCAGATGCGAGGGATGCTTTGTATCTTTTCAATTTCACTATGGAACACCTTCCAGACTTCTTCCCAGAAGGGATGCGAAGTGAAAATCTCAAGATTGCAAACAAAATTCATTATTCAGTACATAAATTCGTCCGGGACCCTTCGACGGGGCGATGTGAATGAAGGGGGAAAGATGAAATGAACTGCTTGTTGTGTTGACGAATGTAGCTATTCCATCAGTGTTGTATGGGAGTTTGGCATGAGGAGCAGACCTTTTTTATGTTCTCTCTTTGAGGCTTTTTCATCACTGTTGCCCATTGTCCATTGTCCCTTGCCCATTGCACTGTAATGAATTCAAAGTCAAATAAAGATTCCTAGGCGTCGTGTTAAGGCATTGTCCCTAAGTAGCTCATTGAATTTCAAAAATTCAAGAAAATCGCTACCATCCTTGCGACGGTATTGTTTATTTTTAAGAAAATGGAAAAGTCAAATGAGTGCTTCTTATGTACTCTGCAAGCCCACGCAAGGTTGTATCTAGATTAAAGATGAAATAAAGCACTTTCAAGCACTTCCAACTCCTTTAACGAACTGGCTGAATTTTTTTAATTTGCGACGTACTCTTCTGCACCTTTAGCCCCCACGATCCTAGGCGAGCTGATTTCAATTAGCTACCTGTCGACTTCCTAGGTTAGGTTAGGTTATTGGGCTGCCAGCGAACTTGCCAGCAGACTTAGACTATTGTGATGCCCAGAGCGGTTAATTTGATCCCACCGGCAAATGGTGACTGAACCAGATAAAAGAATATTAAGGTTTGCTTTAACAGGGATTCGAACAGAGGACGCCTATAACCAAGGGCAGGCACTAAGCCAAGTGCTCCATTCAGCCGTGTGGACTGCCTAAGACTAGCATTGAAAAGATTAAGGTAGTGGGTATGCGCACTGGGTGGTTTACCATCAGAGGTCTCCAAGGCCGGTGGCGAGGTTCTGGTAGGGATCATGCACAATGTCATCTGCAAAACTTGGGAAGACGAAACCATGCCCGATGACTCGAATATCATTATATCGAATATCCCATACACAAAAAAAAGCCGATCATATCCCATGCAACAACTGTAGGAGTATTGCACCTAATACCCCTACTCACCGTCGGCTATAAAACGTCTAAAGTCTCTTTACACTGTACCGCACTAAGGGTTAAGTGCTTTGTAGGAAAGTTATGTGATGCGCCGTACAGTTCTGCTCAAGATCTTCTGAGCTACTCGACATCTGCATCAGATTTCAGCAAGGGATGAGCTGTGTCGCTGTCGTCTGATTTTGTCTATCTGGAGAAAAAAGTGCAGCGAGTAGGTATAAACCTGGAAGACACTATCCTCTGCAATACAGTCCAGCTGTTGGGTTACGCAGATGATATCTGTATGAGAGTTGCGCCGATATTGAAGAATATGAAGAACAGGTTCGTCATTAAGGTCCAGAATCATTAAGGGCACATAACATCAAGTGCGATGAAATAAAACATTTTTCCAGAACACACAACTGCGAACTTAACGAGCTGCATGAAGATGTGGACGAAGTCGCGATAGTAAAAATCAGTGGACTATACTGACTCAACCACAACGAGAGCATGAATACCACTGCTTTAGCAAAAAGCCCACGCTGCTGGTTCAAAAAGGAGGGAAAGACTAAACCTTCGGTCCATAGACCACGTCATGGCGGGAGCAAACAAAAGTTTGTCCTTTATGACTAGAATGAAGGCAACTATTACTCTTTCTAGTATCGTTTAACCACATACAGCGTATGAACATGACAATTCTGGCCAAGTCTTCATTCTAGGAAAATTTAAATAAAATTTGCTCAAGGAAAACATTATCTCGGCAATGGAGAACTGCTTGATGGCGTTCTGGTGCTGGTTTTAATGATGCTGTACCTAGGCCATACAGGATATCAATTATCGTCTAAGCAGAATCCAAACTAGTCCTTTTCACCGACTAATCGAATCGGTGTCCGGTACATACAGAATTCATTTAGACTTCCTGATACATGTACGGTCTTCCAAAAAGAGGTCCTGGCAATAAAGAAAGCAGCCATATACTTACAAAAAACCGAACCGAATCCATCTTCGGTAATCACAATCTTCGCAGTCAGTAAGGTCAGACGGTAAAATCAAATACTGCTCTTTCTCTGGGTCGATGGACTGTTAAGTAAGTAAGTTAGTCAGTTACGAGCACCAATTGACTGCCCATACAATTCCCGAAATTAATAGATTGTATAATTCGGTTCTTCATTTCTGTCAAATGACTCACAAGACTGTTTCAATCTGCAGGGAAGAAAAAATTTATATACCGCTGTTCGGCTTCGGCCCAAAACCGTCACCTCCCCACGTTAAATAGCAATAGCGTAGTCAACGTGGGTGCTACTTAAAAAGCCGGACCAAAAAAAGCAGACCCAAATGACCAAAGGAGTCGCCCGATATACTATTCCATGAAACAATTTAATAATAATAACATGTATGGCGCTACTGTATATAAAGGACCAGGGCCTAGCTTCTCAGCAACCACTCGTGGTGGAACATCCTATTTTTTTCTCACGAGTGAAAGGGACCTACTGTTTGCCCACTCCAAACGACCAAGTTTGAGAAGCTTTTTCTAGCCAGGAAATAACCGTTGAGCATTGTCAGTGTCTCGAAAGAGGTAGGGTCGTGAAAATTATGTTTGTTGCACAGAGCAGGAATCGAGAACGTCCTACGTCGATGTTGGGGTCGACGCACATACCCACAACGCCACAGACCACCACTCCATGAAACAATAATCTAATCTAAAATATTGAAATTTAAAACTAAGAATTAAGAATTAAGTTAAAATTATCCGGGGAAGACCTGGGCTTAAGCCAACAAGCCTCTCCAACTTGCCCGATTTCTGACTAGCTGTTTCCAGTTTTGCAAACCGAGTTGGTTGAGGCCCTTCCACACTTGTGTGCGCCACCAGGGGCACTCTGCTGCGTTTCACCACAGGTTCGGATTCGAAGATTATTCGGGCCGGAGCTGAGTTGTCCATACGCTCTACGTGGCCCAGCGACCGTAGGAGTTGGATCCGTAGATGCCTGACTTGGCTCATGGCGCTACTATTCGTGGTTGAATCTTCTCCTCCAGAACCCGTCGTCAACACAAACAGGACCAAAGATCGCACGCAGAAGTTTTTTCTTAAATAGACCAAGGACTTCATCATCCGCTCTTGAGATTGTCCAGGCTTCCGCGCGGAATAGCAGAACTGAGACGTTCGGTGTAGAAACAACTTGGTCCTTCGAGAGAGGAATCTATTACTCAATTTCCTCTTTAACCCAAAAAAAAAAAAACAGCGGTTGACAAGAGTTGTCCGACACTTGATCTTGGTACTGATGTTATTTGTACAATTTACTCCGGAGCCGAGGTAAGTGAAGTCCTTGACTACCTCGAAGTTATAGCTGCCCATTGTGACGCTCTGTCCAAGACGTCGATGTTGTGTGTCCGTTCTTGATGACAGCATATGCTTCGCTTTGCCCTTATTCACCGCCAGACCCATTTTAGTCGCTTCCGTCTCAATGTTGGCAAATGCGTCATTGACGGCTCGCTGAGTCCTTCCAATCACATCAATGTCATCGGCGTAAGCTAACAATTGTACAGACGTCTGGAAGTTAGTGCCTCTAGTGTTGTCGTCTGAATTTTGCACTAACTTCTCAAGTACGATGTTGAAAAAATTACATGCCTTGTCTAAAACCTTTTTTGACATTGAAGGTCTCGGTGAGTTCGTTACCGACCTTGATGGAGCAGCCAGAGTTCTCCATCGTCATCCTGCACAGCCTAATGAGTTTGACAGGAATGTCAAAACTAGAGTTGGCGTTGTATAGCTCGTCTCTATGCATGCTGTAATGAAGCCTTGAAATCGACAAATAAGTCATGGGTGTTGATCTGCATCCCTTGGGTTTTCTCGTAAATGTGAAGATTTGATCAAAGGTGGACATCCAAGGCCTGAAACCACACTGATAAGGACCTCTCAAGTTGTAGAAGAAGTGGTTTCACGCGCTTACACAAGATGGCAGAGAAGATCCTTGTAGGCGATTTTGTTGACGCAGTTGAAGGCGTCTCCTTTCTTGTGGATCGGGCATACGATACTAAGATCCCACTCGTCGTTTACGTTACGTGGTGACATTTTTTTCTGAGTATTGTATTGCATTTGGAAATGCATCTGGAGAACGGTCAACGAGTTTATTTCACTGCAGCAAATTCCTCTCAACTTGCTTAAAGCCAACCAGCAGCAACATTGACCAGTTTCTTCCTGATTTGCCAAAGTAATCCGTTTGCATGTACATACGTTAAGAAATTTCAACGTCGAAAGCAAGGGGATTCAGTTCTTGGTATTTCGGATCTGCGTTCTACTGAAGCTCTTGGCCGATTTATACAGTTCATCCAATAAATTATGAATGCTTGAAATTGTCCTCAAAATCGTTCTTTGTTGCCAATATTTTGATTTGCATGTTAGGAGCTCAATTTGCTTGAAAACGATACGATAAACGGATTGGGATACGACAATCACTGAAGCAACTGCTGCCTCATCTCTAAGTCAGATGCGCACATTATTTGCAAACATTATTTCGACATGTGTTCCGTCTAATCTACGTGAATTGTGGGACGGGTACAAGGAGGACATGACAAAGGAAATTTTGCATTGAGTTTGTGTGTATTCCGAGAATGCCGAATAATGAATTTCTAAAATTTGGTCCTATTTCACGACAGCATAGAAGTGTACAATATGGTGATGTGGGCAATTGATGATCAATTTTGGCATGTTTTTCCTTGATGCACACTGGCAAGAAATTCCTCAAATCAATGATTTTGGCTACAGTTCATCTTGCACGATGAGATACTGTGTATCTTGTATCCCTGTCTTGCAATTCCCAGCAGTAGATGGCATCTAATTAAATTGCATTCAAATTCCCTTTCCCAGGATGCAGGCGCTTCCTGTGTTACTTCACATCAGCCACCAAAGACACACAATACACAAGTCAAAGTGACGGCTATGTCTGCCTCGCGACACAGAAGACCTTCGTAACCTTAAACCATTCTAATTGTGTTCAATTGTTCAACCGAAGCTCTCTCTTTCTTCACACAGCTGACATATCACAAACCACGCTGATAGTGGAATCTGATTCAGAAAACGTCATTAAGCGGGTATTCTTTCATCGGTAAAATACACACTCAATGATGGACAAATTATTCCACCCTAAGTATCCATTATTCCGCGAGCGCGAGTGCATGCGAGACGGGACAGTGAATCGCAGTCACTATGTGGCATGCAGTCGTTCGCTGTGCAGTGTCCTCCTAACAATGGCACCACGTCAATGTCCCATTTTCAATTTCACATTTGCCACACGAGCGGGACGTAATGGACACACATCATCATTTCGCATCGCACTCGTCCATTTTCCTCGGAGCATTTTTGAAATTTAAATTATTACACGTGAGTGATTTAGGAATGGAACGAGACCGTGAGTGTCAGTCGTGAAATTATGACGTGCGATACATGCACTGGCGTAGAAGTATCTAAGAGCAGCTCTTGGGGTCGCACGGAGTCGTTAAGGGAGAATGTTTTGACTTCTGACCGCTGAGATGTGAGCTTGTTTCGCTTCGTTGTGCACGGACACCACGTAGGAGGGTGAGCAACGACGTTCTACTGCGCTGAGGATATCCAGACGAGGAAGACAATTATCGTAGCACAACAAGACCCTCAGCACGCTAACCAACCCCTGAATCTGGTCACAAAATAGTTTATGTTGATGTGCTTCCCTGACGCAGGGTTTTGTTGTGTCCCCCTTTTTTCTGAAGTCGCGCATTTCTAGACACTCTTTTACGACTCGTGTGTGTGTGTGAGGGGAGGGAGTACTTGAAGTTTAAATGACGCCATTACTCCGCGGGGGAAAGTAGAAAAATTAAAAGAACACGTCCAAGTGTTTAATAACTAGCCAAGTAATGAGGTGCAGTCTGGAGAGAGGTTATGACTGTGTGGCCGGAATGAGGAAACAGCTCCTCGGGCTGTAAGAAGTAATTACACCTCTGGGACAGTTTCGCATTTCTTGGTCTTAACACTCCTCTCTGCTTTAAGGATGGAACAATCAAATGCAGGTCATAATTAGAAGAATGCTTTTGCGGGCAACGACCCGGTCTGACACATAAAGCACTCGCTGCATAAAATTAAACACGCCCGGCAATCACGTACAAAAAGCAACGATGCAGCCAAATATCGCCTTTAATTCAAAGGGCTTTGGGGAGCCATATCCTTCTGGGTGGACGGTCATAAACGAAATGGATTTCGGGTCTAAATTAATTGGCAGAATTGGCCATAACTGTCGGTCTGTCGTGAAAACATATCACGCGTAAAAGAATAGCAGCACGAATCAGGGTCTCTGGTGCCAGCCCAGTAAGAAAGAGAACGCCAAAGTGTCTTTAAGGTAATTGTGTACCCATTCATCCAGAAATGTGCCTCGCCTCGTATGGGCGAAGACTGCCGGTGTTGCCCGAACAGAATATCCACATTGAAACAAAATGTTCTTGGACGCTTTGTTCGCCAAAACAGAAGAAATAAATGACAGTCAAGATGTATGGTATTCCACTTTTGACGCCGATCAAGCATATTTCCTCGCTGGATCCTCCGCCATCGACAACTTCAACACCTCGAGGGATATCATCGAACAGTGCGTTGAGTATAGGTCTTCTCTCTCTCTACTGTTCGCTGATTTCGAGAAGGCTTTCGAGAGTTTGAATCGAGGTGCAGTTTAGTTGGCCTTGCGTAGAAGAGGCATTCCAGAAAAGAAGCATAGCTTTTATTGAGCTACATATGTTTGTAGTAAGTGCCACGTCATGCAAAACGGTGTGTTGTCAGAGAATTTGAGATCCAGAGTGGAGTTCGTCAAGGGTGCATACTGTCAACACAATTGATTCTGGTGTTCATCGGCGATGTAGTCCCTGTAGCATTAACGGATGGGAACTATATCATTTGATGGACTAGGAAATCTGCACAGACGATCTTTGCCTACTCTTGCATCGGATAATGGAAATTCACTTGATACAGGTAAACAAAGTTGGGATCGAAATAAACACGGAGAAAACTAAAGCCCGAATCGTTTCTGACAATAGCGCCCAATTGAACACTGTCGCGCTAGAAGTCTATATATCTATACATACGAAGTGTGGCCTCGGCTAACCGCGGTGGCGTCGAACTTGAGGTGTGCAGCAGAACAGGAAAGTCCAAAACTGCGTTCAGAATGCTAGCCACGATCTGGAAAAGCAATGTTATCAGCTTGAGGATGAAACTGCGACTGTCCCGCTCTAACGTACAATCAGTGCTGGTTTATGGATGCAGTACCTAGACAGCGGACAGCACGTGTTGCAAAAGATGAAGCGCAAACGCGGTTGACGTCCTATGCCCTTCGAGGGGAGCATGGCTGCTATCGACAACGCTGATACTTTTTGAGAGGGAAATTTGGTCCTATCGTTCTTCTTCTTCTTCTTCGTGTGGCGCTACAGTCCGGGGTGAACCTGGGTCTCGGTCAACATTCCTCTCCAGCTGGTGCGATCCTTAGCCAGCTGCCTCCAATTTCGCACTCCAAGTTGGTTGAGGTCCTTCTCCACCTGAGTGCGCCATCGGGTTCGTGGTCGTCCTCTATTGCGTTGTCCCACTGGTTCGGAGTCGAAGACTCTTCGGGCTGGAGAAGTGTTGTCCATGCGCTCAACATGGCCTAGCCATCTTAGGCGTTGAATCCGTAGACGCCTGACTAGACTCATGTCGCTGTACAGCCCGTACAGTTCGTGGTTGAATCTCCTTCTCCAAGAACCTTCAACGCAAACAGGACCAAAGATTGAACGCAGAACTTTTCTCTCGAATAGACCAAGTGCGTCTTCATACGCTCTTGAGATAATCCAAGCTTCCGCGCCATACAGCAGGACATTGATGATCAAGGTCTTATATAACGTGAGCTTTGTCTTTCGAGAGAGGGCTCTACTACTCAATTGCCTCTTGAGCCCAAAGAAACAGCGGTTGGCAAGAGTTATTCTGCGTTTAATCTCGATACTGATGTTGTTCGTACTATTAACTTGGGAGCCAAGGTAGATGAAGTCCTTTACTACCTCGAAGTTGTAGCTGCCTATGGTGACGTTCTGACCGAGTCGTCGATGTTGTGTGTCCTTTCTTGATGACAGCATATACTTTGTTTTGCCCTCATTCACCGCTAAACCTATTTTTGCCGCCTCCGTTTGAATACCAGCAAACGCTTCATTGACGGCTCGCTGAGTTCGGCCAATCACGTCGATGTCGTCCGCGTATGCTAGCAGTTGAACGGACTTTTGGAAGATCGTGCCTCTAGTATTGGCGTGTGAGTTTTGCACGACCTTCTCAGGTACAATGTTGAAAAAACCACATGACAGCGCGTCGCCTAGCCTAAAACCTTTAGACATTCAAGGTCTCGGTGAGCTCGTTACCGACCTTGATGGAGCAGCGAGAGTTCTCCATCGTCATCCTGCACAGACTGACGAGTTTGGCAGGAATGTCAAAACTAGACATGGCGTTGTATAGCTCGTCTCTATGCACGCTGTCATATGCGGCTTTAAAATCGACAAATAGATGGTGGGTGGGTGTCGATCTGCATCTCTTGGGTTTGTCCGAGGATCTGCCGTAATGTGAAAATTTGATCGATAGTGGACTTCCCAGGCCTGAAACCGCACTGATAGGGACCTATCATGTTGTTGACGAATGGTTTCAGGCGCTCACACAAAACGGCAGAGAAGATCTTGTAGGCGATGTCAAGGAGACTTATCCCCCGATAGTTGGCGCAGTCAAAGGGGTCTCCTTTTTTGTGGATCGGGCAAACGATACTAAGATTCCACTCGTCGGGCATGCTTTCCTCCGACCATATCTTGCAGATGAGCTGGTGCATGCGCCCAACCAGATCGTCTCCAGCTGCTTTAAACAGTTCCGCGGACAATCCGTCCGCTCCAGCAGCTTTGTTCGACTTCAGTCTCGATATCACTACCTTGACTTCGTCTAGATCGGGGGGACGGAATTCTCTTCTATCGTCGTCCATTGCGTTGAGTGGAACATTCTGCCTGACAGCGGTATATGTGTCCTCTTCGCCGTTTAACAGTCTGCAGAAGTGATCCTTCCAGATTCTCAGTATCGACTGCGACTCTACTACGAGTTGTTCCTCTTCGTTCCGACAGGCTTCTGTCCGATGTTTGTACCCTTTAGATAGTTGTTTCACCCGCTGGTAAAATTTTCGGACATTATTTCTGCCGTACCACCTCTCCATTTCCTCGTACCACCTCTCCTCATGCTCCTTCTTTTTCTTTTTGAGAAGCCGGTGCTCCTCCCTTCTTTTAAGTTCGTAGAGCTCACGAACCGCTCTCGTCCTTCTTTCCAGCGTCGCCTTATATGCTGCTAGCTTCGATGAATGCGCCTGCCGACACTCATTGTCAAACCTTGGGGTTTTTCTTGGTGGCATTTTAAAACCCAACACATCAGAGGCAGCTTCTCTGATGGCGTTTTGACAACGGTTCCACTGTTCGTCGATTGTTTAGCCTGGCAGGGTTGGACTCTCTGAGAGCTCAAGGGAGCCTCGAAAGAAAAAGTTCCCAGCGGTCGATTGCGATTGTAGCTTTCCAACATCAAACTTTTTTGGTCTTGCTCCACTCCGTTGTACAATCGTTATCCGAGTTCTGACCTTGGCTACAACAAGGTAATGGTCCGAGTCGATGTTAGCAACTCGGAACGCTCGGACATCGAGGACACTGGAGGAGTGTCTGACGTCGATCGCAATGTGATCAATCTGGTTGACGGTTGATTGATCAGGGGACCGCGAGGTCCCTTTGTGAATGTTGAGGTGAGGGAAACGCGTGCTGGCTACAGTGATGTTTCGCCCTGTCACGAAGTCCAACAGCCTGAGTCCATTGTCGGACGTGTTGTCGTGTAGGCTGTGTTTTCCGACGACTCTAGCAAAGATTTCTTCCTTGCCCAGCTATGCATTAATATCTGGAATCTAGTCCTATCGTTGCGGCGGCTAATAATTAAGTGAGTGAGTATCGGTTACTAGATTGTTCGTATACTTCACAGCCAGAACTAAGAATATTTGAAATCAGGAAGTTGACTAAAAGACATCGAGTAATAATATGTGTAATGTGATTGTAACTACCACATCGAAAATGAGAACGTCTTGAGCTTTGGCATCGCAACCTTTTGAGTGTTCAAACCAGGTTAGATTTGAGTTAAAAACCATACCAATGTTGGCAGTATCCACAAAATTACGAGTTCGCTGCTATTTGATACCAGAGAAAGCAGAGATGTATACCATACATTAAGGCGAACTAGAATTAGTCACAAAAACAACTTACTGACGATCATCTCCAAGTAGCAGCGCATCACACGGACAACGGAATAAGACAAATTGTTCATTGCAGCGAAGAGTCTGTGAGCCTTAGAGGATTCATTAACACATGAAGTGTTAAAAAGAAAAGTATGTAGTGTTATGGGTGGGGCTACAGCTGCAGTCCGTAGAGTGCCAGGAATAAGCTATACAGCAACCACTCGCGTTCCCAATGTCCAAGTTTGAGAAGCCTTTTCTAGGCAGGAATACTATTTGAGCATTAGACTCTAAAGCGATGGGACCGTGAAAATTATTCTTGTCGTACTACGGTTCAAAGCTAGACGCCGCTGTTCAAGTGCCAACTTAAGGAAGGCGTGAAATTGTGGTATAATTTGTAGCGCGGAACCATCGTTTAAAAGTGAATGAAGACTGACTACAGAAATGATACTGTGAAGTATAGTCTTAACATGCTTACCGGTAGGCGGTTCGTAGTCAATAATGGCACGAGACCCTGTTTCCAACAGGGTGCCGTTAATTCGCCGATACAGTTCAACATTTTCTTGAGCGATCTAATAAGTTCTCTTCCGCACGCTATTGCGTATGCCGACGACTTGATCGTGTACTGATCAGGCAAAGAGATCGAGGACATCACTACGCTCGCGAAGGGTGACTTCGACTCATTCATGGGAGATTGCGATGACTGGAAGTTGAATGTCAACTTTCAGAAATCGGAAACCATTCTGTTCAGGACGCCGTTGTATAAAGTTTCGGCGGATACAAAAAAGAATTGACGAAAGTTCTCTATTGTAGGACGGCACGGGCAACCACTGACGCAAAGGATTGTAGTCAGATACCTGGGGATCTGGCTAGATCAGTATCTATATTTTAACAAACATGTAGATGCTGCTCTAGCCAGGGCCCGAGGCGCTTTCGCCCTTACAAGGAGGCACTTTTACAACAGCCAACTCGATGCAAGGGTAAAGGTAATCTGCTACATGGCCCCCATACGGCCAATGCTCAGCTATCCCTGTCCCGTGTGGCTCAACGTGAGTGCAAGCTTGATGGAAAAGATTCGGGTGTTTGAGAGGGCTTGTCTTAGGGCTTGCCTTCGCCTCTACAGAACACCAGAGTCCCAGTACCGAAAAATTCTACTCCAACGAGGTCTTATCCAACATGGCCAACCTGATACGAGTGGACAATTTCCTGGTGAAGTTGATTCGAGGTCACACTGCGAGAGCGATGAACTCGGTTAATAACTTGATCTCTGGGGCTTACTACCCCAATCCACAGTACCACGAAAGGGTACGTCAAACTGGCTTCGTCCCCCCAGAAGCATTCCTCCATTTCGACAGGCATGGTCTTATACAAGACATAAGTGCGGTACCGCTCCTCTTTCACATCGCCCGTTCAACTGTGGATGGGCGACTCAACCACGACCGTTCCGTCGCACAACGAGCTGAGGAAGATCTCCTCCGCTTTAGTATGGCGGTGTCAAGTCGTGATAAGAGGGATGTGGCGTTGCAAGATCGAAAGTTTTGGTGGCTGAGAGAGGGAACTCCCTCGTTGAACCCTTTAGACCCAGGTTAGAATGGGCAGTACAGATCTCCTCAAAAAGAGTAGTCGGTCAGTGTCTTGCAGCGGGATTTGATACAGCTACCTATGGCCGACTTACAAACTTAGTGTAGGATAGTTGTAAGCTTTACATATAAATGTATAAAAAAAAATAATAATAATTCTATATATATAATAATTCCAACTAGTTTTAAGCATTTTTGTCTAGTTCGTAAGTTTGTTATGAATTCAAAATAAAAAATGTATTAAAATGATGACCATCGTTTGAAGTGTCTGAGATACAAAATTTTTTTTTATAACTTAATTCCACCACTGTTAGTTAGAAGTGTGCTGGTTTGCTTCTCCGTCTTAATCTCATTGAGACTCCATATTTTTGAATAAAAACAACTTTATTTTGAAATAAGCAATAAGTTATATGAAACTCTTACACTCTAAGTTCTGAAAAGGCCCTATTTGATGTAAACTTCGTCGCGTTTAAGCGTCGTATAAAGCTAATATCTACGGTGAACCAGGTATTGTGGTTAGGTTTTAAGACCGATTTATATAATGTAACAGGTAAACTGCTGCACAGGAGGTAGCATATGTGTTCTTGTGACTTGTCATCCTTGTACTTGTCCTACAATTCCCGAAGACATGTGGAAATAAGGTGCTTATCTGACTTGCGCAAACAGTTGTCAAATTGACCACCTGACACTATACCATCCTCAAAGTCATTTAAATGATTCGGGCCACGAATATTCACCAGCAGTAGTCACAAGTAATTGCATTCATCATTCTTCGGCGGAACTGTATCGATACGCCAAGAGCTTCAGAAGAACGCACAAGGGTGACGGGTGACATCGCCTTACTTTCAACGTTGAACAAATAATTTCAATGAATAATTGCAAGTGTAATAACATATCTGAATATCTGAAAGTAACGTAAGTGCAAACGGATCTCTTTGGCAAATCAAGAAGAAACTAGTCATTATTGCCGCTAGCAGCATTTGCTGCGGTGAAATAAATTCGTTGACCGTTCTCCAAGTGCACTACCAAATGTGGTGCCAAACCATTGCCGCAAAAAATTATCACAACGTAATGTAAATATGAATGGAGAGTACTTCACTTAAAGTTTTACTTGATTTCACTTGGTTCTGTGAAAAATGTTCTTATAACAACACAAAATGTGATGCAAGTACTGACACAATTCACAAGCTGGCAGCAGTGTTCGTGCAATGGTCCTTATTAGTCCAAACTGCTAACTGAACTCAACCCTATATGTTCATCTCATTCAACCCCCTACTCACTTAAACGAATTAATTTAATAACACTCAAAGTAAAAAAAGCAATTACAACGAATGGTGGATCAATTAATTATACAAAATATTTAAGAGTTACTGGGCGGGCAATGATCGGATTAGCATTAAGCTGTAAATCCGTGTGAGTGTTCAACTATTACACAGGATAAGCGCACGCATTTTAGGGCACGTTACAGAGTTTTGTATCTGAGAATGGCGAAATTGGAAATTAATCGTTTAATATTTAATTTGATTCATGGAACCGAGAGCCGAAGAACAAATAATTAAAGTTGCGCAATTAGTACGTGATTATCACACCAAATAAATGCCAACTTACTGCAGACTCGAGTTGGTGAAGTGTTGATTGGTCTGGTGGGTCCTTCTTTTCAGAAGGATTATATGCTTTGATTGTGGATACTGATGGACATGACTGATGGCCCGACCAGTACG
Organism: Eristalis arbustorum; assembly: GCA_916610145.1. Classification (NCBI taxonomy): domain Eukaryota; kingdom Metazoa; phylum Arthropoda; class Insecta; order Diptera; family Syrphidae; genus Eristalis; species Eristalis arbustorum. The sequence continues at coordinate 42,613,156 of OU744316.1, forward strand.
AGAAGTGATGGACAACGGGAAAGAAAGACGTTTGCTTGAACGGAAGGGACTAAGCAATGTAGTAAGTTCGATTGTGCACAACGAAGGGGCTGGTTGAAGAATGAGCTACAACCCGGAAATTGAACTTAATTCATAGCAATGCAACGTTACATGGTAGACTGGTTGATATGCCTCGACTGTGAATAATAAGCCACAGTCCTGCGACATGAATCGCTCTATTGTCTACACGAAATGTACCCAAACAGGAAACCAATAGAAGATCAGTGCATGGATTTCTTCTACCACGAGGTCCATTAACCCAAAGGCTCCCGAAATACAAAACCAACGCTTAGAACAATCTTCTACAAGCTTGCGAGGCAGCCCAGAAGCAAGGACACCTAAACTGAAGCACTAGAGTGGAAAATGACCTAAACGGCTTTGGAAAGTATTGCCTAGTTTTGTAGGGCCAATAGGACTAGTCATGTTGAGACCCATTTGACACTCTAGCTAGCGTAGACTTCTGGTCTGTGGCAGCAGCTGTCCAATGATGTTACTTTGAGCAGATGACCTGATCTTCGTAAATCAAGTTCGGTGACTCGCTCAAAGCTGGCAGTGTCTTTGTTAGTCGGTAATTATGATGGTCACTTGTCCTGTAAAAAAACTGGAGCATTTTAAACATGCCGTCGTACAACTCTCTTGACAGCCGAGGGGCTACTTCGGTTTTTCAAAACAACGGGGCTCAAATTCCCGACTCTAAGGACCAAAGTCATGCTCTACGAGACTTTTATTCTGCCAGTCCTGCTTTATGGAGCCGAACGCTGGACACTAAGCAAGACTGCAGAGTTGATTCTTGGTCTCCTCGAAAGACAACTTCTACGTCGGGTATATGGTCCCATTTGCGAGGAAGGCGAATGGAGGAGACGACACAACCGTGAACTCTACTAACTGTACAAGGATGCGGATGCAGTCCCAAGGCAAAAATCCGTCGACTACACTGACTCGGTCACATCGAGCGCATGAACAACCACGCTCCAGCAAAGATGGTCTTCGAAACGTGCCTCCTGGTTCGAGAAGAAGAAGAAGACCGAAGCTCCGGTACCGAGACCATGCCAACGCGGATGTAAGGCAGCTTGACCTTGATGACTGGAAGCATCATGCCCAGGACCGTCACCGATGGAAGGTAGCACGTGCTCAGGCTTGGACCCTTCATGGGTCGTCGGCCTGATAAGTAAGTAAGTCAACGACTGACAGATGCCAGATGACAATCGAACCAAAATGGCGGCCAAGCCTACAGCCATAAAATAACTCTGTGCCTGGCGATGATAGCATTTGAGTTGCGTTTGATTGAGTCCAGTGCTCACAGTTGTTCAAGTCCAGTCAAATTCTTCGTTTCCACATACTTGACAATAAAGTCATTGCCAGACATTTCAATTTCCTCTACCCTTCCAGATGAGTGAGGTGTGCTTTTACAATCCCTTGCCTTGTCTGCCTATTTAATCTCTCCACAGATTGCTGCAACAAATATTCACTTTGTCACTGCACACGTTTTGATATGAAATACTTGCCGCTTATGCATTTAAGGGCAGACCCCTCGGCAAGGGTGCGCAGAGCACCAGCTATTATTCCTCGTAGGTCACCTCCCAGCGGGTGCTTAGTGCAACTCTGTGTCCCTTGTGTACCAACACAACAAGGTGTCTGAATGTCTGACCATAAAGCACTTAAGATGCATATGCCAACAGTGTGTGTCTTCACACTTGTGCAACATTGTAAACATCCTGCACCACTAGCTGCCGATGTCGGCAGTAATTATTATTTTACAGCAGCAGCCCACTGCACACTTGACTCAATTGAATGTGTCCCTTTAACCGGGGCAGACGGAATGCTCGTCAGCCAGTCTGCCTATGGTCTGCACGGCAACGCATGCCATGGACAAAAGGTTGTTGTGTCAGAGCGAGTACCCTATCGTCGTTCACTCCGATGGTATCGAAACATCCAAGTGGACTCTCGCTCTCTGCTTGTTGAAGACATATCGGCACAACGTTCTGGCGCGTGGGGTTGGGGCCAACATGCCAACATCGGATGTCCCACAGGAGAGACACACGAACGGTCTCAGAGTGTCCCTCATCTGCACAATATATATTTCAGCACACAGGCACACACACACACAGACACGGACTCCTCTGTCACTCGGGTGGAGTGAAGTGTCGAAAGCACGTGAGCCATCTGATTTCATCTCATGTTGTCCCCAAGAAACAGGACGTGCAAAAGATTGAAAGCCATACCCCGAGATCCGATGGAAATATTGTCTTTTCAGATTAGGTGCGCTCGAGTCCCGAGCAGAAAGGGGTTTTCCTCTGGCAGCGTTCATGTTCTTTGATGTAAATGCAAATCAGGAATCGGATAAGATGTTCGGGTATTTTCAGATATTGATATTGGAGATTGAATGACAACTTAAAAGAACCCCCTCGACACGGCAATGTGCTGTGATTGAAAATCGAATTTTAATTAAGCACGGTCTGGTTCCACGTGCACTTGCAGACACAAGACCGTATACGTTTCAGACAGATGCACCATGTCTTGGAATTTCGAACTGCTCGTAGAGACAACTGAGGAGAATGCAAACTTTATTCGGTGCGTCCTTAAATGGAGCTCTTGAAGGCTCTCGACGACAAGCTGATGTGTGTGTGTGCTTGTGAGAAGCAAATAATCAGATATTTGAATATTGCATTGTTTTTCGATGAGGACTGCATCCTGATTTGTGTTTTCACTCCTTGCTCGGCTGGGTACTTAAATATATTCACACACGTTGTTGAATTCGTATTTTGCTTCGGAGGAGCAGGGATTATGTCTTTAAGCTCTGTCTATATTTTATTTCACACAAGTTATGTTTGATTAAGCTTCACTTGGAGAAAAGAACATCAGTTTAAGAGGATCAAACTCTTAAGTGATAAGCAGCGGATAAGGTGGTCACTTTAGTCTACGCTATACGCTGGATCTTCGATTCTTTCACACATTTTCTAAAGTTGGTAGCACAAATGGTACCCAAGTGGTTTTGCGAATAAGAAATATTTATTTTGGATTTCTGATTTTGTTTCGGCAAGGAGTTGAATTCTGCGCTTTGAAACCTCTGCGGGGTGGAAGGTTGGACATTTTTCAGAAGACTTTCGGTGACAGGATCATGCCACAAAAAGAAATGAGTCGTTGCATCACGTTCAGCTGTGTTAACTCATCGTGCATCATGTCGTCGGGGCCAACAGGCACCGTCTGACAACACTATTCGCTGTTAAATAACATATATTATCGAGCGCGCGGCAGTAGGCGATCGTTTCATGGCTTTACATATCATAAAATCCCATTACATTGCAACGAATTCGTCAATGCGTTAAAAAAGAGTGCTGTCAAGAAGCCAAATGCGTCGTATCGTCAACACATTCGAACCAATTTGGAACGCAGTTTGAAGAAAAATTTGCATTTGGTTCCTAAAAGGTGATTGTAGAGTTCGAAGGCGTTAGTTGAATCCGATTTTTCGAAGAAAAGTTGTATGTTCGACGAGATAAATTGTCCGCACTCTAGCGCCGTTGACAATCAAAATTGAAATGTTTGGACAACGAAAAACCCATCTGAGTTCTAATAATTGCCTAACGCAACAAGGCATATTGGGGTCGACAGTCTCTGTGTCTGCACTCTGTCTAAGGTCTCCAAGGTTACTGGTTTCAACAAGATCTCGGCTTTGCCAAACTGCTAGCCGATGCAAGTTGCTTATCAATCCTAGAACCCACGGCGGGTCCGAGGACGAGATACAGCACGCTGCTTCCAGTCAACAAGATTCAGCTGTCTTGCGAAGTCTGCGAACTTCGCCTTTCTGCTGGCGGTTCGGTCTGAATATCCTTATCGAACGTAGGCTCGGATTCGCAGACCCCCTTAGCTGAAGCGCTGTTGTCCATGCGTTCAATGTAACTGGCCAGTCTAGTGGATGGATTTTTGCCTCCCGGACCATCCACATGCTGGTGTAGCATGTAGAGTTCAGGGTTAAGTTTCCGCCTCCATCCACCATTGTTGACGACGGGACCATCTATACGACGTCGCATTGCCTTGGAAGGCATTACGAATCAGCTCTGCGGTTTTGCTTACAGTGTAGATTTCAGCTCTACAATGAACTACAAGATCATGATTTTGGTGCGTCGATTTTGAAGTTTCGGCCCCAGATGTTTTGACAAACTTTGTTAGCTCAGTACGTTAAACTCCACGAATGACATCGTAGTAGAGATCCTCCTGCTCAGGCTCGGACTCTTCATGGGCCATCGGCCTGATAAGTAAGTAAGTAGTTAGCTCGGCTGTCAAGGGCGATTCTACGTCGGATCTCCACTAAGATATCATTCGTGCAGTTAACGTTTGCCGCGAGGTAGACAAAATCCTCCACTACCTCAAAAATGTGTGTGGTGGATCAATTCTTGCTCGACAGCAAATATTTCGTCTTATCCTTATTGACCTTTCGTACTCGGTACTAGTTTGTTCTGGCCGGACTTGTATCCAAGCACCATCAAGGAACTGCGTTCCTTCTAATACTTTGGGTCAATAGTAGCATTCCATAATAATATCGAAGAAGAAATACGCGGGCGACTGCTCAAATCAACCATGGCCCAGCTATAGTCTGTCAATGTTTTTCGAATGAGGACACCTGACCACAGCCTGATGCACATGACCATGGTCCTACCAGTACTCACATTGGGATCCGAAACTTGTATTCTTAATAAAGGCACTTCGACCTCTTAGTTGCTTTCGAAAGAAAAATTTCACTGCGAATTGTTGCGGTATGTGAGGGAGGGCGTTTGCGAAGACGTTACAATCAAGAATTGTACGCGATTTATGTACCTCAGTGCAAATCTGGTCCAGTTTCGTCCTTAAAAAATCGGATAGTCTGATGTCCCAACCAAACACGCTTATTGCGCCTACACGCGAAACGATTAAGACTGTTTTTTAATTATTTCTGCAGAAGCTGTCGAGATGAAGCGAAGGAAAATAATGTGCCACACAGAAAGCGATCTGAGAGAATCAAATCACTACTAGATATTACCTACTTACCCTATTTTGAGTAATGCCTCAAACACAGTAGTGCGTTGCGTTGTCTTTCAACGCACACAATTCAATGGCCATGCACAGAATATTGCGTCGACCTACGTAAGTACGAAATAAGAGCGATGAGAGGATTGTAACACGTAACACCATCGCATGTTATTATCAAACATGTTGGACATTTTTTGACAGATTGGTGAGATGATAAACAACTGACCATAATTTACCACAAAATCAATTTGAATTCGGACCAAGGGAGAAGTTTCGAAAGTTGGAAAAATAAGATTTGTAGAGTAGAATCCATCTGTATCCCTGTAAAGATTCAACTCACGAAACTACCACCTTCTTTCTGATTGATACATAGTTTGTTGCGACATTTTAAGTGATTGGTAGCGCCAAGTTAGCAACAAAAAGCATATTTTTTTTAATTTTTTTATGTTTATTTGCATTCACTTTCCGTAATTAGGTCCTTAAAGTACGATTGTTTGAGCAGATTATTTTTTGAATGGACATTTCAAAAACGAAAACAGCTGACACAATATTTTCATCCGGTATTTGAGAGAGGGAACACCTGATTATCGTGCGTCGTCGTATCCCTCCTTAACATTGAAGTGGAACGTAGCAACGCACTATTGTGTTTCAGGCAAAAGTTCGCGTGGTGGAGAACGAGCCTACTTTGGCATCTCTGCCTCCTACCTATGTACCTACATCTAAGCTAGTATTGTGACAGAGAATTAAGCCTGGTAAGATCCGTTGGGCACAAACCGTAGCTAGCATGAGCGAAGAGTGACCGGCTAGGAAAAATGTTGTAACCCATTTAATGGTAGACGACAGGGTGGTAGAGCATGCTTACTCAACAGAGATGGGCCGTGGTTTCGTGGTGCGATGCTGTTTAAAGTCGGACCGCGATGGCTATAGAAAGTTAGTTTTTTTTTCTAAGGAAACATTAAATAATGGTTACAAAAACTATGTGAAACCTTTATTCCCCATTTTATTTAGTTTTGTTATCCACTAAGCTCTACCCTTCTTTAGACTTGATGTGAGTCCAGTACGTTTCGTTGGCACTACCTCTGGTAAATCTAACAATTTGTTGTAACTTTTGTTTAACATGATTTTTTTGTCCGGCTTCATATTTCTGAAATCGGTGAGTATATCTGAAGGGTATGCTTGCCTGAATACTCAACCTTCCTCGTTCGCACTCGAAGCCTTCCCCCTTTTTTACTCTAGGCTTTAGTGCCACCCAAACTCCATTAAAAATAAAGTCTCTTATTAATTTAAAAATTTTCTGATTCAATTTAAGTATTTTGTTAAAAACAAGTGAATGCTATACAAGGAATAAAAGCGTCGTGACAAAACTCCCGGAGTCCTTCAGAGGCATCCTTAGACATACATAACAATCCAATAAATCTTAAATGACTGTTGCCAAATTAGGACTACCTTACAAATGTTCACGTGTACAATTTCAAGCCAACCAAGGAAGAAACCAAATATAAAACCCATGCCAAGGCCACTGGGGAATGAATGGCTCGATTTGTTTCGACACACCGCCCCCAAACGTTCGTGATTGTTTTGTTGCCTATCACAGTGATCGGTTGTATCTCTGTCCATAAACCTTTTTAAACAATAAAAAAAAAATAAAGAAGCAAGGAAAACAAAAGAAACAAATTGGAAACATGACCCTATTCCTTAAGGTACCAAGGAAATAATGAACATCCTTCACACCCTCATCATGCATGGGTAATTTCATTTGGGAATACACAAACTTTAGTTGTAGACCGAAATTAATTAACTTTAGGAAGCGCCGCGGCCGACAGGCGAACACGTTACACAAACGAGAGCTTATGCCGATGTTAAATTCGATAATTAAATCGAATGTGGTGGTTTGTGTTAGAGATAGGTTTAAGGCTTGCTTTTGCTTTGAGGGCTTTGACAGTTTTGCTGTTTTTAAGTCAACACATTTTTCTGGCTTTTCGTCACTCTTTTATGTGATACATGTGAAGATATTTGTTGCATATATAAGTTTTAGCTACGACACGTATTTGCAGTATTGTACTACCACTGGGACCACAACCTACTGGTAAGGAACCATTTGGCGCTGTGAATCAATTTGTGGAAATTAGCGACGCGTGGTAGAATACTTTAAGTCGTTTGAAATCTGAGCACTCTGAAACTTGTTTCAGCGATCCAGCATGGCTGGCCACGAGCAGTGAATATTAAAGTCGATGTCTAATATCTTGGCCCATTCTACCAGGGAGCAGTCCTTTCATAACATCACCAGGAAGCTGTTCATTAGAGCTTCAAGTTTGGCATGCACTAAGGCCTTTTCTGGTCCAATGTGGTAGCCATAGTGAGCCTACTACCACTGATCGACAACTTCTGTGACAGTGCTGTTAATGTGTTCCCAACGGCAAATGGTGAATGAACCAGATTTGAAAACCAGAAATAAGCATATTAACTTTCCTTCCGCTGGCAAACCGGGGTCCGGGGACTTCTACCATTCTTCCATCATTTTTTTGTCTATAAGTTTGAAGATGATGTCAAGCGCATCTGAAGGTTGTAGTTCCGAGCGCACCACCAAATAAGTACTGCGAACTTTACACGAAGAGTGGAGTACCAGCTAATAGTGTACCCCGTATCGCAGCATAGGGCCAATGAACACAAGCAGTTTGACTTGCAGCAGTGTAAGAAGACCCCATTGTAACGTATAGCCCTTCCGCTGGCGAATTTAGTGGCGTTAATACGTTGTGTTGTTAGCTTACTTCACTTCACTGTATATTGCGAAAAACACGGCCAGAATGTAATGAAAATTTGGTTGTACAGTCCATTATACTGAACCTGTTTTTGCATAGAGCGCACACATTTTCTATAGGATTGAGCTCTGACCTTTAACGCTTGGCAAAGGGCTGATTCTTGTTGAAAAATTGGGGTTCTATTTTCGATAGCTCAGGAAAAATGCATTTTTCCCTATTCCAGTTATTGGAATTAAGAAATCCCAAATTTTTAGAGCAATTTGCCTTGTAACGTGTCCAGATGAATTTGCACAAGACTGATTTTCCCATTGCGCTACTCTACGAGTGAACACATGAGAGCTTATCGAAACTGAAACTTACTTGTTTTAAGATTCGTCGCGTGTGTTGCGGTTGAAATTCACAACAATCCTTTTTGCCGATTATTTTACGTTGCGTCCGAAATCGTTGCAACTCCGCGCAATACATAAATACTTACTTACTTACTTATCAGGCAGACGAATCATGAAGGGTCTGAGGAGCCTGAGCAATTGCTGCCTTCCATCGGTGACGGTCCTGGGCACGCTGCTTCCAGTCATCAAGGCCAAGCTGTCTTGCATCCGCGATGACTTTGTCTTTGTACCGGAGGTTCGGTCTTCTTCTCCTTCTCGAACCAGGAGGCTCGGATTCGAAGACTCTCTTTGCTGGAGCGTTGTTGTCCATTCGCTCGATGTGGCCGAGCCAGTGTTGTCGACGGATTTTTGCCTTCCGGACTACATCCACATCCTTGTACAGCTCGTAGAGTTTGCGGTTGTGTCTTCTCCTCCATTCGCCTTCCTCGCAGACGGGACCATATATCCGACGTAGAATTTTTCTTTCGAAGGCACCAAGAATCAGCTCTGCAGCCTTACTTAATGTCCAGCTTTCGGCTCCATAAAGTAGGATAAAATACCATACATAAGTGATACACACATTTGAGAATGAACTGTCAAACGCAACAAAAGTTAAGAGTTCGTCAACTGATGCATTCCACATAAAGCCCACATTCGTTGTATCGCTTCCTTCTATTAGGTCTTATGAGTTGTAAATGTTTTAGCAGGACGCAATGCACGCAACAGATTCTATGGACTTGGGCCTTAAGGAAGGAGTGGAAATAATCTTTACGTCGTTCTGGATAAAAAAATGATTGCGCTCAATGCTGCGAAAGCATCGTTACAGGTTAATGCATACAGTTTGACTTCAAGAGCTCTCGTCCAAAACCCATCGTCCACAACCACAATCGATCTCTTCTTGGCTAAATCAAAAGAGAAGCATTTAAGTCCAAGAAAGCCAGCGATTTATGGTATGCATAAGGGCTCCATTTTGTCTTTCACACCCGTTCTTATACCGATCAATCATCTTTTGTCTAAAACATGTAATTGTCCAAGCTATTTTGCTGACACACGTTCATATAAATACATTACTCTGCCGCTGAAGACGCTCCTTTCGACTGGGAGGGCTAACTGCAAGAAAGTCTACTCTAGAAATTCCTCAAACTATTTCAGTTTTTTTCCACAATTCCAAAAATTATTTGCCCTGCCTTACTAGCTCGGATATTGGAAATGTTGTATATCTGGGTGGGCCCTTCTACAATCCATCTGACTATTCTGGTATTCAGGAGTACCTCACATGACTTCTACGTCGCTCGTTGTTCGTCGCAATGTTTCATGCCTCTCCTTAATTTATTGTTATTTTTACAGACACTGATGTACTGAAATAGGCACGGGCATCCCTCCAATTGAACAATTCAACCGTAATACTCACACTGGTCTACGAATATTCATCATGATACATCCATCATATCAATCATAGTCTTAAGTCAACGACGTTCAGTCAACCACAGACATTCCATCTTGAGCGGTACTCAGTTGACGAGGACTTATCCAGCTTGAGCGTCCTCTCTCATCATTATTTTCAGAGACTCAAATTTAAATTGGCATCGCTTCTTTCATGCTTCTCCAACACTCGTCTTACCAATTTAAGGCTGTTACAATCACTGCCATTTTCAAACACAACTATCGACAATCACTGACAAAATTGACAAGACAAAGCGATCTTAAATTGGCTTTAAAATGCTGACTAAATCATGAAAGGACAAAATCCAAACAGCACTTATGGTTTCAGCAGAAGTACACAGTGAGTGTGTGCCATGCCAAGGTATTTGCAACCACACATCACTCTTTACTCAAGTCCTCACCTGCTTACGTCATTACATTCGTCGGAATCCAACAGAGGCTATCCCTCTGCCAACAGTAGACGAACTAAACCCAAACCAAGGCATAATCAACAACACCGCTGTCTGATTAAACAAACATATCCACATAACATCGCATCCTTTACGTCCTACCGGTTCCATTTATTAAGCTCGCCGAGAAGAGAGATGTATGTGCACATTTAGAAATGTGCTCATGCATAATGAACAAAGCTCTGCAGGATAATGCCTCAGCGCCTGTAGTTTGTTTTAACCTACTTTCCGTTTGTGTACTATCAACTTGATGTGTTAAACATCACAGCTGTTCACTGAAGCAATCAAAGATAAAGTTCTTCACAACCACATCCTTTGCATAGATCTCCAAAATCGATTCCCCAATGAGTGTCGACACTTCTCCGACAAGGATAAAAGGGACTCCTCGGCTTGGCATGCACTGCATACTCCACACATCGAACCTGAATTTGAGCCGGTGCCGATGCCGATGCCCATGCCTCGGAACTCCCTCCACCAGAGGCGAATGTATTTCCCAAGTGTTGAGTTCTGATCCTTCAAAAAAACTGGAAAAAATAGAAATAGAATGAATGCTCATGGAAAACGTTGTAAATTTTATGACGACGACACAGAAACTCTGCGCTGTTTAATATTTACGATTCTCAATGCCTCCATCAATCAGCACGGAAGAGAGTGGAACTCCACTTCTCCTCGATCCCCCTGAACTGCGACACACAGCGCATCACTCAATGGATCCTGGCGCTGCCATGAATGGCGCTGCTATGGATGGCAGCACATCCTCTATGTCCCTTTGTATAAGTAATCACTCCTTGCAATGGGTTTGAATTATATTATCATTGTGTGCACAGTACTTTACCGGGTTTATACTCGAACTAACAACATTGCCGCCCCAGTCCCAGAACCGGCAAACAAAAAATACCCTCCCTCATACGTGTGTGCACCACTCGACCTTAATTCTTGCAATGCAACCCACAAAATAAATGTGCAAACACAGAGGGCACAACTTTGGACGAGTCCGGCAAAGTTCAGAAAACTGAATGAAATGTTTGTGAATCAATGAAGTCAATATTTGCATCCGTATTTGATTTTGCAGTGTGCGCCCGTACAAATGGCGGCGATCCCTTATTTTGTGCTATTGCTCAGTTGGTAGTTTTTCCGTTTTGTTTAAGGGCCTGCATTTGTTTGATTTTGTGCATATTTGCAAACTATTTTAAAAAATAAATGAATCCAAATAATTTAAGAATGTAGTGGCAGTTCAGCCGTGTAATTATTTATTTAAATGCGGACAACGAGGCGGCATTTAATAATAAATTACTTTTGAAAATTGTATTTGCATGTTGACCGATGGTTTTGGGGTCAAAAAACTCTCTCTATGGTCAAATTAAATACTGCACCAGTTACGTAGTTTACCTCATAATGCCGTTTGTTATTTCCGATGAATTATAGATGTCGAAGCATATACTTGACAATTTTTTTATGAACGCACAAGTTTGCGCATTTTATTGGTTCAAGTTCTAGTGAAATGGGTACCGTGGGATAGTAGGCGCGTCGATGGCGTTCGAGCTCTGAGCAACAGCGTTCCCAATTATAAATGAATATTCAACTCGTGGCTCGGACTTGAGGACGCCAATTTGATAATAAGGGTCACCTTGTGTTTGCCACTTAGGCGTGTATGCAATTTCATAAGGTATCCAGCAAAAGGAATATTTTCAGAGGACTAATGTCTATTTTGGTTCTCACTTCGGGTTCGACCGGTTTACACTAGCCATTGGTTCCGGCATTCTGGTAGAGGTCGAGGAATTCGAAGATTTTTTGAGAACTATGCTGAATATCCAACTCTGATGTGTTCAAGCAACGATTGCGATTGCTGTGATTTTGTTCCTGGTAGGAGTAGGAGCCCGTGGCCCGTGGCGTTGTGGGTACGTGCGTCGACCCCAATCTCGACGTCGTAGGTTCGATTCCAGCTCTGAGCGACAGAAATAATTTTCGGGGCCCCACCTCTTTCGAGTCACTGACAATGCTCAAATAGTATTTCCTGTCTAGAAAAGCTTCTCAAACTTGGCCGTTCGGATTGTAGTTCCTTCCACTCGTGAGAGAACAATAGCACGCACAACACGAGTGGTTGCTGAGAAGCTAGGCCCTGGCCCTCTATGGGCTGTAGTGCCACCCATGTTATATATTATATTAGGAGTAGGAGCGCGTTCAATTCTGTGTGTGATTTGGAAAGACCAGTTCTGCAGACAGTAGGCGTGTTTTATTGACTGGTCAGTACTCAGCTTAGTAAAACTTTACACGGAAAGCAACAGCAAAACAACTTACTGAGTAGCAACTACTTAGCAAGATTTCACTGTAATCACTGACTAGGACGCAATGAAAAACAGGCCTATATAACGACGATGACGTCAAAAATACCGCCGTCAGGCATCTTTGACAGGAATTCCCAAACAGACCAATCGCCAAACTTGATTCATACAAGGCTACTGGTACCGATGGACTGCCTGACGAGATTTTCAAAGCAGCTTGTTAATTTATCTGTAAAATCTGATTGGATGGCAGTATGGCCGATGAATGGAATCTCAGCATCGTTTGCCCGATCCTAAAGAAAGAAGACCCTCTAAACTGTGTCAATTATAGAGGAAAAAGACTCCTAAGTATATCCTATAAGATCTTTTCTGCCGTTCGGTGTAAACGCTTGCACCCTCACGGCAACAGCCTGATTAGTCAATATCAGTGCGGGTTCAGGTCAGCGAAATCCACAATTGACCAAATATTTACAATACGTCAAATCTTGGAAAGACCCACGATATCAAGGCAATACCCCAGCACATTCATCGACTTTAAGGCCGCGTCGGACACTATTTATAGAAACGAGCTAAACAGCGACTTGTCTAATTTTGGAAGTAGTGAAAGGCTCTGTCTGCCTAGGCTGTGAATTCAACACAAGCAATGACACGACCGCCGAGATAAAAAAAAAGCATCACTTAATAGGCAACTGAGAGAAAAGGCCTTCTATCGAAGAACAAGGAAATCCCTCTATGAGACCGACCCAGTCCTGCTGTTTGGCGCAGGAGCATGGACACTAACAAATTCGGACGAGGAAATCCTTGGAGGCTTCGAGAAGAAAGTCGTTCGTGTGTACTGATGGTGTTGCATGGTGTACTGATGGCCCTCCGATCTGGAGGGAATGCTGGCCAAGAATTTCTTCTCGAAGATAGCCTGGGGTCTTAGGCGGTCTGTGTCGCTAGGAAGGAAGTTGAATTCCTTGAGTATGGTTGAGTCGCATATGTTGAGTTTGGACCACAGTCGGAGTGTTTTGAGTCTCAAGGCTGTGTTGCCTGCTGTTTGTTTTCCGAATAATTTCAGTGGTGGGAGATGGAGAAGAATATTCAGTGCGTCTGACGGAGTACTTCTCAGTGCTTCGCTAATGCACAGACAGGCCAGTTTTTGTACTCGATTGAGTGCCTTGCAGGTGATAGCTTTGTTTAGTGCTGTCCACAAAACTGACAATAGAGGTGAAAATCCAGTGAGCGATGCGTGGTTGTAAGCCCCATTTGCATCCAATGGTTATTTTGCAGCTAAAAAGGGCAGAAGAAGCTTTCTTGACTGAATGTTGAGTATCCAGTTAAGCTTGCTATCAATCGTGAGGCTAGAAATTTCTCACTGGCAGTTAGCTGTAATATAGTGACACATAGCAGTGGGGGGTCAAACTGGGGGATTTTGTATCTTCTGTACGATATGCTTTTTTTGTGGGTTAATCCCGAATCCGCATGTTTGTGTCCATGCTTTCAGCTTGTCGAAGGCATTCTGCATTATGTCTCTTAGAGTAGAGACGAATTTGCCGGATGCCGCTATGGCAATTTCATCCGCATGGGCAATAACATTACATCCTACCTCTTCTAGCATTAATAAAAGTTCATTTAACGCTATGTTCCAAAGAAGCTGGTGAGTAGCTGATGAATGGAAGCCACTAAGGACTTTCCAATTACGAGACGCAAGTAAAAATGCTTTTGGTTTGATATTGTTGAACGCTCATTTAATGTAGAGAAATGTCACAAGTGTGTATTCTTTAACTTCGAGAGATTCCTCGATGGTGCATATCAGTGAGTGGAGGGCTGTCTCTACAGACTTACCCTTATTGCAATGCTCTAAGTGAAGCTCAATTTAGTCACATCGTCTGTAAAGCTGTCTGCCAATTGAAAACGTGATCCCACTCGGAGACTGACAACGAACTTCCTATCACGTTTCTTAACAATCAATGGCCTATATGGCAGTCTCCAGGCTCTTACTTCCACAATAACATTCGCGAACGAAGCAACATTAGTGTCAGCAATCTGCGCTTTGTCAAAAGCACGCAATAGTCACTAGGCGACGCATGTGTGGTATTGCTTCCTGGATGCTTGGATACAAGCCTTTTTGGTTCAATTTGAGTTTACGAACTGAACAATTTGACGATATGACATTTATCAATTAAAATGTTATTCGAAAGCTATTGTAAAATGTAAAATGGATGACCGTGGAAAGTTTAAATCTCCCATTATTCCAATATCGAAAGGGATTTCCCTAGATATCGTCCACTACTCCATAAACTCAGTTGAAGACGGCTCGCAGTAGACTCCCAAACCTCGTAAAATCGCCCAAAATCAATCACACGGAACGGCACACACAATACTGTACATATCTCGGTAAAAAGTGAACGACAGTACTTCGGCTACTGCTGAGTCGTGCGGGTTTTATTTATTTGATCCCGACGTAACTTTCCCGCAACCGAAGAAAAACTGTCTGCACACTCGAGTCTTCCTCGTGCGATAAAAAGTTTTTATGTTGCATCATTGCACAATGGATTTTGCCTCTTCTACGGTCCGTTAGACATGTTCACGTTGGCTTCCTGGATTTATTTTCGTTCATAACATCGAGTGTATCTAGTGCAAGTTGATATGAAGCTGCGGGTGGCGGTGTTGTCTTGAAACTGTTTGCCCGGGCAATCATGCTGAAGTTACTTGTTTTAAATTCACAATTAACTGATATAATCTAGTGCGGTGAACGTGCGGTTTTATGTTCATCAACGGCAGCACGGGATGGTGCAACAGGAGTTGGACATGTTTTGTGTACTCAAGTTCGGAGCTTGCGTGGGTTTGATTATTTTTCACATTGCCTGCTGAACGCAGCTTAAGCATGAGGTGATCTATGAGAACTTGGAAAGTCATCATTATAGTCAGTTTTAAAAGGAGGGGAGTGCTTATGTGATCGTTTGTCTTGTTATGTGCGTTCCTCGGTGTCCTGGTAGAGTCACTGCAAGAGAGTTTTGTAAACTAGATGTGGTTACATGGAAAATTGTTATTTTTCGAAGATAGGGAGACGGAGTTTGGCGATGTCGCTGGACATCGTATAAGACGTGTAACAGGTTGACGTACGGCTTCTTGTATTTAAATCGATGTCCGTAGTTAATGGAATAAAATACTTCCAAAGTGTTCGCGTTGCTTTTCGAATGGCGTCAAGCTGAGACTGGAACACATTTTTTGAAGACCACCATAGACAAGTCTAATGACCATGTGTCTGTGAAAGTAACGACATAGATCAGGTTTTTTTACTAGCGCTTGGTCCTCACTGAGTTTGTATGCTTAACAGAATGCTTTAAGTTGCCTTCTGACTGTTCAAATTAGTTAGAAGCATTTACTTAGAATTGGTAAACATACACTGTCCTGGCTGTTAATAATTAAAAAAAAAAAACTGAAACAAATATAATTGAACATCGTCCATGTATTAATGCTCTAATGAATGTCTGCACACTGGGGGTAGATCCTTAATGAAAATGCAGTGCACTGGGCACAATATAGAAGCATGTTGCATTCATTTTTCAAACGAAAATAAAAACGAGCCCTCTATTTCACGTTCATAACTATATCTTCTTCTTCTTTGTGTGGCGCTACAGTCCGGAGTGGACCTGGGCCTCAACCAACATGCCTCTCCCACTAGCGCGATCCCTGGCTAGCAGTCTCCAGTTTCGCACACCAAGCTGGTTGAGGTCCTTCTCCACTTGAGTGCGCCACCTTAAACGCGGGCGTCCTCTGTTGCGTTGCCCGACAGGTTCGGATTTGAAGATTCTTCGGGCCAGAGCTGTGGTGTCCATACGCTCTACATGACCTAGCCACCGTAGGCGTTGGATCCGTAGACGCCTAACTAGGCTCATGTCGCTGTACAGTCCGTACAGTTCGTGATTGAATCTTCTCCTCCAGAACCCGTCGTCAACACAAACAGGACCAAAGATCGTGCGTGGAACTTTTCTCTCAAAGAGACCAAGGACTTCTTCATCCGCTTTCGAGATTGTTCATGCCTCCGCGCCGTATAGCAGGACTGGGATGATCAGGGTCTTATATAGAGTCAACTTGGTTCTTCGAGAGAGGGCTCTATTACTCAATTGCCTCTTGAGCCCGAAGAAACAGCGGTTGGCAAGAGTTATCCTACGCTTGATCTCGGTACTGATGTTATTTGTACAAATTACTCCGGATCCGAGGTAAGTGAAGTCCTTGACTACCTCGAAGTTATAGCTGCCCATTGTGACGCTCTGTCCAAGACGTCGATGTTGTATGTCCTTTTTTGAGGACAGCATATACTTCGTTTTGCCCTCATAACTATATAATAAAGAAAATACTCCTCCCTAATGGACGGAGAGAAAAGTACCTACTTGATAAGCAAACTTTCACTGAAACTGTAATTGTTTTTAAGTCTCTTACACAAAATGCACATTGGTGGAGCCTTCAACAACATCGAGCTCAAAACAATAATATCCAACAGACTCAGGATCTAAAAGACCTTAGTGACTTTCAACACAAGGGCTTTTAACTAGAAGCTAGGTGAAACCACGATCCGCAAAGCTGTTAGCAGAGACACACCGCAGGGCGGTGTACTTTCTCCTCTCGGGTTGAACATAGTAGTGAAGGCACTACTTCTAATAGTATAAAGGACCTGGTGTAATGTCATGCCTTATGCAGATGAATTTTTGCTATTGCGGCGTCATATCCACATCAGGGATATCATGGAAGCGGTCCTACTTAAGCTGGTAAAGTGGGTTGGCGTGAATCCACCAAAAGCTTAACTAGCCCTCTTCACTAGGAAGTACAAAGTTCGTGCATTAATTCCTCCCAAACTATGTGGGCCACCTCAAAAGCTGAACACTGAAATTCCTAGGCCTTCCACTAAACACCAAACTGAACTGGAAGCTGAATATCCAGAAATATGTCAGGAACGGCACTCTTTTGCTACAAAAAGTCGATCGGGTGCACACCTTGCATTTTCCATTGGCTATTTGTATCAATCTTATAATCAGACCCATGTCGCTATTTGGTGCTCTGGACCGCTCTTGATTACAGCATCAACCACAAAAGACTCGAAAGGGTGCAGAAGATGGCCTGCGTATGCCTTAGTGAGTAGTATTCTACACCCTCCACGGCCTTGAATATACTCCCCAACCTCCCAGGAGAGGATACAAGGTCCCGATAGACGTAGTCTGTAGATAGCAAGTAGATAACACGGGGATCAGGTTGAGAGCAATGAGCATCTGGAAAGGAACTTCGATCTGGACAGTGTAGGATCTTCAGAAGGTACAACTCTATACCTATAGACACTGACCTCATGACATTCTCAACCAGCACCCGCCCCAGGTTTTACTGATAGTCTGAGCATTGGACGCTAGGTGGTCCACTGCGAATTCTCACATTTTGATCGAAGATGGGCACGGGTCCATTTCAAGGATTGGTAAAAGCACCTGTTTCTCTGATTACCAAAACGTTGTTGCGTCTTGCAGGCTGATAGCGATGAAGGAAGCTCTATCCTGGCTAGAAAAAACAGCATACCCCCATCTGTTCTGAAAGCCAGGCGCAATTAAATCTCTCAGTCACCTTCAACTCCAAGACTTGCCGACTGTCTCTAGCCGAGATGGCCAAATATAGCCAAGTATTAATATCCTACTTAGGAGAGTGCCGTGACACTGTGACTTACCAGAGAATTAGAAACCAGACAAACTCTGGAAGACAGAGTACAAGCTTTGTGCTCTGTCAAGATGAGGACACGCCATTCATGGCTATCGCTACGGTAAAGCATCAACTGAAGCTGAACACACTTGTCCGAGCAAAGCCGCAGTGGTCAAATGTCTCAGGATACCTTATATGTAAACAACTCTGGCCTATGCTGGATCCCAAAAGATCAATTAACCAGATCAACAGGACAGGCCTAATCCTGGGGCACTGCGCCTTTGGTACCCACAGCTGTGCTATAGGCCTCGCTCATAACGACTTCTGAGGGAGATGCAGAGACGTGCAAGGGGAAGAAACTATTACATAAATGTCATGCCAGTGTTGTGCTCTGTCATCCCGCTGAGACTGACTTCTGGAAGCACATTACTTCAATTATCTGACCAAACTAAGCAAGGTAACAGTCGGTCATGTTCTTCGCATTATAAAAAGCTCTAAATAGTTCTTACGGAATAAATACACATCCGCGTTGTAGCACGATGGACCTATGCTGGCCTAAGTGTGGCTGGTGTCTTCTTGTACAAGAGTCAGCCACTTCAACCTAAGTTAACCTAACTTAAACAAACTATCTAGGCTTTTTTCAAAAGTCTTTTTGATTTCGCGAAGCTTGTCTATTGATGGGACGCAGTTGTTGTCATTTTAAATTAGTGCACCAAATGAGTTACATACTCAGGTTCAGCAGCAATAGCTTTAGCTGTTGCATACTTCGCTAACTTGTCCAAATAATCACCTATATGAGGCTTGCAATACATCCCGTAAATGATATGAACTTTCCAAACCTTATCCGCCGTCTTTTCATGTCCTTCACAGCGATTGTGCACCTACGATAGGAATGACACCAATTGTGGAAAGACACTGCATTTATGAATGTCAATTTTAAGAGCAAACCATTCACATTCATTTCCGTTGCCTATGCATCACCAGTCATTGTAACTTCGTCGGCTAGCGCAATTACACACATTCCATGTAAAATATTGTAGAAAACTCCAAACGTAAGAATCCATCCATCCCTTGCATCAAGTATTCAAATTAACGTCAACATTGCTTGTAGTCAATTTTCTCATCTGCCAATGGAAATATGCAGCTTCCATCTCATATTTTTATGAATTTTGTTTCGGTTCAAGCTTTGGGAATGGGAAGCACAAAAAGACGTTGCAACTGAAGCAGTTTGTAAATTCTTGAATAATCTCCTGAGATAGTTTCCTCATTGCACTTGCATCCCACCGCTTTGAAGTGTGTACAAAGGAAATTACTTCACGCAGATGAAAACAAAGAATTTTAATAAAAAACTTTACTTTTGCTTTCTTCCTCCTCTTTTCTTTAATTTCCTTTTGCGGAGGTGTTTGTTGTGCAATCAGGAGTCGTGAGTGCTGAAAGGGCAAAGGCACAGGAATATAGGCCACTGTGGTGCGATTTGCAACTGGTTTGCTTATGGACATAAATACGGGCAATGTGCAGATGAAGATTGCAAGTTTTGAGATCAATGAGCTCTTAGATTGTTTCTGTTGAAGAGTGCGGCTAGATTATGATTGATTATGGTTTTACATTGATTACTTTTGTCGGGGTTTGTGTTTCACTACTTCGTAATGCTTTTAAATGTAGCGATGATCTCATTTATTTTATTTTCACTAAGTCAACAGACGCTTCATATGCCCAAACGCAGTCAAGCGAGCTTCTGAACAATTTTCAACCACCTCGTCCTTAGTCTGCCAAGAGGTCGCTTATGCATTCAAGCCATACCTTGGACGTCGTGATGGAGGGGATATTCCATCAGAATATGGCCCTTTCGTGTGAAGTCGCAGCTGCACAACTTTGAGATCCTCACGCATCGTCATGTTTCACCATTTTCACACTATCACGGCAACTAACTCCCGCAATAGCCACTTTTATTCTCAGTTGTATTCTTTCATCAGCTACCATAGATGAGAGTGAGGATCAAAAGACGTAAGTCTGATGTTCGTCTGAAAAAAAAGTCATCTTCTACCCGCCTCCGACATGTGATGACCGCAAGATCAGAATGTCTTGGTATTAACAAAACGATACGCAACACGTTCTGTTGATTCTTCAAGAGCCAATGTGCGTACATGAAGCACGTGATCCACGAGAAATGGCTCTCTTATTGAGCTGGCCAAATGGTTCCGTAAGATAGGTCTTCGCGTAAGCTTTTTCAAAACGGAGCTCATAGTCATTCAATTAAAAATCGAAATCGAAGGAAATTGCTAATTTTTAGGCATCTGGTTAGGAGTCTAGGAAATAGGCTTTGAGTCATAAGCTGTTTCAGCAAGACATCTGCTGTCTGTACATCATCTGCACGACTCCATTAAAGTCATCATCAGTAGTGCTAATAATTTAATAATCATATACCTGATTTGGTGAAGCATCTCTGGAAGCCTACTAGGGCTGAAAATGGGTGGCGAAATATAATAGATACTGGAGTCAGTGTTGCTGCTAAAAAATTTGACAAAGATGCAAGAAAAACGCCTTGAACCAAAAAAAGGAAACGAGTTTTTCTATACGTTTCACAATTACTTTGTTTGTTGGATTGGGTCTCTGTTTAATGATTAGTTTCAAAAATGTGACATTTTTGTCATATTTGCAAATTTGTGACGAAATTTGCTGTTGTGTGGAATTTTGTGGAAAAATATGTGTCACAGAAAATAGTCTCTAAAAGATGCAAAAAAGCATTAAACGAGTCCAAATGGTTTTTTGGAAAAGTCGTATCACGGTCTTTCTGCGTCGTGTGTCAAATTACGACACAAGTCGTATAGCGGCAAGACTGACTGGAATTCTTGCCAGAATTATACATGTCATAGGTTTTCGAAAACTGTCCTGGAATCTTGGCAAAACTTAAAGCAATCCAAGGGTCTGCACGCTACCAGTCAATGGGTCCGATATCAAACTTTTCACTAGACAATCGGCCAGCAAACCGTCACAAGTAAAAACTACCAAGCACGCACAGTGGCTGTACAGCGACATTAGTCTACGATTTACGACCAACGCCTAATCATCTTAGGCAACTTGGCTATGGAGAGGACAAAGCAATAGAAGATGCCGTACAAGTGGAGAAAGACCTCAACAAACTTGGCGTGCACATTGGGAGGCAGATCGTGATCACTGAAAAGTTTTGTTAGCTGAAGACCAGGTCCATATCGAATTGTTGCGCCATTAGAACAAAAAGAAGAATTACATCTGTTTATTCCAGATGATGACTACTAGCAAATATTGGAATGCTACCGAAATAACTTTACTGAATTTTCATGTCATGGCAGTAGGTGGTTAACTCAATTCTTCTTCTTCTGGCGCTACAGTCCGGAATGAACCTGGGCCTCTACCAACAAGCCTCTCCAACTGACACGATCATTAGCCAGCTGCCTTTAATTACGCACGCCAAGTTGGTTGATGTCCTTTTTCACTTGTGTACGCCATCGGTTTCGTAGTGTTGGTCTATTGCTTTGTCCCACTGGTTCGGAGTCAAAGACTATTTAGGCTGGAGCAGTGTTGTCCATAGACGCCTGACTAGCCTCATCCTGTACTCATGATGTACTGCCCGTACAGTTCGTGGTTGAATCTTTCTCTCCAGAGTACAACAAAGCAAGCAGGACCAACGATTGAACGCAGAACTTTTCCCTTGAAAGACCAAGCCCGTCTTCTTATAATTTCATTGACTAAGAAATAACTAAACTATAAAAGATCCGGATGAAAACATTGCCGGCTTTCTCGTTGATGTGGGGTTGCAGGCTCATTACTAGGTAAATGGAAAGCTTTGATTCAGCTTCAACTGACAATGGAGTAATGCTCTAAGTGGGCCATGCTAATTACGGTGGCAGTCAGTACTATCTTCCTATCAAAGAAGCATTGCTCAACAAATAACGGACGACGTAATATGTATGGTTGCCAACCACAAACCTAGTTTTAAGAATATGTCAGCAAATGGGGCAAAACTGCTCCGTATAACATTGCACGTCGTTCGGAATCACCAAAAGCAACAATGACAAAAATGAATGTAAGTACGGGTATATCCCTAAAGGGGTGTCGAGTATGGACGTAGTCCACACGCGTGCTGGTCACGAATCAGAGTCTCTCGATTCAAAAATAACACTGTTCGGTAACAGACCAGCCATTCAATGTAATCCGCATTGCCATCAGATGTCCTTAAATAAATAAACCAGAACAATTAGCCACGGTCGCTAATTAAGTAAGTGCTCACATCCGTCCAAGGTCCCGAGCACAAAAACATTTATTTCGACAACAGCACCTCTCCGTGTCACGACACAACATCACGACCGTGTATTTAGCTGATTACGACATTCCAAGTAATTAGTCAGCTTGGCAAACTTCCGAAGGACACAGGAAATGGACTTTTGTCTTCGATGCAACCTGCATTGCATCGATTCCATGGCCCTGCGCTGCATAATTCAGAAGTTCAAACAGTTCGACAGCCGCAATGGCATTGTAATCAAGCCCGAATATGGTCCTCGTTACCGCACATCAACTAATTCAATGATATCCTCGCAGCAGAGGAAGGAGGCAAAGCAGATTTCCATAATTAAAGGCCTTTGCACTTTCTCGGTCCATCAAGGTGTCTGTCGAGAGATATCAAACAAATTTCATCGCTCACCATGATGAAGCACCCAATACGTGTGATTCGGTGCGACCTAAATGCATCCGGATCGGACGCCTGCACTGGACGGGTATGTTATCAAATTTAATTAAATAACCGCAACTTAACGACGACACTGTTAACATTGTGCACCAATTGGAAGTGCATTTCTCCTGGCATACAGACACGTGCATGCACATGCAAGATGGCAACTTTGAGCACACCCAGCGCAGCAGCAACTCAATTTATCTCTTGTTTCAGGAGCAGTGTGCATCATTTATCCCAAAAGCGGTGCCGACAGAAGGGAATTATGAGCTTACATTTACTTCAAAGCAGTATTTACACTTAGTTCCTAATTAATAATTAATGTTTATGCACGTTCTCTTGTTCGCCCTCTGAATGCGCCTCCTGTGTAAACACTTGTGATTAAACTGAAATTTGTATCACCTCAAGCATCACACAGAGCGTGCTGCGTGACTCTGGATATTGGCTGTGGAAACTGAAAGCCAATTTCAACAAATTGCTTTTCTATTTACCTACGCATGAGGTACACAGCTCATAGTCTCAATACTTGAACGATGATCTGCCGGAAAACATTGAGAGTGCCTGCGTCAGCAGATAGGGCTTTAGGGAATTAACAGGCGATTGTTCATAAGTTTGCTGTTGCAAGGAGTTTAATTACTGCCTTCCGAGAAACATTGCATAAATACACTCTCGGATCAAGTGCACAGGGAAAGACGTTTGCTGCCTTTGCAGCAGGAAGCGGTACGTAAGCGGCTTAGCACTATGGTGACCAGCCGTTCGTTATCACAATGAAGTGTGTGTTGTGCGCAAAATCTTTTATTTCAGATGTTGCTCAATTATTTCTCAGGATTTCAGATATAATTGAAAATGTGATTTGTGTTGCTGTTTAAGTGCGTGATGTAATCTTGCAGATTGACGTGAGAGAACAACCTAATTAGGTCGGGAACGGGAACGCCATTGCTTGAACATTTAGAAAATCGATCGACATTGTGGCAGTCCCCGCAATGAATTCAAACAGGCTTCTGAGGAAAGGAGAAGCCATCATGTAACACGGACTGCACGTAAAAAGAGTGTCAAGCATTCTCTTCGCTAAAAATCAGTTAAGACAAGAATGCTTTTTCAATAGTCGTTTGGCAGCTATTCGAGGAATATATCATCTAACTGTCTGCCCGTTTCTGAGGCAGACTAAATGAAACTCTCCGGTTAAAGTAAGCGAACTGTCAAATTTAAGAAGTTTGTTTTGTGAAATGTTGTGCAAATGCATTTGTTCGATATTAACGACGATATTCTTATTGAGGCTACTCTTATTGGAATGGGAAGCAACATTTTGTTTGACGAAAAGAGACGTTTCTTGTGCCAATGCTTCAACTGTATGCAAGACGATGAAAAAAGTGACCCTTGCCATGGCTGCGTTGAGACCATTGTGTATAGGATTGCCAAGAAACCGGCGTTGTGGGTATGTGCGGCGACCCCAACCTCGGCGTCGTAGGTTCGATTAATGCTGTGTGCGACAAAAATAATGTTCACGGCCCCACCTCTTTCGAGTCACTGGCAATGCTCTGAGAGTGTCTAGAAAAAACTTCTTAAACTTGGCCGTTTGGATCGGTAGGTCCCTTCCACTCGTGAGAGAACAATAGCACGCACAACACGAGTGGTTGCTGAGAAACTAGGCCCTGGCCCCCTATAAGCTGTAGCGCCGCCCATTATTATTAATAAACAGAAGCCCACACAAATCGGTTAAAGATGCAATTTCGGAAAAGGATGCTTTCCGTCATTATTACAGTGTAATGCTGTTTACCTTAGCATGACTGCATCCCATCCCTTGCAAGACGAAGACCGACTGAAGACCAATTGATACTAACCTTTTCACTGCGAGTCTAAGGTGTTCTGCGAGGGAACTCCTTCTGCTAACAGTTTTTGATGTTTCATAGCACGATGAGTACGGAACAAGTTGATGCATATTCAACAACTAGTCGGCAATTAAGTCAATTTTGAACAAACCAATTTTTAACTTGGAATACACTGCTTAATTTTTTACGACGAACCTTCTGCCATTATGTACTCACAGTGGTTAATTAATGCAGATCGGAATGAGCTTGGATTCATTATAACCGTGCGGTGTCGATATACTATTCCAGATCAATCTGGTTGTTGTTCCATTCGGTATAAGATGCCATGCTCCTCCTTTAAATCGAATTTTTTGTCCGGAATATGTAGTATGGTATTTCTTAGCCCAATTGCTCTGTTCAAAATTAAGTCATACGCGAGGGCTGTTTGGGGACATCTTATGCACAGCTCTTAGCCGTTCATACATTAGCCACGAAGGGCCTTCCAGTGTAGGTTTAATTCGTTACAGTAGACCTCTACTGTGTTGATCTGCATTTCTTGAGGTTTTTTTCAAGTTTCATTTTTTGTGGATCGGGTAAACCATACTGAGGTTCTACTTCTCGAGCATGCTTTCCTCTGACCATACCTTGATGTAAGAAGAAGGGCTGAAGAAAAGAGCTCTTTGGAACCGGACCTACCTACGAAGCAGGCATTGGGGAATGGAGTGTGCTATCGATCAGTGATTACTAACTCGTTTGTTTCTCAAGATAATTAAAATTAGGACGGATTTCCACACTATGTGCTACAACATGGCAGGTGTTACATCACATCGCTGAACTATTTTCTTGCGGACGCGTAACCATAGTCTGAAGTGATTTTTTACCATTTTATGCGACAACATCACCTCTCTAAATTGTGGCATTGAATATGCGGTTAGCATCGAGTTGTAAAGTCAAGCGTGACGGCTTCTTCAAAAGGATCAACGACTTCTCTGACGAAATGTTATAGAAAAGCGATTGACCACGTTCAAGCTAGTCTTACTTCAATCAGCTCTAGTTACTTCCGGTTCATTTTGGTCCAAAAATATCATCAAAACCACTCATTTAATATCCCGGCAACATCAATAAATATTCCCATGATACCACTCAAAGTAGCAACGGCTAGCAAGTATCACCAAATTGCCAATAAATACATGCCTTTGGGCTGGGAAACATAAAATTGGTAGCACTCAAAAAACATAACGTTCACTAGTTAGCTCCCTCTTAGATTTTATCGCCGATGAAGTTTTTAATTGTTTTCTTTGCGTTTTACTACCACGCCATGCTTGTATTCTAGTCCTAATTGATTGCCGCTCTACGTCCCAATTATGCAATTAATTATTTACAAATTTGCAAGTTGATGCGTAGTCCTTGTGAATCGTTTACTCTGGTTTCCGGAACATTTAGCAATTATCGTTCATTCGAATGTTAGAATGTCGTAACATTTTTATTTTGCGTATCAACTGTTCGATATTTTTATTGTTCATCTAAGTATGCTTGAAGAGGGCTGAATGCGAATAAATGTGAATTGACTTGAGACAAGAAAGAAGACAAATCTAACGCATTCTGGGCATAACTGCGGAGCCAAGGCAGAGCATGTCATCGGATCCCTCGAAATGTGCATCGTCGAAATTACTACTGTCCGTAGCTCATTCCGTGGCTCTTCAGAAATTATTGGCAAATACACTATTGGACCAAAGGAGACCACATGGAAGGAAGTTTTCTATGACCGTTTTCAAACACTGCTGATAACACGAGACTGAATCTCTATGTCTCTCTCTATGCTACTCGCACATTTTGCCTGGAAAGCTCCACAGCGAACTTTAGCAGTTGCAGAAGTTAAGAACATGTAGAATCTGCTTTCCATCCGTTCACAGAAACACCTTAGGGAATGCGATTTCAGGGCAGAAATCCTAGAAGGTTGAAGAAAGTTGAGGCAGGATTGAGAAGAGAGCCTTCTTGGCAATTCCAGAATGAATTGCTTCCAGTACTGTTCTCAACCGACCAAGGGAACGATTAATGCGAGGCTTACTGACATCCCTGCAGTATTGCCTAGTGAGCCGTGTACTACGATCTAAGGCAGTGGTTACTAACCAGTGCGGTACAACTACCGGGAGGGGAATAGTGTAAAAAGGAGGCATGGTACAATTTGAATTGTAAATATGAATAGAAGGTTTGGAAAACACTCGGACGATTACTTCAAATATGCATTTATTTCGAATGAAAAGAACAGAGTGGACGTTCTACAATGCGTGCTATGTTTCGTTATTTTGAGCAACGATTCTTTGAGACCGGGCCCCACGGCGGGACATTTCACCAGTTTTCATGTTGCCTTAAAAGTTAAGCTCAAAGAGATGAGGCTAGAAGCAAGCGGACTGAGGTACGCAGAAATCTCATACAACCGGAGACTCCCTCGTCAATCAGTATTTACAAGAGGCGGACCAAATTTGGATGAGTTTTCATTGTAATTCAAGGAAAAAATGTAAATAGTTGTCAGCTTAACGTCTCGGCAACATTCATAGATGTTCAAGAAAACTCAAACAGATGTATGAAAATAAATGAAATGAATGAACAAGAGAAAAATATTGCTGACCACTTCGATAAGAACGAAATCGCATGGGCAAAGCTTGTGCGGTTATGTACATGTGTCGCAACGGCAAGAACTGGACATGGTCTTGATACCTTAATCAAAAACATGAACTCTAATTTGGTTATCACTCACTGCATAGTCATCGAAAAGGGCTTGATTCGAAGACGTTGTCAGACACATTAAGACCAACTTTAAGCGTTGAGATCAAGATATTCAGTACATGAAAGGAACACACAGCTGTTGAAATGTATGTGCGGAGATATGAGCTCTGAATATGAACAACTGCTATACTACACTTAAGTAAGGTGGGTTTCGACGGGTACTATGTTTAAGAGGTTGTTTGAATGTCAATCCAAATTTAGGGATTAAAAAAAATCAAAAAGAGCCGGCTACAGCACTGGTGCTAAGCAAGCACCTTGTCGCTTCTGGGCCTATCGTAGACGATGGTAGACCTCGCCGGTCTAATACATTGACGTGGTACTGTCATGGCACCAAATTCAATTGACATTCACTTTGCCACAGGAATTCCACTTTCGTTGAGCCAGAGTCCAAGTCTTGCTATTTTGACTTGCATCTTTGCATCCCGAGTGGCCCTGAGCCCAAATTTAATCGGTCCAAAGCCAGATCGATACAAATTTTGCAAATTTTTTGAGAGTACCTCATACATGGTTTTTGAGTAACGCAAAGGCGGAGTCGAACATTTTTGGACCTGAATCGGGTTATCGAGATTTTAGTGTTGTTATGAGGAGTACCGGGTGATGGAGTGAGGACTCAGAGCAGCTGCTTCTTCGAATGAAGAGAGGTCTATGTATGATTTGATGGTGGGATCAACTTGCACAAATGTCTCCATCATCGCAACTCACGAGGCATGACTTTAATGTAACACCGCCATATAGGTGAAAGGTTTGTAGACCCAAAGTGGTGGGGTTGAACAAAGTCGCTTGTTTGCGCGTGACTCTTGATGAGTTGTTGATGACGGAGCATCGACTGCGCTATTGAGCTCTAATATGTGATTTGTCCCCGCTAAGCAATTTCGTAAATCATGCATGCCACTGAAGATGATATTATTTACATCGCACAGTCAGCAGGAGCGAAATGCCTGACCAAACTCAATTCGCTGTAAAAGTCCGCCCCTAATTGGCTTCAAAATTCATGTAAAACTAACTTTGTCTTTTAGGATTTAGCCTTGCTACACACTTGCATATTCCGCTTTCCTTTCAACACCAAGCCGCAGCAGTTGATGTGCAATCGGACCGATGGGTCATTAGATGCAAGCGACAATAGTCAGCATTGCATCCCTTGGCACCGCTGCAAGTCAGTAACGATGATAACGAGCTGAAAAGTCGACGCGTTATGGTTCACTCACCCCGACCATCCTTCAAGATGGCAACATTCTTGTAGCGCGAACCCCTGACAAGAATTTCAAATGACCCAGCGCAGCCCTCAAATCCAATACAATCTAATGGCTGTTAGCAATCTGTTCACCAGAATTGGTTAAACACAACACACATTTACAGGTGCTTAGCATTACTACCGCTATTCTCATGTAAACGATCCAATTTTGGGCCGTTTTGCTATCGTTCTCGTTTTACAAATGTATTCGTCATTGTTTCAATATGCAATTTACCAATAATCCGACAATAATCACCCGTTTATTGTCGGAATGCATATATGCTTAAGAACCGATAATCGGCAATAAAAGAGGACGAATCGGTTCCCACAGGGGGCCACATGCGGAGGCAGACAACTGTTTCTGGCACAGAATTTCTCTTTCACTTTATGAATCTTCGTAATGTCTTCGATATGCGATCAACAGTCTCCAGACGTTGCGTCCCCATTCCTTTTCAATCGGTTGCCGTCCGTTCTGGGGTCTGCCTCGGCGAACATTCAGTCTCAGGACGCAGGCACAGTGGCAGCATAATTTTCTCATAAATGCTGTTTTCGTTGGCTAATAAAAATCCCTGATTTTCAAAAAAGGGCCACCGGATGTGTGCGTGTAATCCGGACTACGTAAAATGTTTAAGGGTTAATACAACCCTCACTGGGATAAGAATGGAGAAAAAAAGGTCGATTTTAACGGTTAGCCGGGGTGGATAGGAAGCTGTTTATATTGTGGCATTATGCCGGGTTATGTAATGTTTAAGGATGCGAAATGAAGGAGTTAAGGAAACTCATAAAATGTTGCCTATATGGGTTTCCGATTTTGATTTTTTTCTCCTCCTTGTTTCGGCCTGTTTCTGGTGTATTAGGATTTGTTTTTTGCTTGCTTGCCGGCTTCCTCTATGCTCTGGATTACGGCGAGGAAGGCGTATTATTATTTCATTGATTTAAGTTTCGTGCCGATAAGGAGATTAGATGGGACCGAGAATATTTTCAATTAGTTGTACGCAGTTTCCTGCGGTCGGATGTTGGCATGTGGCCATGGGCCCTGGGTCAGATGTCGGTTTTGTATTTAAAGTGAAAACTAGGCGGAGAGCCTCTGGGGGAGCGATCGGGCCCAGCTTATGAAATTTTAATGTATTAATTTGGCAGTGAACTAGATTGGGATTCAAATAAGGTCAACATTAAGCATGTTTACATATGTCCACAGGACCCGCCGGATATCCTGTGGTCGACCATGACCCCTTAAGTGGTGGAACAATGCCCATAATATGTGAAAATCGCCACTTAAGTGTTTAAGTGGACATCAAGGCCGGTGAAGATGGGTGCCAAAGTAAACGAAAGGGGTGCCGCGTTGATTAATGTGCGTAACCCTCGCGTTTCGTCCGGCATAAATATAATCAACCACATATTTGCTTATATTGGCCACTGTGTACATTAAAAGGTCACAAGAGGCACAAGACTGTAGTATTAAATATGGAAATAATTATAGTGCTATTGAGGCTATCACACGTGGGGTGTCGCTTTTTGTTCCACTTCTCTCATATCACTCCCGGCGAGGAACAATAGCACGCACAACAAAAATGTGCAAAAACAAAAGTGCTAAATGTAGAAGCTTTGCTACTGGCGCCATCCGTCAATATCTAAAAATAGCTAGTCTGCTAGGACATCCCTTATATTTCCACCTACTCTTGTTGCTCGTCGAAGGGGATTATTTAATTGAAATCTTACATAAATGCAAAAACGTCTTGAGGCTTGCTTGTAACTTGACGACTAATGTCATCTGTGTGCACAAATTCTTAGAAGAACACCGCGACTTAACTAGGTAGCTTATAATGATGCCATGATAGGCATCTTGCACCTGACCCCTTAGGAAGCACACAATTAAACCACAAAAACGCTCTTCTGCAAAGTGGATTGCTTACAATTCAATCGACTTATTCACTTGTACAAACCTATGGACTAGGCCGTCAACCTGCCAGTCTTTTCCACTTCTTGGAGGCGTTTATTGCTACATTTACTTAATGGATATCTGTAGGAAAAGGTAATCTTGGTAGAAAACACATTCATCATTGTAGTTGCCAGGAGACTTCTCTTTCTTACGGAAATAAAGATCGTAACACTTGTTGGTGTTTAAGTTGATTTTATTTTCTAGAAAGTGAAAATTAATTTAAAAAGGATACAATATGTACACATATTTACACAAACTTACTCTGGTAATTGAATATTGAAAAATAATCTCCTACCACAACACTATTAACAAAAAGGTTAAAACTTAGCGCCAGAATGTGAATGAACATATTACAATTGGGCGGACTATTTATACAAAAAATGTAAGTGTTGCTAAGCAACGGAGATAGTGGTAACTACGATTACAAAATAATATATATACTGAAATAAGAACAGTTGCTAGGCAACGGATAGATGTGAAATTACAAAAACTTATTTTAACAAAAAAAAAAAAGATGACCGTTGCTAGGTAATGAGTAACTAGGTTTAAAATAGAAAAATTTAAAGTACAGTAATAATAGTGAAAAGTTGCTTAGATACGACCAAATGGATTACTTAGATGAAAATTATATTTTAAGTTTAAGTGGCTCGATGACAATCCCCGACCCGTCTGAACACTTAGGGTGAAGACTCTATATTCAAAACAGCGAGCCTTCCAACTGCCCTCCTCGATTTTATAGTTCCATCCGGTAAACGAACGTCTGCTATACGCACCACCTTATCAACGCCTGCATAAACTTTGACCACTCGGCCCAATTGCCAAGAACTTCGAATGTTGTTAGGTTCAATTAGAAGTACAATGTCGTTGACCTCTACCGGCTTAGTGTCTTTGTGCCACTTTGAGCGTCTTGTGATTTCGGGTAGATACTCGCGATACCAGCGTTTAACAAATTCCGACATCAAATGCTGACAGCGTCGACTGTACAATCGGCTATGTGCATCACTTTCGTGAAATATTCCAGGAGCCGTGATGTTTCTATCTTCTTCTCCAAAAAGCATTGTATTAGGAGTGAGTGGCCTTGGATCATCTGGGTCAACGGGAAGGTGAGTCAAAGGACGCCTGTTAATCTGCCACTGCGCTTCGAGCAAAGCGTTACGAAGAACATCCTCCCTTGGAACTACTCCTTTAAGGATGAATTCGATGCTGATTTTAATTGAACGTATGAGACGTTCCCAAGCACCACCCATCCAAGGTGAGTAAGCAGGAATGAAACGCCAAAGGATCCCTTCATAATTAGCGCAGTATTCACCTAAAGCGTCTTTCATCTTCTTTGCATCCAGTTCTAACAATTTCTTGGCACCAACAAAATTACTGCCATTGTCACTGTACAGGAAACGGGTAACAACGCGATTAATGATGAAACGTCGAATACCCATAATACATTGGTCCAAGCTCAAATCGTTTAGCAGCTCTAATTGTACTGCCCTGAAAGTAAGACAGGTAAAAATCATTCCATACCTTTTTACCGTGCCTCTTCCGTATTTTACGGATAAGGGACCAAAACAATCCACGCCGACGTGAGTAAATGGCTTGGACTCGAAAGCTAATCGAGCTTCTGGGAGTAATCCCATCTTTGGAATTACAGGACTCGCATTCAGACGCTTACACGTATGACATCTGTGCTTAATCTTTTGGACTACTCTTCGGATAGAAATAACCCATGCGTATTCACGAATGTCGGCAATAATTGAGGCTGTACCATGGTGAAGGTTTCTATTGTGGTGAAACTGGATTAAGAGATCCACAAGAGGATGGTCCTTTGGTAAGATAGCCGGATTACGAGATGAATAGGAAACCAACGCCTTTTGACATCTTGAACTTAGCCGTAATGTGCCTTCTTCATCCAAAAATGGAGACAAACTTAGAATGGAACTTGAAGACTTGACTCTACCAGCCACTTGGATTGCTGCAATGTCATCTGTAAATGCATCTTGTTGTATCTTCCTGAAGATCCAATTTTCAGCACGACGAAATTCTTGCGGCGTGATGAATACTTGCAGCTCCGTGGTAATGTTACGAAGTTTGTTCTTCAGACGGAGAAAATAAGCGATCACTCTAACTGACGAGCCCCAGCTCGCTCGAAATCTTGGCGATAACTCCTCGAAGACAGTATAAGACGCTTGAAGAAGTCCAGCATGCACCAAAATATTTGACTTCTGTTCCTCGTAAAAATCTTCTGAAACTGCAGGCTTGATTGACAAAATTGGCCATTTAACGAAATCTTCTTGAAGGAAGTGAGGACCTGAAAACCATCGTGAATTTTCAAGGATAGATGCATTAGACCATCGTGTGGCGTCGTCAGCTACATTATCGGTGGTGTTTACATAAAACCACTGCCGAGGTGAAGATGAATCCAGAATCTCTCCAACACGAACTGCGACGAAGGATGGGAATTTGTATGTCGTTGAGTTTATCCATGAAAGTACTGTCTTTGAATCCGAGAGAAAGACCACCTTGTGGATAGCGATGGAATGTGAACTTTTAATCGTTGATGCAAGACGTACTCCCAAAACGGCTGCTTGTAGCTCGAGGCGAGGAACTGTTAACTTCTTTACTGGGGCAACCTTTGCCTTCGCCATGACCAGTGAAACTTCTGTGTTCTTATCCCTTGCGAAGCGTAGATAAGCAACAGCGGCGAAAGCTTTCTCAGAGGCATCAACAAAAACGACGAGGCTTACTTCCGACACGTCCGGACTCCAAGAAACATAACGACGGGGAATTCTAAGCTTCTCAACGTTTCTTAACATTTTTACGAACTCCAACCAGTGCCACTTCAGCTGAACCGATACTGGCTCGTCCCAATTGAAACCTTCCCGCCAGACATCTTGAAGGACGATTCTTCCTCGTATAATGAGCAACGAAATCAGACCAAGCGGGTCGAAAATCCGCATGACCATTCTCAGAATCTCTCGCTTTGAAACATTGAATTCAGAACTAAGCATCTTTTCAAAAATTTGGTCATCAGAAAGCTTGTAGGTGAATTGATCGGAGGAAGGAATCCAATACATACCAAGGATTTTTGTAGTGATTCTTTCGCAATCGATTGGATTGACGCTGACCAGCTTAGAGTTGATTTGTTCTAAGGGCAATTTTCGCATTAATTCGAAATTGTTGGATTGAATTCCTACGAGATTAAAACCCATTGACTTGCAAATCTGCACCGCATTTTCAGTTACAGAAAATGCTTCTTCGATAGTATCATGGCTATTAAAGTAGTCGTCAACATAAGTTCTCTTTGTCAATCCGTCCACGGCATTAGGAAAATCGTTGTGAAATTTGATGGCATGATAATTTTTTACAAACTGAGCACATGATGGAGAACACCTGGGACCAAACATCATAACTTCCATTATATAGATCCGAGGACTAGCAGAACTATCTCCGTTTCTCCATAAGAACCGCTGACAATTTTGATCTTCGGCACGAATCCGAATCTGGTGAAACATTTCTTTTACATCAGCATTCACCGCAACTTGACGCTCTCGAAATTTAAATAATCCAGCATGAAGGGGAACAAGATTATCTGGTCCTTTTAACAAGAAAGTATTAAGAGACACACCACTTACTTTTGCAGCCACGTCTGCTACTACTCTTGGCTTGGGAGGAATCTTATTAGGATTTTCCACGATGAAAATTGGAGTATACCACACACGTGAGCATGCTGTAGCCAAGTCCTCTTCAGTAGCTATCCTTGCATATCGTTTGACCAATAATTCTGATACGTAGTTGTTCATCCAAACCAGAAGGTGCGGATTCTTCTTTAAGTTCTTCTCAAGTCCAATAAGACGTTTCAAAGCCATAGGGTAACTATTTGGAAGACTAATGTTGTCTTCTTTCCAAAGCAGACCAATTTCATAACGACCATTCATGAAATTTAAAGTTCGTTCCATAATATTTAAGGCTCGGGTGTCTTCTTTGCTGACAAAATCGCCCTGAGGGGCCATTACTCCAAACTCTTCAGTCGTAAAATGCAGCTTAACTAGCTCATGTAAATCTTCTTCTTCCTTAATGGCATCATGAAACATAAACTGTAACGACGGCTTTTCTGTCCTTTGAACACATGACACTTGTATTGGTGGCGATCCTCTGCCAAATACTATCCAACCCAGGAGAGTTTTCAAGGCACAAGGTTCATTCTCTTTTCCATGACGTTGTCCTCGTCCCAACAGGAATGTAGCTTGGTCCAGTCCAATCAATATTTTTGGTTTCGCATTTTGTAGATCGACTAGAGGTAGTCCTCGTAGATGAGGAAAGTCCTTCTTCAACTTAGCCACATCAACTGATTGGCTGGGTAGCTCCAAATCCTTAACAGAATAAACGTTTTTTAGCAAATAACGTTTGCGGCTACTTAACCCAGATACTGCCACACTTGCTCTCATTGAATCTTCGCTTCTACAGACGCTTTTTGTCCATTGAAGAGTAAGCTGTTCAGGACTACCCTCTAGTCCTAATTCATCAAAGAGATCCTTTTCAATCATAGATAGAGCAGAACCGTCATCAAGGAAAGCGAAGGTGTCCACAAACTGTTTATTGC
Organism: Eristalis arbustorum; assembly: GCA_916610145.1. Lineage (NCBI taxonomy): Eukaryota > Metazoa > Arthropoda > Insecta > Diptera > Syrphidae > Eristalis > Eristalis arbustorum. Next base: position 42,648,228 of record OU744316.1, read on the forward strand.
TCCCGTAAATGCGAATTGGAGCAATTTTGAACATGATGGGTTGCTTTCTATTGATATGGGAAGAATGAAGTTGTTTCTGTGGAACATACTCTGTTGCAGAAATATTGAGCTCAGGTTTTACAACTTTGGGTATTATATGAAGCAAGCGATGATGACGCCCTGCACAACCACTTATGCCACATGATTGTGATTTGGCGCATGTTTTCCAGACATGTTTGACGGGATCCAAACAAACGAAACAAATGGATTTATCCTTAGCATATGCCAAACGCATGTCTGGCGACAAAGCTTTGAACTCGCGACATTGGTCCAAAGTGTGTTGTTTCTGTCCACATTTGTCGCAATGAATAATATTTGATGCGGTTGGTTGGTGAGTTAAAACTCGACGAGGAGGTTTTTGTGGTTCAAACGTTTTCTTGGAAGAACTAGCATGCGATGCTGTAGATAAATTAGGAGGTAAGTCTATAATCTTCTCCATGAGAAATTCCGCAAAATCGTTCAACGAAGCTTCATAGATGGAACTTTCTCTCCTCCTCCATTCTTGATACATGCTAGGGCAGAGTTTACAACTAAGATCTGTAAGTACATACCCATTTTTAAGATCCTTATCTCTATTCATCGACTTGATATCGGCAACATAACCATTAATCTTAATGGCCCATAAACGAAGATTTGGATCACATTTCGACGTTATAGAAGGAAGCTTTAACAGATCGGATGTTAGCCCATGAATAAGCACCTCGGTGCGACCATAAATAGATCTTAGAAGGTCCATAATAGCAACGTCATTAGTTGAATATTTTAGTCGGTCACTTACTAATTGATATGCCTCACCCTTAAGAGCCTTGCGCAATCGAGCAATATTTTCTTTTCCATTGTACTGTCCTTCTGCTGTGGTGGATTTAAACACCTCATCAAAGTACGGCCATTCTCGTTTATTTTCACCTGAGAAAATCGGCAATTCTTGCACATTGTTTCGGTTCAAAATAGTAAGTAGATTCTTCATATCCGACTGTTGATCTGAAGATTCCGAATTATTCTTTTGGCGTCTGGGTTCTTCATGGTGAATGGGAGTCGATTGCCGAAGCGGGTCACAGTTTTCCAGCAATGACTGATGATTTGCCTGAATTTTACGAATCATATCGAACCTCTCATTTATAATAGCAGCTGATGAATCATACGATGCTGTGTTGATCCTTTCTTTATGATGATTCAATGGCTCCTTTACCAGCTTCTGCCTTGTTTCCTCCAACTCATTACGCAATGTCCTAAGTTCCTCATCCCTTTGAGATACTGTTGCTTGCGCTACTGCTGCGGCCTCAATGAGAAAATCCATTGACTTCTCTAATTCTCCTTGGGCACTAGGAATTAGTTGCTTGCTTGGTTTACTAATTTCAACCCCAGCTGAAGGATTTGTTGGAGACTGCACCGGTTTTGATTCGCAATCATCCTTGTTGCAAAACCAAGGGTCATTTTCTGCGAATAAATCGGGATTAAAGTTGGCACAAGTGTAGTGCCACCACCTCTTGCACCGTTCACACGCCACCATTTCATCGCTGTCCATTTTGCGACATTTTACTAAACTGCATGAATAACCAGTTCTATTCATATCGAACAATTGAAACACACTCTGGTTCGCCAACCAAAAAATAAAATTATGTAGTTGCCAGGAGACTTCTCTTTCTTACGGAAATAAAGATCGTAACACTTGTTGGTGTTTAAGTTGATTTTATTTTCTAGAAAGTGAAAATTAATTTAAAAAGGATACAATATGTACACATATTTACACAAACTTACTCTGGTAATTGAATATTGAAAAATAATCTCCTACCACAACACTATTAACAAAAAGGTTAAAACTTAGCGCCAGAATGTGAATGAACATATTACAATTGGGCGGACTATTTATACAAAAAATGTAAGTGTTGCTAAGCAACGGAGATAGTGGTAACTACGATTACAAAATAATATATATACTGAAATAAGAACAGTTGCTAGGCAACGGATAGATGTGAAATTACAAAAACTTATTTTAACAAAAAAAAAAAAGATGACCGTTGCTAGGTAATGAGTAACTAGGTTTAAAATAGAAAAATTTAAAGTACAGTAATAATAGTGAAAAGTTGCTTAGATACGACCAAATGGATTACTTAGATGAAAATTATATTTTAAGTTTAAGTGGCTCGATGACAATCATTGCAGTACAAGTAAAGGAGTATATCCGATGAAGTGGGACCAGCAGAAGCGATTGACAGGACAGTTCAGCTTATGCATGCACACAGTATGCAGTGTTTAATAAAACAAGATAGGGGTTGAGAAAGAGATGTACAGACATACTCGTATGAATGTAAGAATGCACTGTTAGGATGTTCATCTAGAACTAAGATCGTCTGAGTGTCTTGTTTAAAGAAATGTTGACGGTATGCTGCTTACAGAATGCACGAGCTACTCCCCTTGATTAACATTATTTAAGGATAACGTAAATTCGATGTACGTTGTCTTCGTAAGTAATGAACGAAAAATGAATAACACAGGTATTGCGGGAGAGGTGATTGATAATGCTGGACTAATGTCAAACTGCTTTGTCATTTTGGTTCATGATCGTTTGGCAAGCCATCATGAAAAGGCTTACACCACAACACCTCTAGTCGAGAGTGTACGCTAAGACCAAAATAAAGCAAATTAGAGTGTTACCGTCAATGGCAACCATTATCGCTCCATGTTAACGGACTATGTGCTTGCTGAAATTCAAGCATACGGTCTCGCTGAGCTCTGCTTTCAACAAGGTGCTACGAGCTCTGCAGCTTATGAACAACTTGATCTTACTTTAATCTTGTTATCCGCGAGAAACCAATCGCTACGCTCGCCCGAAATTCTACCTTCCAAATGGAACATTTCATAAATGTTTCTTTTTACCGATAATACAAATTTAAGACCAATGTTCAAGTTTTAATTATTTTACATGGCAAATAAATCTTCACAATGAATCATCCTTTACCTTGATGCTTATCGACTCTATCAACATTTCCTTGATTTTTGTCATAAGCCTCGGTAAATTTATATGCTGATGATGTCCAGCTAATCGTATCCAAACCGTTTGCTGATCTACACGAACTTAATAATAATATGGGTGGCGCTACAGCCCGTAGAGGGCCAGGGCTTAGCTTCTCAGCAACCACTTGTCTTGTGTGTGCTATTGTTCTTTCACGAGTGGAAGGGACCTACAGTTTTATGCCGACTCCGATCGGCCAAGTTTGAGAAGCTTTTTCTAGACAGGAAATACTCTTTGAGCATTGTCAGTGACTCGAAAGAGGTGGGATCGTGAAAATTATTTTTGTCGCTCAGAGCTGGAATCGAACCTACGACGTCGAGGTTGGGGTCGACGCACATACCCACAACGCCACGGGCCACCACTCTACACGAACTTGCTTACCAAATGTATGCCGATCTGAAAAAAACCTACTCTTGATCAATCATAAAAGCATTACTTCTGTACATGAGAATACGCAAATTAATCCAATTTCTAAAACAAATTTCAATCTTGATCTTTTACCTGGCATAGATCTCAATAAGTCTCAGATTAAGGCAGTCGAGTCTTCTACTAGTCTTGGATATGTTGTTAGTAATGATATATCTGGCTACAAGCACAAGACCATGGTCAATGGCCGGATTATGGATGTTTTGTCAGAGCTGTGACTCTGTGTATATTTTGCTCTGTTAGATGCACGCAAGAAGTTAGCCTTAATGTTGCCAATTGTTTCATATGCCGAAGTAGTAAATAGTGATCTTGCTTCACTATCCCAGCGTAAGTTGCAACTAGCTTCCAATGATGCTGTGCGTTACGTCTATGGTGTACGAGACATACATATCTGTAAACTCTCGTGATTTGCTGGGCTGTAACATGCAACAATACATCAACGCAAGAAATTGTAGGTTTTTGCACAAGATAATTAATAATCGTAGTCGGCCGTATTTATATAACAGACTTAATTTAACTCGTCCTCCAAGAACAACTAACACTTCCTTTTTGTGGCTATTATTTATTTTTCTCTCGTTTGTTTTTCGTTCACGCTGTCAGATTGTGGAATTCTTTGCCATCACACTTAGGGTAAATGTCAAACCCGTACAATTTGCAATTCTTCACCATTTTGCTACACATTGACAACAAACTTGAATTCCGATATCATATACGGGTCCAAAAACATATAACACATTACACATACATATTGTAAACTGCCTTTGAGTTAAATGTTTTTTTTTGTGAAATTATTGGAGATACTAAGTACACAAAAAGATAAACGTCTTAATTTATGTACCAATTAATAAATAAATGAAAAAGCTTGGAATAACTAAATTGTGTCAGTTCCACTTGAAATCTATAGAGAATCATTTTTGAAGTCACATCTCTCTATGTCACACGAACGTCATAAACCAAGAATTCTCTGATATATAAATATAAACTAATTTCTTATACAATAGTTGACTAAATTTATAACACTTTCCTTTGTTTTTTTTTCAGGTAAATTGAACTCCGAACAATAGGAATATTTAGAAAATAAAAACATATTAAACAGTGAGTACCTACAAAATATTTAGATTCAACTTGAAATAACAATGAAAGACAACCAGCCCCTTGTAACTATCAATCTCTGTTGGGAAACCATAACCAAATTTCATTTAGATTTCCAATTTTAAATCTCGTTTCGCTTACATCTTGCGCAGTGGTTTTTATTAAATTGCCTGGTACCTGAGAAGCAGAGAAGACTATTTCCACCGTCCATCTGTACCATCTCTAAGCTAAGCTGTGTTGAGACTGCTATATTGTGCTCATCTTGACCAAGGCGACTAACCACGTTGTTCGTCATTTGTTTCGCCTGACATAGATGGAGACGCCTGACATTCAAAGAGACAATTGCAACTTTCTGACATCAAACTATTGTGATCTTTGTCTTCTCTGTTTTCTCATCTTGATATGCAGGCTCGATATGCAAATAATCCGAGTCGATGTTGGCTCTTCGGACGGCTCGAACATCGAGAATAATGAAGAAATGCCTGACGGTGTCGACAGCAATGTGATAAATTTGGTTGATGATTCATGTAAAGGGCGATGTAAGGGAATTTTGTACAGGCAACATTATAATTACGTTTATGGACGTGGTCTTGTCATGCAGTTTGTATTTTGCTATAACTCGAGAAAATGATTTTTTTCTTGACGATACTTGACTTATGTTTTTTGAACAAGATCACAAAAATACTGTACGTTTCCCACACGCATTTGGTTCTCACACCTCACGGCACTCATAGCGATTTAAATAAATCCACCCTGTCAGCTGACAATGCACCACATCTCATACTCTCATTATAACATACTCGTATTTCATTTGTTTAATACTTCACAAACGTGGACTATTTACACAAAAACTTCGACTGCCCTGTATGTGGGTCTGCACACTTACCTTGTACCTTTGGCACATCTGTTTCACCATTTAAAGTCGTTCATTTTCTGTACGAAGTTTCAAATAACTTTCCCCCAACTATTTGCTCATACGAGCATAACTCATTCCGAAGGAGTTTTCATTCAATGCGTCTGTGAGGAAGGATTGCAGGGAATGAACTTTATTCCACATACCTTTTATCATGTTTCAAATTTTCAACTCAACCTCAGTCGTAATTTTCAGCTTATTCTTGCTTTTCTCACGAGTTAGGTGTATTTATTACAAGAATAAATGAATACAAATATTGTTGCGTCGTGGATAGACAATTCTCTGTGTGGGATTGATAACCGATGAATATATCTAATGTGTGTAGTGACATCATGTTCCAAGCCATGTACGCATCTTTGCTGAAAATTGGTTGATTCTAAAAATGTGTGGCCACAGTTCGTGACTCAAATATGCAGAACAAGGGAGAATTGAGGGCCGTTGTGGTATTTTCTGAATTCCAGGAATTTCAACAATAATAGATGGATGCCTGTGTGTTGGATTATGACTTAAACTAGCATACCAATCTGGTTTTGTAATGAACTTAAATTGCCATGACTGTTGTTTTTCGCGAAAGGGTTGAAATGAATTTTAAAAAAATTCAAACACTGACTGAAAGCTTATTTATTTATCAATTTTTATTGTTTAAAATTCACAGTGGAATTGAATTCAACGACAACAATGACAACAGCACTCAATTCGTTGTGAAATTAGGTTTTGGCATTTATGAACTTGAACTTTTGAAGTAATTAGCATTTTGGTGAAATACAATGTGAGTAGATATATTCCCCTAGCGGCTTAATTAATTTTTATCTGAATACCTGTATTAATGAGGGAACATGCTTTGTATATGCTCTTTATTGGAAAAAGTAGAAATCATTCAAGCTTCCCTGGACTTATTAGCGTAACTGTCACAATTCACAATTAATTAGGTACGGAAGTTGCATATGCGTTTTTTAATCATCGTGCCACGCATAAAAAGCAGAGCCTCTCTGACATGTGTAACGACATCAATCGAATTTAATATTAAATGACCAATCTGCTTTTTCGTTTTTTTTTAATAACAAAAGTTAACAACTAAGCCACCCGTGGGATTAGTTGGAACAGCTCGGAGAGCATGCAATTATGATGTCAAATGGTTAATACACCGGCAGACCGCATAAATTGTCAACATTGTTTGCAATCACGTATTTCTATAAAAAAATGAGGATGGCGTGCGGAAGTACGATAGTATTTGCAGAGCAAGGGTTTAGTCGAGTAAGTGCGAGTCAAGCGGAAATTGTTCATGACAAGACAGAGATCTCCTCGCAAAAAACGGGTAATTTACAAGCTCACTAGGGGTTTCGATCCTTAAAGATGTCAAATGACATGTTATGGAGGAAAATATTATTCTTGCGCTGCCTTGGAGCAAGCAAGGCAATGTGTATTTCTACTGATAAGTAAGTGACCCAAAACTTAATACCAATCCATCCAAAACGTTAACTTCATACCGCCATGTTGCCTGTGGTTGCATGCTAGGCTACTAAGTAAAACAGATGGATAGGTCTGCTTAAACTTTTTTTCTTCCTCTTCCAAAAATTTACTTAAGCGTGCATTATCCTTGGACAGATGATTTCACACCAAGTTGGCAGAGGTCTTTCCTCGCTTGTGTGCTCCATAAGTTTCTTTGTGGTCCTCTATTGTGATGCCGGAGAAGTTATGTTGTTGTGAGCTACCATGACCCATATGGTGTGTACGTAGCTTATGTGACTTGCCGCTTCTGTGTTCGGGGCTGGGTTTCGTTGAAATCTCATGATTTTGTTTCCTCGAATCAGGAGTTTAGACGCAAGTTATTTTCCTGGACCAAAGTATCATATCGTGCAAGCACATGTAAATCATGGTTGCTCCAATGCGGTACCCATTGTCAGACATATGAATTCTGCTAACTTGATCCCGATGGCAAATCACTTTCAGTGAAATCAACCTTTCAGTAGAATGAATCGAGAAGAGCTGTTCGCCTCAAATGTAATAAAACTCAGAGAACGCAAACAATTGGTTGAAACTCACATCAACGGGCAATTGAAGCTACTCCAAAACTCGGAAATTTCAGAACGCCCATTGAGGTCTTCAAAATTAAGCACACAATAACCAGAGCCACAAGAGCGGAATGGGGCGAACCAAACTGTGCAACCTGTCTTCAAACAAAATTTACACAGACGGATCGGAGGATTCGGACGAAGACACAGGTCTTAAATTGAAGTTACTCAAATTCAAACATGGTGGTCCGGACATAGTCCTAAGTGCAACTGGGTACACTTTCTATAACCACCACTCCTGCTGTACGTGCTAGTGTTCACTCAACATTGGATTCACTATTTTATAATTTCAGCCATATCAGAACACTTAGAAGTCGCGTTCACTTATCCTTGCTGCTGCGCGCTCCAACATGGCTATGCGGGCCACACTTTTTGCGCTCAAGATACCACCTCCCCAGCGTTTTATGGTCTCGTCTTAACGGACGTTGTAGTTGATCTTGACGGCCTCCAGGATCTGGCTCAAGTTGGCCTTGTCTTTGGCATCGACACTGGTCAGGACGAGTGTGCGGCGTACCAAGAGTTCCAAGCGGAAAGTATGGGAGACCATAACGAAGCAGAATGGGAGACCCATCTTACGGTACAAAATTGAAAGGAACAGCAACTCACAAAGAATCAACATCGTGAGCGATGACGACCTATTTAAATTCTTTTTCGATCGACCAACTTGGTGATAGTGTTGATGCCCGCACTCAAAAAGATTGGCTTCTCCTTGGGTTGAACCTCCCTGCCTTTAACCCCATCTTCGGCGATCCTCTTAAAGCGCTGTTTCTTGTTCAAAGCGGATTCAGGTCTGTAATTCTCCAATATCTCGAACATCTTGCCAGCGGTGGTCTTGTCCAAGGTCAGAGTGAACTGGCGAGTTGATGGAGCCTTCAGAAGCTTCAGATAGAGGGCATCCTTTTGACTCAACACACGAATTTACTCATCTGACAAAACGTGACAAATCACGCTTGGTCGGTACGTTTGGAGTTGGTTCACAGCCTTCTTGACGACAGGCTTCTTAACAGCGAGTGGAGTTGGGGTCGCTTTCTTTGTCACTGGCTTCTACTACGGTCTTGGATTCTTTACACCATATTGAATATTTATTGTAAGCAACGATGTGCAGCTAGTTGGTATTTATGTCAAAGAGGGAAACGGATCTTCACTTTGACTTGTCCAGTTCAAGAGTGGACACAACTACCCTCATCGACATGTTGACGACTCACAAAGACGTCGAAGAAACACTGCTAGCATTCGTCTTGATCCTGTCCAGTCTAAAATCCAACGTCCGTCAGTGCTCGAGTGTGACCCATCTTGTGGTCCCTCACACTTAATGGCCAAGTTAATCGGCCTGGAATGGTCTCCAATTGCTTGAAATGATCACCGATGCCCTTAGTCTTAGGGGCCTGTCTGAAAGAGCTGCGGTCACTCTAGGATGGATTCCTTATCGCAAAGTTTTGGAACGCGCAAATTGAAGGCTTTTTCTTGAGTCAGAGTCATTCCGCTTCGTGTCTATTGCAAACCTGATTAAAAAACGAATTGCTGGACAAACGCTTCAGAACTGTGGCAATCCACAAACTGCACCCATCCAAGCCAGAAAAGGCTTACAAAAGTCTATCTTTCAAATGTCATCTCATAAAATGAAGACATTTAGAAGAAGATTCCCATTCGCTCTTCTGTGAGGGAGCTCCCACCATGCAATAAGCTAAACAAGAATTTATTACCAGCGCGTTTTGTTAATTTCGAAGGACACTCAAATAATAGATCTCCTCACAATGGACGGCTTAACCCCAAATCCCCGCAACAAGATTGATGGCGTCGTTATCCTTTTGACAGCAAACTTTAACTATGACTGTGCCGCTGAAGCTGCCGATACAGGACGATACAGGACACATTAGAGAGCTTTACTACGTTGAACGCCCGGACACCACCCAACCCTTTACCCACAACGTCAGACAAGCTAATTGAAAGGAGCACACACACGCACACCAGAAATGATTAAAGCGATAAATATGCTATATTGCGACAAGAAAAAAGAAAAGAAAGAAACTCACATCTCACACCACATCCGATTCGTTCTGAATGCCATTTGTTCCTTTCGATTTTCCTTCGCTTTTATGATGTTTTGTCGAAGAGAATTATGATTCTTTTTATCACTTCTAAATAATGACCAAGTTACAGAGCATTCGTTTTCCAATGGATACGCATCAAAAATGCCGAAAAGCCGAAATAATTTACATTTTTATGGAAAAAGTTTCGCAAAAATAAATCTGAAATAAATGAATGAGGGGAAGCGGTGGCCCGGTCCGGGTGACGCGCTCGCCTGTAGTTTGCTCCCCAACCCGCCGAAAGCATTCGAATATCAAATCAAAATTAGCTCCCGCGTCCCCTGAACTGCTTGTCCCAATGGTCCTGAGTAGACCCAAATCTACAGACCCAGAGGCCGCAATAAACTTTTCCTATTGATTCGATAGATACATCCATGCGAACGTACATTTGAAAATCGACTTTTAATAATCTGCCAATAGCGGATGTATCACTGTTGTATCAGTTGTGGGAGGGTGGTGGTAGGTGGCTTTAAAATCCGAATCGATTCGCACTGTCGATTGTATTCAATCCAAACTGTCAAAGATTTCCCTCCGCCCACTCCTGTCGGCCACTGACCAGCCACTGAACTGGGTAATAAATAAAACCATTTTGGGCTTCGATTTTTTTGTTGTTCAAAAAATCACCAGATAATCAGAAAAAGTCACAAAAGTTGAAATAATGTGGAAAATTGCTGGACGAAATCTCTCACTCAACGAGCCCGAGACGTATCTGTCAACTTTGCCCATGTCAATGTGCGTCATCGTAGTCGTCGTTGTCGTTGTCGTTGTCATTTCAAGCGATATGGTTGGTTCATGAAAATTCCATCGTTTTAATAAACTCAACCGAACAGAACATCATTGGCAAGCTGTAGTGTGTGTAGACAGTTTGTCTTTCACGTCTCTTGTCGCCCCGGCACCGCACAAAGGACTTCAAAGATCTCCCAAATGAACTCAATAAAATTCTATTAAGACTTTCTGGCGAAGAGGAAACTAATGCCATAACATTTGAAAAACTTTTACCCCTAAAGAAAATGTCAAGCAACAAGAAAGAAAAAACTAAACACAAAAAAAAAACTTCCAATGGTCAAAGTTTCTTTAATTTCGCAGAGTAGAGTCTGCTGAGAGCATTGTTCCTCGGCTGCGAATCCCGGGGGGAAACGCTCGCAAAGGGCGTACACATATCCGTCCGATGATGATTACGATGATGTGAGAAGGCAATAACTTGATTTAGAACCTAAATACGAAATAAAATTATAACTCTTGGAAGTTGGAAACTTTAACTACACAGGGCCGCGCCGACTGATGAGGCGGGTCGGACCGAGCCTCCAAATAGATGTGTTCGGCTGGCGAATATAATGACTTGATACATAGCCTTAAGCACATCCTGTCAGTGGTACTAAATGAATGGGCGAATGTGGACATGCGAGGGTAGACGAACATGGCCAAGAGTCCATGGAAACGGTTGCTGCACGATGGCCGATGGGAGGCGGGGTGGGATTGGAAAATTCAACTTGACAAGGGTACTCGAATTGAGACTCTGACCAAGGGACGAATACCAAATGAGCGGTAACAATTTCAAATGCAAATCATATCAAAAGGTTGTTTGGCGCACATTCGTTTTCTCGAACACATTTAGACTATTTTTCGTCCTTTCTCCCTATCCCCCGCCCTGTCGTACATCCCGGCAAAGGAAGGGGTGAGATTTGATTTTTCTCCTGTGCTATGTGAAGTTCTTAAATGGCATTCGGAGAAATTGAAAATTCGCCTGTCCTCTCTCGGTGCTACGTCCGTATGCAAATTGATGGAATAAAATTTTATTGACGCACCGAAGTGGAAGGCGGGAGGAAGTCAAATAACAAGGAGCTTTGTAAGTGAATACTGTCGTTAGTTTTTACTTGCGTTGCCCATTGGGCGTAATCGATCGTTGAGGGTGGGGGGCAATTATAATTTGTGCACAATCCTCGAATAATTGGTTCTGATAGCATATGAATTACCATAAGCTAGGTACTTGACCATTCCATGAATCAGTTGTTATGATTAAGTTGGATGCTATAAAGTTGATGGCAGGACGCTGGTGATTGCTTTAAATTATTGCGGATCTAGTGTCGGAGATTCAAGTCGTTCATCGTATCACCGTACCAAGTCATCATCATTCATCACAAGTTTTGGTATTTAACCGCCGCGCCTATATGTATACACCAATATTGCTGTCCTGGAACTTCCTATACTCCTTCCAGTCAATTTCAGTCATGGAAGTCGTATTTGGCCGACCCTGCGTTTATTGCTCACTCATAGAATTAGATATGGGTAGCCCTAGCTCCCTGATCCTTGCGACCATTGCTTGACGGTGACTAGTGTTGGGTTGAGTGTGTTTTTTTTTCTCGCAGTTACGTCGTGACGCGAGATGACCTTATAATTTTGGTTGAAGTTGAATCTTCGAAGACAGTTGCTAACGAGAATGATTTTCAGGGCTTCATGAATGTTCAGTTCGTTAAGAAGAGGTAGTATTTGATTTCTTCCTGTCAGATATTTAATTCGGGGTACTTTGCTACCAATTTTTGTCAGTGTCACTCAACACACAAATTGCAAACAGCTGTGCAGGGCCATGCAGGCCAAAATTTGGAGGCACAAATAATCACATGGATATTCATTATGATACTAGTGCGCAGAGTCACAGTTCGATAGTCATAGAGTTGTTATCACGTGAGTGTGCAGAAGAATCGGGAATGCTATCAGAACGGCCTGGAAAAGCAATGTAATCAGCTTGAGAACCAAACGACTGTTTCGATACAACGGAGAATTGGTGCTGCTTCATGCACCTGGGAAGTAGATACCATTATCACATGAAATCTGCAATCCCATATGATTAAGGAACATGCTTAGAATTTTTTGGCCGAACAGTATCTCTAACGAGAATGATGAATTACGAAAGAGAAAGTGGTAATGGATTAGACCCTACGGCACGCCTACAATTCCAATGCGAAGTACGCTTTGCAGTGGAACCCACTTACACGCAATTGTGGGACGCCCTATGCAAACATGGCGCAGAGCAGTTGAAGAGGAATCATTCTCTTCAAGAACAAGTTAGAGAAAGCTCAAAGACACGTTGCGGATCATTGAAGCAGAGGTCGCGTAGGCATGGTTGACACACTGACTGGGGCTGACTCGGGTTAAAGGATATAAGTAATTAAGCAAGATATGAATTAAATTTCGCAATTAAATTGAATATCCTTTTGAATGTCGTCGACTGCCATGAAGCCTTCGCAAATACAAGCTGTTCAACTTCATTCCCTCCAGATTGTAATCTTCCCTTAATTGTTGGCTCCCTTCTGATGAGATGGGGTCCAAGAATTTTCTAGTCCACTTCACACTGGTACTGGGGCAGGGTGGTATGACATGTAATTGCCGATGAATTCAATAACCATGGCGTAAGCCCACGCTCCGCGTTCCCAAGAACTGGTTATAACCAATCACCTCCGCCCGCATTGTGTGTTCGCCTGAATTCCGGTTCAAGTGGGTTGCTGTCGATTGCTACAATCTAAAGTGACACATCCGCTCTCTACGGGCGTCATTCACACGTGTGTTCCCCTGCTCGAATCGGCCGATTAGTGCATTTCTCCGATAAATATATTTTGGGATTTCAGAATTCGATGTGTGCACGGAGGCTGTTGAAGGCATTAGACCATCGACAATGCAAGAAACTCAATTAGTACATGTGCTTGTAAGAAGAGTTAAGAAAACTCAATTGTGCATGTAACCCCTTCTTGCCAGAAACGTTGACTCAAAGTTGTCGAGATGCACAAGTCTACAGTCAAGGGAATGACTGCTTATACGACTTTTTTGAAGCTCTACTCAACAAAGGCTTAGACAGTTCGATGGTACGGATCAACTGTAGAGATGGAAGGAGTTTGCTTCGGTTCTAAACCGGGTATTCGCAAGCAATATGGACCCAAATAACACTAAAGTTTCCGTAGGAAGAAATTCCGCTCTGCAGCCTCTTTTGTTCTTGCAGTCTGTTGCATCTAGTTGCTATCTGAGCTAGAACTCTTCTAAAGGTACTTACATGCAATGAATAAATTTCCAACGCAAATTTGTGAGAAACACAGCCTTAAGGGCTAACAAAGGTAATTTAGCACTCTACAGACTAATTCCAGATATAATAAGTCATTGTGATGATGCCACGTAATTCTTTAATTGCGAAGGAATTAAAGAAAATTTAAAAAAAACGATGATATTGAAATTGTTTGAAATCGTTTTTATCGGACAATTCTATCAAGTGAAGATAACCCATTTCTGTGAGTCCAAGATATAAATATGTACATTTGTACTCCTGCGCTCCATTTTTCAGCAATATGTACCTACAGAAACAAAAAATTGATCGGTTTTGGGACATTGCCAATCAACATAAGATCGACCATGTGACTTACTGTGGCTGGCCGATCCCATAATCGGTTCGTACTTCTTCAAGCACAACGATGATCACATTGCCATACAACACAAATTAAAGTGCGAAGTCAAGTGAAGTTCGAAGAAGCAGTAGTAGTTTTCCGACAGGCTTTTCTCATGCTATTGACATCGACAGAGAAAACGCGGTCATATGTCTTGTCAATTCCATTTTGAAAAAAACAATCGACGCCCAAATAAAAAGAGTTTAAGTTACAAGTAATACGCTCATGCTCTTGCCCTACTACAAGGTATTTGCCTCAGTTCTTCGGTAAATTGAGTGAACTGAATCTGTACGGAGGGCATGGGCCTGTGCATCCAGGGCAAAGTTGTTGATTGCTCTCAACTTGGCGAGATGCCAGCAACGATCCCTGTAAATGCACAGGTCAAGTTGACATACAGCCTCCCCGCGGCGCCCTCTGGATAACCTCTACTGCAGCCGCTTAGAGGTGAACCAATGTATGCAGCGACCCCTTGTCCGGGGGTTTAAACCAGGACCCGGTCCTCCAGGTTCGGGGGTTTCGCGTGGGGTTAACTTCCCCACCGTGTAAAACTCGCAATAGTTCAGAGACGGCAACAAGTCTCGGATACGGATGACCCTACTGCTGACGACCATGGACAACGAAATAAGGACAACGATTTTCGGTTCTGCACGTGGAATGTGAGGTCAGCTGAACAGACCACGTGCAGCCGATGAACTTGCGAGGCCCTAGAAGCCTATAAGGCTGACATCACCGCCATCCAAGAGGTACGATGGATGGGCCGGGCAAAAAGAGGATGAAAAACTGCGACATATATACGGCGATTGCTACAAAGAGCGAAGCAGCGCTTGTTTGGATGCGGTTTTGTTGTTCGAGGCAGACTTAGGCAAGAAGTCTTAAGCTTTAGATACATAAGCGAACGCCTCACAACAATCCGCATCAAGGCAACATTCGGCAACATCAGCCCTAATTTGCGCCCACGCCCCAACGGAGGACAAAGACGATGATAGCAAGGATGACTTCTATGATCTCCTAGAAAGAACATACGATCAATGCCCCAGCTACGACACCAAGATCGTTCTAGGAGATTTTAATGCAAAGCTGGGCAAGGAAGAAATCTTTGCTAGAGTCGTCGGTAAACACAGCCCTACACGACAACACGTCCGACAATGGACTCAGGCTGATGGACTTCGTGACGGGGCGAAACCTCACTGTAGCCAGCACGCGGTTCCCTCACCTCAACATTCACAAAGGGACCTGGCGGTCCCCTGATCAATCAACCGTACAACCAGATTGATCACATTGCGATCGACGTCAGACACTCCTCCTGTGTCCTCGATGTCCGAACGTTCCGAGGTGCCAACATCGACTCGGATCATTACCTTGTTGTAGCCAAGGTCAGAACTCGGATATCGATTGTACAACGGAGTAGGGCAAGACCAAAACAGTTTGACGTTGGAAAGCTACAATCGCAATCGACCGCTGGAACTTCTCCGATCGAGTCTCCCTGAAGCTCTCAGAGAGTCCAACCCTGCCAGGCGAAACAATCGACGAACAAGTGGAACCGTTGTCAAAACGCTATCAGAGAAGCTGCCTCTGATGTGCTGGGTTTTAAAATGCCACCTAGAAAAAACCCATGGTTTGACAACGAGTGTCGGCAGGCGCATTCAGCGAAGCTAGCAGCATATAAGGCGACGCTGGATAGAAGGACGAGAGCGGTTCGTGAGCTCTACGAACTTAAAAGAAGGGAAGAGCACCGGCTTCTCAAAAAGAAAAAGAAGGAGCATGAGAAGCGCGCGATCGAGGAAATGGAGAGGTGGTACGGCAGAAATAATGTCCGAAAGTTTTACCAGCGGGTGAAACAACTATCCAAAGGGTACAAACATCGGACAGAAGCCTGTCGGAACGAAGAGGGACAACTCGTAGTAGAGTCGCAGTCGATACTGAGAATCTGGAAGGATCACTTCTGACAGACTGTTAAACGGCGAAAGAGGACACCAATACCGCTGTCAGGCAGAATGTTCCACTCCACGCATGGACGACGACAGAAGAGAATTCCGTCCCCCGATCTAGACGAAGTCAAGATAGCGATATCGAGACTGAAGTCGAACAAAGCTGCTGGAGCGGATGGATTGTCCGCGGAACTGTTTAAGGCAGCTGGAGATGATCTGGTTGGGCGCATGCACCAGCTCGTCTGTAGGATATGGTCGGAGGAAAGCATGCCCGACGAGTGGAATCTTAGTATCGTTTGCCCGATCCACAAGAAAGGAGACCCCTTTGACTGCGCCAACTATCGGGCGATAAGTCTCCTTAACATCGCATACAAAATCTTCTCTGCCGTTCTGTGTGAGCGCCTGAAACCATTCGTCAATCAGTGCGGTTTCAGGCCTGGGAAGTCCACTATCGATCAAATTTTCACATTACGGCAGATCCTCGAAAAAACCCAAGAGATGCAGATCGACACCCACCACCTATTTGTCGACTTTAAGGCCGCATATGACAGTGTGCATAGAGACGAGCTATACAACGCCATGTCTAGTTTTGACATCCCTGCCAAACTCGTCAGATTGTGCAGGATGACGATGGAGAACTCTCGCTGCTCCATACAAGGTCGGTAACGAACTCACCGAGACCTTCAAATGTCAAAAAAGGTTTTAGACAAGGCGACGCGCTGTCATGTGACTTCTTCAACATCGTGTTGGAGAAGATCGTGCGAAACTCACACGCCAACACTAGAGGCACGATCTTCCAGAAGTCCGTTCAACTGCTAGCATACGCGGACGATATTGACGTGATTGGCCGAACTCAGCGAGCCGTCAATGAAGCGTTTGCATGTATTGAGTCGGAGGCGGCAAAAATGGGTTTAGCGGTGAATGAGGCAAAACAAAGTATATGCTGTCCATCAAGAAAGGACACACAACATCGACGACTCGGTCAGAACGTCACCATAGGCAGCTACAACTTCGAGGTAGTGAAGGACTTCGTCTACCTCGGCTCCCAAGTAAATAGTGCGAACAACATCAGTACTGAGATTAAACGCAGAATAACTCTTGCCAACCGCTGTTTCTTTGGGCTCAAGAGGCAATTGAGTAGTCGAGCCCTCTCTCGAAAGACCAAGCTCACCTTATATAAGACCTTGATCATCCCTGTCCTGCTGTATGGCGCGGAAGCTTGGACTATCTCAAGAGCGGATGAAGACGCACTTGGTCTCTTCGAGAGAAAAGTTCTGCGTTCAATCTTCGGTCCTGTTTGCGTTGAAGGTTCTTGGAGAAGGAGATTCAACCACGAACTGTACGGGCTGTGCAGCGACATGAGTCTAGTCAGGCGTCTACGGATTCAACGCCTAAGATGGCTAGGCCATGTTGAGCGCATGGACAACACTGCTCCAGCCCGAAGAGTCTTCGACTCCGAGCCAGTGGGACAACGCAATAGAGGACGACCACGAACCCGATGCGCACTCAAGTGGAAAAAGACCTCAACCAACTTGGAGTGCGAAATTGGAGGCAGCTGGCTAAAGAACGTGCCAGCTGGAGAGGATTGTTGACCGAGGCCCAGGTTCACCCCGGACTGTAGCGCCACAAGAAGAAGAAGAAGAATCTGTTTACACCAGATCGTTGTAAACAGTGAAATTTGGAGAAGCTACTCGATCCCCGAGGCATCACAATGTACCTTCGTGTACTGGCCAAGTGTAACTACTCTCTTCAGTACGCTACTAGAAACTAATCTAACAACTTAACGTTAGGCTGTACAAAAATTTATTCACGGAATCACAATAGCGGTTTGCTCTAAAATATCCGTTCGACCGCTAGATTTCAAGAAAATGAAACACACAACTTGAACTCCTCGACCTGAGCCTAAACTTATTTGCCAAATATAAGTTCCTTCCAAAGCTTCACACTACACTATTTATTCATTTTGTGTCCACTGGTTCCTTTAGCCGAACTTTTTAACAACTCCAGCAAGGTCTTAACTACACTGAACTCGCTTCGGCCGCCGCACCTTTTTGGTGTCAAATTACGCTGCCGCCGGGTAGGTCTGGATGTCTTTTCTGCTGAATTTAATGTTTGGGGTGGTAAGTACGTGCACTTTTTATCGAATTTTGCTTGCCTTTTGGAAGTCTGATTAGACAGATTCTGGTGAAGCACGACACTGATTTTCGGTTGGTAGTCCAGTTCAAGTCCCCTAGTCTATTCAAGTTGCAGATAGAAGATAAAATAAAAAAAATCCTGTGATTAACGCCTTACGGAAGCATGTTCACTTCGTTAAAGACCGCTCCTTTTCCATATCATCCACGTACTTATTGAAAAATCGAAATGCAGGCATCCTTTTCTACAAGCTTATTTATGTGTGGCAGCATAATTATTTCGTGGGCCTACAGCCTGAGCCACCAGCATACAAGTACCTACACCTGCGTTATATATCGAAGGCAAACAAAAAACAACAAAACCACGAATTCATCATTTGCGCACCCCTTTCAAGACAAAGCAGTTTATTTCCAGCACGCCATCTTGTTTTAATTAATATTCACGCTCGAGTGTATTTCTTTCAATGGCATTACATTACAACCCGCACCCAAAGAGCAAGCAAAGCGAACGTTTCCCTTTCAGGGATAACACCACAATACCGCACCCGTTTGAGACTCTTCAGTGCCGGCGCACAGCGTGATTCGAGCTCATGAGTTAACCAATTTGGTTGGCAGTCCCAAGTGCCCGGTTTCGTTTCCACACAAAGCGAAAGCAAACTTCAACAATTTCGAAAATTTAAATCACTGCTTGGTGGAGGGCAAACGGGAGCTCCCCGTCGCCCGGCGAACGGGTGTGTCAAACACCTTCGCTGGACCTGGAGCCCGTCCTCATTGAATCCATCAATTATCCTCTTTGTAATCATTTCAATGCATGATATGCCATTGTTTGCTATTACTTTCGCAATTCCCCCGTGTTGTTTGCGCTGCTTTGGCCTTTGTTTTCCGTGCAGCGACTTTTATTACTGCCACGCTGCGGAACAATGCAGAATAATGGTCGCTGTTATTTGATGCTTACGTCGGGAGGCGTTCGATATTTACCCGGCCTTTCACTGGAAATCTGTAACTATTTATGCGCGCGCTGAAGTACTTGACGAAGAGGTGATTCGAGTCTGACACGAAAAAATCGAAAGAGTTTCAATTAATCGCATTTTTTATCGGCATGAACCATATTTTGGGAATTCAAGTAAAAACGCGCTATCATGCGGAATTTATGACGGGATTGGATAACGTGTTGCCATGTTGATGCAGGAAGGCGAGTTTATTTTATCCGAACTTTTGCAAATTAAGACATGTATTCCATTATTCAGGC
Source organism: Eristalis arbustorum (assembly GCA_916610145.1). Taxonomy (NCBI): domain Eukaryota; kingdom Metazoa; phylum Arthropoda; class Insecta; order Diptera; family Syrphidae; genus Eristalis; species Eristalis arbustorum. Next base: position 42,667,606 of record OU744316.1, read on the forward strand.
ATCAGCATCTAATTTTTCATACATTTCGAAGTCAAGCGATAGCATATCGTGATAAATAGCGTAACACGCGAGTTCAAGATATAATTGATAAGTTACCATGATACTGAACTAAGTAACATCATACGCGAATTTTTTTTTAAGAATCGTTTGCTGTTGTAGCCTGTTTGGTCAAGTTGATCAGTTTGAGCTGACCAAATCGATAGCACACCTTGTTGTGTAGTGGGCGTGAAGGCGTGCTCCTTCATTTGCTTTCTGTAACACTTTCACTGAAGTCAACATTTTTGTATGAGTGAGTTCGAGGCTCTGCGGAAAGAATCCTCGGACAATATGTGATTTCAAGAAATATCATTCTTCCACAAGTGGGACAAAAGTCGTGAAAGAAGCAATACCCAGGCCAAAGCCCGTTCGTCCGAAGAAAGCTGAACTACGACCAAAGGGCGCAAGGTATTACTAGGGGCTAAGCTCCCTTTTTGTCTTTCTTTCGGCGTATACTGTCTACTTGCTGGACTAGAGATTTTCAGAGGTTTGGGCAAATATCAGGTGAAAGACCAAGGATCATACATCTCGTGCCTGCTCTAAGGTTTCGAAAATACAAAGGCGTTTGTCTTCCGGTCCCCATTTTTTGAGCAGGAATGTGGTGATCAGAACCACATTCAAATAGCCAATGTGGTGGGAATAGGGCTCTATTAGAATATTCCCTCGTAAGTCCAAGGATACAGTGGTTGACAGACTGTATTGCATTTGATACTTGTTCCTTCTCATGTTGCTTGTGCTTAAGGAAGATGCACTTCCTGACTTTCGCAAGACGTCAATATTGTATCATTTCTTACATACTTACTTACTTATCAGGCAGACGACCCATAAGGGGTCCGAGCTTGAGCAATTGCTGCCTTCCATAAGTGACAGTCCTGGGCATGCTGCTTCCAGTCATCAAGGCGAAGCTGTCTTACATCCGCAATGACTTGGTTCGGTTTTCCTCTTCTTCTCGAACCAGGAAGCTCGGATTCGAAGACTCTTTTTGCTGGCGGGTTGTTGTCCATGCGCTCGATGTGGCCGAGCCAGTGTAGTCGAAGGTTTATTACCTTCCGAACTACATCGACTTCGCCTTAATCGCAGACGGGACCATATATCCGACGCAGAAGTTTTCCTTCGAAGGCACCAAGAATCAGCTCTGCTCCGCAGTCCTGCTTAATCTCCAGCTTTCGACTCCAAAAAGCAGGACTGGCAGAATAAGTGTTTTGTAGAGCATGGCTTTGGTCCTTCGAACACAGTTATTTTGACAAACCGAAGTAGCTTCGGTTGCCAAGGGCGATTCTACTTCGGATCTTCACTACGATGTCATTCGTGGAGTTTACGTGTGCCCCGAGGTAGACAAACTCCTTTACTACCTCTAAATTGTACCTATCGATTGTAACGTTTTGGCCTAAGTGGTGTACGGCGGATCGTATATTGCTCGACAGCATATATATTTCCTGTTCCTCAACTGCCGTGAGAGCTCCCACTACGGCGGGTTGGGATCACCCGTCAATGTTGATGTGATCAGCGTATCCCAACAGCTGGACTGATTTGTAGAAGATAGTGCCTTTCGTGTTTACAGCCGCCCGCCGCACAATCTTCTCCAGTACCAAATTGAAGAAATCACACGACAGCGCTTCGCCTTGGCGAAATCCGGTTTCGAACATTTGAGAGGTATTTGAACCGAACTGCACGGCGCGGTGCATCGCGTATGTCTAAACGTGATGCGACACAATCGGATCAATTTTCCCGGAATCCCAAAATCGGCCATGGCTTCGAATAGCTCCTTGCGAGGAATGCTGTCGAATGCGGCTTTAAAATCGACAAGGAGATGGTGAGTATCGGTGTGAAATTCGCTGATCTTCTAGAGAGTCTGCTTTAGTGCGAGTATTTAGTCTATGGTCAATTTGCTGAGCCGGAAGCGGCACTGAGTGCGTTGCAAAATGGCTGTTCACACAGTACACTGGATAGGATCTTGCAGGCGACGTAGAGCAGGCCCAAGTTGGATGAAGTTCTTTACTGGCTTTGTACAAGACGCCGATGTTTCTTTCATAGAGACGCCACATATTTGACTTTCTCCCATTCACCTCCAGGTCTATTTTAATTGCTTCCCTCACAGTGGCTGAACGACTCAACGATAAGTCGTATGACAGCGTGTTTCGTTTTGTAAAAGGTGATTCATTGTGAGATTTGATCAATCCAGAGAAAGTCAGTCCAAAAGTGTGACTAGGGTGCCAGATTGCCGTTACAAAACGTGAAATTAAGTGCTTACCAAAATGATTTCTCATTAAGTCCATTGTTTCACACGGTGTATGGTTCGTAGCGCCGTCTTGGATTGAAGCACAAATTCTTCAAGTTGTCGATTACGCCAAGCCAAGTTGCTGGAACTACGAAGAATCGATACGTCACGGTCTTTGGATAGATTCTCATCTACATCTACTACAGGCTCTTCTGGTCTAACTGGTCGAGTTTAATCCACTAATGTAAACTGGGACTCAAATTTGCGAATGGTATTGGCGGTAGTGGCTAGAGTAGGTCGATGCACACCGTAAGCTAATCGAATCGCGCTAAAAACATTTCTCACGGAACGCTGATTTTCGTAATACAGCTCAACAATTTGGAGATGCTGTTGCGGTGTTAATCAGATGACTTGTCCAACGATACTGACAAAGCAGCTTGATAGGAGTCACGGGTGATCTGACAAAAAGTCTATTAGTACAATCAAACCTCACGATGAACCACCCTTTATATTGCAACTTTGGAATTACAGATCTGTGTGAATTTGCTACAGACCACCACGGAGCATAACCCTCGACGAGGACGGATCTCTAATCAAATGTGACGGTTGTGACGTTATTAGCCTATGCTTCGACTCAAGTGCTTAGAATCCACAGTGCATAGGTTCACAAATAATTTAAACGGCCCCACTAGCGTTTGCCCTGGAAGCTACTTCCTGTGTGTCATGTAAACTATGGAGAAATTTCAGTGGTCATGTAAGATGTCCTTCAAGCGTATCTTCCATATGATGGGTTGGGGAATATGCCATCAAAATAGATCATCCCCAGTTGCCTTAGAAATGTCAGCGGACCATTTATCTGCTCATCACATTTGTTGTGCGTCACTATTATGCAGGAGACAGTATTGTAACCTTTCCTTAGTCAACCAAAATTATGCGGAGGCGGTTAAGCGAGTACCCGTGTGGCATTCCACATGAATTCCGATGAAATCGTAGGCTACATCGGCGTAGGTAGCATGGAAACAAATTTACTGAACGCACTGAAATTGTGTGGCAGCGTAGTACTAAAATATCCCTTTTCTCAGACGAATCCTTACATTTTTCTGTATCGAATGGCCGATTACCTGCACCACGTGAGAACATATTCCGAAGGAGTGAATTGTTTTTCAACCAATGTATCCGGTATCGTGTATAAATAGGAAGCTAAATGACGTCATCCTTAGTCGGTCAATCACGTTGCCTGCTCAATATTTCCAGATTAGGTTTCCCTTTGCCGTTGACTCTCCTATCGGACAAGTCCACTTGAACAGGTAGAAGGACCGAAGTATTTGTGTCTGTAGCAACAGACTAGGGCTTGCTCAACTCTTGGAGCGCTACTAGATCAGAATACAAGTCTTCTGATCGGCAGTCTAAAATTGCAAAGACTTGTTAGCGTCCCGGGACACCATCATGGCAAATGAGATCGACTGTGCGACGTACGTACTTGACTTCAGCGATGAACCTCCCAGCGGCTCCTTTGGAAATTACAGCGCTACTGCTGAGCCATTCCTCTATTACTGCCCCACCTTTGCACAGATAGGTGCTGATGTGTCGAGAGCTGATGATAAAGGGTCCTCATCACCGAGGCAAAAGAAATTCCAACAAAAGTTGGTTACAGCCTGGTGGTGCAATGGCAGTTCTAGTCAGACAATGAATTCATCACCGAAATAATAAATGTCAAGTTTTTGACGAATTAACCTCAGAAATTACATAAGGCTCCTCCTTTGTTTGTACAATTCGTCTCAAGGAAATTGTCAAATGGCATGCTTATGGGTTTTACTGGCTCACGGACACATCCTACATGTCATTATATTTTCAAATCATTAATTCACTTGTGCGTGGGTTGAAATGTCACGCCATTTACACGCCTTTATGACCCAGCAGTCAGTGTCTGTTGACCTTAGGCACTCCTGAATAATTACACAAGTCGTTATTATCGTAGGAAAGGAATTGAAGGTGAGAGAGAGAGGGGCTGAGGGAAAACTAGAAAGCTTCTGTGAGATTTTCCTACTTTCATGGATTAAATGCATTTTCGTGGTGAGGACTAAAGGTGACTGTAGTATGAGTTACGTACCACCTACTAGAACAAATCGTAGCTCTGCAAGTCATTTTTGCATTAGCGATAAAGAGGAAAACTCCAAAGGTATAAGCCAACAAACATCGGTTACCTTTGAATTCCAGTTTGAGAAGTGCTGGGGTTATCCATTTGTTTAATAAATCAAACAGATTGCCAACAAATCGGTGATTATTTTTGGATTGCTGGAGTGTGCAGCCAAGCTAAAGTCAGTGGCACTCTTGAAAATTACCAAATTGTATTTTCTTTATTTCCAGCAAATAATTTAAGTCACGGGACTTCCGGCGAGCCTTCAGAAGTCTAAAGGAAAATATGCGAACACAATCGCAAGTGTGTTATGAGCCTCCCCAGAAGTGTGTAGTTCGAAAGGGAACGCGAAAATGACTCCGCACAAAATTGCCGAGTTAGGTTAGGTTGTAGTGGCTGACTGCTAAAGGCCCAGAGTAGGCCCATTGTGATACCACGCGGATTGACTTCTCCTTACAGTGGAACCAGTTGTTGCTTCTAATGAAGCGATTTAGTTGGCCAATGCTGGCACTATTTAACGACCGCTGAAGTAGTAGGCTCCTAGGTGTAGGAACCTACGACTAGCAAGAGCACTACAGGAGCAGAGAATGTGTTGAGTATTTTCTTCCTCCTGTTCATCCATGCAGCTTCTGCAAAAATCATTATATGGGGCACCCATCCTCCGAGCATGAGTGCCAATTGCACAGTGCCCGGTTATGACTTCAATGAGGACTTGTTGAGTCTTCTCTGAGTAAACTGAGTGATCGTTTTAGGTTAAGTGATGGCCAGATTTCTTTTGTTGTAAGGCAGGTGCTACCCTCTAGCCATTTGGCATTAGTGCTTTTAATTGAGTGGATCTTAAGAAGCTGTACCGATCGGCATGGACGTTGATTTTTAAATCACGTTGTTTTTGCAGCCATGGCAACGCCATTTTAAATGCTATGGTTTCTGCCTCAAAACGATACAGTGATCAGGGAGCTTAAAGGAGATAGCAACGTTGAGATCTTGGGAATAGACACTCGCACCCACCCCTTTGTTAGTCTTCGCTCCATCTGTGAGAATACGCAGAGAATATTTCAACGTCTGCCCATCAGACATCCAGTCCGATATGGAAGGAATGCTGATCGAGAATTTCTACCCGAAGATAGCCCGGGATATTAGGCGATCAGGGTCTCTAGGAAGGAAGTTAAATTCCTTGAGAATGGTTGAGTGTCAGATTTTGAGTTCGGACCACAGTCCGAGAGTTTTGAATCTCAAGGCTGTGCTAGTTGCTGTTTGTTTTCCGAATAATTTCAGTGGTGGGAGATGGAGAAGAATATTCAGTGCGTCCGACGGAGTACTTCTCAGTGCTCCGCTAATGCACAGACAGGCCAGTCTTTGTACTCGATTGAGTGCTTTGCAATTGATAGCTTGCTGTCCACTAAACTGAGACTCCATACAGAAGTGTGGGTCTGACAATCGAGATGATCCAGTGAGCGATGCGTGGGTGTCGGCCTCATTTATGGTACATTCAATGGCTTTTTTACAGCTAAAAAGGGCATACGAGGCCTTTTTGACTGGATGTTAAGCTTCCAGCTTAGCTTGTTATGAATCGTGAGGCCCAGAAATTTCGCACTGGCAGTAAGCTGTAATATAGTGCCACACAGCAGTGGGGAGACAAACTGTGGGTTTTTCTTCTAATGAAGAATACAATATACGTTTTTCGTGGGTTAACGCAGAGTCCGTATGCTTGTGCCCATGGTTTCAGCTTCTGGAGGGCATTCTGCATGTCTCTTAGAGTAGAGGCGAATTTGCCAGATGCGGCTATGGCAATATAGTTCGTATAGATAATAACTTTGCATCCTACCTCTTCCAGTAATAATAACAGTTCATTTACCGCCACGTTCCAAAGAAGGGGAGAGAGAACACCTCCTTGTGGGGTGGCCCTATTAACTCCACCATGAATCTTAGTGTCTCCTGTCTGAAAGTGTATTACCTTGCTGGTGAGTAGCTGATGAATGGAAGCCACTGAGGACTTTCCGATCCCGAGGATGTTAAGAGCAGCTGAAATTGCTTTTGGTTCGATATTGTTGAACGGACCTTCGATTTCGAGAAATGTCACAAGTGTGTATTGCTTAAACACGAGAGATTTTTAAATGGTGCCTAAGATTAGAAAGAGATAAAGAGTTGACTCCAGAGCGACAGAAGATAGGTAGTGCTTCAGCTACACAAATGAAGTGAGACTTCTCTTTACGGACACCCCTCTAGAAGGGACACTTCTCCTTACGGACAGTTCTCTATGGTCCCGTTATGTAGATAGGGCTCATCGCGTATTTAAACCTCTTTACAACTACCTCCCTCTACACCGGACTCCGATAAAAGAAACATTCAATGACCATGGAGAAGTTGTACTTCTATTGACGGACACAGGAAGGAATAATGAACATTGAAAAATCAAAAGAATAGTGTATGTAACTAAACAAGTGATTTTTCGATTTCTGCCAATAATTTACTTTTACCCCTCTACAACGGACACCTCTACACAACGGACACCTCTACACAACGGACATTCTTGATGGAGCTTTTCATTCGGAATGAAGTGAAACCCAAGCTAAGTGTTCCTTAAGTAATCAAAATCAGCACTCCAACTGCAGCTAACGCCGCCCACGGACCATGGGGCAATGGATACGCTTCGTCAGCAAAGGCTGTGGAATAAGGTCATGTAATGCAACCGGCTCAGGCTGCCCAATCATTACAGAGCCCGTATGCATCACGTGTGTCTTATGCGCGGCAGGTATCGTTCATGGTATCGTGTTCAGACATTGCACTGTGATGATATGGACGTGAAACCTGATGACATCAGCGAGACGTATCTCAGGGACTAGGGCAGGCTGAGTTTCACAAATCGAAATTCTAGCGTAGAAGGGTTGTCGAATTTCTATTTGTTACCAGGCAGTCCGGCACTTAATCCGCATCGATCCACACGTTATTAATTTCCATAATGAATGCAAAACCAACCGTTCAGGGCAAAATTATTAAATTTTCGGCGCTAACTCCAAATTACGGCACGGACCCGATATGTATCTATTACGACTTTTTGCCGCGTAATGTTGAACACATTTCGGTACGAAAACAATACCGCCCCCTCCCGTGTAACACCATCGACAAGCATGCACGCCGTCAATTTAACATTCATGAAGATATATTTGTGCACATAATTGGTTTAACATTTCCCTGCACACCAGGCCACACACGCACGACCACATTTAGTCCCTTTTTTGCTTTGTTTAAACTGAGTTTCAATTAATGTACGAAATAATTTACAAGCATTTTGTGTTTTCTTCACCGCTTCCCAGGCTCGACCTCTACAACCCCACGTGCCGGCTCCCAACAGTACACCGCCCAACGTGGACGTATACGCACATTAGCTTTGATTAAAGAAATTTAATGTAATTAGAAAAAGTACGCCTCACGAATGTGGCCAAGTGCTATTGGGAGGTAAGCTTTCGAATTAAAGTGCTCCTTAGCACACCCTCGCTGGTAACCGTCTTCGGCGCGGCGGTACACGTTCGTTCTACTCAATAAACACGTACACACGCCGACAAACATTGTGGTGCCTGCCGAAAAGAAACAAACACACAACACCCACAGATCTGTGTTTACCCGACGCCCATCACGGGCGACGTCTAACGTAACAGCCACCCCCACGTCACAGTGTGTGTGTGTACCATTTCGGCGAAGACTCAATTTTCAATGTCGCCAAGATTTAGTGCACAGATTCTTCGAGCATTCAAGGCAAATATTTTTAGAAAACTGTGTGCGTCTCTTGGAGGACATATCAATTACACACGGCCGGGCGGGCGGCCGGGGTGTGTGTGTCTGTCGCAGATCCCCCTTGTTTTCAGAGCAAGTTCCATTGTTTGGTCCCACTTTTGCTTCGCTGTTTTGAGCGATAAACTTTCGAACGAAGTGCAGTGAAGTCTTGCACCGAATTGTAGTTAAAAAGCGAGTGCAAGTCCACTCGTTCGTGCAACGACACTTATCGGGAGCAGTTGGATTGCTGTTCGCTTGTTTTTCCCCATTTTTTTTCTGTGTTCTTTTTCATGGAATTGTTTTCACAGAGAGTTCTGTTTCAGTGCATTTGCATTTTGAGAAGGTCGGGGACTTGGGGTCTTCCTTGTTTTTCTGTTTGCTTAGGTGGGTGTGGGGTGGTTTTTCTGCTTCCTTTGCATGGCAGGGCTGACTCTGTTTGCACGGAGCTGGGACTTCGTAGAAAGTGAACGCCGCCTTCATAAGGGAGCACTGCAATGTGTCATAATTCTTGTAGCGTGCGCGCTTTAATTGCATTATTCTGAAAAGTAATTTTCTTATCCGAGAGGAAAAGTATCCTTTTTGTGATGCAATTAAATTTGCATGCTGCACAGAATGAGTATTCAGTTGGGGTAGAGAATGAGTAGGAGACGGCTGATCGAAATTATTCCGCTATTCAACATTTGACTTTAAGACCACTTCCGGCAAAAGGTGTCGATTTAATGGATATGTAAGTGGAACATGAGTAAGTGTTCTCTCTGCGGGGTTGCCGTCAATATTGAATTCAATCGATGGGCTTTGACAAGTCCCCTTTGTGGCAGACTCACAAATGTCACAAATTGAATTTATTGCAATCAAAAGAACGACGATATATATTTTCCGAATTGTGAGCTTTGAATTTTCTGTGTAGAACAGAAATCTCGGCACACAGTCACGTCACCCAGGCGTTAATGTCAATTGAGAGCTGAGTCCTCTATTGCAGATAATCTGCAGCAAGTCCTCAGATGCATGATGCCGTTCTTGATACGATGGCAAAATGTTGATAGTAGCTGAGAAATATTGCATGTTGCACCGTCTGCCCTGCTCGAACTAAAGAGGCTCTTCAACAGTCGAGACTGGCCACATGCTTCATTTGAGTTTACTGCCTAATGTTCAAAAAGTTTCTCTTTTGTCTTCCATCACATAATTTCTACACGGAATCATGAGATCGTGAGTGCATTTGAGCCAAAATTAGTTCCCCTAGAGATGCTAGTACTTCGAGCTGCAAGCATGCACATTTTAGAAGTGCTCTTATATGCTTTAGGTCTAAGCATGTGCTGACCTTCCTTTATGTTTCTCCCTCCCTTATCTAAGCCTCCCCACCCCCTCCATCATCTTAAATTTCTCGAACATAAACCTTTCCGCCGTTTTGTGCGATCGACAAAAAATATCAGCAGGCCAGTAATTTTATACTGTAGCAGGTCCCAGATGAAACCCAAAACGTGCACGTTGACACCCACCACCTATTCTGCGATTTAAAAAGCGCATATGATTGCGTGGTACAAGGTACACAGTCATGTGGCATGTCTTTTGTACAGCTTATAAATGTAGACGTTTCCCCTTCTCCGTCGAGATCAGCAACTAACTCACGAAAACCTTCAGAAGGACGCCACATTGTGGAGCACCTCCATAAAAATCGTTCTTAAGAAGTTCCTACAGAATTTGCTGGCCAACACCAGAGGCACTATTTCTCAGAAGCGCGTATAAATGGTAGCTTACGCGAATGATATTAACGTGAATAGTCGAACTCTACCATTGAAACGGAAGTCATGGAAGAGGGAAAAACGGGGTATATCAGGAGTACCAGTATGAAGTGAACGTCAAGATACAAATGTCTTGTGAACGAGCCCTTATTTTTTTTTGTTTCTTTGTTATGACATCCGTAAAAAATGTTTAGTATACATCAAGTCATTGAACAGACAAAATCATATTTTTCATCGTGTTAAAAATGTCGAATTTTGTACCAGAAAGTGATGATTTGCGGAAAAAAAGTGCAGCAGAGTCGCATCGAATGCTTGTCGAGGCATATGGTGATCATGCTCTATCAGAAGCAACATGCAAAAGATGGTTTCAACGGTTCAGAAATAATGAAAGAACGTGGAAGACCACCAAAAAAGTTTGAAGACGTCGAATTGCAAACGATATTGGATGGAGATGACACTTTGAGTCAAAAGCAAATGGCAGCAATGTTAAATGTTGCACAACAAACAATTTCTGACCGTTTGAAAGCTTAAGTGTGGAAAATGGGTGCCACATGAATTGAATGAAAGACAGAAGACCCGTAAGAAAATCGGTTTTACATCGGATTGTTACTGGCGATGGAAAATGGATTTATTTTAAGAATCCTATACGGAAAAAATCATGGGTTAATCCGGGACAACCATCAACATCGACTGCAAAACCAGATCGATTCGGCAAGAAGACAATGATGTGTGTTTGGTGGGACCAGAAAGGTGTGGTGTACCACGACCTCCTAAAACCCGGTGAAACGAAATGATCAATTTGAAGCATGCATTAATCGAGGAACGACCAGAATTGGCCAGAAGACACGGCAAGGTAAGCAAGCTCCATGACAATGCACCTGCACACAAAGCTAAACCGGTTCAGGATACAATCAAAACTCTTGGCTGGGCGCAGCTACCCCACCCGCCGTATTCACCAAACTTGGCTCCTTCCGACTACCATTTGTTTTCATCGATGGGACACGCATTGGCTGAGCAGCACTTCGATTCCTACGAAGAAGTCGAAAATTGGGTGTCTGATTGGTTTGCTTTAAAAGACGAACAATTTTACTGGCGTGGTATTCACAAATTGCCAGAAAGGTGGTCAAAATACTTTGAAATAAATGTTTTTACTTTCCATTAATAATTAGTGTTTTGTTTAAAAAAAACGCTCATTTCATCGTATTCTACATCCTTTTCCATGTTTAGATTCCATATCTCTCTGAACAATAAGACCAACTATCATTCCGAGATTTCGAGGTATGCTCTTGTCACTGCCGATCAAGCATTTCGTCTAATAGCAGCACGACCCCTTCATGAACATCGCAGTCAATGCAGAAAGAATTTGATTGGGAAAAGCATGTGGGTTCATCTGCGTTTGGTGAAGTTGTATTGCATCCTTTTGACATCCTACCGATTCGACGTTCATCCACGAAACACTTTGCATCACATTTGCGAGAACGTCAACGGGGGTGCATTCTGGCTAGAGATTACATTGCTTTGTCGGATACCGCTGACAGATTGGGTCTATACACCGGTCTGTAGGATCTTTCATCTCAACCAGGAGTATGGGGATGGCAAACTCATTACTCGTGGAAACAGGAAGCTTGCAGCAGATCTGGTTTCATCAATGTTCGGCAGGTTCTCCGAAAGCAATACTTTTAGTGCGGCCCCGTGCAATATTCCCGGAAATACGAGTATTAACTGCTTTTGGAAATTGGATTCCCTACCTTGAAGCATTGTTGCTGGTGACAGGGGGTTGTCACGCTGTCAGTTTGCTTTGACCATGAATTGTGGCAAGTCATCGGAGGGGCTATGCGAATGAAGTACAGCCCGCAGTGTTTCGTTTCCTAATGAAAGGCAAGAACGGGTGGTAGTAGTCATTGCAATCCTTTTTAAAAACGAGCGCAGATGTAGGAGACTGTGGCGGCTCTAATTCGAAGCTAGTCAAGGTAATGGTCATGAAAATATGCTTGGAGGGTATGGTGACCTTCTTCTGGGTAATCTGGTGTCAGGAGACAGGAATGAGCGGATATTCTTGAGAAAAAGTGGTTAAACTTGAGGATCATTCCTCTTCTTATAATGTGGGTGCTGCAGACAAATTTGGAGCTGGCAAAATGCCTACTAACACGTCTCCACAGCAGATGGAGGTCCCTTTTCTGTTGGGTAAGCCACCGAAGACGAGGTTTTTCTCTTCAACATCATCTCCCAGGGTTGGACTTTCCAAATCAGAAGTAGCCAACCGAGTGGAGACATTCAAGGTAGTTCATGCAATTTTCTCTTCAAAAATGCTTCAAGACTGTAGTCCGAATTATTTTCCTATCGAAGCGACCAAAAATCACTTCATCGACATTTGATATTGTCCATGCTCCTACGTCACACTACAGGACTGGGACTGTAGTTCTTCCAAGGAGGGATCTCACTTTCAATCACTGTGTTAGCTCAAAGTCCTCCCGAATCGAATTCGTTTTATCCCCGCGGTAGTGTCATTGACGGAGATTGCTGGGATTGCCTATACTACGGAGCCTAGATTGAAGTTGCCTTTACTACGTCGTCTACGTCCGTCTGTTGTGACGTCGGTGTTGATGGACTGATGCGATGGTAAGATGACCTCATTCCCATCTTAGCCGTATCCCTCTCCATTCTCACAAATATCTCACTGACTGGTGATGTCATTGCCATATGCGAGCAGTTGCACAGATTTTGTTGAAGGTCGTACGTGTAGTGTTGACGTCTGAGTTGCAGACGATGTTCTCAAGATTCACTTAAGAAAATCCGCATGACAGGGCATCGCCTTGTCTATTTTTGACATGAGAGGTCTCGGTAAGATCCTTGCCATAGGAGCACAAGGGCAATCTCCATCGTTAGACGGGAAGCACGCACACTTATGAATTGTCTATTCCGCAAACACTGAAGGTTCTGTTCACGCTACTTTCAAACACCAGGATGAACCTGCTTACGTCCGCAGTTACTTGATCTCTATACCGGAGGTTCGGTCTTCCTCGCCTTCTGGAACCGGCAGGCTTGGATTCAAAGACCCTCTTAGCTGAAGCGTTGATGTCCTTGCGCAGGATGTGATTTTTTATCTTTCGGGCTATATCCACATCCTCTTGGAGTCTTCTTCACCATCCCCCTTCCTCGACATATAACCGACGTAGAATTTTTCTTTTGAAGGCTCCAAGAGTCAGCTTTGCAGTGCTGACCCGTGCTTGGGTGTAGTTTCTCCAGCAACTTGAACATTGGGATCCACAGCTTGGGCGCTGTTCAGTGGAAAAGACCAACGACAGTTTACTTTAAAAAGCGTTATCAAGACAGCTCGCTGATCATCGTCTCTGACCCGTGGAAGGTGCTGCGATGTATGAAAATTGCGTCATTGTGGGCCCCCACTGCAGGCGACACACCTACCTACTCACCACGGCTGTCACCGACTCTAAAAACGACTTAACAGTGTTCAGTTTATTTTACGTTCAACAGAACCCCATTCACCCGTGATGCATGTTCTTAGTCAAACGAACTAACGAAGAGCATACACTGAATAATCAAGTCAAACTCCGCATTTCCATAATTATTCACAAATGTGCGGCCCATCTTCACATTTGTATCGCACACTCAGCAGCGTCAGCAGAATCGTTTCTGAACGCAACTTATCATCATTTCCACAGACTCGGCATATCTGTCGATTTTTTTCCGGACTGCCGATGCTGACGTTATGGCAAAGAGCATGTGCAGCCAATTGAAAAGCGAAACTTTTTCAAAATCCCTAAGTTGTTTGAATTCCTAAAATTGGTACGTGTTTTCATCTTCATAATCCATGCAAATGTATTGTTAAGGCAGACATTTTGTTCGGCTTCAGTGCTATGCGGAAATAAAACTTTAAATGGGATGCCCAAGAGTAGGGAAATGCGTATCTCCGACTACGACAGGTTCCGCAAGTCGGCACTCGAGAGCGTTCCTTCACTCCACTATGACTAAGAACTTTGGCTTTGAGCGCCTCGAAACTGAACGGACGGGGAGGAGGATATTATTATCCAGAATGTAGATGAAACTTTATGGAAAGTAAACAAGTGATTTTTTTCGAAAATGGAAGTATTTTGCATATTGAATCAGTTTAAATTGTACTCGTGAAGCTGTGATGGGTGCGCCCACTGGGTAATACTTGACGATGTGCTGTGTGCATTTTAATGAGAACGGGTTCGGGGAGGGTTCGTATGAAATTAAGTTTCGCCTTTGGGAAACTAAACATCTGAGCATATCTGATCATCTCAGCCCTCTCAGTGGCAAGAACAATGTCGGAAGCAGATGAAGAAGCTCCAAGTGCACTCGAGAGTGAAGTTGAACTTGCAATCTTTGGCACAGTTCTGCCGGTTGGTGAAGTCGGTGCAGTTACATGTTATTCTAGATGAACAGCGACAAAGATTTAATCAAGTGCTGGAAGGATAATGAAGATCTTATGAACGTTAAGCGAACGTTTCGATCATAGAGCCGTAAGAAACCTTCGAAATCGTTTCAGGCGTCTCAACCTTGTTCTCGGAGAAATTTCGACCAATATCTTTTTTCTGCCCTAACACCATTTTTTTGTTATATTTTTAATTCATTTACTTACATGCTAGACAAAATAGCTTAAAACCAGCCTAACTAAAATATATTTTGCTTTACGACTAAAAACCTATGCCAGTTGGCCACTATGGTCAACTACCGCGTAATTATTTGTTTTAGCCAGCAGTAAAATTGTCGTTCTTTGGCAGACTCTCTCCTGTCTCGAGCAGAGATCGCTCTACTGAACCGGAGGAGATCCTAAAGACTGCTAGCGACATCCCATTCATATTGAAGTCGGCTCGTCCACTATTCGGCGTACGACATGGAAGATTACAGGACATCCATGTGGATCCTATATTAAGCCAATTGTATAGAGGTAGACAAACACCTCGGGGCCGTTAATGCGCACTCTCTCATAATACAAAACATTGGGGTAATAAGCCCCAAAGATCTGACTTTTGGCAGAAGTGTTAGTTCGTGCAGTATGCTTTCTGGTCAGCTCAGTAATAACATTATCTATCCTGTTTTAGTTTGCCCGAACTAAAACCGTACCAAACAATGTGTGTATCAGCTGTGTCCGATGCTGGTGCATTACATTTTGCCTGGAGCCTCGAAATTTCCAACCCAACTCCTAATAGTGACGGTCGTGGGAGGTGCAATTGAATAGATATTGGCGATATTTTAGCTGCGGCAAACAAAGGGTTGATGTAAATTTAAGCTCGCCTTTCGGACGAAATCCACATAAATGTTCAGTTCTTAGAGTTCGCGGTTGTCTTCCCTTAATTCAATTCTTATTGGCTTGTAGTCCCATTTTTTGCTCCTTAAAGAAGGATTAACAAAATAAGGGCAACGTTTGACACGACAAATTCTGCATCGGACTTCTAAAAGGAACGTTCTTTCTTTCTTTCTTCACTCGCTAAAAGAGCATCCACTACCGCACGTTGGTAACGCGTCGTCGATGTCATTTGCACTGCATGTACTTACTTACTATCAATTAATGCCGTCCACCGGTGACGGTCCTGAGCACGCTGCTTCCAGTCAAGGCCAAGCTGTCTTACATCTGCTATGATTTGGTCTCTGTACCGGAGATTCGGTCTTCCTCTCCTTCTCGAACCCAGACCCTCTTTGCTGGAGCGTAGTGTCCATTAGCTCTCCTCTCCAACTAGCGCTATCTCTGGGTAGCTATTTCCAGTTTCACACACTATGTTGGTTGAGGTCCTTCTCCACTTCGGTGTGCCACCTTAAATGCAGGCGTCCTCTGTTGCGTTGCCCCACAGGTTCGAATTCGAAGATTCCTCGGGCCGGTGCTGAGTTGTCCATACGCTCTACATGGCCCTGCCATCGTAGACGTAGGATGCGTGGACGCCTCACTGGTCATGTCGCTACAGTTCGTGCTAGAATCTTCCCCTCCAGAACCCGTCAACACAAACAGGTCCAAGGATCGCAGGCAGAACTTTACTCTTAAAGAGACCAAGGGCTTCGTCATCCGCTTTTGAGATTGTACATGCCTCCGCGCAGTATAGCAGGACTGGGATGATCGGTGTCTTGTATAGAGTTAACTTGGTTCTTCGAGAGAGGGCTCTTTTACTTAATTGCCTCTTCAGCCGAAAAAAACAGCTGTAGGCAAGAGTAATCCTGCGCTTGATCTCGGTACTGATGTTATTTGTACAATTTACTCCGGAGCCGCGGTAATTGAAGTCCTTTGATTACCTGGAAGTTATAGCTGCCCATTTTGACGGTCTGTCCAAGACGCCAATGTTGTGGTTTCTTGAGGAAAGCATGTACTTCGTTTTGCCCTCATTCATAGCCAGACCCATTTTAGCCGCTTCTGTGTCAATGTTAGAAAATGCCTCATTGACGGCTCGCTGTGTTCGTCCAATTACGTCAATGTCATCGGTGTTTGCTAACACTTGTATGAACTTGTTTTGCACGATATTTTCCAGGACGATGTTGAAGAAATCACACGACAGCGCGTCGCCTTGCCTAAAACATTGATATTGAAGGTCGCTGTGAGTCCGTTACCGACGTTTATGGAGCAGCGAGAGTTTTCCATCGTTATCCTGCATAACCTGACGAGTTTGGCAGGAATGTCAAAACTAGACATGGCGTTGTATAGCTTGTCTCTATGCACGCTGTCATATGCGGCCTTGAAATCGACGAACAGATGCCGAGTGTCGATTTGCATTTCTTGGGTCTTCTCAAGGATCTGCCGTAGTGTGAAGATCTGGTCTGTTGTGGGCCTTCCTGACCTGAAGCCACACTTCAGGCAGGTACACAAAACGGCAGAGAAGATCTTATACGCGATGTTAAGGCGACTGATCCATCGATCGTTGGCGCAGTCAAAGGGATCTCCTTTCTTGTGGATTGGGCTTTCTTGAGATTGCACTCTTCGGGTATGCCTTCCTCAGAGTGTGAATGTGCAATACCAGACCTCTCATGCTGCCTTAAATATTTCAGCGGACAGACTGTCCGCTCCAACAGTTTTATTAGACTTCAGTCGTGGTATTACCATCTTGACCTGGTCTAAGTCTGGGGGACGGAATTCTCGTCTGTCATCATCCAGATTGAGTGTTCAATGCTGATATTTTATAACCTGACATTTTTTGGGTTACTCTACTAGTTAAAAGATTCATGTTGTTTGTTATATTGGTACATACCATAGTCGCAAGGGTAACTCGGTAAGAATCGGGTTATATGAATGCCACGCCACTTCTGCCTAGTCCTGACACGTCATCGACACCTAGCCGGATAAATGGTAATCTTAAAACGGACAAAATTGCCGCCAGTTCACTCAAGAATATGATATGAGTTCATCATGAACACAAGCTTCCTGCAGAAACCTTAAATGGGAGAAATCACACACGTCTGAGGCAGCACTCCTCCCCCTTTTGAGGATTATGCGCCTCAGAAGATGATGACGATGAGAAGAAAGCTCTAGAACATTTACAAACAGATGGGTTCCTTAGCTCTTTAAAGTTATTTGTTTGTTATCATACAGAAGAGTCACTTGAAATCGTCCTGAAAAGTGTTGAGAATATACTGACCCTGTACCCTGCTATAGAAGAACTGCTCCCCATGTGCATGCTACTTCTGCTGTCCATTTGGATAAAATGACATTTATCTCACTCTACGAATGATGCTGTTGACGTTTTGTTGGGAGCTGCATACCCATTTGCCAGCTTGAATGATAAATTAATTAAATCCTTGGACAGGTAGAGTTTCAGCTTTGAAACAGTTTTGACTTTGATTTTCTAAAGCGTCGTCAGTCATTTGAATCTATTCACTCAACTCTTTGAAGTGAGGGTGTACACAGGCACACTCCAGGTCTGCATCTTCCAGGGAATGAAACATGTGAAGTAATGCTTCTGTTGGTTGAACCCTTAAATTGATTGGAATATTTAAATTAATTCCAATCCTTTCCTTTGAAAGCGATGATCACAATCTGTGAAATGTCTTGCATGTCTTGGCTGCATATGGACCCCATTAAAATTTGCCAACTAATTGGATTGAAGTTTCGAAAGAAAAAGGAAAACATTTTCACTCGTAGTGTCTGAAGGATTCCATTCAATAATGCGATTAATTGTCAGTGGCAACCAATTGACAAAAGCCTCAATTACCATATATACTTGTTTTACAATGCTTAACATACGACGTCGTTCCTCCTGGATGCTCTCCTTTTTTTTTTGCCGAAGAATGTGCCTCGTGAGCATGTGTTGTTGGGAAGATTGACTGTCACGGGTAACATCATTAACTTTGACACGAGAGTCATTCATGCGGACCTTTGAAATCTAATTTGACATTCACTCGACAGCGTTCAAACGTTGATGTAGCTCCAACTTATTGGCTTAAGGTATTTACTGCCTTCTTCTCCGTGGAATCGCTGTGCTCCTGATGTCAACTTAATAAGCTGACAGGAAAAAAGTAGGCGATTGTCTATCAAAAGGACAACTGTTTACAGGTCTGTCGATCGGGCAGAAGGCACTCGTAAGAACAAATCAATAAATATTGACTGACTCCAGTTGGGATGTTCATGCAGATGCCCACGGCATGATGAACAGACGGCGAGGGGAAATAACGAGTTGGCAAACAATGCCGGGGATTTTCTGGTACCCACTTCGGTTGATGGGGGTGGAAACAAGCGAGTGGATGGGTACGGTCAACAATGCGTAGGTATTGGCTTTGTTCGCAGTCATGGAGCAGTGGGTAGGTGCGTCGACTCCTACATCGAGTGGTTCTGGGTTCGACTCGCGGGTCACCCAGGCACCCTGCGGAGGAGGTGACGCAAATAAAATCGCAACCAATCGTGCTGCAAAACGTGTAACAACCAATTTCCGAGATGAGATTAAAGCCAAGCAAATCATGAGCACAACCGATGGCTTATTCCATTGCACCCAGGCCGCAGCCAACCGCAGAAGTGCACCGTGGCATGATAGATAAAACTTTTCTAATTAAAATTCTCCATTTCATAGTCGATTAAAGTTCGAGAACTAAAAATATGCACGCCGTCCTTGTCCCCACAAGTCCTTCGGCGTAATCTTACGGCTGCGAGCTTGGAACAAATCCCACCTGAGCAGAGCCTACCCACCTACATTTGCATCCAGCAGCGACCTCGCTTTATCAAATTTCATTTGAATTTGCAACGAAGAGCAAACACTACAGCGTACCTTACGCAAAAGAAACACACCGGGGCGAGAGCGCCCCCTTAACACCATCGCATCGGAATGCTTGATTGTGGAATCTAATGTTTGATCACATGAATTTGCTTTAATTAGCTGTCGAGTCGATACATCTGGATGTTGTGTACAGCCAAATATGCAAAGGCGTCTATCGTGTTTGTTTCCCGGAAACTAGCTCCTTTGCAATATCCGTTCACGGTGCAAAAGCGTAGCCCAGGTAGTGGTGGGGTACACACGCTCGTAATAAATTAAGTTGGCTCAACTGGAAGGCAAACAGAGGAGTTTGGAGCTGATTCGCATGGCAGATGGCAACTGGCAACAACTGGAGGAAATCGAGGCAACTTCACTTGACGGCGTGGGTTGGACTCGATGAGGACGGGATTGAATGTGGAACTTTGTGCGGTAGCTGCAAGCGAATCTTTGTTATTCCGGGTGCAACTTATAGAATTGAGCGCTCGGAAGTCATATCGCGGGGGAGAATAAAATACGGCTGGTATTTGGTAATTTGCACTTGCAATAATCCTCGGAGAGGCGGATTGTGGAAATGAGGTTTAAGTGCTAATTTCCTTACGAAGACGTGAGCATATCTTGAGATTGATGTCACGATATGGAGAAGACTGCGTGCTGCACACGTTAGCTAGCTGCTGATTCCTAGGGTATGGTGTGGCTGTTTTTTGTAGAAAATGTTTCAACACACTACACTGGAGCACTCAGGCTCCAGGGATATTCAATGTACTACAAGGCAGCACCCTACATTTACTGGGATTTCTTTGTCTTCGGGGGAATACCAGACCGTGCTTCTGTGGTAAGGAGCCTACGTTATCTGCACTAACTATCTGATCCGAGTGAAGACCAGTAAGTGGCATCAGTGTCGGCGTTCCTTTCACAGGCTTCGCAGATGGTTTCGTAGCTCAGCCCAACCACATTTAGGTGTTTGACGACAGTTTAGTGACCGTTAGCACGCGCATAAGTCGTCAGCCTTTTTGTCAAGACATAACATTAAAGCAGCGGACGTCTTACGTTTGGTAGCATACTATAGAGTCCACATCCTGCAGAGCTCTTTTGAAACCCATTTATCGGTGGCAGCTCTAGGTTAGGTTAGGTTATTGGGCGGCCAGCTTAGACCACTGCTGGTTCATTATGATATCCAGTGCCATTAACTTCCAAACAGCAAATGGTGACTGGACCAGATTTAAAAGTCAGATAAAAGGCTTTGGACAACTTTTGCTTTCACTTTGATTAGAACCTCGGCCAAACGCAGGCACTCAACCAAAGGCGTTATCCAACTGCGGTTCGAGTCTTAAGGAAAGTCTGCCACATAGGACTGCAGTATTATCCTTATAATGTGGAATGTTGATCTGGGTGAGCAATAGTGTAAGGCGTTAAGGTGGGTGTCATCGATTCCATGGAAATATTTCAGAATGCAAATAAGGACGGGAGTCACCTTTAGAACGTAAGGTATCAACAGAAGCTTCGTCTATACCCACAACAAAGTCCTTGGAGTGGATATTATCCGCACAGAAGTGCTCAGCAGTTCATAGCATTGATGGGTAGAGCAGCTTACCATAAAGATGATATTTTCTACAGCCCCACCCTGACGAAGAGTGACTCCAGCCAGTCGCTGCTTCTTTGGGCTAAGAGAACAATTGTTAAACAAAGCCCTCTCTCTCCAACAACTACGGTAACGCGAAGGCATGGGCTTTGTCGAAATCGCATGTAACTGCTCTTGGTTGCTTCGACAGGAAAATTCTCGTGTGATTTTCGGTCCCGTCTGCATAGATGGTGAGTGGAGGAGGAGATATAACGACGAACTATACGGGCTGTTCAGCGACATCGACTTAGCCAGAAGAGTGAAGATCCAACGATTGAGATGGCTAGGTCATGTAGAGCGGATGGAAATTCCGCTCCGGCCCTAAAAAGTCTTCGAATCCACCCCCGAGGAACGGCGCAGTAGAGTAAGACCGCGACTCGGGTGGCGCACGCAAGTCGAAACGGACCTCAACCAACTATGCGTGCGAAACTGTAGACAGCTAGCTACAGATCGAGCTAACTGGAGACACTTGTTGGTTGACGCCCAGGTCCAGCCCGGACTGTAGTGCCACCTCAAGTAAGTTACAGCCCCGCCCTCTAAACATGCATTCTCTGCTTTTCTTTGCTTCAACAGTTCTGATGGTGGCAGTGTTTGCACTCTTCGTTACCGACTCGCAGCAACAATGACTAGATATTAGCTTTTTTGTATAGCCCCAGTTCTCAGTCTTTGCCTACGTTGTGCTTTAATTTGTTGACAGGTTCTCCGTTCCACACGTCTCCCACCTTAGACGGATTCTAATTTTTTGGATGAAAATCTGATGGCGGCATATCCCTATCAAAGTCTCCGAATCGGTCGGAAGTCGTTTGTAGGCGCCGCTTTGCCAGTAATAGTAAAGAATCTGAAGTTCCAAATTTAGAAATAAGCTTATGGACCTATTTCTCCACCTTGGTAGGATGGCGAGGCCCATCTCACACCTCTGCTACTCTTTGGGTCATAGCACCCGGTTGTTCTCTGCAACTCCACATAGACTTGGATCAATACCCTCCAAGTCAGAGACTCGCGAATACCCATAGCCTTAATAGACAAGATTAACTCCCAGACATGCAGGTATATCTCCACTTCTCCTCACGCGGTTTTAAAACACAGCCACCACAAACCTATGCGAGTGTCACGGGCGAGGGCAGACTATAGCCTTTGGTCAAGCTACCAGTAGGATGCCATAACATCCCGGGACTGGCTGCCATTGTTATAAAGTCAAGACATATTGTGCAATTTCTATAAAAAGGTAAGGCACTTACCGTTTATTCCTTTGTTTGCGAGCTTGAAACCATAATTTTGACAAGCAACTGAGTAGGCTATTTCCTAAACCATTAGCTTTTACCTCAGGATTTCAGTTGCCTTTTACAACAGGCATGCCTTACCTCATACTCATGTATATTCTAGGACCAATACCCGCGCCGCTGTGACAGTCGAAAGTTTGAGCTATGATTCATAACCCCCACCCTGTCTGCTTGCTTGGAGATTAAGCATACAAAGCGAAGCCTGGACGCAACTGTCTCTCTCTTTCCAGCTCAAACTGCCGAAAGTGTTGTAGAGTGACTGGCAGGAATCCTATGGGCAGAGAGTGTAGATTGTGTGTGGCTTTACGTGTGGTCAGAATCCTTGTCCCAGCCGCAGTCGACAAGACAACGGGTGATTTTTCGCTGATGCTGATGTCTTAGCCGCTGAATCAAGACGCTTCTATACTCTGTTTCGACGTCCCACCGGGGATCTGTGACCATAAGCCTTCACGCCCATACACTGCATCCATGAGAGGAAAATCATAGCATAGAGTCGATCTTCAGAATCTCTACTACATGACTCCACGCGGTAAATTAACTATTTGCTATCAGGAACCAAATGTGGACTGAGCACACAACCTTGCTGGACCCCCTATTTGTTGAACAAAATGGCCTTTTACAGATATCTGGTGCTAAGATTTTGTCAATAGCCCAGAATCCTGAACAAGAATCAGCTTAATGATGGCTGGCATCGACCTGAATTGTCAACTACTGCATACATAGTTTTGGACAAAGCGAAGAAAGTGATGTCTGCTTAGGCCATTCTTAGCCTAGCAGGATCTTTCCAGTTCCAAGTCCGGAATGTCCGACGTACTTCACATGTACTTTTGAAAGAAACGGACGAACGACCGTATAAAGAAGCATTTGTGGCGTTATACACGTGCAGTCATGCCTTTAGGAGGCTTACAGTATGATTTTTTAGCTATTATCAAAAGCATTGCAAGAGCTACCAATGTATCCAGAAAAAGTCATAGTTTGGTGCGGTTTATGGGCAGGTGGCATCATTGGACCGTACTTCTACAAAGATGATGCGAATCGTAACGTGACTGTGAATGGTGGGTGCTACCGTGAGATGATATCCGACTTTTTTTGCCCAAAATGCAAGAGTTTGACTTGCTTGACATGTGGTTTCAACAAGTCGGTGCCACATGCCACACACCACGCGCAACAATGGACTTATTGAGAGGCGAGTTTGGTGAACACTTTATTCTACGTTCGGGACCGGTCAATTGGCCGCCTAGATCGTGCGATTTAACGCCTTTAGACTATTTTTTGTGGGGCTATGTTGAAGCTCGTGTCTATACAGACAAGCCCGCTTCGAGCTATGTTGAAGCTCGTGTCTATACAGACAAGCCCGCTTCAATTGACGAGTTGGCAGACAACATTGACGCATTTATTCGTAAGATACCGGCCGCAATGTTGGAAAGACTATGCCAAAATTGGACTAAGAAGTCATGCAACCTGTGGTTGGTGTTCATGACCAAAATGATGCGAACGGCCCATAGTTTCACTTCGGTAGCTCTGTCCGTCGTCAGTTTCTCAACGACGTCAAACTCTTAGACAATCTCTGCCTTCTAAGCAATTACACCGCCCATGTGCGGATAGTTCAAGAGAGTAGTTCAATTTCAAACAACATTTGACACGTCCCCTCGCCGGCATGCCTGTTACCCCCACCATTTCAATTAAGCAAACTCTCATGGTGGCATATTCCAAGGAATTAAGCGCACCATTTCAAGCCAAGTTGTTCCATTCGATTAAGAAGATTCATTAAATCACCCGCAATGAAATGAGTTTCTGTCCCGTGCCATGGATTAGTTGACGATGACGCACACAACTGCAATTATTTTTGCACACATCGGCTGAACTTTTACGCAATTACATTAAAACTTGTGAAATGTTCTCTTGAAAACAATTTTAATGTGATCCAGCGTCCAGTCCAGCTCCCGGCCAATGGCCTTCAATTGACGATAATAAAATCAAACACCAACATATCTGCACACACGCGTACGTGCATATGTTCCACACCAGCCACCCCCGGCGAAAGGACCTTTTTTCGCCGTGCCTCGCAACTTCTATCAATTACCACTATGTGACTTTAATGGTAAAAGTTTGCAAAACAAATTATATAAATATGTGTATCCGTGTATCTTTTAACGGAGCGGGACTGCCAGAGAGAGGGACCAACAAAATGAACACAACAACACCATCATCCGGCTGCTTTCAATCCAGTGAATCCAAAATCTGGGGAGTATCGTATGAAATTCCAGCAACTCTTGTGGCAACTCTCGCATGAGTTGGCTCCGCACGGAAAGAAATTGCGGGGAAAATTCGTACGTACTTCGATTTTTTGGTCTGCGTTCCTTATTATACGCATTATATGCTTAATTAAATTTACTCTAAGGTATTTATGAGTCGGGATGTGGGTGGGTTCTCGGCGGGGCTAAGTTTTTTGCCGCCCCACTGTGTGTGGTGCGTCGTGCGCTGGTGGAAAAGTTTGCTCTCAAATCTGATAATAAATGAGGAGATTTGTTGCTTGAAGAACACGAAAGCGTCTCGGGGAAGACACTGAACTTTCCCGGCTGTCGGCTGACTGTGAAGTATCCCGGAGTGGTGGGCCTCGCATAAACAGGATTCCTTTTTTAGCTTATTTTCGAAATTCGTATTTAATTTCCACGGGCGTGTGTATGTGCGGAAATAATTTTCAAGTTGAGTTAACGATTTCACTGTGGATTCTTATCTCTTGGATGCGTTTAACCAGAACGTTTATTTGGGCTGGCGGTTTCGTCGGTTTGTCGATGGAGGATTGCAAGTCGACGGAAATGTTAATTTGGCTCTTGGTTAAGCGAAAGGTCGTGCGAAGGGGATTTACGTGGGAAATTACGACGTTCGGTGGAAATGAGATACACTCACGTGAATATTTGCAGAGACTGTGGCACATGTGGCATGCTTTTCAAAGCAATCTTGCATGCGAATTTTGGCACATAAGGGCTGTCAGGGTTGGAGGGAGGATTGACACTTTATGTTAGGATTGATTTGGGCAATTACGTTGCGTTGGCAGTGAGTTTATTGGTGGTTGAGAAACCACTGTCACAGTCTCAAAAATGGGGGCAATGGGTAAAATTCATTGAACCAAGTGGTCTGCCACATTTAACTTACTTGCACTTTCATTCAAAGGAGAAACATGGATAGGGCAAGTGCGATTCTTAAACGTGAGGTTAGCCTGAATGGTAGCATGCATAGGCACCCTAGTCCAGTTGTGTTACCATGAAGAGCTAATCGATCCTATGTTAAGTTAGATTGAAGGGACCGACTGCTGTGCGAGTACAGCAGCCACACTTAGGCCAGCATAGGCCCATTGAGCTACCGCTCGGATCTCTATATAATCCGCAAACCATTTAGAGCCTTGCCAACTGCTGTTTCAAGAGGCAATAGAGTAGAAGAGCCCTCTCCCGAAAGACCAAGCTCGCATTATATAAGACCTTGATCATCCCCCTCCTGCTGTATGGCGCGGAAGCTTGGACTATCTCAAGAGCGGATGAAGACGCACTTGGTCTCTTCGAGAGAAAAGTTCTGCGTTCAATCTTTGGTCCTGTTTGCGTTGAGGGTTCCTGGAGAAGAAGATTCAAATACGAATTGTACGGGCTGTAAAGCGGCATGAGTCTAGACAGGTCTACGAATTCAACGCCTAAAATGGCTGGGCCATGTTGAGCGCATAGACAACACTGCTCCAGCCCGAAGAGTCTTCGACTCCGAACCAGTGGGTCAACGCAATAGAGGACGACCACGAACCCGATGGCGCACTCCAGTGGAGAAGGACCTCAACCAACTTGGAGTGCGAAATTGGAGGCAGCTGGCTAAGGATTGTGCCAGCTGGAGAGGATTGTTGTCTGAGGCCCAGGTTCGCCGCGGCCTGTAGCGCAACAAGAAGAAGAAGAATTTAGAGCATTTTACGTTTAGTCAGGTCAGTGTTGAAGTAGTAGTCTTGCAGGAATCTGTATCTACCGGATGAGAAAGCACTGCACTTGCGTAACAGGTGTATAATGGCTCCTTCCTCATTATCGTATCCACAGCTCCTGCAGAAGGAAAGGCCATGTTAGAGGCGTGGCTACCAATGGTGCAGTATTCTGTAGTAATGTCGATGAGGTTTCCTTTTCGGGATCCAACTTAGGCCAGAGTTTTTTTTTAGTTATGAGTCATCCTGTGCGGGTTTATTATTTATGATGTGCTTGGGCAAGTGTGTCCACCTGCATAGAATATTAAAATTCTCGGACATGTCGTTAAGAGAGATATTAATTACTTCACGCAATTGACGCCTAACTCCTAAGTTACACAAATTTGACGGAGATCAGAGTTTTGATTGGTGCCTGACTGTGTGATCAGATGTCGACATCTGTTCTTGTTTATAAGCCACGATAGAGCTTCCTTTATCGTTATAATTTCAGTCTGGAAGACGCTACAATGTTTTGGTAGTTGGAGAGGTCGTGGATGGGATGCTGGTTGAGATAAATTATTCTCGAAGATGAGTTCGGGTATTATAAGGGCAGTGTCTATAGGTAAAGAATTGTACCTCCTAAGGATCATAGAGTGCTCAGATCTTAGTTCTTCCTAGAAGCACAGCAATCTCATCCTGATAGTCGTGTAAGCTGTCAGCCGTGTTAGCTACCTGCTGATCGATCCTAATTCCTACACCATTTGGTGGTTTTAACAAAAAAGGAACAACACAGAAGAACTGAACCTGCACTTATGCATTTTTGCCTCTGCAGCTCTGTAGTGGTCACTTTGAAGGAGTTACAATCTGAAAGCGTGTACTCCAATGACAAAGTGCCCAGTGAAGTTTTCGATTGGGTGACTCACTCACTCTAATCGGACTATGTGACCGTCTACTTTCCTGGAATGTCACGCATCACGCATCCACATAAGACTCTCCGCCATGCCGGCAATTAAGTTTTTGAGGGCGAAACGACTGCAACCACCACACGGCTTTGTTATCATCTTTGTTACCATATTATCAAGGCCAAGCATCCCTCAGCACTATTACAATTACCTGAAAGATGACATTATATCCATAAAATAGACGTCCGCATTCAAACCGGCAATTTTCGTCACATATTGATGATTCCTAGCGTACGTTAGTCAGACTTTCAGAATGATCTCAAGGATATGCTGAGTCTTTTGTAGAGAAGGCGGTCGATTTCAATTTTGCCGCTGCCCGCTACCGATTTACCGTGGAAACTTTGTGGAGTATTTTCGAAGCAGTAACGCAAGCACTAGGTTGCACAAGATATATGAGATTGCAGTTACAAGGGATTCTGCCTAAGGCTATTCCCATTCCTTAGCCGAATTTATGTCTAAATCGAATTGTTGCTAATCGTATTTTGGCATTCTCCTCAATTTTTCTTGCCTTTGGTGCGTACATCAGTAAGAATTTAACGTTATATGAATCCACGGTGAGGTTATCCCACCAGAAAAAGTCTATCAGACTCAAATCTCCAATTTATGGTCAGTTCAAGAGATTGGTTATAGTCGGTTGTGCCACATGACACCTCCGTCCATTAGTGTTCATACTTACAATCAACTATGTTGGCACTATTATTACGGCTTCCCATCGATCTGTTTACCCGGATGACATGAACTTCTATTCAGTCATCTGCTCTCCCGTTGACTCCTACTCTCTTCAAGACGACGGCAATAGATACTCTGCTTGATGTCAAAAAATGATTTTAAACTTAACGTTAGTAGATACCACGTCCACCGCAAACAAATAAAAA
This sequence comes from Eristalis arbustorum, assembly GCA_916610145.1. NCBI lineage: Eukaryota > Metazoa > Arthropoda > Insecta > Diptera > Syrphidae > Eristalis > Eristalis arbustorum. The sequence continues at coordinate 42,695,376 of OU744316.1, forward strand.
TTTCTCTGCATCAAACATTCCCTTGACAACAAGCGACTCCTGTGAATGTGAGGTCAGCTCCTGTTTCCATGCTTCCAATATTGCGCTTCTTGTTGTTCTTCTTTTTTGTATAACCTCTCCATCTAGGCCAGCTGCCTTCAGTTGGGCACACCAAGTTGGTTGAGGTCCTTATCCTTCGAGTCTTTGGTCCGGAGCTGTGGTGTCCATATTCTCTACATGAGCTAGCCATCTTAAGCGTTGGATCCGAAGACGTTTAACTATATGCATGCCGCTCTAGAGCCTGTACAGTGAGTGATTGATGTTGCTGAGAGTAACTCGATCAAGATTTAGTCACTCGAACAATCGAAGGATAACCAAACCGTCCGCGAAAATAGGCAGCCTAACGAACTGGGGCCAATGACACTCCCTTGAGGGACCCCAGCGCCGATGTCTTCCAACTCGGAGAATTCCTCTCTGTGCTTTAGATACTCTGTAAATACGTTTTCAATATCCTACAAGAGTTGTAAGGAATAAGTTGAGCTTAGCTTACTCTGGGCCAACATGCCATATCTTCTAAGTCGACAAAAACACACTAGAGGCAAAATGTTCAATACGCAAGTTATCCCACACACTCGGTCAATTGTAGAGTGTCAATGCTTTGCTGACAAGAACACCACTGACACCTTGTGATGTGCCATTTGAACTTAAGCATAGACTACTGTTTCAACAGCACTCGCAATGTGACATCAACAAGACCCAAGTAGGAGTGCCTTGCCTTTTCGCATCCTTTCAATGTTACACAAGTCAATTGGCCAGACTGCCTGTAGTCTAGTCTATTCCAAAAATGTAACTTAAAGTGCATAGTAATTGCGCAGCGCAACCAAATGAGTGACATTTCTGGGTAGCAAACGCAAACGAGGAAAACAAGCTCTCTCCTAATGATCCCCTAAACATATCTGCAGTATCATCGCACTCGAGGACTGTCTGCCAAAAGCCAGAATTCCCTCAGCGGAACCATTTATCAAGCCGACGCCAAAAACAAATTTCGCAAAGTGGCCCCGGAAGACTTAGGTCGGGCTAATTAAAAATTGTTCACAAAACACAATCTCACTGGAAGCATTCTCACGACCGTTATAATAAATTATCACTCCCAGCTACAAATGGGTGAATGGTTTCCCATTTTCGCCACTCTGCACCACTATACCACTACCGCCACCAGGACCACCCACTTTACTTGGCGCAAGTCAGAGTAGGTAGGACCCACTGAGTGTCGCACTCATAAATTCAGTTTTAATTTTTTCATCTTCTTTCTTTTTTCAAATTAGTTACGGATTATAAATCAGCACAAAAAACAGATATTCTTTGCAACTTTCAATAACCGCGTGCGAAGGCGCTTCGGACCCTTGACCCGGCGGGGCGTTGCGGGCGTTGGCAGGGTCATGACTTTCGGTTCACGGAGGTACGCAATGGGTTCGCGAGGGCAATGCCGCTCAAGCGTCAGTCGGGAGGTGTAAGCTTTTAACTAAATTAACTCAAGTTTCAGTTCACGTTTTATTGCGGCTGTGGCTTCCACCCTTGGCTAGGTTTCGGGCGCTTTCCCGCTTGCCCGCCGGAATGAAGCCACATTGCTCAGCGCGAGCATGTATCCGATGAAGTCGAGCTGCAAAGTTGAAGAAAATGAAAATCGAACGCAATACGAAGTGAACCGTGCCGCAAATATTACAATACCCGCGCGGGTCCTCGCGGGAGGGGATGGAGTGAAACTTTCGCCTTAGTTCGCTCGAAGGACTTTTCCTCTCGTGGCGCTCCTCCGAATTTCAGGATCATCAACTTTTATGTGTTTTTTAAGAAGTGCTTTTATTAGCGTTAATTTTAATTGTGCATTTGTTTGGTATGTTCACAACGTCCAGGGTGCCTCCCTGTGGGGGGCCTAGCTTCGCCGCTGCCGCCTCCTTATCCGCACTTGGCCATGCGGGACAAATTGTGGTGGCGCCCAGGGGTTGCTGTTTCAATTATGTTTCGTGCTCTGAGACCACGAAATATGTTACTTTCTCGGTTCTTGCGTTTTTTTTTTGCCGCCGTTGTCCTGTACCTCGGTGAATTTACGATTATTTAATGCCTTCGCAATGGATCCACCCAGAGTGGAGTAAAATGGATTTTAATTAGCGCACAGCGGTGGTGATTCGAGGGTCCATCCTCGAATGTAATTATTTGAAGTACGGATTATTTTGTTTTCTGTAATTTCGTCGATTATACCTTTGTGTGCCTTTTGATTTGGACCCGTTTTAATGAGCAGATGTTGGAATTCGTAAGGCGTCGGAGGCGGAGTAAGGGCTCATTGCCATTTAGTGTCGTCCAACTCAGCCAATTGATGGGGACATTTGCGCTGAAGACCTTCTGACGAACCCGGCGTGGGTACACCCTTTCGGCGTACGAGTTAAATTTTATTTCTAAATTTGCGTTTGTCTTAAAAGCGGCGAGTTAAAGCAGGTAACGGACACATAAAATTGATCGTTTGTCTTTTTTGGGTTGGATGTACATGGCTATTGGCTGGCTTTGAACTGTTTTCTAAACTATGTCGCCGCTGTTGGACGCGATTCATTTTCTAAAAGAGTGATTTTAATTCAATGGCGTTTTGATGTAAGCGCCGTTTTTCCGAACGTTTTTAGAAAGACCTGTCTACACGGCAGATACCAACAGAAACCGAAGGGTAACCAGATGCAAAGTGCAACCTACCGAGTGGCAACAAATACCGCCCGTGCCATGCTGTTAAAACTGCACCCCGCTGCTTATTGATGACTTTCTCTGTGCATCGACAAACTGCTCAACCGATTTCCTGTCAGCACACACAAAAGATTTCAATCGAGTATTTGAAGGTGAACATGCTCCAGGGAGTTTCTAGAAAGCAATCATTTTTGGTCTTCACGAGAAGGGGGACTGTCTACACCGTGCACTAGAACATTTCTGTTTCTTTTTTTCTTAGAACATGAGCCAATGCGTCTATTAGACTTTTCTATGAAATGAAAGGGTGAACAGTCTGCAGTCCTTGGCGGTGGTTTAGCCTCACCTGCCTTGGAAATGAAGATTACTCAACTCTCCAACCATCTTTTTGGAACATAACAAAGTTTTTGCGGAGATAAAACCGAGGATCACGCTGGACAATGGCTACTATATTTTCGCACTTGGAAGGCAACTGAGGAATAAAGCCATCTCTCCTATTTCAGACCTTGATAGTCCCAGTTCCGCTGTATGGCGCAGAAGCATGGACACTAACTAAATCGGACGAGGATATTCTTGGTCAGTTCGACAGAAGAGTCCTTCTAAGAACCTTCGGTCCCGTATGTGCGGATTGGAGGAGCAGACTGAACGACGAACTGTGCGGAGTGTACAGGGACATCGATCTGGTCAGCGTCTTAGATGTCTAGGTCACTTAGAGCGAATGGACACCAATGCTCCCGAATGGACTACAACCCCGAGGGACCACGCGGTACAGGAAGATCACGCCTCCAGTGGCGCACGCAGCTAGAAGGGGACCTGAATAATTTGAACGTGCGTCGCTGGAAGCAACTAGCACAATACCGGGATAGATGGAGAGGCGTGTTGGTTGAGGCCCAGGTCCACCCCTGACGCCAGCGCCAGCCAAGGGGAGAAGAAGAAGAACTTAGCCTTTGGTATCGTTTGAATAAGTTAGCCAGAGAGTGACTGCATCCCTGACAGTTGCATCATAATTGGACGTATATTGTCCGGACCTGATCAATCCTGCTGTTCACTTTGCTGATCGTTTTTTGCCCAATATCCCTTGCTACTCTTAAAGAGGAATTAGCTGTTGACCCGTTTACGCTGCATGAGTGGATGGCCTGAAGGATATCTAACATGGACTAGTAAGTATTTGTCCAACAACCATCTGTTTCCGAATTGAGGGCCCAAGCGACGGAGCCGCCTTAAGATCTCGTTTGAAGCAATATTTACTTAGATGAATAAAATCGCGAGTAAAAGTTGAACAAAATGGGATGTGTTTTTGTGGTGTGGTGGATGTTAATCGCCATGATAGAATGAGAAACACAGCACAGACCTGACCTGCTGTGCCTTAATGGTTTGGTCACGTAGTATGTGTCTTGAATAAAACCACTTGATAGACCAATTGACAAGTCCAAAAACTCACCTGGTTCCCCATGGGCATAAATAACTCCCGGAGATTTAGAGTCGATAGTGAAGGATCGAATGGCCTGCAGATTCTTAGTGCGTGCCCCCGCCAATGGATTTTTTGGTTGAGCAGAGGCTTTCATTTTTCTAGATTTTTTGGATCGGATCGGAGACGGATCGTTCAATGATATTATTTTCGAGATTGCATTTCGTCCTAGAAACGCGTCCATTTTTACCATGGCCGGTGTTTTTTAAAATCACAACCTTAGTCTGAAGCGAAAATTCGAAAAAAGGGTGTCAGTTGGAGGAGGTGGCATGTCCTTCTCTTCTAGGGGCATGTCCCCGGGGAACTAGGTTAGGTTAGGTTGTAGTGGCTGACTGCTGAAGAGCAGTCACACTTAGGGCAGAGTAGGCCCATTATGATACCACGCAGATTGATTTCTCCTAACGCTGGAACCAGTTGGAGCCGCTGATGAACCGATTTAGTTGGCCAATGCTGGCACTTTTTAGCTCGTTATGGCCGCTAAAGTAGTAGGCTCCTAGGTGCAGGAACCTACGACTGGCAAGAGCACTGCAGGAGCAGAGAAGGTGATGAGTGTTCCCTTCCTCCTCTTCATCCATGCAGCTTCTGCAAAAATTATTATATGGAGCACCAATCCTGCGACCATGAGTGCCAATTACACAGTGCCCGGTTATGACTCCTATAAGGGTCCTTACTGAGGGCTCCCTGAGTCCAAGTAGACTGAGTGACCGTTTTAGGTTAAGTGATGGCCCGGGGAACTACCAACCATTCAATTATTAAGCATTATTAAACAGTGATCAAAAAGAGTTCAGCTGATCTCTACAATTGAAAAGAGCTGAGTTAACATTATAGTTCAGGGTGTTGCCCAATACGCTTCTACGTCTTCTATTTGCTGTTACACGGGTGCGTTCTCTGAATACATTTTTATTAGCCTTATCGGTGGTCGTATTCGAGATTCGATGTCCTCTGTCGCATACCCTACATCGACTGCTGTATGAGCTTGAGCTGTTGGTTTCATCCTTTCTCAGGCCCATAACTTGAACGCAAACTGCTTACAACATCTCCTCAACATATGTCTCGTAAATCCCTCAAGCAGGCTTCTTCGTCAATCGGACAAGAGTATGAAAAACTGAAATACGACTATGGTGATGGCAACACCCCTAAACTTAAGCTTTCTCCTCATAACAATCCGCAATTAAAATCAACCGAACGACCGCTCTTACGCTGCTGAAGAGAATTCCTGCAGCGAGGTTAACTTGTATGATCTCCAATAAATACCCCAACAGAATGCACCAAGACTCAAGGCTCTAGGCGATTTCGACGCTTCTTCTTCTTCTTGCGGCGCTACAGTCCGGGGTGAGCCTGTCCCTCGGTCAACAATCCTCTCCAGCTGGCACGATCCTTAGCCAGCTGTCTCCAATTTCGCACTCCAAGTTGGTTGAGGTCCTTCTTCACTTGCGTGCGCCATCGGGTTCGTGGTCGTCCTCCATTGCGTTGTCCCACTGGTTCGGAGTCGAAGACTCTTCGGGCTGGAGCAGTGTTGTCCATGCGCTCTACATGGCCTAGCCATCTTAGGCGTTGAATCCGTAGACGACTGGCTAGACTCATGTCGCTGTACAGCCCGTACAGTTCGTGGTTGAATCTCCTTCTCCAAGAACCTTCAACGCAAACAGGACCAAAGATTGAACGCAGAACTTTTCTCTCGAAGAGACCAAGTGCGTCTTCATCCGCTCTTGAGATAATCCAAGCTTCCGCGCCATACAGCAGGACCGGGATGATCAAGGTCTTATATAAGGTGAGCTTGGTCTTTCGAGAGAGGGATCTACTACTCAATTGCCTCTTGAGCCCAAAGAAACAACGGTTGGCAAGAGTTATTCTGCGTTTAATCTCGTTACTGATGTTGTTCGCACTATTTACTTGGGAGCCAAGGTAGACGAAGGACAATAGGGGTTTCTTGGTCAGATTTTGACTGTCCACATTTTTTGATAATTACCCTTCAGATCCCTTATGCCTACAATCCCACGTGACGAAGTCACGCAATACAAGCGAATTCAACCAAAAACATCCTCGAATGTCGGATAAACTCTTGAAATGTGGGTTGGAATCTTCTACTCTTTGAATAAAAACCAATGTTCGCTTGTTCTTAATAGACTCTTAAATGGTAAGAGGTAGGTCACTGATGTCCTTGGCAAACTTTGTTCAAAAATCTTTGATATTTTGTTTCCTGAATTTAGATTCTTTTTAATATGCGTAGTAACACGTCTTGCGACAGCTTGTTCCTAATAAAACAATTCATCATGCTTTGTCCACCATTTCAACACCAGTCAGCCTATTTCTCCGAAAAAGACCGACAGACAATACGCTTCTTGTTAAGGCAATCCCCATCAACTTTATAATACACTTACAAATTTCTTTAATTAGGGTGATTTGCATCGTCCCATCCCCTCCACACAACACTTATTCCAAGTATCTCCACAACTCCCCCGTCCCCTTTGCCAGATAAAGAACGTTCCGACGCGTCCCTCGGTTCGAATGCCATTCCCAAACGATCTACCAGCATCTAATTTCACTGTTTCGACCTGTTTGGGAGAATTATTCAAATATCCCGGCCTCCGATAGCTTAATTACACCGACATTCTAATTTCGTTGTAACGACATTCTGTACGAAGTCGTCCACTTAATAAACGCGCCGCCGTCCTAAATTAAAAATTAATTAGACCATCTTCACCATTATCGCAACGGTATTCTTTCCATAATAAATCACTCCCTCCCCCTGTCACCGGCTCTCCGCCCGAATGTGTAAGGTGACAATTTCAAAAATTCCATTTGAAATTCCGACGTGGATTTGTTTTACGATTCACCCCAGTGGATTAGCCCAGTTCCAAATTGAAGCGGAGCACCATCACACATCTCCGCATTTAACGCCTCACAAATCACTTTGAGTTAATTCACCACCCCGCTTGTCCGCTCGTTCGAAAACCCAAGTGCGGCACTTCTTGGTCTCGTCCTCATTCTCGGTCTCTCCGTCGCACCGCTGCGCAGCACCCAATGTAATGAAACATTTGTGATTGCAAAGCCATCGAAGATTACACGAAGACATCTGGAAAGCATCCCGATCCCGCCCCACCAGTCTAGTGAAAATTGAGAACAGAAAAATCCCACTACAACTCGGAGCGATGTCAATATGTCGTTATGGCGCTCTTGCACATGGCAAAGAGATGATTAAAGTGTGCAAATACGTAAGAATTTGAATCGCATTCCATCGATGGTGAGTGCGAGCACCCGGGAGTGGTTTCCATCTTGACTCGACTGCGAAGGGCACTTGTTATGGATTTATTTTCTGTTTCCTGCGCGAGCTCTAGCCACCCTTGGTGGTGTTGTAATGGATTTTCCCTCTTAAACTCATTCCCCCTGGTGGAGTGCACACTGCGACTGCGTTTCCTCTTGTCATTACCGAATGGTGCGAAGTAATAAACACGAGTGTAAACTTGGCGGTTCTCGTACACGGAACGGAAACGTTGACTTTAAGAACTTAGCGCTTCGTGTGAAAATTTAAACTTTTTCTGAGTTTCAGGAAGATGCCAGAAAACACCGCGCACTTGTTTCTCGAAACTCCTTAAAGTTGAGGCAGAGACAGAGTGCTGAACATCGCATGTTCGGTTAGCAGTTCATTCGGTGATGTAACGACAGAGGTTGGGCTAATTGCCTCCTAATGAAATCTTCCAAGAGCGTATGTCATTGCGATTATGTCACCAGCTTATTAATTAGGGGAATTATTGTTCATATCACGCCAGGAAGTTCACGTTAAGCAAGCATGTGCCTGTAGTTTGACTGCCGCCTCCTTTGGCAACAAATCCCAGAGACGACAGGCGTACCACGCTAGCTGACATAATGTGACTAATGATGAGATCATTGACCAGTTCTGTTGAATGTAATGAAAATTGCTACGCACACGGAGGTGGCCTGACTAAAGAGTGTGCAAAGGCACAAAATGATTTTTGCAATCAGTCAAAAAAAAAGGGGGTCTTCTTCTCTCTTTAATTCGTTGAATACCTTGGAATGGACCACTAACATCATTAAGGAGTGCATTTTTCTTTCCCCTTTAATTTATAATAATATTATTACATGAATGGCGTAACAAACCGTGGGGCGACAAGAGCCTAGCTTCTTAGCAGCCACTCGTGTTGTGCGTGCTAATGTTCTGCCATGAGTGGAAGCAGTCAGCTATAGTTTTATACCGACTACGAACGGGTTTGTATTGCGAAGTTTCGTCTAGTGAGACAGTCATTACTACTTCAGCGACTCAAGAAAGCTGTCTATTAACGTACCCATTTAACCAGAAAGGAGCTTCGTAACTAATGCCATTTTAAATAGGCAATGCTTATTTGATACGTGTTAAAATAGAACTGTGGAAAACTGAGCACTAACTCGTGCTACTCCATCAGTGAACAACCTCAGTGGTTTGTGAAGGAAACTAGGGCGACTCATTTAATATCTTCCCAAACGCTTGTCTTGAAGCTTGCTTACTTACTTATCAGGCAGACGAACCATGAAGGCTCCGAGCCTGAGAAATTGCTGCCTTCCATCGTGACGGTCCTGTTCCCGCTGTTTCCAGTCATCAAGGCCAAGGTGTATTACATCCGTGATGACTTGGAGGTTGGGTCTTCCTCTCCTTCTCGAACCAGGAGGTTCGGATTCGAAGACCCTCTTTGCTGGAGCGTTGTTGTCCATTCGCTTGATGTGGCCGAGCCAGTGTAGTCGACGGAAGCTGGCATAACTTAGTTTAAAAAATGTCCCTTGAAGGCATTAACGAAGTCTGGGAACAACAACTTTTTAAAAGCATTAATGATTGAATATGATTTTGGGCGTACGATCGCCGCGGCTGGTGCACATGTGGCCTAATCTGTAAATCCAATTTTCACTTCGCGGCACATCAAGCTGTATTTCGGTAATACTGCGCCTACTGCTGGTTTCCCAGTGCGAGTGTTGCATGAACAGGCTAATCATTACAACTCCTTCCCGATCGCTGTTGATTGTAACATTGTGAACAATTTTTAACGCCAATGATTCCACTGGCCCGTGAAACGAATTGTTTCTTTGAATGTAATGGTATGTCGACAACAGCTTCAAGATTGGCAAGAATTATTGCACACATTTTAACATAAAATAATAATAATAATAATGGGTGGCGCTACAGCCCATAGAGGGCCAGGGCCTAGCTTCTCAGCAACCACTCGTGCTGTGCGTGCTATTGTTGTCTCAAGAGTGGGAGGGGCCTACACTTTTATGCTGAGTCCGAACGTCGAAAGTATGAGAAGCTTTTTCAAGACAGAAGTCCTCCTTGATCATTGTCAGTGACTCAAAAGAGGTGCGGATGTACAAAGCAGCAATTGAACCTAAGACGTCAAAGTTGGGGTCGATGCACATACTCACAACGCCACGGCCCACCACCATTTTAACAAAAAGCCGACCTCTTATTCTCCGCCGAAACAATGAAGCATTTAAAGAGTCCTTTGACAGTGCTCCCAAACGCTATATGCTATGAATTTCCCTAGATGTTTACGTAATGTCATTCCTCTCGAACATAAGCTCGGTGTGTCGTCGTTGGCAGAAGTAGAAAGTGTGGCGTTTGTTAACATTCAGCCCTTGGCGGTGAACTAGGGATAAGCCTGCGATAAAAGACCTACGAAATCCACGCATTTGATAAGTGTCACAACAGGGATCTATTGCTTAGAGTTAGTCAGCCATTTCGTCTCATGGACTCAGCGGTGAATACTACCAGAAGCATCCGTGATGACAGAGCCGCAACAGATAATGTAACGTGGTCAAGGACAGGGACAATAACACGAGTACTGACATCAGGTTCAGAATTACTCTTGCCAATCGCAGTTTCTTTGGTCTCCAGAGAAGTAGGAATGTAAAGCGGATGGACACCACAGCTCTGGTTTGATGATTATTCGACGCAAAGTCATTGGGGACAACGCAACAGAGCACGCCCTCGAACGAGATGGTGCACACATTCGGACAAGCACCTAAACCAACTCGGTGTGTAGATGGAGGCAGCTTTGTTGGTTGAGGCCCAGGTTCAACCCTAACTGAAGCGTTAAAGAAAGAAGTTCTGCCGTGCTGGGAGCAAAGGCAGTACATTTTTTAGCATTAGCTCTTTCTTTGGGATCTTGGGCTCATCAGATTGGCAAAGTTCTTCAAACTGGTCATCTCAAATCAGGACTGGTCGGACGGAGGAGACATGTGTTTTTTTTTGTTTGTTAAAGAGCAAGATATATTGGCTTGTCAGTCTGTGGAAAGAGATTCAAACATAAACAATATGGATTATCTAGATTAGTCAGACATCAAGGCATATAGCGCCTTAGGTGGCTAATCCGTGTGCAGAACAATATTCGACGTAGATCCTGTAACATGACTTAGGCGAGGACAGCCGAGCTTTTTGTGATGTACACGGGTGGAGCAGTACCTCAACCATTTTGGTGCCCGCCCTCGGAAGCGGCTGGTAGGAGATTGTCTTCGAATAAATTCTACCAGCAGGCAAAATACTAATTTTCTTGAACCTGCTACAGTTGGTTCAAAGTCGATTATTAGTCGTATCACAATCCATACGTGTTCCGGAAAGTCAACAACCACCCTAACTACCTCAAAATCTTAGTTGTCGAAAGTGATAGGACATTGCAGAAAAATGGAGGGATTTTTAAAAATATGGCACCCGTACCTTTTTACTAAAATTGGTCGAGTATCTGGCCACCTTTACACCTGGCCACCTTCACAACTGGCCACCTTTACACCTGGCCACCTTTACATCTGGCCACCTGACACTGCGATCTGAAGGGTGGCGCCACGTACCGCTGTGCCTATGTACGTGTCTATCCATCCGTTCGATCCCTGGTACGAGCAAAAACGTTTCACCGGCCCCACGTCTTTCAAGTCACTGACAATGCTCAAATTATGCGCTTGTCTAGGAAAAGCTTCTCAAACTTGTGCATTCAAAATCAGAATAAAACTGTAGTTCATTTGCATTCGTGGACAAGCAAAAGCAAGCACAACACCACTGCTTGTTGAGAAGCTAGGCCCTGGTCCTATACGCAATGTAGCGCCATCCATATTGTTATTGTTTATTCTATTAGATCTGAAGGCACTTGTATGGAGCGATAAGAACCTTCCTATCCGTGCGTTGTATTTTGGAGGATTTGTTAGCCAGACAAGACACGAGCCCTCTTTGTGCCACAACGGATCGTGTAGAATGTATGCCACCTGAGGTTCATTAGCGACAGCAATCAGCAACTTGCTTAGTATTTCGTCCCTGTCCTCTTCGATTCAATAAAGCCATCAAGGCTCCACCCCCACCACCTAAAGCGAGCAACTCGTGCGTGTTATTTGTCGGTACCCATTCGCGCCGTAAAACATAAACTCCATCAGGCATTAAATTTTAAGTGCCACTGCACCAGAAACCCATTCGTTTCCAAACTAATTCAACTAAGTCCCCGAACCCAATATTTTGATGGCTCAGTTTCAGAGCTCACTGCCCTTCCTTGGGCAATTTCTGTACCAACCGATCAGGAAGTGTCATAAACCATTCCGTTTTTCGATGGTAAACAAAATTCAAACTCAAAACGCGGCAATCTGTACGCAATTAAAGAAGCCCAGGTGATTTGTTTCACCGCAGTCACGCATCGCTTCCCCCGGCGTTTTCTCACAGTGCAAGGGTAATTGGATACACATACCAGTTGCGCTCCCAGGTCCTGTCATATAATTTCTGATTCCGGGTATTTTTAGGCAGACATTCACGCCGCTACAATGCACCACCACTTGACACTCTTCTATATTTACACCCGTCACTTCTCGAAGCCGAGGCCGTGTTCCTCGGTCGCTCGCGTCTTCCAATCGCAGTCGGCATTAGTGGCAATGTCTTCACTAAATTATCCTCTGTGCGGTAATTAGCCCGGCTGCAATCTCAAAGGAATAAAACAATTTAATTACCCACTGTGCTTGTGTTGTGCATGGGCTCTGGGTGTCACATATATCGCAATCAGGATGCTGGTGGTCTAGTTCTGTTAACGCCCGAGTCAGTGCTGGCGCGTCCGCGTCCCGCCATCCTCGTAAGTGCAGTCTACCACTGCTGCACTGAATGGGAGTACTCTTCGGATTCTTGTGAAACTAGGACCGTTTTATCTGTTTTTCTTTTTTTTTTGCTCCTCTCACATCTGGGCGGTGTTATTTTTTTTCACTCGTTTTTTCCTCTGGATTTGCTCTTATGGCAGTAATGAATGGTACCCTTGTTGGAGCGCTTTGCCGTTGAAGTGCGGTTATGCGAAACCACGAGTATGAGTGGCCTTCATGGTTTTCTTGAACCATGATACACCCTTTGAGTGCTCTGAGTGAATTCATGCATTTCTCAGTATCACTTCGCTTTTGCTTCCTCCCTCTCTGCACCGCTCCCACTCCCACTCCGGGGCTATGCATCTAAAGTGGATGGGCAATAAAATCTGTAGATTCCGAATGAAATGAATAATATCCACTTTGGTCGTGCCATACGAAGCTGAATGCACTTGAGAGTATGTATATTAGATTGGTGTTCGGGCGGCTCGGGCTCCTCTTGCCCGGGACGGTATGAAATTGGATTTCGAAGGAATACTGGAACTGATGACATCATTCTTTTGAAATTCATATTCCGAGGACAACTGACACATGGACTGGAGCAAGTTGAATTGATTGATCGAAATGCATTTACATATGTACGCGTACGTTGGTGTATGTTAAATCTGTGCCGGGGGTTCGATTGAATCTAATTCAATTCGATTGAGGCTGTGATGAATTCGGATGAAGCGACATGAAATCTGAAAATGGGTTATCCTGGTGTGCTGGATACACTTGGCATTTCCCTGTGTGGGGTCTCGGTCACACATTCCTGAAGGACTGTGAGTGCGGACTTCGGATCAACGCCCGCACGGAGCCGACGTGTGGTAGTGAATGGCCGAAAGGGGATGCACGATAACTTTTATATTTTAGGGCTTTATTTTTTTTGGTTCACCTTTCAGTTTAGTGTGTGCTTGAAGAGTTATTGATTAGAAGCCAGTTGGGATCTGCTGAAAATATTGTTTGTAACGAGACGAAAAATGACAAGCCTCTACAGAGGTGTCTGCCGCCAGTTGCTTCCAGCCAAGCACTTTCCAGCTGCGTACGCCATCCGGCGCTGAGGCGTTATCCTTAAAGCCTTCCAAAGTCAGTCATTAGAAGCCGTCTTAAAACTGCTTTCTCTCTCCATTAGGAGCACTAATAGGACACTGGTAGCTCGGACACCACAAAGGTTGCTTGATGTGTCCAGTATGTGAACTGTAGACGTATTCAAGGACTACATGGTTTCAGTGGTCGAATACTCGGTTTATAAGTGAAGTTTATGTTTTCTTGCCATGCTTGAACGATGTAAGTTGATGTTCTTCTTCCAGTCCGTCGAAACAGAGTTAAGATACCTTTTCATACCAAAATGAGAGAAAAAATTATGAAAAACCGTCTTCGAGACTTCTTGCACCTCAATAGGAGGAGGTAGAACTTGATGAGAGTATTATAAATCAATTGATGCAAAAATAATAATTTTTTCACAGATTCCGAGTGGAAAAATGTAAATTATGTTTTGCACAAAATTTCATACTGAAGTCGACAGATCCAGACGAGTCAACATTGATTTTCTCTTTCAACAAACCTTTCCTATTAGCGCAATCGGTACCTGATGCTTAAAGTTTTCTCCAAGGTGACTGAAGTCGTGAATGGGACGTTGACTACAAATTTCTATTCAACCAGTGAAAATTGTTTTGCAACCGGAATCTCTGGATTGGCTAGGCATTAGTAAACCACTGCTGTACCTACTGTATAACATGCTTACGGGTAGGCGGTTCGTAGTCAAGAATGGCAACGAGACCAGGTATTTTTGAAGTAAAAAATGGTCTCCAACAAGGTGCCAGTAATTCGCCGATACAGTTCAACGTTTTCTTGAGCGATCTGATAAGTTCTCTTCGCAATTGAGTATGCCAACGACTTGATCGTGTACAGATCAGGCAAAAAGATCGAGGACATCACTACGCTCGCGCAGGGTGGCTTCGACTCATTCATGAGAGATTGCGATGACTGGTAGTTGAACATCAACTTTCAGAAGTCGGAAACTATTCTGTTCAGGACTCCGTTGTATAAAGCTTCGGCGGATACGAAAAAAAATTTGCGAAAGTTCTCTATTGTAGGATGGCACGAGCAACCACTGGCGCAAAGGATTGTAGTCAGATACCTGGGGATCTGGCTAGATCAGTATTTATATTTTAATAAGCAGCCAGGGCCCGTGGCGCTTTTGCTCTTACAAGGAGACACTTTTACAACAGCCAACTCGATGCAAGGGTAAAGGTAATCTGCTACATGGCCCCCATACGGCCAATGCTCAGCTATCCCTGTCCCGTGTGGCTCAACGTAAGTGCAAGCTTGATGGAAAAGATTCGGGTGTTTGAGAGGGCTTGTCTTAGGGCTTGCCTTCGCCTCTACAGAACACCAGAGTCCCAGTACAGAAAATTCTACTCCAATGAGTCCAGTTTTATTCAACAGGGCGAACGTGATACTGGTGGACAATTTCCTGGTGAAGTTGATTCGAGGTCACACTGCGAGAGCGATAGACTCGATTAATAACTTCATCTCCGGAGCTTATTACCCCAACCCACAGTACCACGATAGGGTACGTCATAGTGGCTTCGTCCCTCCTGAAGCATTTCTCTACCTTGACAAGCACGGCCTGGTGCAAGACAAGAATGGGGTACCGCTCCTGTTTCACATAGCCTGGTCAACTGTGGATGGGCGACTGAATCACGACCGTTCCGTTGCACAACGAGCTGAGGAGGGCCTCCTCCGGTTCAGTACGGCGATCTCGAGTCGGGATGTTCGAGATCGAAAAGTACATCGAAAGTTCTGGTGGCAGGGGAGCGAAGGAACTCCTGCGTCGAACCGTTTAGACCCAGTGTAGAAAGGGTAGTGCGTTCCCCTTATGGGGCGCAGTCGGTGACTGTCTTGCAGCGGATTGGATCTAAGTCCATCAATCGCAACCTATGGCCGACTCATACATCTTAGTGTAGTTTTTAAGCTGAAGATATGTATGTGTATATAAAAAAAAAACGATACGAGTTTCGTGCCGAGTTTTGTTGTAGTACAACACCATGCTGTGTGTTTTGCAATTTCGACGTGGCTGTGGATAGAATAAATTCAAGTAAAAATATTTATTCTATGTGGAAGTGTTGTGCGGCTTGTTTTACATCTTCTGATAGTAATAAGCAGAAAAAAATACCAAAAAACTCGGGTTTAACCGAATTGATTCTGAAAACTTTACACATGTAAACGCAATTTTTGATGTATTTTAATTGTAGCAGTTCTCTAAATTCAGTGTCATAACGAACGGTTACCAATGCAGGACTTCTGCTAATTAATGAGATCTGGATCTACATTGAAATCGCATTAGAAACACTTACTTTCAAGTCGAACAAATTAATTCGCCTCACTTCCCTCCACTAGGAGTCCACCAGTCCATAACACAGTCCAAACATTCCAGAATCAGTCAAGCAGTGATGTGTTACAATAGTTCACCAAAAATATGTTCTTCTAAAAATCTCCTTCAAAAGCAGAGTGACGTCTGTTCACCAAACTCATTGCTGGCTACAATTGCTACCAAACAACTGACACCATTGTTTACCCGAGCAGATCTTTTCGATCTTATCGAATCATGGGAATCGAAAATGGCCACCCAGAGACACATTCACTCAATCACACATGTGCAAACGATGACAGCTTGCCACTTCTCAATCCTCCTTGCCATCAGCTAAAGTTAATTAATAAGTCGAACAGCACTGTGGGCAGTTAATTTTTATTTTAGTTTTTCTGGAGATTGTCCCAATAACTGGGAAGGTGGGCCTGGACCTACGTTTTCTAGTGATTAATCTTTCTATACGCGTATGAGTCCTTTTTCGGAAGGAAAGTGTCTACGGCCTTACGCCGATTCTGAGCAAAAGCTGAAAATAGACGTGCTCCGCAGCACATGAGCACACAGATTCTGTATTTGACAACAGCTGTCTTCCTCAACTTGATTTAGCAGTCCTTTGTGGCGGTCGTTATAATTAGGAGTCCCTATTCACCTGTTACCTTTAAATTCAAAAGACCACCAGTACGTGGGTGACTTGATATAGATATCCGTTCGTTGTGACTGTCATTTCCACGTCTCCGAAAACTTGTGTCAACAGAACCGTCTGTCCAATCTCGAGAGTGGCATCCAATCGTCCATATGTCAACTTTGCTTATTGATTCCACGTGCGTACGCCTTATTTCCCACCAGATCATCAGCAGCAGTTCGGAAAGAACACAACGCCATCAGCTAATTGTTTTTGAATTCGCCAAATCACCGTCAACCAGCAAACACACTGTCCTACTTCCTCAGTTTCCTTCGTCACGCTCGCCTAATGGCTCTTTTCATTACTTCCGGTTAACTTGCAACAGACACACACACACGCCGGCACACAGTAGATAATGTCTTCATCAACAAAACATTCAACAGAATGCCGTCGACTGAGGGACAAGAGTTCATTGGGCACACGGAACCATAATGAGCGGAGTCACACTGAGGTCACCATCAGAACGCCACCATTGTCGGCAGCGCTTCGTTTACACTGATGACCCCGCACAACGTGCACACCGCCCCCTTTCATTAGGGAAAAGTCTCGCGGTTACTCCAAATAGAGCCCGGCCACGTCACCGTCCGGATGCAACGGCCGCACCATCGCATCGTCGTATGTATCTATCAAGCGAACAATAAAAATCATCATTATGGCACGGGCACAACAGTTGCTGCTCGTTGGTACGAGTACGCCATTAGCGTCTGCCAGTGGCGCACCAACGATGACGGACAAGAAGAACGTGGCACAACCGGGCGGTCTCCCTTGTGTCCAATCAATTTTTAAATCATTTGTTTACAGTGCTGTTCGAGTGCCTCAGCCGGGCGTCGACGGACGCCATTTGGCCCTCGATGTAAACATTCGGCTTAGCAGCACGCGCTCCATATGGCTACAAGTGGTGGTCCTTAAAGCCAATGAGTTTGTGTGAAAATAAAGCAACGTCAGCGGCGCGACGCGGCGTGGCGTTTGCTTGCTGGAACGCAAAAAGACGATGACCTGCCTGAATGTACTCGACGTGTGTACGTACGTAAGTACGCGCCTCGTAAGAAAGAGCGGCACAACTCAGCCCGGCTTGATGGCATGGCCATTATGCTGTTTGCGCCGGCCGCACAAGAGGGGACGACAAACCGACAACAATGGCTGCCAAACAGGCAGGTCCGGACTGGTGCTCGCTGCGAAAGGACTTAATTGCTTATTCGCCTTCTTTTGTTCCACCTGATGTGTAGTCATTCACCTACGAGCCGGGTGGTTGAAGAAAAATGAGAGGGTGGCAGCTCCTGCCTCCCTTATCTCGTGCTCGGGGACCGAGCATTGTCTCCTGATGCAAATTCTTTTATTTCGGATACGGAACCTT
Source organism: Eristalis arbustorum (assembly GCA_916610145.1). Taxonomy (NCBI): domain Eukaryota; kingdom Metazoa; phylum Arthropoda; class Insecta; order Diptera; family Syrphidae; genus Eristalis; species Eristalis arbustorum. The sequence goes on from OU744316.1 coordinate 42,713,071, forward strand.
TTATGTGTGCGCCCTCCAGCAGCGTCGCACAGGCACAAGCATGCCTCTCGGATGGCGCCGCAGAGGGGCAGGGAGCTTATGCTGAAGGCACGGGAATTAGGTGGTATCGTCTGTAGTGGCCGTGTTCACGACGCGACGAGACGGTGTGCTGTGCGAAATGTGGCAAATGAATTTGTTCCGCATTGTCGGCATGTGTGTGCGTACATAAGTGTATGCAAGTGCTCACAATTCTCTGGTTAGCTGTTAATGGGAACACTTATTGTTATTGTTATGATTGCTATTTGAATTGTTTGCTTAGCTGCGCGCACATTTGTGTGTGTGAACGTGCACACCGCACATGATTTTCCCAAGCCACAGGGGTGGCTGTGTAAAGGGGATGATTATTGGAAAGTGTTTTGCCATTGAAGTGGTATTTTGAACATACAGTGTGTCAGTGGCAATTACCGAAAGCCCTTTGAACTGCAACCCAGTTCGGAATTCAGTGGTGGGATTTTCTTTTAATTTACTTTGTCTGTGATTTGTAGACGGGCTTCTTTACATAATTAAATGCGGAAAGTTCAAGTGTTTCGGGGTCTCTTCTATGAGTGGTGGGAGGAGAAATGTAGACGTTTCTTGATTTTAAAACAGCTGCGAAAATTAGTGTCAAAGTCAAGGTTTTTAATTGTGTCTCCGTCGCTCCAGTCTCATTGAAATGTAACCGAAATGATACAAATTTTAATACAAGCAGATTGCGATTAGTTTTCTTCGTACTTTTGCGGGAGTTGGCTGTGACAGGTGAGCAACATGGCACTGCGGGAGGAACTCACTCCATGTTCAGCGGATGCTTCTTAGAACGGAAAGGGCTATGATTTGATGGTTTGGTCACGTATCACTAATGCCTCCTTCATCGCGACGTCCAAGTTGTGTTTTGAAGGCGACTCCTATCAGGTAAGCGACCGCTTGGCCAGGACAAGATGGATGGTATTTTGTTCAATATCTTGGCGATTATTCTATTGGATACTCGAGCCGCATACGACAGTATTTTTTGTTGATTTGATGCGATTCCTGAGATCGGGATCCGGACAGAATTGATCCGGTGTTTTTGCACCCGCTAATACAATCCTGCAACTGGTGTTCAAGGACGATCGGTTGTTGTGTAAATCTTTTAATTTTCGCTACTTGTGGTAAAACATTACGATTGGCAGCTGCATTCCCAAAGTATTTAAGGAGTGTGGTAACTTCGGGCAAACGCTAACTTTTGTGGTTTTCAAAACTCAATCAAAGGACCAAAATGAAGCTCTACAATAATCTGTTTTGTTTGCTGTTCAGTGTTCTGTGTTTGAAAGCTCAAACGTGATTCTCGATGCGTTCCAAAGCTGTTTTAAGGGGATACGCCAATTCTATGCCTAAAAGCCTTGGAAAGTAACAATGCCGGCGTTTCTTAACGATATTCCAGACAATATGCTGAAAAAAGTGACGCACAACAGCAGCATTTAAACTTTTGTTTTCACGGCATTTTAACATCCTTTCAGTTCTTCATGGTTCTATTCTGTTTCCAGGACTCTTTCTTAATTTTATAAATTATCGAGCGCCTGCTGCTTCTAATCCAAATTACTTCTTTTCAATGTAGACAGTGACTCATTATCATAACTTGACACACTCGATGTATTATGTCTTATTTGACTCTATTTTATGACAAATGTGAGCATCATTAACACCTGCAACACTCGCCTTACAAGGAGTGGACATTACTTCACCCTCTAGCCTGATTTCGGACACACTGTTAAGTTAAGAGACTCATTCTGTAGTTATACCACAGGAGTACGTAATGCACCACTCAGACAAATACTTCCAACTCACTGCAACCAACATACACCTTAGGCAATGACATTTTCTCCTACGTCTTCCACCCGATCGTGGATTTTTAACTACAACGCACTGAGTTATAGGAAAGACGCAGAGAGAAGAAATTCTAAGGAAGCGAAAATATGAAGCGATGTCAATCACGCTTTAGCCATTCACAGTCGATCAGAGACGGTGCAAGTGAATTTTTATCCAAATCGTACATTGAATTTGATCGTAAACCCAATAATGTCTACTGTCACTTAAGGGATCCCTTAAATCATTTTCCCTGATGGCGCTCGTGTCGATGAAACTGAAAGACTGTCATATTCGCCAAAGGTACTGCGAAGTCTCTGAGTTCCCTCAATCGATGCAAGAAATTCTTGGCATTTTCTGACTTGGCATGAACTGGCCTATGCACAACAACAATGTGTAGCAGCTTTAGCTTAGGCTTAACAATTCTGGTCTCGCAATTAATGCTAGTCAGTTTGTGACTTATTTTCTTCGACGCACATATTTTAAGTCGAAAGTCATTTTACATTGCAGTGCACAGCCACCTCCACATATCACATATGGTCTCAGCTAGGTCTTGACTCCAGTCACTTTAAAAATTTTAATCCATTTTGGGCACGCAAAGTGTTCAAAAAAGCAAACTTATTTCGCTGTTTAAGGATGAGAATGTGGGCCCAAAAATCCGGCGACTACGCTGGCTCGACCACATTCAGTGCTGAAAACCAATGCTCCAAGAAAGAAGGTATTTTAATACCATCTCTTAAAACACTTGGGTTAGGTTGTATGTCCCATTTTGCGGTGCACTTAGGCGAATGTAGGCCCATTGTATTGCCACGTGGGTTAATAACAGGGAGTTCGGGTTGGCGTGTTATCTCTGACAGCCAGCAGTTTTGGCAGCAAACTCCAGTTTTAGTTTTATTGTTTTCATTAAAAGGTCGTACAGATTATCGAAAAAGTGGGAACTTAATGTGGCTTTCCTGATCAAGGCGAGTGCAGAGCAGCTACAGAGGAGGAGCCCTGCCAAAGTGGTTTGAGAATAGCCCTAGTCTTTTTGCGAGATCAGGCTGGTCACATCTACTTAGAGATTGGCAAATGGTACCTGTTCATCATCTGGCATTAACTTCTTATTTGCTAAGAAGATTGTTACATTAGTATAATACAACTACCCATGGTAGCGTCGCAAACATCAGTAACAACCACAATCCAACGCCCGATTGGAAATCTAGGGCTCCGCGGAACCCAGCACGTCACCAGTCCTGATGGCTGCATTTACAATATCCTGGCATTGAAAATTCAAGATTGTTGGATGACCAAAGCCCAGAGCTATGTACGTCTGATTACCCAAACCAAGCTAACCTAGTCTGTTCCACAACCGCCTTGAAAATGTTAATGGCTGGCACATTCTCTGTTTTCATTGGCTGCTGTTGTTGAGATGCTGGCTTCTGCTGTTGTTTCAATGGTCGTTGGCTTATTGCTGGCCGCGTTCGTACTGATAGACGCTGCTGTTGCTGATGTTGCTAAGCTGCAATTTTTGTTGCCGCTGTTGCTGGCTGTTGGTGTTGCAGACTTAATGGGATCTACTGTTTTTGTTCAGCTGGTGGTTTTTGTTGTGGTTGTACCCCGGCTCGCTTTTGTTGCGGCTTAGTTGCCACTTGTTGTTTTTGTTTCTTCTGATCCAACATTCTTCCCGCTATCGTCTTGACTTTCAGTGCTCTGATTTCATGCGTGATTCGCTGAATTTTCTCCTGCATATCATCTATGAGCGTTTGTTTGACTGAAGTCGCACTCGCTCAACTTTGTCTTCTGTATCGCTATCCAGCCAGTCGAAGCTATTGCTGCTGACAGCGAATTTGCCTTCGCCTCCGATTGATGCCGTCTTAGTCTCTCTCTCTTTAGAAGAGTTCGTTCCACCTCAACCAGTTCAGGGACGCCAGCCTTTAAGTTGGAGAATGAGAGGAAGACCATACCCAGACCATCAAATGGTCCCAGACGTATCGATTTTGATAACCAGAAGCAGTGGTGCAGAGACCGTCAACGAGGCAAAGTAGCTAGCGTCTAGGCCTGGGATTGCTGCAAGCGGAGCTCATTGTTGAGCCCCCCTTGAGCGAGAAGATGATTGGCCCGAAGTGTGTGCTTACGCAAATTAACAATTCTCACTGACATCATTGACAGCCCAAAGACAGTTGTCCCCTCCTCAATCAGTTTCCCTTCAATCAATTCCACACAATTCCGGCACTAAACGTCTTAAAGTGCTAGGCAATAGAAGGATATTATTTTCATTTTGATGACAACTCGTTCTCATAAAGCAAGGGGAACACACCGGTAGACGGGCACATAAACCGACCCCCACCCTAGTGTCGAATACTTTTCCCTTCCCGGCCGACAAACATTTGATGACCACATCTCAACGGCACTTCCGACCAGCCAACACATCCCGCCGCCTCGGCCGTCTAAATATACACATCTCCCACTCCACCCACACCGCACAAAGGTACGGCCCTCAACTCATCTTCAATCCAGTTGGATGGGAACTCTCTTCCGGCTCGGTATCTCAAAATGAAATGTGTAATGCCTCTGACTCGGGTAATGTGTAACCGCAACCACCACTCGGCGGGTATCTATTATTATACCAGTGTTAAATATTTTTGTTTAAATTGCTCCTGACACGCGAGGGAACATCTTCTATATGCCGACAGACATATGGTTGCAGGCACCAGCACATCACATGTGCACACAACGGAGAGTGACATATGCATCCAGACGCCTCCTGTGCGTTCGTCGGAGACTCTGACTTCGTCGTCTACTGTTCGAACGGGCGGTGCGACTCGCTGGCGAATTTGCATTCGTCAAAGTCAACATGCCTTCAGGAGTGCACTCCATTACATAAGGCCATGCCCGTCATAAATTAAACATCCAGAGACGATGAGTGATTGCATCCGTCAGGCTATTTAGGTGATTGCGAATTAATTAGATCTCAGCGTGTAAGTGAAACGCAGACCCACGTACACTTGATCCGCTGATTAGGTCCTCATTGCACGGGTGCCAGGATCAACGATGTGTGCCCGCAAATGGGACGTGCTACATTTGTCCCGGGGAATTAGGGATGCCAAAATCGGCGGTGTTACTCGTGAAATTAATTCGAACGCTCCGAGCAATGTCGGCTTTTGCACTTTGATTCGATGCCACCCGTCCCGTTTCGGACAATCCACCAAAGGAGGACACGGTTTTATGGAATTTTTATGGCAGCGCCACGCCAAAGTGCATACATTGTGACATGACTGCACCCAGTGGGCATTGTTGATGGTGGAATTCACACGAAACAGGTGCAGTCTTTGTGTCCGTGTCATTTTATCGCATTCAATGCGGGAGGAGTGCAACTTCTGCAGACAGCACATGATTGACGGATAGCGTGACCGGTGGGTCTCGTGAGGATACATTAACGCCTGCACAATGGCGCTCGGCTTTGTCCTGTAATTTGTTATTTTAAGTCACACCTCTGTCATTCTGCGGTTCCGATAAAAGCATTTAAATTTGTGTTCCTACATGCATCGCACTCCAATCGTAACGCCCACCGTGAGTGGAAGCATTTTATATGCAATCTATTTCGATTACTTAATTAAGACCTTACTCGGCTGATCATTAACTACACTGCACAGTCGGTAATGCTTGCTACGCACGTATGCTTCCCATGCACAAGTGCGGCTTTTTTTTCTTGCTACGAAAATGATTCTTATGAGCAACTGGGCACCCATTACTCTGCTGGCCTTCGGAATGGCTTTGGTGAGATGGGTGGACGGTAGGGTCATTACGACGAAGGCTGTGCTTTAAAGAAAATAGTGCGTGGCACCTCAGAAAATGAAGGTTACCTCGCTGTGGAGCTGAAATAGTTTTTTTTTTCGGAACATGGTACCCAGAGTGTAGAAAAGAACTCACACCATCCAACTCAGCACAGGCCGCATATAGTCCGATAGTAAAAAGAAAATCGTAAAATGAGATTAAAGGACGGGTCCATATACCGGAGACAGCGCTTCCGAACCATCTGTCGCACGTGCTTCTCCATAAACTTGCGTGGACAGCAGCCAAAAGTTTCACGATCATAAATCACATAAGAATTGCCCATTCAATCAAAAATCATGGACATTCAAAATTGTACTTATTTTTCAGTTTTAAGAGCATATATACAGCGGCTGGTAGCCCGAGGCGTTGTAGGAATGTGCGGCGACCCCAACCTCGACGTCGTAGGTTCGATTCCTGCACTGTGCTGGAAAAACAAGTTTCACGGCCCCACCTTCTTCGAGTTAGTTACTGCCATGCTCGAACAATATTTTCTGTCAAGAAAAAGCTTCTCAAACTTGGCCGTTCGGACTCGGCATGAAACTGTAGATCCCTTCCACTCGTGAGAGAACACTAGCACGCACAAATCGAGTGGTTGCTGAGAAGCTTAGCCCTGGCCCTCTACGGGCTGTAGCGCCACACATATTATATTATTATTATGTAAGTCGGCTGGAATCGTATGTTGGAATGTTGTGAAAAATTGGGTTGCAAATACTGCGAGAATACAAGTTAAGAATGCATACATTTAATTCCTCAAATAGCAATTTTCTGTTCCCAACAAACCAAATGCTGACACAATGTTTGGACAATCTGACTTCTGTGCAATGCTGAACATTCCATCACGTACTGTGAAGGTAACCAGAGAATCCCTGTGGGAACTTACTCACTGCTGGGTGCATGATTGGATCATGTGGAATAGTATTTAAGGCAGATTTAGAATCATTGTACTTAACTCAAGTTTCGACTTGTAAGCTGTGGGTAAAGCTGCCCAAATAATTTTTTTTTTAATTAAAATTCGCCAGTCTTTTTTAATTTACATAAACAATTAATGAAGATGGGGAGCAAAATGCAAGCGTTATTTTTAACTGGATTTTCCATATACATAGTTGTTGACTGTAAAAAGTACTACACAAGATGAGGTTCTTTAAATTTACATGCAAATTAAGCCATTTGGAGTTAGTTTATTTTAAAAAAGTATTTTTGTTATGTTGTTACTTCTGATAAGGTTAATTTAAGACCCAGACGTAGCGCAAGCAGAAATACACGGAATACGTTGATTGACGGTGTCAGCTCTCGGTGCTGTTTGACCTTTACCTGATCCTCGTGGTCGTGTGGGAAAATATGCATGCATTCTGCTGTGCAATATGTTCAGTCTTAATTAATACAAGTGAAAGGATCATCATCAGAAAACGATCATAAGAATTTTCGATAAAATTGAGATGACGTGCACTCAATAAGCTATGAATTTGAATCTGATAAACCAGCAGTTAAATACAGCTGGACACTAAGCTGTTTCCTTAAACTGTTTCTGTGCATACTAAAATTCGCAAAATCACAAATTCACATCAAATTCACCTTGAGTGCCTTACAATTTAAGAACCCAATGCATTTTCTTTTCTAACACCTTCAATATCTCTCACTAATTAAGAATCTGACGGTCCAAAAATGAATGTCAACTGATCAACTGTCAAAAAGTCGTTCAAAATTCAACGATGGCGATGGAGACAGACAGCTATGGTGCTTGATTATCTCTATAATACATGGTTTCTGGGCTAAAGTCGATTTCAATCGATACCGTAGAAGTCTGTTCGAGAAGTTCGAATTTGTTGTCAAAATGTCAGAAAAAAGACTAGTTTGCCCATAATTATTTCCAAACTAATGTAAAGTCTACACTGTTGACATATCTAAATGAAACGAATTCTTAAATTATCTTTCATTTCTTTTAGCTGTTGCTCAACAGTTGATATGGATGACTAAGGGAGGCAAACAGAGTCTTAACACTCTATTGGACAGTTCTATTAAGGTGCTGTATAAAACATTCGCTCGAATATCTGAAAATGTTTTTGCATCATTTATGCATGCAACTGTTTCAATTCCATTTGATTTGGACCTGCTAAGTTATCGTGTTATCAAAATTATTTTGAGCTAGAGACTAGAGAGCAGACTAACTGATGGTGCACCTGATTTTACTTTTTAGGATGTACAAAAAATCGATACGTCGATATTGCTTGATGCACTTATGTAGTAAGTCAAATACTTACTTGCTTTTAGTGAACATCAGAGAGTTCTTCCTTCTACACCCCATCCACTCATGAATTCATATTGACTGACATTTTTTTATTTTCTGCATGCATACCTACCTCCATTTCCGTTAATGCTCACCATTCTTAGCCCCCATTTTAATAAAAAAAATGAGTATGATAAGCAATCAGAATATACTGACTGTCTCATTGCTTATCGAACAGCTTCTAGAAGTGGAATCAAATAAGTCTAGATAATAATTTTTTCGCTGAAAGATTCCACATCGGTTATTCCTTCTTAGCTAAAGAAAAATAGTTTATCCTTAGGGCAGTAGTCATCGGCGGTGAAATGTAACTCAGAACAAGTCCTGGCATTTTTTCCAATGAAAAATCTGTTTTTTGCACAAAGTAATACATGCCTCTGCACGTCTGAATCATGGAGAAATACGAAAAGCTAGTTTCTTTGCTCTGTGAGGCGTTTTTTAAATATGAAATTAATCCTCTGAAAATTTTTGCAATTCACTTTTGCAGTTACCTTAATCCAAGAAATGTAACTTGCGGTCCAAACTGGGCCGTTTGTGATGTCAACTAGTGTCTTACTCCTGCGCTAGTGTCTACTTAGTCTGAGCAGACAAATAATCATTTAAGATATAGTGTTGGCCAATTTTGTATTGCTCTGAGGCAAGCGGTCCTTCTATTTATTTATGTATTGTGTGCTTCTATCTATTTGACTTAAGAAGACGGTAGACTGTACGATTTGCATAGAGGGTGGGTGTTCTCCTTGTAAGTATTAACTAATGTTTCATTTCCTTCGCACACCATGCCTTAAGTACATTCTTGCCAATTCTAACTTTCGATTTCAGTTTCCATTAACGTGGTGACTTCATGCATCGCCAAGCCTGTGTTGTGCGCACTATTTTTCTCTCACGCGAAGAAGGGACCTAAAGTCTTAGGCCGACTCCGAACGGAATGAGCATTGTCATCAACTCGAAAGAGGTACAAATTATTTCTGTCGTAAAGACCAGGGATCGAACATCTTATACAAAAAATATTAGGTCTGAACCTTTTTTTCAAACGATATGCATTTCCGAATGTCTATTCATACATTTTAGTCAATGGTTGGGCATGGAGTAGCTAAATGCACTGGTTTCCTGGAATGAGATCCAAAAAAGTGACTGAATTTTCTTTATACCGTGGAATCTGAAACCCGGCATGCCTATAACTCACACAACTCGACTCTAAGTACAATTCATTTCGGTAAATCTTGTGTGCTTCAACAGGTTGCAACCCCCACAAATTTCTGCTCGACGCGTATTGCTCTTTATTGTGATACATCCGTAATAGGATTTATGGCACATTTTGATTTGTAATTTGTCGGATTACAAGGTAATCTCTCTGAGGCAGTAGGTACGGTACCGACGAATTTAATAAAAGGAAATAGCCGAGAATACTGCCGTCTATTGGGTAATGACAGTATTATAACATGAAAACAGAAGGCGTCTAAATAAAAGGCGCAGCTCTGTATTCAATTCCCGGTATGACAAATAACTTTAAAAATACACGGCTCCACCTCTCTGGCGCATCTAATAATTAACGTTTTATTATAATCCATAGAGAGTATAGCTGTCGAACTGAAAAATTCACTCGGAGTCGGTGTACGAATTTAGGGCCTCCACTCGTGTGAAATTAATAGCTCTCTAAAGGCGAGTGCTTGTTACAGAAGGTAGGCCGTGGTCCACCTAGGGCCTAATTATTATTATTAATTAGATAATAAAAAGCAGCAGTTACACACCCGATGATGAAACTTAATAACCGCTTGCTGAGTAATTACCTATTACTTTATGTTACGAGACTACTTCAATTTGATAGACTCCCCACCCGACTGTTGAGAAAGGAACTCGCGTTTTAATCCAAATCAAACCCTACCGCACTAAATAAGCGGATAAATCATTTCAGGGGAAAAAAGCACGTCTCCATAAATCTAACTACCTGCGGCCAACAAACTGATTCGGCTCATTTGACAAATTTATGAGCACTTCTAGTCGTATTTATAAAGCAGATACAGGCATACAGACATAATCGATTTGAAAAGCCATCGTACGTGTGTCAAATTGTTTCCCTCGAATAAATGTCACAAAATGACAAATTCACGAACGTTAAACCATCCATCCACTCGGCTCGTAAAATGTACGCTTATGAAAACCAAAATAAATCCATTTCACTATTTCCACCGGACGGCCGGTGGATGGGCCGATGGATGGTCTGTTGGGCCGGCCTCCCTTTCGACGAATAAAATTCTATTACAACTTAACCCAGCATAAAACTAATTTCTCCTCTTCACTCAATGTCTTCCAATATACAAATTTACATAAAATCCACCATCAGCGACACCGTCTTCTAGACTTTCCTAATCAACTTTCAATTCTTCTGTCATTGCAGGTCATAAACACAATCGTAAAAGTCAACGAGAAGCCACCAGAAGCGTCCACAGAAACGCCCAGGCATACGGCCAGCCAGAAAAGCAATAAATTGCACGCACACTGTGCTCCAAAATAGAGAGAGAGGAAAAGAAGAACGAGGAGAAAAAAAACCCACCTAAAGGATACAAGGGCAGCGTGGAACATCAAACACACGCTTCCCCCCAGGCCAGACGGACAGAACGGCGCGAGAGTGAGGGAGAGAAAGATCAAATCTTAATATCACTCAGCGTGGTGACTGGTGACATTAAAAATAACATAATCTCTCGAATCTGGAGTCTCGAATCTAGCGCGGTAGGAGTAAAAATCAACATCCGCACACAAACCATCCGAGCATCGTGAGCAGTGGCGGCGGGACAACTTTGACACGGTACCATAAATGTTGAAATAACAACGTGTGCTGCCTTTTCTTCGTGAAATGAAGGAGCACTGCAAGAATAACAAATGTCCCTTAGTCATCCAGTCAGAGTCACAGGCCCGGCAGCTGGCACGACGTCACCCAGAGCACTCTCTATCTTCGCGTCTATCCAAACAAATGTAATGCACGATCCCGCACACTCTCGGCAGGACTCTCAGCCATCGACTCAAAAACCGCCCGCTTATGTGCCAATCATAAAGCTTATAAATAGGCCTTCACACGCGGCCTAAGTAATAATATTTATGCCCAAACCAAACACTAGACTGCGGCCCTAAAGTGAAAGTAGATTGAGAAAAAAATATACAAATCGAACCGACCAACAGCTTCCGCAGATATCCATCGCCGTTCGTACATTGTTCCGCAGTGTTTATTGTCGGAAAAAAGAAGAGATACTCCACCCACCCTTCGCCAGCCCTCATCTGGACCTGATTGCTCCCCGACCGTTTGTCATTTACCCAAAATAATAAACATCCCGGCAAATACAGGAAGGAGAGCAATAAAAAAAAATACACAGAGGGACGTGAAGCCAACGAATAGCCGGCCAACCCTCTCCCAGCGGAGTGTGCGCCTGCATTGGGGCACACATCACACACACGCCACAGCCCACACAGTGGTGACGTGCGAGCAACAGCCAAACGTTCCAAACCGCCAGCGTCGCAGCCGTTGTCGTGGTGGACGCACGACACTTGGTTGTCTTTCAAACAACTGCCGGCATACTAGTTTTAGTTTCATCCTCAACAACATCATCATCGCCGTCGTTGTCGTTGGTGTCGTGCTCACGGGTCGTCCTCAGTGTAGTCTGCGTGTCTTCGCAGCACCTCAGCGGAATCATATAAAATTTTCCACCCCAACGCGAAACACTTTCCCGCACAAAGTACCTAAATACAACAACAGCAGCGCGAGCAGTGTTGTTCCGATACGCGATTTTGATTAGGGCGAGCCACTACCAGTGCGCCCGGCCATTCTTCACACAATCCCTGCATTCGAACGCAGGCAGCAGCAGTGGTAGCAGCTAGTTCTAGCTCTGGAACAAGCACTCGAACAAGCAGTGAAACAAGACAAATTGTTGAACATTTTTTTTTTGTTCGTTTTCGGTTCGCATTCAATCCATCGCATCGCCCGAACACAGTGGAGATACATTCTTTTATTCCCCATCTGCGGGTGCTAGCTCACGATCTCGTTGCCGGTCTCGGTCTTGTTCTCCATCGCCATCGCCATCGCCATCGCCATCGGCACTCGGTTCGCGTCGATCCCGTGCGGGTGCTCTTTGGGAGATATCATTCAAGAAAACTGCCAAATAAATACGTTACGCGCTGTGCCACTGTCTATCTGTCCTGGTGCAGCCTGCGGCGGTCGCATTTGTATTTATATGCGCTTTTCGTTTCGTTCTTTTTGATATATCGACATCCTTAATTCGAATGCACGGAAAAATTAATTGCGCATGCAAGTCGAACTAATTAATGTGTAACATATGAGAGCCGAGGTCGGACGAAAATGTTTCAATTTTGTGACATCCCCTCTGCCTGAGCTGTTTGTCTTTTCAGTTGGCACCGTTCTTGGTGTGGCAGTCGCTACTTTTCGTTAACCAGACGTGTGGAGTGTTAAGTTGTTCCCCCGATAGTGGAGATTACATTAAATTCGGTTTGTATCTCCTCGCAAAAGTGGTGCTTTTAAAAAGTGCTGTGAGCACAGAGGATGTGAATTCAATTAGAACGTGAAAAGTGCACAAGTGTCAAGAAGAAAAAGAAAGAGAGAAAAATTGATCCAAATAGAAGTGAGGCTTGCAAAATTGTGTGGCCACAGATTCGCGGAAAGTTTCATCGACTCGCGGTAAAGGATTCCAAAGTGACGACAATGAAAGTGTGTATTTATTCAAAAATGGCCGGATGGGCGCAGGTATCGACTTTTGGATTACTACTGATGCTGATCTCGTACTGCGGTAAGTTTTGTGGCTTCTCTATTCATTGTGTCAGTGTTCAACGCAGAGACAGACGGGTAAACTGTCGAGAAAAGTAATTGAATTTCGGTTGGATTCATACCCACCTTCACTTGGTTCGCAGGAAGAGTCTTTGAATAAATTAGTGCAGAATCCACGCCTACAGAATAGAATACATATGGTAACCGCAAATAGCAATCCAAAGGATCGTTGCAATTCGACATCCACGCTGTATGCTTGAATCTAGCAACCTTCATAATTCCCTCTCTACTCACTGACAATTGTCTAGAATAGCTAGTATCTAGAATCAGTTTTCCAAACTTCACCCGTTCGAAGTCGGTATGTTTATTTATTATCTCCACTCAAGTGGCGGCAGTAGAAGCTTTGCTCAAGTCTTCCTCGAGTTGTAGCGCTTTCAATACTATTGCTTAGCCCTATACTTGCATCTATGTATGTGCGTGTCCTATGCTCTTGTACAGCCGGTACGCGTGATCTTCGGTTCGTAGCAGAAGATTTGTGATCGCACTTATTACTGAAAATGACAAGAAATTGTTTTTAGGCCATCGACGAAGCAGGATTATTTTTTGTATTTTCTTTCTTGCATTCGATCTAGGGATCGCCAAATTTTGTAATGTGCGACGCTATAATAGTCAAATTGAAAAAAAAAAAACACAAAACATTTGTAATGTCAAGTATAAATAATCAAGAAACATTTTATGATGTCGATGCTAACTTCCTGGCCTTTGTAAGATGGATTAGTAAGCTCCAGTGATCAAGTTATCGGTCGACATTATCGCTGTGGCAGTATGACATCGACTTCACCCGAAATGTGTACCTCTTGTATAGGACCGCATTGGAATAGAATTCTGTGTACTGGGAATTTTGGCGTTCTGTACATGCGAAGGCAAGCCCTAAGACAAGCCCTCTCAAAAACCCCAATATTGTCCATCAAGCTTGCAATCACGTTAAACCACGCACGTTTCGTTCATCCTCGCATCGAGTTTGCTGTTCTCCGTCAAACTACTCTGCTCCATCGAGGTCGGTAATGAACTCATCGAGCCCTTTAATGCCAAAAAAGGTTTTAGACAAGGTGCCACGCTGCCATGTGACTTCTTCAACATCATACTTGAGAAGATCGTGCGAAACTCACACGCCAACACTAGGAGCACGATCTTCCAGAAGCCCGTGCAATTGTTAGCATACGCGGACGACATTGACGCGATTGGACGAACACAGCGTGCCGTCAGTGCGGCATTTGCTAACATTGAGACGGAAGCGGCTAAAATGGGCCTGGCGGTGAATGAGGGCAAAATGAAGTATATGCTGTGCTCAGAAAAGGACATACAACACCGACGTCTTGGACAGAGCGTCACAATGGGCAGCTATAACTTCGACGTAGTCAATGACTTCACTTGCCTTGGCTCCGGAGTAAACTGTACTAATAACATCAGTACCGAGATCAAGCGTAGGATAACTCTTGCCAACCGGTGTTTCTTTGGGCTCAAGAGGCAATTGAGTAATAGAGCCACCTCTTGAAGAACCAAGTTGGCGCTATACAAGACACTGATCATCCCAGTTCTGCTATACGGTGCGGGGGCATGGACAAACTCGAAAGCGGATGTAGAAGTCCTTGGTCTCTTTGAGAGAAAAGTTCTACGTGCGATCTGTGGTCCTGACATTCAACCACGAACTGTATTGGCTGTATAGCGACATGCAGCTAGTTAAGCGTCTTAGAATTCAACGCCTAAGATGGCTGGCTCATATAGAGCGGATGGACACCACAGCTCCAGCCCGAAGAGTCGTCGATTCCGAGCCATTGGCACAACGCAAAAGAGGACGCCCGCGTTTGAGGTGGTGCACCCAAGTGGAGAAGTACCTCAACCAACTTGGTGTGCGAAACTGGAGACAGCTAGCCAGAGATCGCGCTAGTTGGAGGGGTTTGTTGGTTGAGGCCCAGGTCCACCCCGGACTGTAGCGCCACACAAAGAAGAAGAAGAGGATTTTGTTTCATGAGATTTGCTTATGAACTGATCTTAGAATCCTTCTCACGAGTGGAAGGGCTATACAGATATGTCGAATTCGTGCGGCCAAGTTTGAGAAGCTTTCTTTTAGAAAGTGATACTCTTCAAGCATTGGCAGTGTCTGGAAAGAGGTGGGGCCGTGCAAATTATTTTTGTCGTACAGAGCAGGTATCGAACCTACGACGTCTAGGTCCAAGTGCATTGGCCACAGGCCACCACCTCTTGCTTGATAAAGTTATTTTGTCATGGCATTAATCTGTGAGAATCGGAAGATTATGCCTATTATACTGAGAGCATAAATAAAGAAAGCATATAGTTCTATGTGCTCTGTTATGGAGAAGACGAGATTAGGTCGACATTTTCTCTTTGAAATGACTAGAAAATTGTTGCTGTTCACGCGCCCATCGCATACGAACCAGAATAATTGATTCTATGTGATCATAAACAGATGAAGTTGCAGATGAAGTTAACACAAAAACTGAACCACTTAATCTTTGAAGTGACACATTCTCGGATTGGGCTTTAGAAGTATCGGAAGAAGATGACAAATTATATCTTCAGTCATGAAGTGTATTTCTTATCATTTTGGTCTGTCTGTTCCTTTGGCTTGTAGCACAGCGGTGGTGGTATGGGGCTCAAGAGTCACGTGAATAGCGCTAGGTGCAATATTAGCATCCGTTACGTTTTCGTTAATTTATATCAGCGACTAGAGCTGAAGATGAATCGATGTGTCTCGGACCCCTAATTCAGTTCAGTGCTTGGGTGAAACGTCATATCTCTTGTTCAACCATGCAGATTATTGAGAAGATGCCTGAAATGAGTCTTTCTCTCCTGGAGACGTCTTGTGAGAGGCAATGTCCTCTCATGACAATGATCATCTATCTGTACTTGAATAGTTTAAAAATTATTAAAGGCGACTGCCAACAGCATCTTCTTTTGTACTGTGCAAACCTGCAATGGTTTGTCTGGATTGAAAGAGTCTTGAAAATGATTTTTCCACATATTTCATTCAAGGACTCAACTGGCGCCTAGCATAGAGCAGCGATTTTTATTAACCAAGTCTATATAGGGTGTTCACGTGTATTTAACACGCACCATTATGTGTAGTATAGGACGTATCCCCTGTAATCAAATGTAATCGCTCTGAATTGGAGGCTATTTTTTCTTTGTACAGATGCCTATTTTCAGTTTTCTTTTCTTTCAAGAGACAGTTGCTGCCATAAGCCTTACATTCTCGCAGCCCGAATTTACCAGTTTCGTTTACTAAAGCACAGATCGAAACGAACGTTTCGCTTTTACAAATCCATTCAACGAACTCTCTTAGGTGTGGCTTGAGTCAAATACTTGGAGTAAGTGGTGACACACATTTGTACAAAGAATACACTGCTGTGTTTTTCCTGAAGTAGCAGTAGGCAGTTGTGGGGACTCCTCAACTGCAGCACTTTCGCAACCCGCTGAGACGTGTATCCGCACATGCACAGCATGCAATATGCGGTTTGTGCAAAACGTTGTCAAAAGTCGAATTGACCACGTCCTTAACGACCACAGCCTTTTGATGTGGTTGCAGTCAATGATGATAATCACTTTCGGGTCAATTAGCCTAGAAACAATATGAAAATCTGCAAAATGCCTTCCACTTCACCGCTGTGGTCCTAATCAAACAGCCCCTCCTACGGCCAATGAAGCACGTCGGCACTTAATATGTTTGTCGTACCGCAAATTGAGTTGTAATCCTCCACCCCCAGAAGACCGCATATTTGCATACCGCCTTCTTCATTTATGCAAAGCTAATTGTTAGTTATTGCGTGAAAGTTTCGCCAAATAGCCAGCAGCTTCGTGTGATCTGTGCGGTCGGCGCCCGCCAACCGATGATGGGTCTGTTGGTACAGGTGCTCCTCGTCGAGCACTTCAGATTCATTTATGCTCACTTTGGCAACAAGTCAATAGCCCTAGGGTTCATTTAACTTTCCATCACAAAGACGCTCGCTATTATGCCATCGGCTTCCATTCACAACCAGCACGGCTCCGCACTTTGGTGCATAGTTCCTCGGCACTCCGAGGTGCTCCGGGTGTAGTTTAAAAATTCATTCGCTCGTCTCCGGCTGCCTTCCGTGAATGTGCACGGCATGTGTGAATTGCTTTTCCATAAATATATAATTCGCCTGTGTTGACATCCTTTTGAATGGAATTCTTTTTGAAATTAACTGCGGTTTTGAGTACCACATGCTTTGCTCTCGGCAAACACCCATTACCTGGGAAAGTAGCGTGCTCGTTGTGAAGTGTCACGGTGGTTGGGCGCCCGGGTGGCAGCCGTCTTTGAGAATTCAATTTCGTCCCCAATTCGTCCTTTGTTCATGCACTCTCTGCATATTAGAGCCCGCTTGCAGACGCCGAAGGGCGTGTATTTTGATTAGGTCCTTATCTAGTGTGGATTTACTTTTTGTATCCTTTTCTGTGCTGACATCCATCTGAACTGAGTGGGATATGTGAGGCTGCACGAGAAAAAAAAAAAACAGGAGGGATTCGCATGAAAGCCAAATTGTTATTTTTATATTTATGTCCTTCCACACTGTCTGGTGTATGGGTTTGGCTGTTTTTGTGTTGATGTTGTTTGAGGATGCTCCGAGATGGGTACTTTGCTTACACTGACATAAATACACGTACTTGTGTGGGACCTACAATCGCTGGTGGAGGCCTCCCACCCGCCCTGTGAGTGGTGCGGGGCTAAGCAAAGTGATGCTCTCGCAGCACGGCGAACTTTTACATTTCAGATGAGTCCGTGGGTATGGGCTTGTGTATTTGTTCTCGTTTTTTTTTTTTTCGCGTGTAAAGCCAGCCAGGCTGTGATGACGATGTGTTTTTATTTTCTTTTATTTTTTGTTAATGTAATGAATACTTGGTTACTTTTTGTTGAAGTTCCTCTCTTTGGCGTCGAGGATGGTTTTAACTGGGAGCAGCACTGTTTTTTTGTGTCGTGTTCCTCCGTTCACGGGTGGAAATTAATAAAACATTAATGCCGGCGAAAACGAATTAATAATATAGTACTGCTCGCGCGTAATTTGAAGGGATGGCTGGTGAGGCGTTTAAAGGTTTTCGTTCTTGGATTTTTACGGCGGCGAGGCGCAATCATTGTTGTTTCAGCTTCTATAATGGGCGCGATAAATTAATTTTCAAGATTCGCTTGGGTTGTTTCGTTTTCACCCGGAAAGGTTTACATGCCCCGTCTTGTTTGAGTAGGTATATTTAATGAGTTGTTTGGATACAATTTAAGATGCTTCTTCTGTTCAGAATTTCTCTATTGCCTTTTTGTTATCTCAGTGTCAAGAGCATACACCATTTTTCTTACTACGACGATACTTCTTTAATGGCATTTTTTTCACTGAACATAAGTACTGCGAAGTGTATAGAATAATCAATTTATCATTTCTGTGTCTGATGCCATATAAGAAGTCTTTGTCTAGATAAGCACAATCTGTGGACGAGACGCACATTCAAGCAACTATATCGAGTGACTCTTAAATGCATGACTCAATTACTTCCCACGCTTGAAGACGCACATTTTCACAAGGCAAGCACTGCAGAGAGCTTCAATAATTGTCTCACTACAGTGCTTGGTGAATGGGTGCCTCAATTTTCTGCGATATGTGCTCTTTTCAAGTGCATGATATTTGATATCAAGACTCTTCTCCATTTCTTCGTATCCCATGAAAGATGCTCCTTCCAAACAATACTCCTTGTAGAGCTGAAGGCCACAGTCCACGTATCTAGAATTGCACTTCCTATTAGTTGAAACCCCTGGACTAAATTCGGATATGACCGTACTGCCGCAAGCAAGTGAGAGCACTTGGCCTAGGTTATTGAATTACTCTCAACCAGTTTTTTTTTTTGCGACTGGTGTGTGGCAGGACACAGTCTTGTAGCGAAATCAATTGATTCCGTGATTATTGCCTAGAAAAGGAATTTAGTTTCTGCAGAGCAATTTTTTTTAGTCTGAATTTCTTGGTCAGGCAGCAACCTGCCCCACATCATCAGCTACCACAATATTCCGCGTTTTGAAATATTCGAGTTTCTTCCGTACGTCACGGCAACAATAATGTACATATACCATCGCCATCCTTCAGATTCCAACCAATTTTGCTGCAATCGTACGATGTTCAGAATGTTTTTTTTTTCAATTTAATTGCTTTAAGCGCTTTCTAATTAAGAAACGAACAAAGAAATATTACTGAAGAAAATAATTGTCTCAACAATTCTCCGCTGAATTAAGCTTCAGACATGCACTTATTAAGCTGGAAACTCATGGAGGATCCGAGCTTAAGCAATTGCTGACTTACATCACTGATGGTCATAGGCACACTTCCAGTCATCACGATAAAGCTGTCATACATCCTACATGGCTTGGTTTACTCTTAGGTTCGGTCTCCCTCTCCTACTCGAACCAGGAGGATCGGATCCGAAGACCATCATACCTGCAGCGTTGGTGTTCAGACGCTCGTTATGGCCGAGCCAGTGTAATCGACGAAATTTTGCCTTTCGGACGACAATCACATCCTTTAACAGCTAGTACCAGCTCGCAGACGGGACTATATATTCGACGCGCAAAGCACCGAGCATCGGCTCTGCAGTTTTGCTTATCGTCCAGCTTTCGGCTCTATAAAGCAGGACTGGCAAAAAAGAGTTGGGTATAATTTTGGTCCTTCGAGTCAGGAGTTTGGACCTCAAGTTGTATCTGTCCATTGTGGTGCTTTGACCTAGATGGTATGCTTCGGATTGTTTCTTGCTCGACAGTATATATTTTGTCTTGTCCTCATTGACCGCAACACCAGCTCGTTTCGCCTGTTCTTCAATGGCCAAAACTTCAGACACATGCCTAATACAATTCAACTTGAACTGCTAAACTCAACTAATGGAAACATTATCTTTGTGTATACACTTCAATGCGGTTTGCTGGCACATTTGTTTCCATTTTGTGAAATATTTTTGTCCTTCCTTGGGTTGAGTTGGGAATAATTCGACAAAGTAAAAAAAAGCAGTTCTGCGACGGACGCTAATTTTCGGCTAATTTGACCGATTGTAAAAACACTCACGGATCTTGCGAGTAGACTTAGGCTCAAACATACAATATTTTGTAAGAAATTACATACGTAGTTTTTCCTCTAGTTGTAAATGTTTTGTCGAAACACTAGTCACCTTAAATCTAAATGGATAGAACAGAATGCTGAATTGCTTCCACTATTTCTAAAACTAGCCATGTCCTATGTGAGATTTTTCATCGGCAACATCTCGGGCTTCCGAATTGCTACTCAAACGATGAGGCGGTCGGATTTGGAAGCATACCTAATATGGTGCTCTATCTGGAGAGTGTGAGTGAGCGCAAACGTAAGTGCTTAATCAGTGGACTTAAGTACTGTCGTCTTATATTAAAATTGCTCAGTTATTGAAATGTACAGATTTTATACAGAAGAACATAAACACTCTTCCCTCTTCCCATCAGTCTGAATGGTCACGGTAAACAATAATTGACTAAGTTGTATTTTGTGGTGGCCCGCGGCGTTGTGGAAATGTGCGTCGACACCAACCTCGATGTTATGGGTTCGATTCCTGGTCTGTGCGAGGAAAATAATTGTTCAAGCCCATCTCTTCCTAGTCATTGACAATGGTTACTTCTGTCTAGAAAAAGCTTCTCAAACTTGGCCGTTTGAAGTCAGCATAAGACAGTAAGTTCCTTTCAGTCGAGAGAGCACAATTGCACGCACAGCAAGACGAGGTTGCTGAGAAGCTGGGGCCTGGCCTTCTACGGGCTGTTGAGCCACCCATATTGTTATTACTCTTATGTGCACATGTCCATGAATGAGTAAGAAGCTTCCTGGATCAACATCAGATTGTCACTCGTAAAGACGTTTTGACATTGGTCTCGTCTGTGCCAATGGCAGATCATCCTCTGGCCCAAATTGATGAAGTTCCATCGTGAGGGGTGGGTTAAATCCAGATTTTTTACAACATTCTTAAACCACACACACAATGTCCTGTTGCTACATATTGTGTTGCTGCCTTGTAAAGTCAGTTCTTACGTCTTATCGTTCTCATGGAATGATGATGTGAACAAAAAATGCTGTCCGCGAAAATTAATATTTGCAAATTGCGGCTGATGTCACTGTCCGCGTCCGGGCAAGGGAGTGTCCGCTAAAGGGAACACAAAATGTATGTAACTTCAATTCCAGATCCACCGTCGTTTGAACCTGTACGAGCTATAGCGCCGTGCCCCGTATATACATTTGAGCTTCGCTCATGTCTTCCACTTGAATATACAGTAATAATTCAAGAATCCGGCAACTCTGGTTGTGTCTTACTTGGCGTCTTACTTGTCTTGCGAACTTTTGCAGAATCTTAGAATTTTACACTTTTTCCTATGTAAACATCATTCAGTTTAAGGCCCAAGCCTGTACCATCTATTGCGTGCGTTCCAGTTGAAGTTCGAAACAATCGTATTTGCCGGATTACAAAGAACTTCTTAACGAACGTTGCGTCCGTAATGCATACAAATCCACACGACCCATGAGAGTAAAATGGTACATCAGACCATACGAGTACATACATCAATGACAATGACACACAGAGAATGAACTGTCAAAACGGAACAAAAGTTAAAAGTTAACTAATTTCATCCGTTCTAATGCATTCCACATATAGCTCACACTCGTTATCTCCTTCTCTCCTCATAGGTCTTAAGAGTTGTCAAGACGCAACGCACGCAACGGATTCGATGGCCTTGGCCTTTAATTGACAAAGACGGTGCCAAACTCTGATCGATCCTTCCTAGACATGAACCGGTCCACATAGCATGACAAGAAGGCGGTTGCGAACACAAATAATGATGAAACATCATAAGAGTTCGTTTCTCGACTCACTAAATTTACCTAATATCCTATAAACGATATCACCGTAGACTACAATCGCATATGCATTCCTACCAGTCGATCATGCCATTCCGCTGGGTCGATGAGGGCCTATGCATGAGAAGTGACTTAAACAGAACCTACCTAAAACGTTGCGCCAAAGCACCAAACTCTTGACGTCACACAGCAAAGTAAAGAAAGTCTTAAAAGTCTTCCGTGAAATTATCTCACAGTGCAGTGTCCTGTATGTGAATCTCCCAATAGATCTCAGATTTTGTCACCCTTCTGCGCAGACTACCGACAAAACTATACATATCGTCTTTTCAAGGACACGCAAAACTGCCGAAACCCTCTCGATTTTATAAACATACCACAAAATATCTTTATTTTGCAACAGTTCCTTAGTTTCAACATATGCATAAATTACAGATACATCTTTCACGCACAGCGGACACCTCTATCGCAAACGCAAACAAAACACCTACTCAACGCCGACGACGTGTCTCCATTTCGTCAGCCCTTCGGGATCCCTTGGACGCGCACATGCATGCGTACACTTCCGAGAGACAACACATCTGGCATATAAGTCCGCGATCAATCCTTGGCCAGTCACTCAACAGTCAATACAGCAGCCCCATGTCCTAATTGAAGCAAAGGCGAAGGGTCATTAGTAAGCATTATCTTCAAGTTATTCACACATCAATTCATTTTCAAGAGCACTCTTAAATCAAACGACGACGACGACGACTGACACCTCTCTGGTGGAATATTATTAGATTGGAGCACACTCCTCCGACACGGTCCTCATAACTCATGTCGTTTGACACGTCGGACCGTTCACCGTTCACCGTTCACCGTATCCACCAAGGTCTCTGCCCCACACCTTCCGACTCGGTTGGTCCTATTTATATGTGTATCTGTGCATATTAACATATTTCCTTTAGAATGTCAAATAAATTTAAATTTTCGACGCTGTTCAATGAGTAGCATTGGACTCGAAGGGAGGACGACTAGTGCGAGCTGAGAAAATTTCTCACACATCCGTGTTGGAAATGTGTACCCGTCGTATCTGTGTCCACACTCTACACCCACCCGCACCCGCACTCGCACGGCACCCAACAGATGCGACGTGAAAGTAATAATTTTAAATCACACCTCTGTTGATCGAACACGGGATTCATTTATATTTATTATCACGCCCGAGGAGCAACCCTTGCGCGTTGGGCATCGCTTGTCTCCGAGGAGCATCCGAGTGCTAATATTAAAGCATCCCCACGGTGTCGTATCGATTTCGTGTTGTTTTTTCCAAAAACGAAACAAACTCTTTTACTCTCTCACTCAATTAATTGATTCTAAAGAATCCCCTGCACCCCCGAGTCGGAAGGGGTGCCTTCCAGTTGGACTTACACGCAAATGCTGTGTCCTCCCTGTGCGGCGTGGCAGCTAATGCTGAGGACACTGGATAATTATAGTCAAACAGTGCGTGAGATATCAGATATCGCGTATCAAAACACGTTATTAGCTGTTTGCATTTGGCCGGGCCGGGTACGCGCACGAGGACGGCTCGCATTTCATGAGGCGCTAATTGACAGCGCGGGACAGTGTGTGGATATTAGTTGTATTGTTTGCCAGCCGCTAGGGGATATCTATTAGCAGACAAGGGGGACACCGAAGAGATAAAGCCAACTTAAACGTCCATTGCAGCCGTTTCGTGTTCCATGCGGGACGCCAGAGTCCGGGGGTTGAATGAGAATTTATCTCGCCCCAAGGGATGAGTTTCACACATATCACAGCACAGTGGTGTTAAAAGCGCTTTCAAGTGAAAGCGATTTTCTCAAAGGCGGCCCAGTCATCTTGAAAAAATTACATCTCCGTTATATTTGCTCTAGCCCCCACCCGAGGTAGATCCAAGAGGATTAAAGCCACTGACCAGTACGACCGAGGGCCGGGCCTTTGTGTGATTCACTTAAAATAATTACACTCCAGGGATTTTTGGGGGTTGCTTCGGCAGATACGGCGTCTTGTTAACTTCACTTCAATTCTGAGGCTTAAATATCTTGGGCGTTAACGAAGTGGTGTTGTCAGCTGTGAAATGGCTTTTAGTTGAACAAGAAAGGAGTGAGTGCTCGGATGAACCCGAGAATTGGATTGATGTGATAAAGCAGACACGTCGTGTGTGTGTGTCTCATGTGTGGGCAAAGTGT
This sequence comes from Eristalis arbustorum, assembly GCA_916610145.1. Taxonomy (NCBI): domain Eukaryota; kingdom Metazoa; phylum Arthropoda; class Insecta; order Diptera; family Syrphidae; genus Eristalis; species Eristalis arbustorum. The sequence goes on from OU744316.1 coordinate 42,736,930, forward strand.
TTAAGAGAAAATTATTGTAATTTGACTGGAATAAGGGTTGCCAGTGTGTGTGGGCTTTTCAATTAATTACGCAAAAATAGTGTTTCACAAAGGATATGAAAGGATATTTCAAAGTTCTTTGAGTGTCCCTTTCGGGACGAGGTGAAGGATGCTGAAAATTGATCGTCCTAACAGGATGACGTAGGTAGGTGGGCTAGTATGGGGCTACCTCTCAGGGATGGAACTCAGAAAATCAGTCCTCGACCGGAGGTTGGCTACGGTCCTTCTGAACGTAACTAGTGCAAGTTGAAGGCTCATGTTTGAATTTTAAGGGAAGTTTAGCCCTCGGTTGAGAAAAACAACATAATGGGTGACGCTACAGTTCGATGCAGCCCCACGTCCGTTGTCACGCAATTGTACGGATCATACTGTCACAACCCCCTCACGCACGACCACCTCAGTATGCCCCTTGGACCACTACTAAAGGCCACGGTTTATGTTCCATGTCGATTTCGTTAATCCCCGATTTGGGGTTGGATGACGCCTCTAATACGTAGCGAGTAATCGATACACAATTAATTTCGGGCAGACACTATTGATTAGATTCGACGTGATTTATGGGTTTGTTAATAAATCGAATGGCGATTATTGCTAAAAGCTGTTTTATTGAACGCTGCCCAGCTTTAAATTAAAATAAGGCACATTGTTTGTGAGTTATCATGGCCTGTCGCTGCACAAATCATACCAAAAAAGCAGCCGAGATGAGATGAGTGTTGTGGGAATTAAACACTCACCGGAATAAGGTGAAAACACGGCAGCACGCGAGAAAATCAATGTCGAACTCGCTCCTTCTCCGAACAGAGAACCCTGCTTCGATGGGTTGGAGACGTGGCACGAACGTCCCGATCATTACGTCTTACGTGGAATGGCTTAGATGCGACTCCATCAGGAAGGCGACCCTTGGCAGAACCCGGATAAGGAGTGGGCCTAGGCATAGATCCTGATGAGTTAGAGTGGATGGCGGATGATCGAGGAGCCAGGAAAACTAAAGTGCGTGATTTACACCCCCGTCTCCTTTAGTGGGTCTTGCGAGTCTGAGAATGGTCATGACGATGATATACAATCGTTCAATTGACTACTGCGGTTTATTTGGGTTTCGCGCAGTCGAACTGTTCAATTTTCCTTGACTCTAGCGCATGAACAAGGCTGAATTCAACCGATGACTGGAGGTACATTGGTGTTGGTGATTGAAACTTTGGCTTGAGGCTTATTTCCATAGACTTGCGACTTCAGAAAATCCCACAAACAAGCGATCAGTACGATCTCGATGTCCATTTCCCGCCTCCTCCACGTGCGATGACCGCGCACTCCATTCGTTTGTGCAGAATTTGTCATGTAACGTGTGCTGTGTTCCACGCTCTCAAACATCCAATTCAGGTAAAAAGAAGTTGGTTATCATCATCAAATCAACGGCGTTGATGATTGCAGCCAAAATGGACGCCACCCAAAATCCACACAAGACTGATTTATGCATTTCTCCAGAAATGGACCCCGTCATTTTTTTTAATTGGCGCTACAGTCCGTAGTGGACCTGGGCCTCAACCAGCACGATCTTTCGTCAGCTGCCTCCAGTTGCGCACACGAAGTTGGATGAGGTCCTTTTCCACTTGTGTGCACCATCTCCTGCGAGGACGTCCTCTGTTGCGCTGTCCCCATGGCTCGGTATCGAAGACTCTTCGGGTCCGAGCTGTGGTGTCCATCCGCTCTACCTGTCCAAGCCATCTTAAGCGTTGGATCTGAAGATACTTTACTAGGTGCATGCTGCTGTACAGCCCGTACAGTTCGTGGTTGATCTTATCTTCCATATGCCATCAACGCAGACTGGACCAAAGATCGCACACAGAACTTTGCTCTCAAGACAATCAAGAGCTTCTTCATCCGCTTTCAATAGCGTCCATGTCTCTTCGCCATAAAGCAGGACACGGATGATCAGAGTTGTATACAAAGTAAACTTGGTGTTTCGAGAAATGGCTCTGTTACTCAATTGCCTCTTGAGCGCAAAGAAGCAGCTCAAGCGCTCTAACTCTGTCAACAGTTGTTTACCATTTCTTACTAGCGCTATTTTTGGGAAGGGCTGATATTGGAATGATTCTATCTCCCCACCACCTCTATCTCACCCCATGCTTGCCGACAGAACAGTGTTGATCAGTGATGTTGACGTCCTTGAGCATGGCCTTTGCTGTTAGCCAGTTGCTGCTTGTCTTTATCTCGCATCTTAAAAAATGTTGGTTATGTTGATGTATCTCTGCGAAAGTGCTGCCTCGTGTATGACAGCCATTTTAGCTTGGAAAACGCTGCAGTCGACTGTCAGTGCAAGGGAATCTTGAATCGGTCATAGAAGACCTCGACAGCTGTACCTACACTTCTCGTTGAGTCGACAGCTTGCAGCTGTAACTACATCGCATATTTGTACAGAGGTTGAATGGAAAAGGGCAGCAAGAACACCGGGTCGGAAGCAAATGCAACATACAGGGTGACCAGAAGAGTAATTCTAAAGTAAAAATTTAATTAAAACAGCAACGATGTGAAATATAAACATGGTTCTGGTTTAATTTTGAAGCGTCAGTCATGGCATTATTCGTGGAATACCATATCATTCAAATGGCCATCTTGGCTGTGCTTCAAGTGGCCTTGTGCAGCGTTATTCAGACAATAACGTCTCAAACGTCAACCTCGAGCTCGTCCCAACTGTTTTGTTAAATATGTTTTCTCGGCGTGGATTCCTAAGAAATGCCATCAGGAGCAGGAAACAAATCGAACTGCAATAAGTTCTTAGGAATAATTTGCCAATTGAGTAGAGTAAACACTTAACTAGGTAAACGTGCAAGCACAATGAACAATATTCAAGTTGGGCTTACATAACCAACCTAACCTACCAGTCCAGGGAATACGTCCTTCTAAGCCTTTCCATTGCTCTCCCTTGTTTTTTGCACCACTGATACGATGCGACGCGAAATTGATGAAGGAACAGCAAAAGTCTGCCAATTTTCTTACGAAAAATCCGATCTGACGCACTTACCCTAGTGAACCCATTTACTCGACGTCACATTTCAAAAATAATGCGAAAACAATAGAATTGATAGACAATGTCTATTTATAAATTGGTAATTAATTTAGAGGCCACCCATCGATCTGAAACAAAGGAAAGCGCTCCCTTTAATCTCCCTGCCAAAGCAAATAAAGCTCGTCACCGACATTCACCACCCACCGCGCAGAACTGCAACTCACCTCTCGACACATTCGTGAACTGATACGAATTAGTATTCTCCCCCGACATGAGTCCAGATGAAAGATCTTCAACCAACAAAAAAAAAAGAAACACAAAAGTATTTCGTTTCCAGGGGCAATTTGTCTTCCCAGTGAAATGAGTCTCGTGGCCTGTGCGGCACACAATCGTGCTCAAATGCTGTCATCCAATGAGTCATTTTGAAATTATTATAACTCATTCGGAGTGGCATGCAAAATCTTAATCAGACACACGACACGTATCCCTTTTTGGACGCGAGGGTGGATTATATCATTTGCCGACTGGCGTCGTCGTCGTCGGTGGCATACAGGAACAAGCAGCTTTTGTTGGGCGAACCCAATTTACCATTAAATTAATTAATTCGGTTGATACACATAAAGTATCCCCGAATCGCTACATCGAATGTGGAATGGATAATGAATTGGATTCCTCAGCTGCCGCATGAAATCTAAATCAAATCCCTACCCGCACCCACAAACGACGAGGCGGCTGTACGTTTGTGTGTTCGTTGCCTCTTCTGCCCCATAATTTGCAATAATACTTCCGAATGGAACGGCGCGGCGGGCTGGCGGGCGAAGGGGAAACTACGTACATGATGACGATGATTAAAGGCCCAGACAAAGGACCGCGCCTTTCAATTTACACCTGACCGCGACGACGACTTTTGTGGAATCTAACTCAATTATGGCGCACGGTTTGCTGTAGCTTCCCAGCGCGCCACCAAGACGTATGGAAGCACTTTGTGGCTTTAACGTTGAACGGAATCCTCTTACCTGTGATACCCACACACTGTACGCCCGCCCATTCATGGTGTTCCCGGCGCGACTGCCGGGTGGCATCTGATTTATATACGCTGTCGTTGTTCCTTTGAGTATGGCTCGTCATTATCACGAAACCACATATATCTCGCCGTTGCGCTACAAATGGGGTGGTTTATAAGAAGCTTTAGTTTTTGTGGAAAACAAATTGTAATGGGTGTATTGGATTCTAATGGAGTATCGTCATTTATCATTCCGCTGCACGAACTTGATGAAGCCCCCATGAACGGACGGTGGTCTCGTGGCTAGACTCTTGCAGCAGGGGTGATTGCAAAAAGTAATTGATTTTGCATTCTCATTGTTGAGAAATGCCCCAAATGGCATGAGGTTTCCTTCCCTTCGACTGGTGAGTTATAGCCGACGCGGGGTGAGTGTACAAAGTCACTGGGAAAAGGGTGTGACACGCGAGTGTTAATGTTTCTTGTCATGACTCTGTGCTGTCTGATCAGAGGAGAGCATATGCACGTGGCTCTTTGTTGTCAAAATGTAATGTTTTATTAAGACACACTCGGAAGGAGCTAAGCTTGCACCATAGGTGCTTAAAGTCCAATCACGGTATCGCCCTGGTCACTTTAAAGGCGACCACCGAACATTCTCATCCATTTTTCCATCATTTCCCAATATTCGCCAAACTCCCTTCGTTGAGTTAGTAACTTTGTGTTTTGTTGAACCACTGAAACCATCAGCTGCTGCAAAAAAAAAAAAAAAATACCCATAAAATATTCTTACACACGAAATATTTCTTAATTAAACTTTATCAGGAGACTGGCATTTTTTTCGCAGCGTTGGCGAGATACATTTTATTTCCCTGTTCTTCTGGACTAGTGAGTTGATTTAATTCACTCGGTTTTCTGCAGTGGTCAGCGGCGGGAATAAATGAAAGGAATTCAATCAGGGGATGAAAATACATCACAAAATGTTTTCATTTTTTTTTCGTTTGTCATTTGGTTGGATGGTTGATTTAAGTGGCGGTTCGGCCATAAGTTCTCGGCCATTACACAATTATCACATGGGCGCCGATTTTGTGACATCATTTGTCAGTGGGCGGTTGGTGGAGAGCGTTCGAGGAGCCGCTGTTGGAAGAATCAACCTGTGGAGATGATCAGAATGATTAGGTAGCCAAACTAAATGATTAGTGCCCATGGACGTCATCTACGTCTACTCGTGTTGGTGGATAATGCATTCATGAGAATATCAGCTATTTAAAATTACAAGACAAAGCTCTTTTTGCCCATATCTCCATGACGACAGCGATGACTACGGCTTAAGAAGTCTAGGGCTATTTGCGGTGTATCAACAGACTGCAAGTTCGTCAGTTTGTTCGTAACATTTGAAGGGCATACATACAGTGTATTGTGTTGAATGGGAAAGTGACCAAGTATCGATCGAAGTTCATTGTTCTTTGAAGTTCAAGCAACAAAAGTCACGCTTTGCTATCGGCCACTAAATAAATATGTGTGTTCTTCTTCTTCTTCTTTGATTGACGCTACAGTCCGGGGTGGACCTGGGCCTCAACCAACAGGCCTCTCCAGCCAGCACGATCTTTCGCCAGCTGCCTCCAGCTTCGCACACCAAGTTGGTTGAGGTCCTTTACCACTTGTGTGCGTCATCTAGTGCGAGGACGTCCTCTGTTGCGCTGTCCCAATGGCTCGGTGTCGAAGACTCTTCGGGCCGGAGCAGTGGTGTCCATCCGCTCTACATGACCTTAAGCGTTGGATCCGAAGACACTTAACTAGTTGCATTCCGCTGTACAGCCCGCACTTCTCTTGGTTGAATCTTCTCTTCCAAACGCATTCAACGCAAGCAGGACCAAAGATCGCACGCAGAACTTTGCTCTCAAAACAACAAAGAGTTTCTTCGTCCGCTTTCAATAGCGTCCATGTCTCTGCGCCATAGAGCAGGACTGGGATGATCAAGGTTTTATACAAGGTCAATTTGGTGTTTCGAGAGATGGCTCTGTTACTCAATTGCCTCTTGAGCTCAAAGAAACAGCGATTGGCAAGAGTAATTCTGAGCTTGATCCTGGTACTGGTGTTGTTGTCCCTATTTACTCCAGAGCCTAGGTAGACGAAGTCCTTGACTACCTCAAAGTAGTCAAGTGTTGTTCGAAGCAAAATGAACCGAATAGTGTTAGCCACTCATACTGAGTGAACTCCCTACCAACCAATTTATGCAATGAATCTGCGTTTGAGTGTCAGTTCCCTCTCCAGCGGCTAACAGGTAAGTAGTTGTATATGTCTAAATACATCGAAAAAAGCCTTTGATTATCGGGGTGCCAGCTTAGCAGCACTTAGACCTTTTTAAGTAAAATATCATTTAGGGTAAAAATTGGTGCGGACAGCAGTAATGAAGAATGTACGGTGTCTCGCATATGGTCAAGCTTGGTCTTTTTTTCATATGATTCATAAGAAAAGTTAAGGATATCAACTATTTCTTTAAATAGAACAAAAACGGATCAATGGTCAAGAACATTATGGCAATTGTGCATTAAACCCAATTGCCTTCGCATCACCGCCAAAGGCACGTTTGAGGAAGTATAAATATAGAACTTCTTTTTCGCATAAATTGTCCGAAATTAGAAGTATTTCATATTCAATAAGTTCCTCTGTTGCAGGCTTGTAGGTATAGACCAATGACTTTACGTAGCCCCAAAGATGGATGTTGACCAAGATCTTTTCACAAAAATCGCCCCGATGACTTCACAGAGATTGTTGCGTCGAGTGAGTGATTGATTTGATCCTTGTTGAACGAAAGCGCTAGTGGTGGCGATATTTTCTTCACTGGTCGCCCGTCTTTGTCTCACTGGGATTGCAACATTGTGCAGACAAAATGTGGATTTTATGCGAATTACAAGTAACAAATTTGGATTACTTGCACACGTCGTTCAACTGTATTCTACTCCATGATGATTTACCAACATACGATTATAAATGTCAAAAAAGTGTGAGTGTTCCTATTGAAAATCACCAAAGACTCACTATCAGTTCTAAAGCACTATACGGTTATGCGTGTCAATGGAGCCAATAATTGTGTGTCACTACCGTGAATAAATTACACTGGTCAAGATACGTTTTTTTTTATCGGGGGTATTTCTATTGCTCTAACTATGAAAATGAAAACGGCTTTAGGTAGACCTCGTTGCGTATCCATAATAAGTAAGTCCCACCGCCCCTGATAACGTTCTTCCAATGTTCAAGGATCCTGTGCAAATCCTGCTACTCACTAAAATTACCCAGATGTTGTGGCAATCTGTCCAAATGCGAGTACAGGAAGTGCAATTTTATGCTCATGTTGGACCCTAGTTCTTCCAGCTCGATTACATGCACTCAACAAGGTTGACATGATCGTCAGATTTTTTTTGACTTGAAATTACTGAATCCGAGCTGTGGATTCGACTTCAGTCATTGAAATTTGCAAAAGAGTTGACAGAATTAGGGTTCTTCACGAGTTGCCTAATCTGTAGCCCAAAATACCAGCGGTTTTGTTGTACATAATTAATCATATGTAAAGATTATATGAATATTTTAGTAGGAAGGCGATGCAACCCAAATCTTTGTACAACAAATTGTATGCAACACATTGTACAATTTGTGCCACTATAATAATATATGTAAGCATATATGTAGTGGCATTGAGCGCATTGATGTGCTTTAAAGGACACAGGCTCAGTCAAACAACCCCGTAAAGACGAAATCGTTGTTCTCAAATGGCAATGTGATTCAATGGAGGAGGGATGAAAACCTCCAAAGTAATTTTATCGTGCACTCCGTACACTGTATGATGTCCTTTTATTAAATGCTTCACAGACTAAAAAACTAAATTAACAGCAACCAATAGCACCGCAACATCACCAATCATGTAGGAACACTTTTCTACAGCTGCGACGATGAGAGTTGGCCTCTACGCTGTGGCTATACATCGACTCTATGCTATGGATTCTGGGTGCAAACTCCGTCACAGGCAATTAACATTTTCACAACTCCACGTCTTACAATTTACTTGAAGGTGGCAGCGCTTGAGGAGTGGACTTGCCTAAGAAGAACCTATCAAGCTATTCGGAGCTATTCGGAGTCGGCTTGAAACTGATCACCTCCCCTAGTGACAGAACAATATTATGTACGACACGAATAGATGCAGCAGAGGTTCGGTTCATCCACTACGGGCTGTAGACTTTGTTATCTTAGCGCAGTGTGGGTTGCAAGCCTGTGTGACAATGGTTATCGAAAGAAGTACGCGGACCACACTTAATTCTGGAATATTTCATATTGTGACAGTGCCTGTGGTTCCTTGCCAATACTTCAGCGCACTGTACTACGAGTTCTAAACGACTGAATAATGAGCAATAATAGAGGTTTGTCACAAAATTTTACATTTAGCTGACAACGCGCGGTAAATTGATTGCACAGCGAAACATGCTCGCCCTTAAACAACGCATCGATTAACTTCAATGAATCAAAATTCACTAGATGCGAAAGCATACACACAATAATTTCGGCACTTTAGGCAATTCAGACCAATTTGCATTAAAACCGCTTAAGTTTCATTACCCTTTTGCATTTGGTTTTAAATTTACTCTACAGACCATCCATTTGAAACCCAACAATCCATCGAGTACTTTTCTGCGTAATTAGCCGCCGCTTTATACCCAGCGCCAGTGGAACGAACTATTGCATCGAAAATACCAAATCAGTTCATCAGAAAATGTCCAAGGGGCAGATACTGAACCCACAGTTCGTTGGATTGTGTATTTACGCGCACTGCATCAAGTTATACATTATTGTTGCACCGCACACTCTGCGCTGTACACGATAATCAAGAAAGAAACATTTCCGAACAATGGCACAGGAAGCATCCGGAAACGGAACTCATTCCGGCTCGTCGTTTAATTCAGTTGCAGCGGTATGTTTGGATAAATTCGCAGCGTATTTAATGAAGCGCGTCATTTCTGCACTAAGGTATTTGCGTGCTCAACTCACACATGACTTTGTTTCGCATGAGGAATAGATTTTGTGAAAATTGGTGAATTGGGTTTGCATTCTGTTAATTAGTCTCCAATGGGTTATTTGCTGGCGGCAATTCGGCGATCCCAAACTCATTGGAATGAGTGTGTAATGCGTGGCGCTCTATATGTGGAATGTGGATTTTTAATGAAATCCCAGTAGAGCGAGTGCCGAATCCATGTTGTTCGTTTGAAATACGATCAGCTGCGTGTGTGGACACGGGAAGCCAGTGCGGTACCTGTTTGATACTGACTGCAGTTCAACGAGGGTTAATCACCGTGATGCCTCGCCGGAATCAATTTGAAGCGAATGCAATTTTATTTGCGCTAAAAGAAACTTTTCACAATTCGGTGGAGCAACGGTTGGTGGAGTGTTTCTTCTCTGATATGGGATTGAATTCGGTGTTGGTTTGGATCTTAGCATGGGCTTTGGTGGCTCTTTCGAATGCTGTGACTGAATGTGAGTGCTGTGTGATGTTTGAAAAATGTCCCTTATCCTTGTTGCAGGTTGATTTCAAATAGAAATGCGCGAGACGTTGTGGGTATTTACGCGGAAATCAAATGGACTTAAGCCAATTTCGCCTTAAACACCATTTTCTGTTTCACTAATCTGATGTTTGGTGTCAATTTGACACAAGCTAAAGTATGGTACTTTGTTGCGGCAAACCTCATTTCTGTTATTTTCTTCAAGAAACAAAAAAAAGTTCAACTATAAATATGTATAACAAGAAGGAAGAATAAGGAAAGGTTGAATCGAATCGAGAATGCTGAAATTTTATTTGGGATGGAATAGCTAGGGAGCGCATTTCACTCATAAATAAAATAAGTTCCACAAGTTGGCCTCACGCACATACCACAGCAAACACTATGTACTTGGGCCTTTCAGAGTCCGAGACATTTAGCCAGGTTTATTGTGATTGACTGATGAACAAATAAGTTGATCGCTGGTTGACCGACACCACATTGTGTCAAATTGACACCAAGCATCAGTTGTGTAATAACTCTTCTATAAGCCTTCATAACCCTCAGGCGACAAATATTTTACCCGGTAACCCGGTGAGCCACGAGCGTTTGCCAAGAGCACTACAATTATTAGGACTTTTGTTTACTTAGGTGGCGGCCCGTGGCGTTGTGGATATGTGCGTCGACCCCAACCTTGACGTTGTAGGTTCGATTCCTGCTCTGTGCGACGAACACAATTTTCACGACCCCACCTGTTTCGAGTCATTGACAATGTTCAAAGAGTATTTCCTGTCTAGAAAAAGCTTCTCAAACGAAGCCGTTCGGATTCGGCATTAAACTGTAGCACGCACAACACGAGTGGTTGCTGAGAAGCTAGGCTCTGGCCCCCTACGGGCTGTAGCGCCACCCATGTATGTTGTGTTATCTTTACTTAGAAAAAACTGTATCAAATTGACACTAAATACAGACTAAGTGTAGTGTTGTCACATTTCGTATGCCTCTACCAGCAAGTCTCTCTAGCTGGACGATATTTGGTCAGCTGCCTCCATTTTTGCACAACAGGTTGATTGAGATACTTGTCCATCTGTATTGTCCTCTGCTGCCTTGCCTGACAAACTCCAAGAGTTCTCCAACACCGCCAAACTACTAGTTCCACTATTCGAGAATAAGATCACACACAAGGAGGGTGCTTAGAGTAGATTTTACGTCAGCAGGGCAGTACTGCAAGAAAAATGAGAACCTCTAGTCATCCTCCCTTGAGCTTACTGGAAATTTGTTATAATGTTCAGCAGTCTGCAACTCGTCTTCAAGCATCATTGTAAATACAGTGCTGGCCATCATTTATAGACTATTTCATAAGAAAAACTACAAGGGCATGTAAAACAATTAAAAATGCATACAAATGCCTCAATAAATTCTAACCAGGAGGGTTTGTATATTGGTTAATCAGAAAAATAAATACAAAACTCTGTTGCTATAAAAAGGGTTTAGAGAAGCCCGTGACACTTCAGGCCATATAAGTAGTCATGTTCATGCCAATCACTGCCTGAATGGAAAAAATCGGTGAGAACTTGTATATCACCTCCTACACTGCCCCTGCGGATATCTCCAAGTCCAGAACTTCAGAAGGACATTTGTAACTTATTCCCTTTTGCAGAAATCTCACTAAATGCGTTGAAGACCAGTCTAACAAGCCCCCGCTGACTGGCTGAGCAGGGCAGGTACAATTGAAACTAAATGGGCTAAGATTTCAATGTGCAATGTGCGCAATGTGTGCGATGTGACACACACTGTGGACAGACATTTTTGTGCGAACAGTGGGTACAATGTTGATTAACACCTATTCCTTAAAATGATTGATGAATTATAAAAGCAAAGCGAATGACATACTTCGTCGCCGTGATGTCCTATTAGCCAGTGTCAAGTAGAGTCTGCCACTACTCTGGCCAGGTCGCCGATATGCCACTAAGGATGGTGCTGATATCAAGCGGGGATACCTCTCTATGCGATAGTCGGCAGTTTGATGATGACGATCTCTGCATGATCAACTAACAGCTACGCTTGAGAAGAGCACCAACAACAAAACACCATCTAACGCAAGTACTTCGTGGGTCTTAGTGCAAGGCTCCGAGCACTCAAGGAAATATCTCTACCATTTCATCAGTCTTGTCATTTCTTACAATGTCACTGTGACCTAGAAACCTGATAAGGGAGATCTTCAGCTGGCCTTCTAATCATGCCCGTCATTTCTTTAATTGTCTAGAGCTGCTATTCTCAACTTTTGATCCGCGAAACTTTGGGTCTCTCGTCTCTATTACCATTTTACTACAGTAGTATGTTGGGAGGGGTTCGCCGAGAGATAAATTCGCTGCAGGGGCTTCGCACAATCTAAAATGTTGAGAAACCATAGCTTCGACTATGTGCTATAGCTATAGCTTCGAGGGCTGTTTGATTTTTAATAAACATTCCGACCATCTGCCATGTGCACCATCTGCAAAATGTTCTTGTGTCTTTTGACTTAACGAATTGCCTACTGGATTGCAAATAATTTCACGTTGAACAAAAGAACACAGTGGAATTGTTCGGCAGTCTACAAGCTATAGAAATGTTCAGGATTTCGCCGCCCATCGTATCCTATCCGTATCATGCAGAAACAAGCTTCGTCACTACGAAGACGAAGATCAACACTCCAGACATCGTTAGTCTCCACACTTAAACATATCGAAACCTGTCACCACCGGTGTAGAAGCCGACGCATAGCCCAACTTCGGCACAGCACCGTACTGACATACTGACTAAAAATGAGCCTCATCTATGGCAGGCATTTTTGTGGAAGCAACGGGTACAATGTTGGTTAACAACTATTCCATTAAACGATTGATGAATTATAAGAGCAAAGCCCAAGTTATTGCGGACGATGCTGGATGCATCATGCTCTTCACATCCAGAGTTCTCATACGTTTTAATGCCGTGAAGCTAAATTGGTGACATCAGCGTAAGTCCCAACCGCACCTCCAGACCAGTTTCAAGACACTCAGTTTATGCTTCCCCCAAAAAATCGACCCTCAGGCTCGCAAGTGCCGCATGCCGGGCAGATGCCGACAAACTACAATTCAAAAAGCTTCCAAGTGAAGGACTGTAGTTTGGGAATTTTGTTCTTCATCGACACTGAAACCGATGTGTCCGTTCTGCTCAAAACAAACACTTGCAACAGCAGGAGCACCTCAGAGAAAGGAGCACAAGATTGTGTTTCCATCAAAATGTTCGGCATCCAACGCTTATGGTAACACTCAACATTGGACTCCGGCGAAGCTTTTCATGGATTTAACTCATCACTGACGATACACACACCATCCCAGAAAATTGTCTAATAAGACAGAAAAATGGCAACATTAACGCACATACGCCTCAAATGATCGATTGTGTCCGCAGAAGCACTAGCACAAGCGCTCGGAATCTGTGGAACCAAATTTCCAAATCAGAATTACAGCAAAAGTCTAGTTAGTTAGTTATTTAAGTTCTTCTAGTTATGAGTACGTTTTCAACGCCTTCTCGCAGAATCTAACAAACCAAGTGCCAACCTACACAGCATAGGCCGCAGGAAAAGGGATAGTACTCCCAGTCCTCTTATGGATCTTGCAGTTGGTGAGACGAGAAGCCTTACTGCCTTACGTGGTTCATGTGACACTTCTGTAAAATTCACATCGCCGATCATTGGGGTACAGCCGAAAGCACTCTCTTCACTGTCTGGATCAAAAAAAAACACTCAAAAATTCAAACTCATGATTTCGAGGCCCTATCACATCGAGTGGCAGACTTGTAATCCGTCTCTTATGAAATCATACATCACGGACATCATCTTCCAGCAAATTCCTCTTCACATCTCATGACGCGAGCGAATAAGTGTGATAACAGGGACAAGGTCGGATGTTTGGAAATAAAATAATTTCCACTACCCGCACTGACGGGGAACTCCTTTTTCCCTGCACATGTGTAGTCACATTCATTAGCGCTATGCGATTTTAATTAATCAACCTGAAGCACTTTAGCGCTAGAATTTCATTAGCAAATACCTACCTCGCCGCTGATGGTTCCTCGGCTGGCTTTATGGACGACCATAAAAACGAGAAACGCACATAAATAATATCCTTCACGAATAGGGAAAAGGACAAGCACACCTTTTTGTGATACATTCCGCCGCTCGTCAAGGGCCCACGGTGGAACTGTGTGTGCGCCAGGATTTCGTCTTCACTCAACGCCCCAAGTAACGTGCTGAGAAAATGGTCATAGCGCACACATGTGTCCATAGGGCGACTGGTTATAATTTTTTTGCCTTCAGTTTGTTTTTCTTTATTTTATTTAACATGTTGTACCCGCCTTTGATGGGTAGTGCTGTAAGTGCGTTGCGAATAAATTAACAAATTCGCCATGCTTCGTTTAAAACAAACTACGGCAGGGAATGTCGCGTGTTGTAATAAAATGATGAATGCTCGTCGTTGCTGGGTGTATCCCTAAGGAGTGGTTCGGGCACTTCACGTGCTCTTTGTGTTACTCGTGACGAATATTCATTACCAGCACGAGCCGGGAACATATTAAAAAGTGAAAAACTACGCCTCCACCGCGGGCTCAAGTTGGTGGTGTAATTAACCAATTAATGTTAAATTTAATTGAATTAAGCAAATGGTTGCGTAAATTTTTTAAACCTTAATAGAGCTGTGTGTGTGTTTGTGGAGGGAGTGAAATTGATTTCTGTTTTCGATATTAATGGCTTGCTTTATGACCTCCCATATGGGCTTGATTTCACGGACGTCATTCAATTTTAGGGGAGGGATTTTTAGTGGAATTTTGGACAAAAACCCATCTTTACTTGGACAAGCATAAAATGTGAGGCAACATACGAAGTCCATGCGTACCATACGTCATTCCTTGTATTTTCACATCACATGTCCCAAATTACACCACTAAAGGGAACTTCACCAACTCTCTCAAATCAGGCCAAACATCTTGGAGACTGAAAAGAAGGCTTAGGTGGGAACAGAATTCTGTAGAGAGAATAAAGAAACCACCGCACTGTAAGCGCGAAATAGAGCACTAGGTAGAAATTGGGAGTCAACCTCAAGGTAATGGTCTTTCACGGCAGTAATAAGTAGTTAGTTAGTTATGTCCTTTAACCCCTCGGGGGCATAGGGCTTCAACCACGCCTGCGCGAATTTCTACAACGCTCCCTCCAACTCATTCCTAAAGAACTCGATTCCACTTCAAATGCTCTACGCCATGTTTGCCTAGGGCGTCCCATTGTTCTGCCTGCCTGCGTAAGCAAACTCCACTGCATGCAACTGTCTTCATAGGGTGTGTCCAATCCACTGCCACTTTCTCCTTCGTATTGTGATGTTTTAAGGTTCCTGGTTCGTTCGCAGGTACAGTTGTTCGTTAGAGATACGGTTCGGCCAAAAAATCCTGAGGATGTTTCTTAAACATCTGTTTACGAAAGATTGCAGCTTTCGTGTGGTAATATATCCACTTTCCAGGTGCTGCATCCCTTTAGCAGCACCTATTCTACGTTAAAGCGGAACAGTCGCAGCTTGGTTCTTAAGCTGATGACATTGCTTTTCCAGATCGCGGATAGTATTCCCGTGGCGTAGCGTTGTGGGTATGTGCGGCGACTCCAACCTCGACGTCGTAGGTTCGATTCCTGCTCTGTGCGATAAAAATACATTTCACGGCCCCACCTCCTTCGAGTCACTGAAAATGCTCGAACAGTATTTCCTGTCTAGAGAAAGCTTCTCAAACTTGGCCGTTCGGAGTCTGCATAAAACTGTAGGTCCATCCACTCGTGAGAGAACAATAGCACGCACAACACGAGTAGTTGCTAAGAAGCTAGGCCCTTGCGCTCTACGGGTTGTAGTGTCACCCATATTATATTATTATTATTATTATTTTAGCATTTCGAACGGAGCTTTAGCCTTCCCGATGCTGTTGCACACGTCCAGTTCGGTGGCACCGCGATTAGCCGGGACCACACTTCCTAAATATAGACAGCTGTTAACTTTCTCGACTTGCTGTCCGGCAATGTTCAGTTAAGCGTGGTTGTCAGAAGGCTTTAGCTTTTGTCGTATTTATATAGAGCCCCGCTTTGCTTGACTCTGCTTCTAGATTATGGGCCATCAAATGAAGATCCATTACCCGATGTGAAAGGAGACAAGCATCGCGTAGTCAAGGTGTTTAAAATAAGATACCATAGTCCATCGAATGTCATAATTTGCGTCCATCAATGCTGCACGGAGTATGTCGCTGATACCTTACCATTGTGCAAGACGTGACACGTACTGCCTTTATATGTAGCCTTTATAATAGCTATTAGTTCTCCCGGAATACCTCTCCTGCGCAAGGCCGACCACATACCATCTCGATTCAAGCTATCGAAAGCCTTCTAGACGTCGATAAACAATAGATATAGACCTATACTTAACGCATGTTCAATAATGATCCGTAAGGTGTTTTTGTGGTCGATGCAGGAGGATCGCGGAAATCCGCCTGTTCGACATCAAGAGTTGAATTTAAATGCTCTTTGATTCGTTCCAGAAATATTCGAGAAATTATTTTTGATACTGCTGGAAAAACGCAAATACCTCTCCAGTTTCCGCATTCCACAAGGTTATTACAGCTTATTTCAGCAGTAATAAAGCCCATACGATATGGCATAGGGGTATGCCCATAGCTGGACAGAGCTAGTTACACAAAAATGGCAGGCATTGTCCAAAGGTTAGCGTACATATCAATCACAGGTACAATGCGTACAGTGCTAGAGATGATTTTATAACTCACTCCCTGAAACTGAAAGCACTCTCACAATGGAGACATCAACACAAACTTCACGCCAATATCTTACCAATTTAAAAAAAAACCTAATAGGTCCTTATCAGTGCTGTTCCAGGCCAGGCAAGTCCACAACAGACCAAATATTTACACTTCGGCAGATCCTGGAAAAGACTCAAGAGATGCAGATCGACACCCTCTACCTATTTGTCAATTTCAAGGCCGCACAGCGTGCATAGAGACGAGCTATACAACGCCATGCCTAGTTTTGACAATACTGCCAAACTCGTCAGGCTGTGCAGGATGACGATGGAGAACTCTCGCTGCTCCATCAAGGTCGGTAACGAACTCACCGAGACCTTCAATGTCAAAAAACGTGTTAGACAAGGCGACACGCTGTCGTGTGGCTTCTTCAACATCATGCTTGAGAAGATCGTGCGAGACTCAAACGTAAACACCCGAGGCACGATCTTCCAAAAGTCCGTTCAACTGCTTGCCTACGCGGACGAGATTGACGTGATTGGACGAACACAGCGAGATGGCAATGGCGCGTTTGCAAGCATTGAAGCGGAAGCGCCAAAGTACAAGCTGTCATCACGAAAGGACGCACAACATCGACGTCTTGGACAAAGCGTCATAATGGGCAGCAGAAACTTTGAGGTAGTCAACGACTTCGTCTACCTAGGCTCTGGAGTAAATTGTGACAACAACACCAGTACCGAGATCAATCGCAGAATTACTCTTGTCAATCGCTGATTCTTTGGGCTCAAGAGGCAATTGAGTAACAGAGCCATCTCTCAAAACACCAAGTTGACTTCATATAAAACACTGATCATTCCTGTCCTGCTCTATGGCGCAGAGACATGGACGCTATTGAAAGCGGATGAAGAAACTCTTGGTTGTTTTGAGAGTAAAGTTCTGCGTCTTAAGCTAGTCCACTCTGCCTCGAGTACTTACTAGTAAGCTTTAGAAATCTTCCGTAACGGGATGGTTCCATTGTCATAACTCCTCTTGGTGTATTTTCCTGACTACAGACATCCAACACGAACAGTACTTTTTTGTCATCGTTCGAACCAGTTTTCAGCATACATTAAAAGGAATAATCTAATTGCATTGTAGCCTTTCCATTTATCTTTCGCCTACACTGTGCAAGCTACGAATAATGTACCGAGTATACTGAGTGCACCTGGTATAGCAGGTGCCATGGTAAAAAAATGAATAATTCATTAAGAGGTTCAGCCGATAATTTCCAGTCACCCGGTTGCCAAGAACAAAGACTACTTCCGTTGTCCCTCCAAAAAGGACAAACGAAAATGACAACAGCAGAGGCGACTCCTGAGGTCGTCTATAAAAGAACGAACCATGAACTCCCGAGCAATGACATTTAAGACGGCTCTTGAAGACTTCAACGCTATGCAAAATTCGGATGACATCATGGAGAACCAAAGATTGCATGACTGAGAGAGAGCAAAACTTCTCTATAATTTGCACTTCGTTCCCATACTCAACATTCTAAAAGGGACCTGGTGCTCGTTTGGCAAGACAATCGTCAAGAAAATCCATCATATCATACATCATCGACATAAGACACCTCCTCAGTATCCCGGAGGTTCGACCCTTTTCAGGAGCCGAGTCTCGTATTCTTTCCTGAATTAGAAGTACGTATATCGAGTCAACAAAATCAACGTTGGGCTTTTGTTCTCGTTGGATTGCTTTCGAAACTGACCACTGGTTTTAATTTGTCTGCGACATGTTCCGCATTTCTTCATTCGACCCTCAAAGACCAGTCACATCTCTCACACAAGACGAAAAAATACCCCGAGACCTCACACCATTAAATACGTCCCAATGACCTCATTCATGGTCACAAAAACCCTGTTTCCCTGAGCATGCAATAAAGCTCACGCGGATAAAAATAACAATACTAGTGCAAGACTGCGGCGAAGTATAACTGAAAAATATTTCATTTGAATATGGGACCCGCATGTCAGTCACCATCCACCACCCTCCACTTGTTCCGTTCTGCGAAGCGAAACTCCACTCCAGCGAAACTGCGTCTGAGTCTGAGTTGAAACGACGAACCGGCAGCAGTTCTCACAGCAGTCTCTCAGCACGTACAACTATCAATTAAGACAACTGCCAACTGCATTGTCTGCGCGGAAGTTTCCTCCAACTTTTCAATGAAAACATTCCCCGACTTCTTCGACTTTAATGGAACTGTCAAAATTCAATTGTAATTAAATGAAAGTTATTAAAAGGTAAAAGGATTATTTTTCAATTTTCTGGCGAAAACTTTTCACATTTCATTTTGTCCAACAAACATTAACATCACATCCTTTGACTTCGTTTTAGCTGTTATTTTTAACTTGCCACCAGACCACTGTTTCAGTGTTTCACTGTGGTTTCACCCATCTCCCTCCCAACCCCACGCAAGACGCAAGTGGCTTCGGAAACGAAGTTTCCATTCCAATTCTAAACGAAAATAAATGAAAATCCGACGCTGAATTGTTATCGCCAACCACAAGGAAACTTTTCAATTTGTTCGATTTGTTTTTGGTATTTTCCCTCGTTTATTTCTGTGTACTGTTTGTGTTCTGTGTTTTTTTCCATCTTCTTCTGTCTTTTGTGAATTTTTCTTGTCAAGGAGTGTATGGAGAAAGTTTTGTAAACAGAAATACTACGTACCGGGCAGTTGCATTGTGTTCGCAAAACTCACAGATTTGCTGTCTGTCAGTGGAAAAGTTTCGAGTTTCGGCCGCCATAACTTGAAGTGAAGAGTTTTCCAATTGATGCGGCCCCCTCTCTCTCTCTCGGTGATCCATCCTGGGAAACACAAGCACGCGGGTGGGCGGAAGGCGAATTCCCTTTAAAATCGTTTCGAACTGATGGTTCTCGGCGATGCGGTTAAATAAATCATTTTACTCCGGGTGCACCTTGCATACATTAAAATAAATTGCCGAGTTGGCACTTGCCGGCCAGTGCAACTTTCAGCAAAAATGCTCTCTTCAGACAAATTGAGCGGAATAAAAGTTGCTCCTTTCACTATCTTCGTGTTTTTTTTTCGGTCAGTCAAGGGGTTTTCCTGATTAAGGCATTAAAAGGTTGTTGCATATTCATTTTCGAGGATGGACGTCGGTGTGTGGAACGTATTTAATTTGGTGACGCTTTGAGGGGGCCTCTTCATAATTGCGTGGGGCGCGGTTTGACATTTTTACGAAATGATCGTTAAGCAGTTTAACGGTGCGTCTTCGGACACAAGATGTGTGATTTCACTTGGCTTTTGCCGGAATGATGAGAAACGATGTAAAAAGGGAGAACAGGCTGTCTTCCATCATTTGGATGGACACTTGGTTTGACTGCGTTCCAATCAATTGATGTCTTGTGTCACCGAACAAGGTTAGCTAGAATGACAGCAGAGAGCGATCATACTTACTTACTTATCAGGCAGACGACCCATGAAGGGTCTCAACAATTGCTGCTTTCCATCGGTGTTGGTCCTGGGCACGCTGCTTCCAGTCACCAAGGCCAAGCTGTCTTACATCCGCGATGACTTGGTCTCTGTACCGGAGGTTCGGTCTTCCTCTCCTTCTCGAACCAGGAGGCTCGGATACGAAGACAATCTTTGCTGGAGCGTTGGTGTCCATTCGCTCGGTGTGGCCGAGCCAGTGTAGTCGACGGATTTTTGCCTTCCGGACTACATCCACATCCTTGTGTAGCTCGTAGAATTCGCGGTTGTGTCTTCTCCTCCATTCGCTTTCCTTGCAGACGGGAAATCTTTCGAAGGCACCAAGATAAAGCTCTACAGTCTTACTTAATGTCCAGCTTTCGGCTCCATAAAGCAGGGCTGGTAGAATAAGTGTTTTGTAGAGTGTGGTCCTTCGAGTCAGGAGTATCAAGCCCAGTTGTTTTGACAAACCGAAGTAGCTTCGGTTGCAAAGGACGATCACACGTCGGTAAATGTATGGCGATACCACTTCTACCACCACTCAAACTCGATTTCTCCTACAATCGGCTCTTCTCACGAACGGGTTGAGCTGGCTTGCACTGCTGACGTAATTTCACCTGAAGCTCAAATAACAGCAGAAGCAGGAGCCTATGCATGGCGAGAGGACTTTAAGTGCAGAAATACCGATGAATGCTCTCCTCTTCCACTAAGCTCGTGTACCAAACATTATAATGTGAGACAACCATCCCCCAGGTATGTCCTCTAATTGGACAGTGTGCTGATGTGACTTCGATGTGAGTCGCGGCTGCTGGTCTGCTGGTATTTAAGGTAGACAGTCGGCCAAAAGCTGCCGTCACAATGGAGCACGTAGTACATTCCAAACGTTTGGTTGTTCTTGTTAGTTGCGCAACTTGGAAAATGAGATGGCAAGGAGCAGCAACACGTAGGTTGTCTTTTCTTCGAAATTCGATACGAGTCTAAATGTGCAATTAATGTTTCTGTGCGTAGTAATTAAAAAGTTATATCATCGTCCGTTGGAATAGTTTGCCATACATATATGAGTCGGATGCAATGATTGTGTCAGAAGGAAAAGAATAGCAAGAAATTAAGCCGCCTCATTTCACATAACCACACTCGATGGCGCGTTGTCGTTGCAGGGTGCGTAGGAACCACAAAAGCAAGTACAGAGGCTTGGCATCAATAAGCCGTACGTCGAGATGGTCACTCATTTGTACAAGACATAATTGCAAAATAAGGGATGTCCTTAAATAATATATGTATATATTAAAAGACAAATCTGGGCAAACTCGCAGCCAGCAAATCCATCTCTGTCATTCTCCCTTTTGGATATCGCATTGTGCTCTTTTGATCGCGATGGTTTCTGTCCAAAACTAATACTATGGTAAGAGATATTTAGGGATTCAGATTTATTTGAACTCCCACTCGCCAATCTCCGAAAATTAGGAGGGGGGCATCAACGTTTGGTTGCCATTGGCAGGCACTAAGTTTTGTTGTATTTTGCAAATGTTTTGGTTTTGTTTGGCAACGAAACTTCCATATGTTATGGGTAAGGGTTACACTCATTAAGTTTCCCAGAAATGAAAATGGCGAATTGGTTAAGAATGTCCCTGGGTGCTATTCGAGTACAAATGATATCAGTCAGTTGGCATGAAATAGTTGTTGAGAGATTTTGAGTCCATTTCGAATTGACTGGCCACCACCTTGGATTAGATTGAGTACATAAAGCATCACTCGAGATGACGTTTAAAGTTGTGCATTATTACTTTGAAAACACTACGAGGCAATATTGCAACGGGTTGGGTCTGTCAGACAGAGCATGTGGTTCCCAGAAGCTGGTGCCAACTCAGACACTTCTCGAACAACGATGCAAATTTTTGTAGAAAATGGGCACATCCCAGTAACTGATTCCTAATTCCTCCGAGTAGAACGAAAATCTCTACAAATAAAAACAAATGTAGTAGAGGTCGAAATCGACCCATCCCAGGCAATCCTAAGTGTTCACCCTCCATTGGCAGAGGTAAATAAGAAATTGCATGAAAGGGTAAAAGGAATAGCAAATGAATGGTGAAAGAATCCACCCGTGAGACTACTCGGACTCTACATACAAATCTTTCCTTCCCTCTGCCCCATTATTCCCTTGGATAACACAAGCTAATAACAACAATATAATGATATGGATAGCGCTGCAGCCCGTAGAGGGCCGGCGCCTAGCTTCTCAGCAAGCTTCTTGTACGTGCTATTGTTCTGTCAGGAGTGGAAGGGACCTACAGTTTTATGCCGGCTCCGAACGGCTTTGTTTGAGAAGCTTTTTTCTAGACAGGAAATACTTTTGGAGCATTATCAGTGACTCGGATGAGGTGGGGCCGTGAAAATTGTTTTTGTCACACAGGCCACTGATCGAACCTACGACGTCAAGGTTGGGGTCGACGTACGTACCCACAACGCTTCCGGCCACCGTATAACAAAAGCTGTTCGATCGTAACTCTTGCAAACTGCTGTGTTTTAGACTCAAGAGCCAATTCAGTAATAGAGCGGTCTCTCCAAGGACGAAACTGACTTTATTTAAGACGCCTATCATCCCAGTCCTGCTGTGCGACACGGAGGCATTGACGATATCGGCGAGCGATTATTCGTTCTGTGCAAGTTGGTGGAATGTGGATCAGAAGATTTAACCAAAAACTATACGAGCTGTAGGTACACCAAAGTCAACTTACGTTAGGTCAGGTTATTGGTCTGACAACGAAATTGCTTGCACATTTGATTCATTATTTATCCGTGGTGATCAGACCACCGGTGTTCGTAAATAGTGACTGGACCAAATTTGAGATACAGATAGAAGCGTCTTAACCTTGCCTTCACTGGAATTCGAATCGGAGACCCCATTAACTAAAGACATTCACTCCACCAACTGTGCCATTCAGACGTTATATAAGTCAGGTGGTGATTTTTATTTATTTATATTTATTTATTAACGCCACGGACCTCCTCGATTCGTCAAGCAATACTTAACGTAAATAATAATCTCTCAAGAAATGTATGGAACAATGAGGCGAAAGAAAATACCTTTCTCAAGAGTGTACATAGGTCACGATAGTGTGATATCTTACAAGAGAAGCCCGAAAAGTTCACCATAAAGAAGATACTCTTTACGTGGCAAATCATTCGAAACGTTCATATTTCCACCACACCTACACTTAACAGTGGTAAAGACCTCTGCGGTTACTATAGCGACTGTTCTCCGAAATTAATCGACGCGAGTTGCTAACGGTGTCCTGTGGTTGATAGGTTTACAAGCAGTCCGGAAATGTGGTAAAAGAAGAGCAAGATAAAGACATATTACAACGGACGGACATAGCGTGCATACATGAAGAACCATTAATTCGACGTAAAACCATGTGAGTCAGCCAAACTATGCTGCCAGCAATCAGTCGTGAAACGTACATTTATATAAAAAACTGGGCTACTGAAAAAAAGCGATTTTTTATTTCCGAGAAATCTGTATCAGCTTCAAAATGATGTTAACTTTGCGTTCCTGTTTCACTAATTAAATACTCCGCCCTGTATTCAGTTAATTAGTTGTGCGAGAGCGTTGGTTTCGCAGATTAATTAAAGAAGAGCGCTCCTCCATCGCTCCCCCTTAAATATTCATCGTATTGTGCACATTTGCACATCCACTGGAATTTTAACAATTTCAAATTCGTGCGAAACGACAAACCACACAACTTTTCCGGATGCCTTCAAAGTTCACACCCGAAAAAAAATAAGTGCTTAGCATTTTACATAAATTACTCCTTAAAGGCAGCCAAATGAAAACCTACGCGGAAGGTGTGCACATGCACAGCTCTTTCCGGCCAAAGAGGAACCACCGATCGATATTTCCCGCTGCCGTGCTGTGTAGTTTGTTTACGAAACAAGCAACTCCATTACATCTTCGTCGAATTACATCCCCTCGAAACAAATTTCACATCCATTCTGGATACTTTCCGTTCCATTTTGTTCATATACTCGTTTCTCGTGTACACTAGTAGCGCGAAAGCCCGACACAAACACCCAGAGACAATTGCTACAGCGAGCCCGGCATATAACGGTGAAATGGTGAAACTGGTAACATAAATCCATTAACTGGGTGAAGCCCCATTCAAGTTTAAGTTAAAAAGTTTTTCATAAATCCTCACCAGAAAGTGTTATCGCTTGGTGGCAAATGACAAATGACTTCTCAAACGTTCAAACGTTCAAACGTCCCATACTTCGTCCTCGTTCCTCCGCTCACTCCGGCAACGTTCTCACGTCATATTCCCGGCGGCTTCATTCCAGTAAACCGCCATCAACCTCCTCGTCGACGACTCGCTCCCTAGATTCACTCCTCTTCACTTGTGCACCGGGATCAAAAATTACATTATCCTTTTTTCCACTCTATATTGGATTTTCAGCAAAATGTGTTCGGCTTTTGCCGGAGTAAATGGAAAAAAAAGGAGCAGGGAAAACCATTTCCCCATCGATTACTGCTAGTATGTACATGTCTAGTTACAGTTCGCGCGCTGAAGGATGATAAAGAGTCACTCGTATGTGATGACGAAGGAAATCTGGATGCAGGAAAGTGTACAGCAGCGCTAGCCATAGAGACACTGTACAACACGACGCCGACGGACTGATTTCGGAGGTTGGCGTTGTTGTTTCGCCCCTCCGATAGATACGAGCACCGTCGATATGCAGTTGGAACTTAATTATACACTGCCAGTGCACAACTGGGGATATGTGTGTGTTTTATTTTGCTCTTCCTTTTTCATTTTGAATTGTTCGGGTGACAACACGGTAGCGGGGCTCCATTTTTTCCGCATAGATTGCATGTAGTTGTCAGTGAAACGTTGCAAAAAAGTATCTTAGCTAAGTTGAACAGCGATCGGGAAGTTGGGTGGTATGCATGAATGCAGCAGGGCCTGTCAGGACGGCTATGAATTATATAAGGGCTTTGGTGCATCTGAATACATTGTCATATTATCTGCAATATTCACGCCAATTGACAGCTATGACAGGGCGATGTGAAGTCACTGCCGGACAGCGCGGGGTGAAAACGATTCCCAATCGCACATCAACCGTGTAATCCTGTAATCGGAGGCACACGCAAACGCGATCCGTGACAGGATGTTTGTCCTTTCCTTTCTCTATTAATTTGGAAGCAATTTTTTTTTTTAATTTTTTCCACAAGCAACAACCTTTGCACCCAGCTGCCAACCCACCCACGCCCACCCGAGTGAACAATCTGCAAACTACTACTCCTCGTTTTATTTCACTTAACTACCGAGAAATATGAGCAGTCGTTTCGCGTAAATATCATTCTGCCAGAGATTCAACTTTTAAAGCTCACGACACGAGGAGACGATGCCGCCGCCTTTTCAGTCGACATCATCCCCTAAACGCACCCGTATTTACATATAAATTTTCGAATAAAGAGCACACAAAATGGAAAAGATTAAAGCAACCACCCGAAAATGCGTTAGGGACACCATCTGCGGATGTATGCGATCTCATAAAAATAAACCTGAGTGAAAATTGTCTACCGTTGTAGCTATGAATTTAATAAGACTGCTTAGAGGCGAGAGTGGAGTGTAATAAATTTCGTTTTGTCTTCGTGCTCGTCTTCGAATCCATTTTGACCCGTGTTGCGCGTGAAATTCCCATCATAAAGGCACAGCGAGACAGCGCAAGGAGAGGAGCATAAACGGGAGACAGATGATGCCCAGATATCATCTGGTGGTGGGCACTTACCTTGCTCACCGGGCGTGGCGTGAAATCTCAAGTGCATCTCGCGTTTCGATTTGAATGTGTACGCGCGGAAAATCAAGTGCGATTGTGAAATGATGAATTCGCATTTCAGAAAATAAGTACCTCGCAATCACGCTTCGCTTTATTACCGGACCGTCGTCGTTAAAGCGAAATCATCCAGAAGACGACCCCTCTTCTGCGTGCCGTGAAACAGCGCGGGTCGCAACGGAAAATATACATCACCTGAGTGGCGCTTTTCGGACGAAATTACTTCATTGAGTGGGGGGTGCGGAATTAATTTTCGAAAATTAACCTAAATGAGGCCAGGACATAAGCTATTAATCTGAACAGTTCTCACAAATTACCGTTATGGGCCTCTTAAGATTTTATTCATTTTGTTTTTATTTCGGCATCCCTCCGCTCGAGATGGTTTATTGGCCATGGAAGCGTATGCTCATTTGATGGCGTATATCATTTCGTTTGGGCATTGCGTCTGATGATATTAGCCGAGCATCTTCCTGTCCATATGCCGTTTGTGTGAATAAACAAATTCGACAGCTGGCAGTGGGTCTCTGACGGTGAGTGTGATGTCCATTAGAGCGGCTTTAGTTGAGTCTCGTAAACACGAATTATGAGCAAATTCGTGGACAGGCGCAAAGGGTTTGTAGGTACTGTCAGAAGTGCGTGGCATACACTGGTAAATTCTATTGGAGTTATGTGAACATAAGTATAACTGTGTCATTGCTGCAAATGCTACAGGTTCACTCTTAATCCTTGTATTCTCTTGCTTGGCTCAAATCCATACTAGACCAGTAAACGTATGCGGGTGCAGTATACTATTGTGTTGAACACACACTGTTTTTTGAAAGTCGTTAAAATCTGACATAATTACTTTTTAAATTTTACGTCGTTCGAGAAGTTGTTTAATGACCATTATTTATAAAATTAAGGCGAAATGCATCAATTTGTCACACACCCATCTTAATATCCCTGCTCGACCGACGCGACTAGCAGATAGGTACTCTGGCATTATTTGTGCTTAAACTTCGTCTTTGTTCATAAAACTTGCATTGTTTGATTTGTGGTCAAAAAAAAAAAAAAAACTGGAACAGCCTACCAACCGTCAAAGAACTTCTGAGCCTTCTCATCGCCAAGTAAGCTTAGTAATCACTATCAAGGATAGGGTTAGGGAGGTATATTTTGTCCAATATATACAGCCGAAATGGGAACTAAAGACGAGCATCGTTTACTGGACGTGCAACTCAATTATCTGACCGACACCATTGTGCGGGGCATCAGATTGGTGGACAAGGTTGCAAGACACTCAGCCGAATACAGACTGGCCCACATGTGTTTCAGTGGAGCGTTGGGAAGGACTCCGTCTGATGCAGTCAAGGGGTGGGATTAGGTTAGGTTAGGTTAGGTTTTGGACTGCCAGTGAAATCGCCGACACAATTACAGCTACCATATTGGTCGATTGTGAAGCTAGATCAACTACTACTACCGCTGATTTTTTTTTTTTTTTATAATTTGCGCGTGCTCAAGAGGTTATTAATACCCTTAATTGTGCTGGGTCACGGGACACGGCACGGGCCGAAGGTATAGAGGGAGAGAGAGAGAGGAGGTACCTGTGCACATTGGTCTTAAACATCTGCGGATTGTAATCTATTGGAAATATTGAGCAGGGAAGAGCATTCCATATTCGTGTAGTGCGGCTAAAAAACGAGTCTCTAAATTTCACTGTGAGTCCGAAAGCAGGCTTAAGGGTAAACTGATGAGCATTCCTGGCGAGACGTGTATTGCGGGTGAATTCAAGGAGTGGAGGAATGCAGTTGGCTAGCTCACTTGAGCATCGTTTGTTAAAGTAACGATAAAACACGGACAAAGAAGACACGGTTCGTCGATGTTGAAGTGAGTTTAATGAACCCGCGATATCATTGTCCCCTATAAGTTTTATCGCTTTTGGATTCTATCTAGTAGGTGCAAGGTAGTCTTGGGGGCACCAGACCAGATATGAGCGTTATACTCAAGATTTGGGCGAATATACGCCTTATAGATTAAAGCCAAATCAGAGGGGGTGAAGTATTTCTTGCATCGATTAAGGAAACCTAAACATTTCGCAGCATTTTTGGGGACCTCGAATATGTGATCGTTCCAACTAAGTGTTGTGTTGATGTACATACCGAGGATGGAAAGTTTTCCGGTTTCATCGATACAAGCGCCATTCATGGATAATGGCTGATTATCAGTGGTTCGCTTTAGAGACAGCAGACAGCATTGAGTTTTGGAGGCATTGAATTCCACTCTGTTGTTCTTACCCCAGTTAATTATGCTGTCCAGATTCAATGTGCTTGACATACGCTGCCGTTCTAATATTACGTCCGAAGGCCAGGGTCGTGAATTTTGGAACGAATATGAAATGCTGAGGGTGCTGTCATCAGCGAAGGAGTGAATGGATTATAATTGGCAGACAGGAGATCATTTATAAAAATGAGAAAGAGTGTCGGAGACAGAACAGAGCCTTGGGGGACACCAGCATTTATTTTTTAAAACAACTTGGATTGAACGGTTCGAAAGGTAGTTTCTAATCCATAGAAGCAGAGATTCATCAACACCATAAGCACGCATTTTCGACAAAAGAGCTTGATGCCAAACTCTGTCAAATGCTTTAGAAATATCAAGCGCAACTATCTTGCTTTCGCCTGCATTGTGCAAAGATTGGTTCCACTTTTCGGTGAGATAAGCTATCAAATCACCAGTGGACCTGTTGCTGCGGAAGCCATACTGTCGGTCATTAAGAAGCTTCCGCGATTCAAGATATTTCAAAAGCTGACGATTTATCAGCGTTTTCATGATCTTAGAAAGAAGGGACGTAAGTGCTATGGGTCGGTACGAGGTGGGTGACGAAGATTCGCCCTTTTTAGGGACGGGCTGGGCAAATGCTGTTTTCCATCTACTCGGAACGCAGTGGTTTTGCCAGCGAAGAAGAACACCTCTTCAGAAGTATTGGGGGAATACCATCCGGGCCAGCGGATTTGTGCACGTCGAGATCTTTAAGTACTCTTGCAACTGTACGAGTGCGGAAGTGAATTTGTCCCATGGTGAAACCAACGCTCTCGACTACAGGTGGGGACAAATTACAATCTTGCAGTGTTGAGCTGGCTGCAAAATGCGCCGCAAGAAAATTGGCTTTGTCCAAAGAGCTAACAGCTGGGATGTCATTGTAAATGAGCGTGGGAATCGAGGACGAGGCGGATCGACAACTTTAGTGACAGTGCCGTGCCCAACGTCAAATAGTCAAATACAGTGACTGCACCAGATTTTAAAAACCCAGATAAAAGGTGCGGTCACATTGTACTAACCGCGTAGTTCGACCGAGTCGGATAGACCAAGGTCGAACAAGCGTGAACGATCCATGGGACGGTCGTGTCGGCGGTTGTATGAAAATGCAAAATGTTCAACATTTTCTCTAGGTCGCCCCGAAGGTAGTGCCATGTGACCACTTGTGGTGCGATCGCGGTACAAATGTTCATTCGCGGTTATGATTTCAACTAGTGAGCGGCAGCAGATATATAAGTAAAAATATGTCTTCTCTACAGAGTTTTAAGCAGGACATCATCATCACTAGTGGTTGCTGCGAACCCATGCCCTGGTCGTCTACGGGCTGAGTGGTACTGCGTGTACTTGGTTTTCGAATTTTAGTACAAGGCCGAGTTACTCATGGTGTTCAACTACTTTAAGCTTCAAACGTATTTATCTCAAAACTGATTAATATAACTCCGACAATTTTCAACCGAGTTCCTTGAAACCTTAAAAAATTGAAATAATGGCTATCAGCGAAGCCCTGTCCTTGTTGTGGTTGAACGTTGCATACACCCGTGATATTTGCATCAATCCGTAAAGATGATAAGCACAAGTAGTCATAAACTGTCGTGCATTTCTTGGCGAGCGATCAGAACAGTGTGAGTAACCAGTCACCAGGACATCATGTACAAATTTAAAGCTTGAAACTTGCTTAAACCGCCACCACACGCCAGGTGACGAAATCTTCTGTAACACAGGCTCCCCTTAACGTCCTTCAAATAACTGTGTAATCAAAGCGAAGCGAAAACTCCGTGTCATATGCAATACAGACAATGCTTGTCATATCACCAAGAAAATCTGGCCCAGATTCGACCCCAAAAGACCTAATTTTCTGATCTTCCTAATAAGATCCAAAATCAGCACTGCTGTAGGAATAATCACCGGATCCTATTGGATTTACACGCGAAAGGTCTTAGACTGCAGAAGCTGTTAAGACGATGAAGCGAAAGTGTGCAACACCTTTTCTGCTCTCGCCTTGACTAGAAAGGCAGTATAGGTCCCTACTTCCCATAAGCGATCTGAGAGAAACACAACACAAAATGCTATTAGATTTCACTGAATAATCTGGTTGACTGTCGTAGTAATCACAGCCCCAACCCTTCTATTGTGTACACCCATGTGGAAGTACAATGGACCTATTTTGGTCTAAGTGAATATAAGCCACTTGAAATACAGGAAACAGTGCAATTTTGAATGAATTCATGACCTAAATCGAAATTCGAAAAATCTGCAGAAACTGGAATATGAGCTGTCCTTTTTCATATCAGCCATTTACAACATGACTTTTCTGCGGTTTCAGGAGCTTTATTATCCATCCGTTTGCCATGTCTACAAACCGAACAGATTTTGTTAAAAGTCCCACATTTAGAGGTTGAGGTTCCTACTTCAAGGCGTTGGTCAGAGAACTGGCCCACGGGTAAAAATGCCTCGTGGCAAAAGCTTTACTGAACGGAGATCACATGAATCTAATTGCTACATGTACAAACAATCTCCATACATCAAGCGCTTTCACTACCGCTGTCAACTGTGTGTATTTTGCTATTGCGTTCATCTCCAATCATGCTTAAAGTATATTCCGATTGGATTGATGACAATCGGCACCTCCCTTGACCACTCTCTTTGATTAATCCACTGACACACTGCTCAAATCGCACAATTCCAATGCGCCTTTCAGGCAAGCATTTAAACCCATCCATGCGTACCCTCATATGGCGTATGCACCCCGGCCGCCCAGGAAATAACCACAATTTCCGACAAGTGCGTTAAGCTTTAGTCGAAAACACCCGCAAATGAAATGCAGCAAGTCAAGCACACAACAACAGAGCCTGGCACCACTTGTGGTTGGTGCACCTCATCGTTGAGTGGTTTGGCCTTCCGCAAGGGAACTTGAAACCCGACCATGGGCTAATTGCCTTGAGTGCGGAGTGTTAAGAATAGGGAAGGCAACCAAAAAAAGGGGGAAAGCGAGTGAAAAAATGAATTCGCCCAAGTAACCCCAATCGCCCATCGCCGCCCAACCACTTGGCCTTTGGGGAGACGAAGGCTGAGCGAACGAGTACAAGGACTGCATGCAATGTCCTGTTGCGTTAACGCCAACTCACCTACATTGTGTGCTGCACAATCAATAGGCGGTTGTGTGCGATGATAGCGGCGGCGGCAGTTACTTGCTGCTGAAGAGCCCCCAACATCCTTAATGTTAATTGCCCTGGATGGTGCGCCCCCTCGACGTGTAACTTGCTCAGAGGGTCTAGGGTTGGGTTCGTATTCCCTTCATTATGGCATTCGCTTCGGTCTCATTAGCCCTGCGGCAGCGGGATGATTGCGGGTATGTTATTGCGCAAATGAACTCTTTTCCTTGCCTCGTATCTGATGGCCGTAAATTGGGTTTGTTTTTTTTGTTCCACAGGATGCTCAATGCGGCCGAGATGCTCGCTGGAGATGGCTGCTGGGTACTTTACAAAGCAGCCAATTATGCAAATTTAAGAATTATATCTGCGGAAGTCGTCTGAAAGCCGTTCCCCGTCCGCAATCTCACGCGGGACGTGGGATTTTAATATGCGCGTAGCAATTTACAGCCGCGATAAGCATTTACATATAAAAAATTATTTTCACGCTACAAATTACGGGGCTTGGTGGGCTTATATTTTGCTTATGTTTGAGATGCGAACTCGTTGGCAGAGATTTGACGAGCTGTGAGATCTGGCATTTTTTACGACACGTTAGTGCGAGTGCCACATCATCATCCACGGCGGTAATGGCTTCTTAACGCAAATTTATGAGAGGCCTTAATACACATGAGTATACGAGCAGAGAAGATGGTTTTCTTCAAAGACCTCAAATTGCGTGTATTCTTAGACTTTGGTACAAGGCACCACACTTGCTGCTACATGTTGTCGTCTAGGTGCGCATACATGTAAATATTCGAGCGTTAGAGTATTCTTAGGACGCGCCTATGGAGTCGTGTTCCGTTTACAACTCTGTACATGGCGACGTGTAACATAAGCTCAATTGATTGCTCAAAATGTCGAACTCTGGCCTCAGG
The DNA here is from genome assembly GCA_916610145.1 of Eristalis arbustorum. Classification (NCBI taxonomy): domain Eukaryota; kingdom Metazoa; phylum Arthropoda; class Insecta; order Diptera; family Syrphidae; genus Eristalis; species Eristalis arbustorum. The sequence continues at coordinate 42,768,946 of OU744316.1, forward strand.
CTGTGGGAATGGTACACAAGTTCTTTGACATTGCTTACTGACCCGCAGGGACTGGTGGTGTGTTTAAACAGCACTTCCAACATCTACTTAACCGGCCTGACTAGGAGAGAGTGATAAGAAATCAGGAAATCCCAACTCCAGTCGATGAAGTAGTCCCCCGTCATAACTTTGATGAAGTCGGCTCAGCTTTTAAAACGGCAAAGAACAACAAAGCCAGAGGCACAGTTGGCTTCCCATCTGAGCTCTTCAAAGCTGGTGGCAGTGCACTGGTATTGAGCATGCACCAGATCATTTGCTGAATTTGGGAAGACGCAGGCGTGCCGACAACAAAAAGGCGATTATACCAATTGTAACAGCTACAGATGTATATCTCTGCTTAACGTCGTCTACATGATCCTACTCAGTGTAATGTGTGAACGTCTAAAGCCGTTTTGCACCGGACTGATCTGCAAAATCTTGATAGATCAAATCTTCCGACTAACGCCAGGGGGAGGTCCAGCGAGTTTCAAATCGACACTCACCATCTCTTTATCGATTTTAAAGCCGCATATGACATAGTTCATCGCAAGGCCGAATTCGGTATTCTGGGCATTGATCCAGCTGTGTCGCACGTGCAGTTTAGCTCTAGAGCCTCTGAGCCGTTTGAAACCTTCAACGGATTTCGGCAAGGACCTCCGTTGTAGTCCGATTTCTTCAATTTGGTACTAGATATGATAGTGAGACGTGCTGCTGTAAAGACGAAAGGCACTGTCTCCTATAAGGAGCAAACAAAGTAAACTCCACAAACGACATCACAGTGGAGATCCGACGATCCAGCCTTGGCAACCGATGTTACTTCTGTCGGTCGAAAGAAACTGTGATCAACATGCACTACAAAATTCTCATTTTACCCGTACAGCTTTATACTGGCATAATTTATATCCTTGATGTCTAAAAGCTGAATGCAAAGCAAAACTGCACAGCTGACTCTTGATCTCTTTGAAACAAAAATTCTATGTCTGATAAATGGACCCATGTGAGGGGAATATACGAGAAGAAATAACAGCCAATCTTACGAGCTACACCAGGATGCGGATAGAGTCCGGAATGCAAGAATCCGTCTACTACACTGGCTCGGCCTGATTAATTGCATGCATACCAACGCTCCACCTTAGAGGGTCTTCGGATCCCATCCTCCTTGTTCGAGAAGGAGATGGAGACCGAACCGCCGGTACAGAGATAGTCATCGATGATGTTAGACAGCTTGGCCTTGATGAGTGGAAGCAGCATGCCCAGGACAGTCACCAATCAAGGCAGCAAATACCTCAGGCTCAAACCCTCGATGGGTCGCCGGTCAGATAATTAAGTAAGTGAGTTTCATTCCTCGTCATCTCGACATTGCTTTGGCGGGCAGAGCTAATCTGTTGGAGTGCCATTCTATGGTGTAGTGTCCTTTATTTGAGCTAATCACCTTATTACTCGTCTTCCCCTTTTATTTGAGGAGGGGTGCTTGGTTCAGGTTCGGATCGTGTGAAGTACTTACTACGTCCAAGTCATCGTGAAACCTTCTTTAAGGCTTTATAGTGCCCTTGAATTCAGAGGAGACTCGGTCACACAACGCTCCATATCATCTTACAACATACCTGTATCCTGTATCCCTTTGCGGGTCCTAGGGCCTCTACTACGCCTATGCCTCATAGTCTACGGTTTGTCGCAAAGAGTTGCAGCCCAGCTGTAGGGACTCTTCCTCTACTTGTTTACTTGTTTGTATTTCTCGGATGCTACCTTTTGGGTAAAGCGGGTACCACTGCATCGCATGTTCCGCTTTGAGACTGTCGTTTTTTTAAGGAGCGAGACCAATCAATTGCCACTTAATAATAATATAACATTGATGGCGTTAAAGCCATTAGAGGGCCAAGGAGTATATTCTCAGAATCCAATCGTGTTGTGAATGCTCTTGCGAGTGGAAGGCACCTACAGTTTAATGCCGACTCCGAACGGCCAAGTTTGAGAAGCTTTTTCTAGACATGAAATACTCTTTGACAGTGACTCGGAAGAGGTGGGGCCGTGAATATTATCTGTTTGTCGCACAGACCAGGGATCGAACCTACAACGTCGAGGTTGGTATCGACGCAAATGTCCACAACTCTACGGGCTACCGCACCATTGCCACTTGCTTCGTTGAATAGTGGTGCGTATGGGTTCCTGGCTCCCCGTTCTCTCATGGAATTGGTCATTTGAGCTAGAGTTCCGCCAGAAAATCCTTAGAATGTTTCGTAGGCAGCGGCTCACAAGCTTCTGTAGCCTTCTTGTGGTAATGGTTGTCACTTTCTAAGCTCTGCAGCCATATAAAGGGTGCATGCGGACACCATTGGAGCGAAGAAGGCTTATTTTCGTGTTTGAGCTAATTGCATTGCTTCTGTCTATTGTGGACAACAAGACCGAATGCAGACTTAGGTTTACCTTACTTAGGTAGACACTCGGTTGTCGACATCTGCTTCGGTTCCTCAATTGGCTTAGGCAAAGTATTGGCTATTCGAAAGTATTGAAAACTGCTTACTCTCTCAACCGGTGGTCCAGCAATGCCTATTTGAACGAGGGAGAGAGTTAAGTGCGTGGCTGGGTAACACTGTTTTTTAAGAGTTGATTTTAAGCCCTATGGCGTTAGTCTCCCTCCCTTTGGTCTTTTGTTGCCAATTGGTGCAGGTCCATATTTCTATGTAGTCTGGATGATTTAAGCATGATGAAAGTGTCCATCGAATTCCTTGTGTTATCGATAACAGAGCAGAGTTAGGCACAACATCAATAATCAATAAAACAATATTGGGGATAGGATGCAGCCTTGCCTGCCTCCACTTTAGATTTAAAAATCTTCTGACAACAGAAACAACAACAAATCTAAGTGCAATCTAGCAACCGAATGTCAGCAACATATTCTTCTCTGAGTGGAACAATTTGGGGATAACCTCATTTCGAATTGAAGCAGAGAAACAGTCTGGGCAGTCTAGAGATCGACTGATAGTCTAGCGTAGTCTGACCGACGCGTACAGCGTACACCGCCACATTACCGTACGCCTCGCAGAGCAACAAAGTAAGTAAACAAAGTCTCAGTACACACTCGCCCACTTGTCCTCCTTTCAAGGAAGAACTCGCTAACATTAAACTGAATGAGCGCCACTAATCACGACCTCAGCTCTAAAGTAATGCTGCCACTCGTGTCTTCTGGACCATGTAACCTACTGACGGATACAATAAATTCATGCAATCGTCTTTAACAACCTGCCCCACCATCAAGCACAAGTCTATTCACGGCTTGAAATTAAATTTTCCCAGCATTCCATATGAAGCGCCACGCTCGTGCTCATGCCCTAGAGGTGGGCAGGGGAGATGCTTCCTTATTCCCTCCCAACACAACGCAACGGTAAACATCCTGTCCCTTGATTGAGGGCATTGCTATTGTGTTCACGCATGCATGCCTTCAAATGCAAACAAGCAATCTGTGTAATTTACTAAAATGTTTTTTTGCAAAGTACGTATACGCCCGTAGTCGGTTTGAATTTATGCATGTGTTTACAATTCACCATAGGAAATGGGTCTGTGTATCACGCCAACGCTATCCTATTCCTTAGCGATTACACCTGCAGTTGCCTTCGGTTGGGTAGAAGATGTGTTGTATGCATTAGCATCCGAATAAATTGGACTTTCCTTTCCGGGAGCATTGTGAAATTGTGCACATATCAACCTTAATAGCGCGGGATATACCCTTAATTTATTTGCACATGGATTTTTCGATTCAGGGATATCTGAAATACACACGTTGCCGTTCCGTCGCCCAGGCATAAAGGTAGACCGATAAATTTCGTTTAGGGTTGCACACAATTTCTTCCCATTGCACCGCACGAGCACCGACAACGAGCTGCATTTTTTACCGTCGAAAACAAATTAATCTTCGTCTAGTCGGCAATGGCTTTGATATTCAAAACAAGTCGGTAAAATTCCTCCAAGCTTGTGTACACGCTTCCGCTTGGATTTGGTTACATTGAACAACAATATTTTTAACTGTGCATCAAGTCTTGGACCATTTGTGGTTCATATGGTGACTACGCATGATTAGTGGAAGAGAGCCCGATCCGTGATTAAGCTGCAGAGCCTGCCCCCCACAAGGGAGAGGTCTGACGGAGAGGGTCGATTGTGCAGCAAAGTCGGTATGCGATTATATGGATTTTTCATCAAACGAAGTTGTCTAGCAAAATTTTAGTATTTCCGAAGGAGTATGCTCAAGAAGACCGGCAAAGAGTTCTTTGTCCAGACAGCTTCTTCTGTATCGGCCATGACATCATTGTAAAAAAAATTTAAAACGCTTGGTCTCTCCTTGTGTAGCACCATAGTCGGGATTAGGCAGAGGCCTGACCCAGGTAGTGCGATCTCTGGATATCTGCCTCAATTTGACTGAGGTTCATATCCAGTTTCGAGCGAACAAAGACACCACCGTCCTTTCCTAAGACAACCAAATTGAAGATTCTTCGCGCCGGTGCCAAGGCGTCCATACACTCTGTGCACTGTGCTCGTGCCTCTATTCCATAAAGTTCGTGGTTGAATCTCTGATCGCACGCAGAAATTTTCTCTGGAAGAGACGAAGTAACGAAGCAGGACGGAGATGATCAGCATCCGTTCAGTATAAAATCAGATTGTTCCTTCGAGAGAGGGCTCTCTTACTCAATTGGTTCTTTAACGTGAAGAAACAGCGGCTGGGAAGATATACTCTGCGTGCGACCTCGCTACTGATGTTGTTTCCACGGTTTACTACAGAGTCGAGGCCAACGCAAACAAAGTTCCTAACCACCTCAAAGTTATAGGTGACCATTGTGAAGCTCCGTACAAGACGTGGATGTTGTATGAGGACAGCATGTATCTCGTTGTGCCTCCATTCGCCACCAGACCCATTTTAGCCGCTTCCGTCTCAATGCCAGCAAATCCTCATGGGCGGCTTTTAGAGTCACGTTAGTATTATAAGCGTATGACAATTGTAGGGAATTTTAAAGGATTGCGCCTCCGGTGTAAGCGTATGAGTCTTGAGCGATCTTATGTAGAAATTCGATGTTGAAAGAGTCAGACGGAAATAGCTCTCGTTGTTCGTTGCGCCACCTTCTTCTCAGCGTGTGCCTGTCTACACTCGTTTTCAGACATGGGTTCTTTCTGATTTTGATTGTCGGTCTCGCTATCAATTTTGTAGATCCAGATAAAAAATCGTAATGATCATCAAATGAAAAGCATTGGCTATGTCTTTTGCATAGCCCCAGAAAAATAAATCATAGTTCCACAAATCAAGCATAGTTTACATAACAGATAGCGGCCACGGCGTTGTGTGCTTCAAGTCACTGACAAGGAATAGGAACTGTTTGTGTAGAAAAAGCTTTTCAAACAAAACCATTCACAGACTTCATAACGCTTCCTCCACTCGTGTCAGAACAATTGCACGTGCAACACGAGTGATTGCTGAAGAAGCTAGGCCCTGACTGTCTAGCACTCTATATTATTGATATTTTATAACATAGACAACATGGGAGATAATTCGAAGCGAATATTGGCCTTGCAACAAAGCACAAGATGTGGCATCGGCTTGCTGGCTCTGCAAGCTGAATTCATATCATCTGGAATTAGAGCTGAAATAAATTCGCTGAACACTGGGATATACCGATGAGAGAATCCGTCAGCTAACACCTTCAGCATTTACGGAGAAGTACGGACCACTCACATCACAAGTCAAAATCGCACCCCATACTTGCACGTGCATCAATCGCTCTTCATCATCATCTCCTGACTTTCAGAATCCACTCAAGAAGTCACGGGGTAAATCATGAGCTACAGATCCCGACGCCGATGCTCCGCCATCAACTCTAACTTATCAGTACTTATGCCCTGGTGCAACCAAGGTTTGATAATTGTCGGTAACTCAAAGTGGTGGGGCCGTGAACATTTTACTTTTTTACCGTACAGACCACGGATCGAACCTAGTACGTAGGGGCCGCGCAATTGTGCCAACCACCTCATCCTTGGTTGCTTTCCTGATGGAGTCGGATTTAATACACGCCACGGAAGATGTAACGCTAGGGACATTTGTGGTACGTGTCCGATCCACTGAAGCATAGCTTTTTCCGTCCAGAGAAGGTGCTCGACATCGAGTTTCTCAGGCACTGCCGTGTTTCTCACCGTATCCTGGCGAGTAACTTCCTCAACAGCACGAAAGAATCTTATCTCGGCGATATGTATGTCAAGCCCTCTCGGTCATTAGTTATATTGCATGACTATAGGTGACTCAAATAGCGAGTTCTAACTTGGTTTTGACGTCAAACTCTGCATCTCTGATTATAGATATTCCAAGCTGTTGCAAGGAGGAAGGAAGCAGGAAAGTTCAGCATTACTCGCCTTATAAAAATAAAATATGGGTGGCGCTACAGCCCGTAAAGGGCCAGGGCCCAGCTTCTCAGCAACCACTAGTGTTGCGCGCGCTAGTGTTTTGCGGACTCCGAACGGCCAAGTTTGAGAAGCTTTTTCTCGACAGACAGTGACTACTCTTTGTGCATTGTGAGTGACTCGAAACAGGTGGGGCCGTGATAATTACATACAATGGCATTTGGTTGAATGAGTACCTGTATAGATATTGCTCTGACGAAGGCTAAGAGGGCATTTGCCTTGACAAGGGGTTATTTTACAGCAGCCAACTTGATACCAGAGCGAAGGTGATCTGCTACATTGCCCTCTGTTGTCCACTGTGTTTCAACGAGTCCTTCCGAGATGGAAAATATGAAGTTGTCTAGAGACAATGTTGTACCGTACACCCGAGTCTGTTTACAAGAAGTTCTACCCCAATGAGGTGCTGCACAACGATGCAAAACTGGACAGGATAGGTAATTTTATTGATAAGCTGCCAGATGGCATACTGCACGAGCTACGACTTCTTCCAACAGTCTGATCTTTGGGGCTTACTACCCCAACGTGATGTATAATGACAGACTGCGCCGTACCGGCTTTATTCGGCCCGAGGCGTTTCTCTATCTCGACACAATTGGCCTAATGCAGCATCCACACGGATATCTTGTCATTTTCCTTGGCATACACTGAATAGTGAAAGGCGACTTCAGTATGAACGGGATGGTCGCTCGCATCACGATGATCTCCTTCGGTTCAGTAGAACGATCATTGCTCGACATAGGAGAGAGCCGTCCAAAGAACGGCAATTTTACTCGTGGTTGTACCAAAACCAGTCCAGTTTACCATGGTGGCCAACTTACATAGGTTTTTAAGGTTGGGTTAAGAAAAAAAAACATATGTAGAAAAAAAAACCCCAACCAAGGATCTTAAAGGCTAGGTCGCAGCAAAGCATATTCTGTTTGAATGGCTTTTTGGCTCGACGTTGAAAGTGAATAAGTTCATAGCCACCCCTGTTGATGATCTTGCTTCTATCCCGACAACATCAACTTTCATATTCACTGCAGGACAGGCCCTGCCGATGTATCGTCCCTGCTCACACAGAAAACCACTCGGATAGAGTGCCTTGCCCATGACTGCAGCATGATTTTCTAAAGTTACCCACAAGATCCCAACTAACAAAGGACTATGTGCTCACACACACAGCATTGGCTGTACCCCTTAGACCATAAAGCAGATAGTGGAACACGAATGGCAACTTTTATGGGAGAATTATTGCTCCAAAGGGACTTTTAATTGCTTCATCTAGTCAGCTTCCCCAGTCAATCGGAGCAAAGATAAAATGTGAACTCCAATCGCCAATCGATTATCCAAGTGCCATTATTTACGACACAGAATGTCTCTGCAGCATCATCTGCATCTATTCAACCATGCACTTTATCACTTCGCTCTTATAAATCATCTCCAAGTGCTTATCGCTCAGAATGGCTTCACTGCACCTTGTGCACACATCCGACTTCCTATGTGTGTCTATCGATGAAAATTCCATTAAGTGTAATCTCTTATGCAGACATCAGAGTGGAAAAATTCAAAGCCGGTATGTGGCACACACTCGTTCGCCTAGGCAACGGTAATTGAGCTTCAAGTGCACTAGGGAATCTGTAGAAGTTGTTCATCTGTCTGTGCTGTGTGCTTTGGTTGGGTTTCATAATACCTGTGTCAACAAATTGGTACCATTGAAGTCACACACTTCAAGTGGCTTAGGGGATGAAAGCAGAAACCAGTTCGGAGAATGGCTTCTGGTATTATTTTTCCAACCACAAAGAATTATTTTCCTTTGACACCTTCAAGTGCGCTGGTCTACTTTGAGTTGGAAGCAGAAGTGCAGAGCATGACCTTAATGAACAAAGTATGAGCGTCGACTCTTGATCAATAAATTCATGTTGTGCTGTGTGCATGAGAATTGCACTGAAATGAAATTACATTATTTATGGAACTCTCTGTATCTTTTCAACCGATAATCCGTTGTGAAGGTGGCAGAGGTACCAAAAGTTCTGTTTGCATCCCTCAAAAAGAATAAAGGGAACCTTTAACCACTAAAGGAAGAATGAGACGACACCACGTCACGAAGCGACAGCTACCAAAGTATCAAAAACCATGTAATCGTCCCACAAACTTTGTCTCTTCCCCGAATTGTGGGTACGTTTTCATAAAATTGAACAAAAACGCATTGAGCATGAGCATGCATTGCAACCCACTTACGTACCGCCAAATCCCTGTATCAATTCGGATTTGTGAAATAAATTGTGAAAACGTAAAGCGCGCTCTGCACAGCACATTAAATATCAAAATACGTAAATCATCACTGAACTGTGCTGGGATTTATTTTCATTTTTCTATTCAATTGTTTTTTGCTTCGCAGGAATTGATATGAATTTCGAAATGGATAGTTTCGCGGTATTTGATCCTCGACACGCGTTCTCAAATGTTTTAATAACCCCTCATTTCAATGGAATTCAGACACATAATGTGTGCATTTGAAACTGGTTGGGAACAATCATTTCCCTTGATGAAGGCATAATATGCATTGGTAGGGGTATCCTATTTTTAAAAATCTTTATTCAAATATGAAAGTGCACCGAGTCTTACAAAGCAGTATCAAAATTGTCGGCTGGGCTAGAATGAACATATATATGTCAAATCGATGTCAAACATCACTATTTATTTTCTGGGTGTGTATCAGTTTTCCAAATAAATGTTAATGTGTTCATAGCTTTCTCACTTGTTTAAAAAAAATTAACTTTCAGGGGTAATTTTGCTTAAATTGTCTCAATCACGTCGAAATAGTTAGACGGCAATCAGTATCTTCTTTGGCTGGCGCTACAGTCCCTGGTGGACTTGGGCCTCAGACAACATGCCTCACCATCTAGTCCCGTCTTGTGCTAGTTGCTTCCAGCGACGCACGTACAACTTATTCAGGTCCCCTTCCAGCTGCATGCGCCACCGTAGGCGTGAGGTCTTCCCATACCGCGTTGTCCCTCGGGGTTGGAGTCGAAGACTTTCCGTGGCGCAGCATGAGTGTCTTCGCTCGACGTGACCTAGCCATCTGAGACGAAAGATTCGAACTCGTCTGTCCAGGTCGCTTGTCGTTCAGTCTCCTCCTCCAAACACCATCCGTACGTACGGGGCCGAAGACAATTCGAAGGACTTTTCTCTCGAAGCGAACAAGAATATCCTCGTCCGCTTTAGTTAGTGTCCATGCTTCTCCGCTATACAACAGGACAGGAGATGACTTTATCCCTCAGTGGAATTCCGAGTGCGAAAATGCAGCGATTGGCCAGCGTGATCCTCCGTTCTATCTCCGATGATGTCAATGCTTGTATTAACTTCAAAGCCTAGGTATACAAAGTCTTTCACTACTCCGAAATTATAGCTGTCTATTGTGACGTTTAATCCAAGACGTCAGTGGTGGTCCTGGTCGGTTCCTTCTCGATGCTCACAAATGTCCCACTGACAGCGTTTTCTGAGTCTCTAAGCTGGGATATGGTATATAGGCTTCAAGGCGAAGATGCGTCCGGCTTGCCGACTCGAATGTGTTCTGTTGTTGGTTCTGGGGCATTTCTGGTGGATTTCATAGTTAATTTTCCCACTACCACACCGGCCTTGTTAGGAATACTAAGGTCTCGTGTGCTCCTACATCTCTATATCAATCGACTCTAAAAGTCCGGAGCTTATAAAACTTGGTATGGAACTTTCGAAAAGAAACTAAAGATTGACTAGATGGCAATAATATTTTTTCATTTCGAATATTTAAGCAGCTCGGGATCAATGATTTCAGTCTGACAAGATATTCAGTATGGTTTGCCAGTTAATAAGCATCATGCATCATGGTTTTCTAACTTGCACCAACAATAGTAAAAAAATGATGTCGAAATACGCAAACGTTAATCTTCTGTCGTAAGATCGGTCGTCATTATGACTTCGTTGTACCATTGAAAAGCTTGAACGTGTTTACACTTTTCTTTAAGGCATCGATCAGAGAGAGAGATTAGATATGCTAGATATGATAGAAAAATATGCTTCCTAGCTTAATTGTGGAAAGAAACTCGGCTTATGTATTTTCTTCTTTTTATATATATGTACCTAAGCCCGTAGAAGTAGGCTAGAGACATGTGGGTTTGCCGGTGATGCGGTCATCTTCTCGGTCGTCTATTTTTGTTTTAGCGACTATGTCATGTAGCAACATTTTCGATATTGAAGCAACCACAACGGCTGGATGGCACAGTTGATTGAATGCCTGCCATTGGTTAATCTGTATTCCGGTACGAATCCCAGCGAAAGTAAGGCTGAAACGCTTTTATCCGATTTCGAACAGTGATCCCGTCACAATTTGTCGTTGAAATCAAATTAAGGGCATTATCGTTGAACTTTTTGATCAGTGGTAATTAGTTTGACTCTGAGTAACATATTCCACCAACAAGAATCCAAATGTGCTGGAAATTTGCCCAATAACCTAACCTTGCCTTACCATTAAGATTGACTGCTTGGTCTGGTCAGAGGAAAAATTCAGCAGACACCGTTACCGACAATGGTTGCAAGTACAAAGCGATGTTACACGGCTTTCTGAGAGCTCATCGTTATTAGTTACGTAGGTAACAAAATATTTTCGCACTGACGCTCCTCGAGCAACAGGAAAGGACAACGTTCCTGCAAAAAACGTCTGTTGCACATTCAATCACGTGCGGCATGGGAGCCCAAAAGAAACTGTCGGGTCACAATAAGAAATATTTTTTTCAAGCTAATAAATAAGTTAAGACTTTAATTTATATCTGAATTGTGGTTCCAAAAAGTCGGGGCTACACGTCATACAAGCTAGGCATCGGCTAGTGTTCTTCAAATGGCCACCGCGATTATGCAACTTCACTCACCACAGGATAAGCGATAGAAATATCGCTACGCCAAGTCCTTAGACCATCCTAACAAACCAAGCAGGATGAGGTCAAGGCCATCATTCGAAACAATAATCATCAAACAATTATTTGCTGGCCTCTTGAAGTATTACCATTGACCCCGATATGAAAATTTGAGCGATGTGGCATTTCGGACACAAATTCATGCCCTCGACGGCCGCAAGGCCAACATATAAGACTAGAATCATCAAACAATTTTTGCTGGTTTCTTGAAGCACCATGCTCGCTTACTTTTGGTTTAGGCTTCATTTCAGAGATTTATTCCGTTTCTCAGTTTCGTTTGAACCATGAACCGAGCTTAATTCGTGGTTTAAGTTAAACGAGAGCATACTGTCTTTTAAACCTCGGACTACCACCACAGCCATCTAGATTCGGTCTCATTTTCTCTCTTTCGTACTTTTTAGATCAGTTCTTGTATTGAAACTATTTGGAATAGATTCACGCTATAAAGTAAAAACAAATTAAAAGTTCAAACGCAATTAACCAGGAACTATTTAAGCAACTAGGCCCAGACATTTTTCGAAAGCTCAAACAAATCTTTGCCAACACTTGGACAAAATGAAAAATTGTGCTATATTTGTTTCGATCGCTTTACACAAGCTTTATATCTTAACTCTAGTGGCTTACGAAAAGTCATCACAAGAATCAAAGGAGCCTTACACTGCAGTAATTTGAACGAATGGCCTGCGTACTAAGAATCGTTCACGAATGGGTTTGAAAATTCCCCCACAACTCAATAAAGTAACTACATATTCTCACAAATTGAATTTTGCAAATAAATCGGCCCTACAATTGAGGTAAGTTCCAATCACATGGGAATACTGATTACAGCCACCGGCTCTGACTGGCTGCTGTCCTGGGAACAAATCGAATTGATCAAATTGAGTTAATTTGCGGCCGGAAGTGTTCTGTGTGATTCAGCTTCAAAATATACTTCATTAATCAAAACTTGTTGTTTTTTGCGTGCTAACAACCAGCGAGCACATGCTAACAGGCCTCCAGGTATGATTTGTCCAAATGCTGTAACAAATTAATTATTTTAATTAATCATAAACAATCGCACACGAATACCACGATTTTTTACATTTTCGATTTAATGGCCACGGTTCCGCTTACGTGACCAAAATCAATTATAGGTGAAATAATTCTTTTTCTGCGGAAAAAAAAGGAGTACGCATCATCATATCCACGCGAATTTGACCACACAATTTACACAAGGGAAATGTGGAAACGACGCATGAAATACGCTTTTTATGCGTACCGAAATGAATATTGCAGACGATGTACATTAACCGAATCAGGGGACCAGTGTAATCGTATCCTTTAATGACACTGAATCTGAAAGTGAACATTTGTGCGGGCCTGAAACTCCTTCACCACTTACGCGGACAGGCATTTTTTCGCAAGCGGCTATAATTCTGTATTTAATTTTTCTCTCCCTCTTTTGACGGGTAAGTGTATGTACTTGTCAGTGACACGTTTATAATAATCGTCCAATAAATGCTCATTTAAGTTCACTGCACAGCTTAAGGCGACGCACAATGGCCGCACTCGGCCGCCGATTAAGAAGGATGCCGTGCGCTGAGGGCTGCGTCTGCATGGAGCGTGTGATGCACTTATAGTGATATAAATTATTTAACATTCGAACCGAGTTACATTCGGCTTGCAATTTATGAGGCGTAGAGCATCTCATTTAAGGGGGATGCGCGCAAGCAGAGATGGGATGTATTTAATTGAAATCGGCAATCCTGTGGAGGGGTGGACGGGGAATTATTATGCATGAATTCTTTTTATTAATTGCTTGGCGGTTTTAAAGCTTACGGCCGGCCCATTGATTGGTTTCTTGCAAAATTCTGCTCTTGAGGTAGACTTACCTACTCGATAGGTGGGAGGTAATAGTTCGGCAGTGAAAAATATCCACAAAATTGATTTCGGGCGTCTTGTATCGATGCGCTATTAAAGATATGAAACGTGCATGGGCGGCCACGGAATATGTGTGGGCTTATACAGCACTTGTTCTTTCTCGTGAATGTGCTTAAGACTCAAATCTAAAATTAGTTAAAAGATTCTGTGTACACAAAGAACTCCATTAGAAGCAAGTACAAGTAATCAGGTGAGCTTCCCACTCGCGAACATTCATTTGGCCGCGTGAAAAACAAAATTCTACTTCGTGTTCTTCTAACGGCGCAACGGTCTGGGGTGAAGCTAGGCCTCAGCCAACAAGGCACGATCCTTAGCGACTTACTTATTTGCCACCCCTTCGATCCATAGAGGCTCTGAGTCTAAGCAATTGTTGGGCACTCTGCTTCCAGTTATCATGACCTAGTTTTCTTGCTTCCGCGATGACTTGATATCTTTACCGGAGGTTCGGACTTCCTCTCTTTCTCGAAACAGCGGACTCGGATTTGAAGACCGTCTTAGCAGGAGCATTGGTATCCAAGCGTTCGATGTTTAGATCCTTAGCCAGCTGCCTCCAATTTCGCACACCAAGTGATTGAGCTCCTTCTCCACTTGAGTGCGCCATCGGCTTCGTGTTCGTACTCAATTGCGTTGTCCCACAGGTTCGGAGTTGAAGATTCTTCGGGCTGGAGCATTGTTGCTAATGTACTATACATGGTCTAGCCACCTCAGCCGTTGAATTCGTAGGCTAAATGCATGTCGCTGTACAGTTCGCACAGCGGTTGAATATTCTTTATCAGAAACCAGCAATGTAAACGGGAGCAAAGGGTGAACGCAGAAAATGTCTCTCGAAAAGACCAAATGATTTATTTGATCAGCTATTGAGGTTGTCCAGGTTCTTGTGCCATACAGCAGCACATGGATGGTCAAGGTCTTATAACATTTTAGCTTAGTCCTTGCTACTCAATTGCTTCCTGCGTACAAGGAAACGGTGGTTGGCAAGAGTTATTCTGCGTTCATTCTCGGTACTGATGTTGTTCGAAATATTTTCTTGGGAGGCGAGGTAGATGAAGCCCTTAACCTCCCCGAACTTGTATCTGCCATGGTGACGTTCCAACCGAGTAGTCGATGTTTTGTATGCTTCCTTGATAACAGAAATTCTCCTAGTTTTGCTCTCGCAAGACTCAGTTTCGCCGCCTCCGTTTTGAATACCAGCAAACGCTTCTTTGACGGCTCGCTGTGTTCGACCAACCATGGAAATGTGGTCCGAGTATGCATTGCACGGATTATTTGAATATCGTGCCTCTTGTGTTGGCGAGTGAGTTTTGCCAGACCTTCTCAAATACATTGTTAGAAAAATCACATGACAGCCGGTCGCCATTCCTAAAACCTTTTTTTGACTTTGAAGGTCTCGGTGAGTTCAATACCGACCTGGATGGAGCAGCAAGAGTTTTCCAACGTCATCCTGCACAGCCTGACGAGCTATGCAGGAATGTCAAAACTAGACATTGTACGCTTAGGCACGAATAAATGATGACTTTTGTAAGATCGTGACTCTAGTGTTGGCGTCTGAGTTTCGGACGATCTTCTCCAGGACGATGTTGAAGAAATCATTTGACAGCGCGTCGCCTTGCCTAAAGCCTTTTTTGACACCGGCCTCGATGGGGCAGCGAGAGTTCTCCTTCTCCTGCACAACCTGACGAGTTTGGCAGGAATGTCAAAACTAGACATGGCGCTGTATAGCTCGTCTCTATGCACGCTATAATATGCGCCCCTGAAATCGACGAATTGGTGGTGGGTGTCCATCTGTATCTCTTGGGATTTTCGGGAATCTGCAACTTCCCATTTGCCACAAGTAATAGGCTCAATTTAGGAATTGCCGTTGCGTCTAACTTATGATGATTCCAAATGCGGCTGCTGCTTTTGCTTCTTTGCCTACAATCGTTCATACTGCCTGATGTAGAAAAACACCGTTGCTGTTGTTTCTGTTACAGACACAAGATAATGCCCACAGAAAATATAGCTGTCTTAAGTGAATGTTTTGAAGAAGATCCAAGTCTTTTGATTGCAAGGCCAGCAGATGATTTGGACTTGTCTTGAGACTTAATATGACGTATTTGGCATTGCAAAAGACTAAAAGTGACAATCCGCAGTCAAGTCCACTGTGAATCCACATCCCGTCACTGTAAGGCAATATAGAGACCTCTAAGGAAATTATGAAGGGGACTATGACTATTGTGTTCTTGTAAAGTGAGCACGATGGTTTGGAACCGTGCAGAAGTTGGATAGCTCTCAAGCTCCATTCCGTTGTCAAGGTCAAGTATATAGTGTCAGGGCATTCCCAACTTAAGTAACATCATGGTATGAAAAATCTATATCACCAAAAAGACTTGATTTCCCAGCAATAGTTGTGTGGAGGAATCAACTGATCCATCGTGGAACCAAAGTACCTCAGTACATGCTTTCAAGTCTCCACAATCTCTATGTACCAACTAGTACCAAAAAGCGATCAAAGCATACCTCCTACGAATCAAAGCCAGCGAGTACCACCGTTGAGAGTATTTGAATGACGTTGAGTCCTATTCACAATGACAAGTTTCAAGCTAGACTTGTTCACTAAAACACTTCAAAAGAGCTTTGGCAAGTGAACTAAATGAACTAGATCACATTTCATGTAACTTCACTTAGTTCATTATTTCACCAAACACAGGTACATCTTGCTTTCTAAACTTGTAATTCAGTGAGAATGACTGAACTAAATCTACTAATAGAACTAAATTGAGTGTTTTGCTTTATGTGTAGATGGGGCATTGTTCACAAGAACATTGAGCATTGTTACGTTGGGCAAATGATTGTACATATGCGACGAAAATAGCACTAGTCTAAATTTCCTAACTGAACTACTTCTGCTTATGGCACTACAGACCGGGGTGAACCTGGGCCTCTGCAAGCCTCTCCAGCTCGCACTATCCTTAGCCAGCTGCCTCCAATTTCGCACTGCATGTTGGTCGAGGTCCATCAGCTTCGTGGTCGTCCTCTATTGCGTTGACCCCTGGTTCGGAGTCGAAGATTCTTCGGGCTGGAGCAGTGTTGTTGAATCCGTAGACGCCTGGCTAGACTCTGTATAGCTGTATAGCTCTACAGTTCGTGGTTGAATATTCTTTTCCAGAAACCTTCAACGCAACG
Source organism: Eristalis arbustorum (assembly GCA_916610145.1). NCBI lineage: Eukaryota > Metazoa > Arthropoda > Insecta > Diptera > Syrphidae > Eristalis > Eristalis arbustorum. The sequence continues at coordinate 42,785,409 of OU744316.1, forward strand.
ATTGAACGCATAAATTTTTCTCTCGAAAATACCAAGCGCGTCTTTATCAGCTCTTCAGATAGTCCAGGCTTCAGCGTCCTATAGCAGGACTGGGATGATCAGAACGAGCATGTTAAATAAACAATTTTGAACTTCACCGAGTCCTCCCTGGACTGAACCGAAATGCACAAGCACCTACTGCCCCCTTGAACGTAGAGCAGATTTGTTTGTTGTAACACTGAAGTGACCCTTAACATTTTACGAAATCGATGCAAAACTTAACATAAACGCTTATCCCACATCCCCTTAGCGTAGAATTTCCCGATTGCCCCTTTATGAAACACAAGTGCATTCAAACTCATGAGAGCACAGAACTCAACCAGTTAATCGACGTTGTTCTCCCCACAATAGCTCTTCAGAATACCATTTAAAAGCGCATTTTTCTGCGCTAATTGATCATTACTACGAGTATTTACGTTTGTTTGTCTTCATTATTTGCAGATCTTATCGAGGGTGCACTACGCAACGTCAGCTTAATTGTGGAACCGCCAGCCGTGCGAAAGGGTCAACTCGCCACATTACGCTGCCTATACGATCTGAGCGGAGCACCACTGTACTCGGTGAAATTCTACCGCGGCCAATTAGAGTTCTTCCGGTACACACCTGGCGAAGCGCCCAACCCAACCAAAGTTTTTCCATTTCCCGGACTCTCTGTTATTGTGAGTATGAATGCAAATATTGGCGGAGGTCCATTTTTTTATTTCAAAATTAATTTTTCAGTTCGCAATATGAAATGTATTTATTTAGCAAATTTCCTTTTTATTTATTTTTGCATGAATGAGTTCTACTGACGGATGGGCTCTGGTGGAAAATTTTGATATTGTGTTTTCATGAGCGCCCCCCTTTTTTCCATTTCAGACGGAGAAGTCAAATGCCAGTCAAGTTGTTATACGCAAGGTAGGGTTCGGCTTATCCGGGAACTTTTCTTGCGAAGTTACAGCGGATGCACCGCTGTTCTCCACCGCAACAGCGTTTGCGAAACTTCAAGTTGTGGGTGAGTAGTGTGGTTGACATTATTCTGAAAATGTATACAAATTTGGATGGACGGATGATGGCATGAATCTGGGGAAAATACGAAGTAATGGCGGAATTGGATAAGTTTTATGATTGCCAGTTGTTTTGCTATGTGGCTGGGTGCTCGTCCGTGTGAACATCAGGCAGCTATTTGGAAATGCTTGTGGGTAGTGCATGTGCAGTGTGACTTGTGGTGTGCTTCTTGAATTAGATCACACTTTGCCCAAGTGTAGGCGCATTTTATACATATTTTTGTAACCTCTAACGTGGGGAAAAATTTGCTTCATAATTCGTGCATGCTAAAGGGATTACTGGTACCATTAGGTGGTCGGGGTCAAGAAACATCAATGGCCCAAGGCCCAAGGTATAGATGGAGGGAGATTAGGTACTTGTGCACATTGGCGCATTCCATATTCGTAAACAGTTTATGAAAAAACGAGTCTCAATCATTAAGGTGACAAAAACGGGATGCGAAAAGAAAGGTGCATTACGTCGAGAGAATTTCCCGCAATAGTTTAAAAAACACCACTCTTGGCCATTCGGAAAGACGACGTAATTAGAAAATAAATTTAACACTGTGATCAGCACCAACAATGACTGCAACTTCATAGTCCACAG